>JARQOC010000003.1:476818740-477502685 GCA_033576535.1 Allobates femoralis | reverse complement strand
TGCCATTTTTAGATCTCTCCACAGGTTTTCTATGGGATTCAGGTCTGGACTCATTGCTGGCCACCTTAGAAGTCTCCAGTGCTTTCTCTCAAACCATTTTCTAGTGCTTTTTGAAGTGTGTTTTGGGTCATTGTCCTGCTGGAAGAACCATGACCTCTGAGGGAGACCCAGCTTTCTCACACTGGGCCCTACATTATGCTGCAAAATTTGTTGGTAGTCTTCAGACTTCATAATGCCATGCACATGGTCAAGCAGTCCAGTGCCAGAGGCAGCAAAGCAACCCCAAAACATCAGGGAACCTCCGCCATGTTTGACTGTAGGAACGTGTTATTTTCTTTGAATGCCTCTTTTTTTTCTACTGTAAACTCTATGTTGATGCCTTTGCCCAAAAAGAGAGAACATTCTTCCAAAACGTTTTAGGCTTTCTCAGGTAAGTTTTGGCAAACTCCAGCCTGGCTTTTTTATGTCTCGGGGTAAGAAGTGGGGTCTTCCTGGGTCTCCTACCATACAGTCCCTTTTCATTCAGACGCCGACGGATAGTACGGGTTGACACTGTTATACCCTCGGACTGCAGGGCAGCTTGAACTTGTTTGAATGTTAGTCGAGGTCCTTTATCCACCATCCGCACAATCTTGCGTTGAAATCTCTTGACAAATTTTTCTTTTCCGTCCACATCTAGGGAGGTTAGCCACAGTGCCATGGGCTTTAAACGTCTTGATGACACTGCGCATGGTAGACACAGGAACATTCAGGTCTTTGGAGATGGACTTGTAGCCTTGAGATTGCTCATGCTTCCTCACAATTTAGTTTTTCAAGTCCTCAGACAGTTCTTTGGTCTTCTTTCTTTTCTCCATGCTCAATGTGGTACACACAGGGACACAGGACAGAGGTTGAGTCAACTTTAATCCATGTCAGCTGGCTGTAAGTGTGATTTAGTTATTGCCAACACCTGTTAGGTGCCACAGGTAAGTTACAGGTGCTGTTAATTACGCAAATTAGAGAAGCATCACATGATTTTTCTAGCAGTGCCAATACTTTTGTCCATCCCCTTTTTTATGTTTGGTGTGGAATTAGATCCAGTTTGGTTTTAGGATAATTCTTTTTGTGTTTTTTTCATTGCTACGCCCGGGTTAATAAATAACTGCTGTTAGCTATAACAAAATAGAATTTGAATATGTCATATTAATGACCTGTAGGAAAATAGAAGCTGAGATGTGATTGATTGCTATAGGCAGCCTAATAAATCTCCAGCCAACAGTAAACCCTCCCCCTGGCCGGGCAGTATATGTTACCTCACACATACACATAATAGACAGCTCATGTGACTGACATCTGCCTTAATTCCCTATATGGCACATGTGTTGCACATTGGCTGTTTTTAATCAGATGTTTATGTTTGGAAAATAAAGATAGCAGACGTATGAGGCGAGTTGTGTGAAGTGATTTGTGCACATCTGTGTCTGTGTGGTGTGTGTGTCCCTGGGGGTGTGTATGTGTGTGTCCCTGTGGGGGGGGTCTGTGTGGTGTGTGTCTCTAAGTTGTATGTGTCTCTTTGTGGTGTGTGTGTGTCCCTGTGGAGTGAGTGCATGTGTCGCTATAGAGTGTGTGTGTGTCCCCTTGGGGGTGTGTGTGTCTCTGTGTTGTGTGTGTCTCTTTGTGGTGTGTGTTTGTTCGGGTGCGTGGTGAGTATCCAATGTTGGGGCTGCACTTTAGCGACTATACACTTGCTGTTACTCTTTGTGTGCGTGTGGTGTGTATACATGTCCCCGTGTGTGGTGAATATCTCATATTGGGGCCCCACCTTAGTGACTATATGCTGGTATGTGCTGTTAGTCTTTGGTGCTACCATTAAGCCCCTCTCATTCACAACGGTCAACTGGTAACTGTCACTTTTTCCCCATTATGTAGATAGGGGCAAAATTGTTTGGTGTACTGGAACGCGCAGGGTTAAAATTTCACCTCACAACATAGCCTATGACGCTCTCGGGGTCCAGACATGTAACTGTGCAAATTTTTGTAGCTGTAGCTGACAGCTGTCGATGTTCCTCCCACACGTTTCCTTTCCCTTTTTCCCCATTATGTAGATAGGGGCAAAATTGTTCGGTGAACTAGAGCGCGCAGGGTTAAAATTTCGCCTCACAACATAGCCTATGACGCTCCCGGGGTTCAGACGTGTGACTGTGCAAAGTTTTGTCTCTATAGCTGACAGCTGTCGATTTTCCTCCCACACTTTTCCATTCACTTTTTCCTATTATGTAGATATAGGGGCAAAATTGTTTGGTGAACTGGAACGCGCAGGGTTAAAATTTCACCTCACAATATAGCCTATGACGCTCTCGGGGTCCAGACGTGTAACTGTGCAAATTTTTGTAGCTGTAGCTGACAGCTGTCGATTTTCCTCCCACACGTTTCCTTTCCCTTTTTCCCCATTATGTAGATAGAGCCAAAATTGTTTGGTGAACTGGAACGCGCAGGGTTAAAATTTTGCTTCACAACATAGCCTATGACGCTCCTGGGGTCCAGACGTGTGACTGTGCAAAATTTTGCGGCTGTAGTTGTGACGGTTTTAGATGCCAATCCCGGATATAAACACACGCATACACACACACATTCAGCTTTATATCTAATCTAATATCTATTATATAATCGCGAATCGGAAAAGCGCCCCTCCGCGCGCACTTTCCGATGTCGTCATGTGGATACGAATTTAACATTGGGCGTGAAGCGCCCAATGCTGCGCGAGCAATGGCCGCGAGGCCATTGCGAGTCGCTGGCCCAGGGCGAGCAGTGGCCGCGAAGCGGCCATTGCGAGCCGCTGCCCCAAAATCGATCCACAGCCTCGGCTACAAATTTACCGATTTACCGCTCAGGTAGCACGAGCAATGGCCGCGAGGCCATTGCGAGTCGCTGCCTGAGCCGCAACTCGCTCCCCGGGGACCATGGAGCGGAGGCGGCATAGCCGCCTCCGCTCCCCGCTACCCACAACTCGCCCCCCCAATGTCCGCACAGCCTCACCCAGGTCCAAACAGGCCCCCCATGTCCGCATAGCCGCCCCCCCATCTCCGCACAGCCACCCCCATGTCCGCACAACCACCGCCATGTCCGCACAGCCCCCTCCCCCCATGTCCGCACAGCCCCCCCCATGTCCGCACAGCCCCCCCATGTCCGCACACCCACCCCATGTCCGCACACCCACCCCCATGTCCGCACACCCACCCCATGTCCGCACAGCCCCCCCATGTCCGCACACCCACCCCCATGTCCGCACACCCACCCCGCAACAAAACCACCCCACCGCACCTAAGGCCCTACCCCCTAAGTCCACCCCACCCCTACACGCTAAGCCCCGACCACCTAACCCCCGACCCGCAGCATCCTAAGCCCCCGCCGATACCCCCTAAGCCCCGCCGTCTACCCCCTAAGCCACCGCCGCCCCTAAGCCCCTACCCCCTAAGCCCCGCAGCAGCCCCGACCCGCAGCATCCTAAGCCCCCGCCGATACCCCCTAAGCCCCGCCGTCTACCCCCTAAGCCACCGCCGCCCTTAAGCCCCTACCCCCTAAGCCCCGCAGCAGCCCCTAAGCCCCTACCCCCTAAGCCCCGCAGCAGCCCCTAAGCCCCTACCCCTAGACCCGTAGCATCCTAGGCCCCCGCCGATACCCCCTAAGCCATGCCGCCTACCCCCTAAGGCACCACCGCCCCTAAGACCCTACCCCCTAACCCCCGTAGCATCCTAGGCCCCCGCCGATACCCCCTAAGTCCGCCGCACCCGTACACGCTAAGCCCCGACCACCTAACCCCGACCCGCAGCATTCTAAGCCCCGCCGATACCCCCTAAGCCCCGCCGTCTACCCCCTGCCCCTCTCGCTAAAGCCCTACACCCTAAGCCCCCGCAGTCCCCTAACCTAACGCCGCTGTCACCTAAGGCCCTACACCCGAAGCCCCCGCCGTCCCCTAACCTAACGTCCCCGTCGATCACTTACATGCCTTCAAGTCATCTGATCGTCCGTCCGATCCACAAGTCCTCCGTCCGGCCAGGCGTCCTCTTCCTCCGGCCCCGGGGGTCTTCTCTCTTCTTTCCGCCATCTCCGCCTCTTCGTCCGGCCCCGGGGATCTTCTGTCTTCTTTTCGCTAACTTCCACCTCCGACGTCCTCTTCCTTCTCATTAAGATAGAATGGACGAAAAATCCCCCATTCTATCTCAATGAGATCTGAGGCCCTCTTCTGATTGGTCGCTGTATACTGCCCTCAGCCAATCAGAAGAGCCCCTCAGACTGAGACGCAGTTCTCATTCAGGTCCGCATATTTTTTTCCCATTGACATACATTAGCGGTGTGTCTGCGATTTTATGGCCGGCCACCTGGTTCTATTTGTCGGCCCTAAAATCGCGGACACACCGCTAATGCATGTCTATGGGCAGTCAGCCCGATTTCGGATTGGACGCCGACCAATCAGAATTCGAGCTGACTGCCCATAGACATGCATTAGCGGTGTGTCCGCGATTTTAGGGCCGACAAATAGAACCAGGTGGCCGGCCATAAAATCGCCGACACACCGCTAATGTATGTCAATGGGGAAAAAAAAGGCGGACCTGAATGAGAACTGTGTCTCACTCGCAAGTAAAAAAATAAATAAATTTAATAATAAAAAAAAGAATTAAAAAATAATTAAAAAATAATAAAAAAATAATTAAAAAATAATAAATAATTAAATAAAAATAATAATAATAAAAAAAAAAAATGCGGACCTGAATGAGAACTGTGTCTCAGTCTGACTTAAAAAAATAAATAAATTAAATAATAAAAAAAATTATTTAAAAATAATTAAAAAATAATAAAAAAATAAATAAAAAATAATAAATAATTCAATAAAAATAATAATAAAAAAAATAAATATATGCTAATTATATCAGCCCTTCCAGCGGACCTGAATGAGAACTGGGTCTCAGCCTAAATAATAAATTTAATAATAAAAAAAATTATTAAAAAATAATAAAAAAATAATAAAAAAATAAATAAAAAATAATAAATAATTCAATAAAAATAATAATAAAAAAAATAAATATATGCTAATTATATCAGCCCTTCCAGTGGACCTGAATGAGAACTGGGTCTCAGCCTACATAATAAATTTAATAATAAAAAAAAGAATTAAAAAATAATTAAAAAATAATAAAAAAATAAATAAAAAATAATAAATAATTCAATAAAAATAATAATAAAAAAAATAAATATATGCTAATTATATCAGCCCTTCCAGCGGACCTGAATGAGAACTGGGTCTCAGCCTAAAAAATAAATTTAATAATAAAAAAAATAATTAAAAAATAATAAAAAAATAATTAAAAAATAAATAAAAAATAATAATTAATTCAATAAAAATAATAATAAAAAAAATAAATATATGCTAATTATATCAGCCCTTCCAGCGGACCTGAATGAGAACTGGGTCTCATCCTAAATAATAAATTTAATAATAAAAAAAATAATTAAAAAATAATAAAAAAATAAATAAAAAATAATAAATAATTAAATAAAAAATAATAATTAAAAAAAAAATTCTAATAATAATGATATTACTGCTAATAATAATGCTATTAATGCTAATAATTATGCTATTAATGCTAATAATAATGTTATTAATGCTAATATTAATGCTAATAATCCTATTATTAATGCTATTAATGCTAATAATAATGCTATTAATGCTATTAATAATGTTATTAATGCTATTAATGCTAATATTTATCCTATTAATGGTAATTTTAATGCTATTAATGCTAATAATAATTCTATTAATGCTATTAATGCTAATAATAATGCTATTAATGCTATTAATAATGTTATTAATGCTAATATTAATGCTAATAATGCTATTATTAATGCTATTAATGCTAATAATAATGCTATTAATGCTATTAATAATGCTATTAATGCTATTAATGCTATTATTTATGCTTATGCTATAATATGCATAATGCTATTAATATGCTATTAATGCTATTAATGCTATATGTATTAATGCTATTAATGCTATTAATGCTAATATTTATCCTATTAATGCTATTAATGCTATTAATAATGCTATTCATGCTAATAATATTGCTATTAATGCCTTTATGCTAATACTAATGCTATTAATGCTATTTTTTATGCTATTAATTCTATTATTTATGCTATTAATGCTATTAATAATGCTATTATAATGCTAATATCTATAATGCTATTAATAATGCTATTCATGCTATTAATAATACTATTAATGCTATTAATGCTCATAATAATGCTATTAATGCTATTAATAATGTTATTAATGCTATTATAATGCTAATAATGCTATTAATATGCTATTAATGCTAATAATAATGCTATTAATGCTATTAATAATGCTATTATGCTATTATTTATGCTATTAATGCTATTAATGCTAATATTTATCCTATTAATGTATTATTAATGCTATTAATGCTAATAATAATCTCATTAATGCTATTAATTTGCTAATAATATATTGCTATTAATGCTATTAATAATGTATATTATAATGCATTATTAATGCTAATAATGCTATTATTTAATGCTATATAATGCTATAATAATGCTATTAATGCTATTAATAATGCTATTAATGCTATTAAGTATGCTATTAATGCTAATATTTATCTATTAATGTATTATTAATGCTATTAATAATGCTATTAATGCTAATATTTATCCTATTAATGCTATTAATGCTATTAATAATGCTATTACATGCTAATAATATTGCTATTAATGCTCTTATTATGCTAATACTAATGCTATTAATGCTATTTTTTTATGCTATTAATTCTATTATTTATGCTATTAATGCTATATAATAATGCTATTAATAATGCTAATAATCCTATTAATGCTATTAATAATGCTATTAATGCTATTAATAATACTATTAATGCTATTAATGCTCATAATAATGCTATTAATGCTATTAATAATGTTATTAATGCTATTATTAATGCTATTATTAATGCTATTAATGCTAATAATAATGCTATTAATGCTATTAATAATGCTATTATGCTATTATTTATGCTATTAATGCTATTAATGCTATATATTATCCTATTAATGGTATTATTAATGCTATTAATGCTAATAATAATGCTATTAATGCTATTAATGCTAATAATAATGCTATTAATGCTATTAATAATGTTATTAATGCTATTATTAATGCTAATAATAATGCTAATTATTATATGCTATTAATGCTAATTATATAATGCTATTAATGCTATTAATATATGCTAATTTAAATGCTATTATAGTATATGCTATTAATGCTAATATTTATATCCTATTAATGATATTATTAATGCTATTAATAATGCTATTAATGCTAATATTTATCCTATTAATGCTATTATTAATGCTATTAATAATGCTATTAATGCTAAATTATCCTATTAGATTATGCTATTAATAATGCTATTAATGTATCTATTATGTATTATTTATGCTAATTCAATTTAATAATCATGGTATTATAATGCTATTAATGCTAATAAATAATGCTATATATGCTATTAATAATGTATATATATTAATGTTATTATATAATGCTAATAATGCTATTATTAATGCTATTAATGCCAATAATAATGCTATTAATAATGCTATTAATGCTAATATTTATCCTATTAATGCTATTAATGCTAATAATAATGCTATTAATGCTATTAATAATGCTATTAATGCTATTAATTATGCTATTAATGCTATCAATGCTAATATTTATCCTATTAATGGCATTATTAATGCTATTAATGCTAATAATAATGCTATTAATGCTATTAATAATGCTATTAATGCTATTAATAATGTTATTAATGCTATTATTAATGCTATTAATGCTATTATTAATGCTATTAATGCTATTAATTAAGCTATTAATGCTATTAATGCTAATATTTATCCTATTAATGCTATTAATATTGCTATTAATGCTAATAATAATGCTATTAATGCTATTAATAATGTTATTGATGCTATTATTAATGCTAATAATGCTATTATTAATGCTATTAATGCTAATAATAATGCTATTAATGCTATTAATAATTTTATTAATGCTATTATTAATGCTAATAATGCTATTATTAATGCTATTTATGCTAATAATAATGCTATTAATGCTATTAATAATGCTATTAATGCTATTATTTATGCTATTAATGCTATTAATGCTAATATTTATCCTATTAATGGTATTATTAATGCTATTAATGCGAATAATAATGCTATTAATGCTAATAATGCTAATAATAATGCTATTAATGCTAGTAATAATGTTATTAATGCTATTATTAATGCTAATATAATGCTATTATTAATGATATTAATGCTAATAATAATGCTATTAATGCTATTAATAATGCTATTAATGCTATTATTAATGCTAATAATGCTATTATTAATGCTATTAATGCCAATAATAATGCTATTAATAATGCTATTAATGCTATTAATGCTAATATTTATCCTATTAATGCTATTAATGCTAATAATAATCTATTAATGCTATTAATAATGCCATTAATGCTATTAATTATGCTATTAATGCTATCAATGCTAATATTTATCCTATTAATGGCATTATTAATGCTATTAATGCTAATAATAATGCTATTAATGCTATTAATAATGTTATTAATGCTATTATTAATGGTATTAATGCTATTATTAATGCTATTAATGCTAATAATAATGCTATTAATGCTATTAATAATGCTATTAATGCTATTAATTATGCTATTAATGCTATTAATGCTAATATTTATCCTATTAATGCTATTAATATTGCTATTAATGCTAATAATAATGCTATTAATGCTATTAATAATGTTATTAATGCTATTATTAATGCTAATAATGCTATTATTAATGCTAATAATAATGCTATTAATGCTATTAATAATGTTATTAATCCTATTATTAATGCTAATAATGCTATTATTAATGCTATTAATGCTAATAATAATACTATTAATGCTATTAATAATGTTATTAATGCTATTATTAATGCTAATAATGCTATTATTAATGCTATTAATGTTAATAATAATGCTATTAATGCTATTAATAATGTTATTAATGCTATTATTAATGCTAATAATGCTATTAATAATGCTATTAATGCTAATAATAATGCTATTAATGCTATTAATACTGTTATTAATGCTCATAATACTGCTAATAATGCTATTAATACTGCTATTACTGCTAATAATAATGCTATGGCTTATATTATTGCTATTGATGATTTTGCACAGTCACACGTCTGGACCCTGGGAGCGTCGTGAGGCAAAATTTTAACCCTGCGCATTCCAATTCACCAAACAATTTTGCCCCTCTCTACATAATGGGGAAAAAGTGACAGTTACCAGTTGACAGTTGTGAATGAGAGGGGCTTAATGATAGTGCCAAAGACTAACAGCACATACCAGCATATAATCACTAAGGTGGGGCCCCAACATGAGATATTCACCACGCATGGGGACATGTATACACACCATACGCACACAAAGAGTAACAGCAAGTGTATAGTCGCTAAGGTGCAGCCCCAACATTGGATACTCACCATGCACCCAAACAAACACACACACCACAAAGAGACGCACACAACACAGAGACACCCCCCCAAGGGGACACACACACCCCCTATAGCGACACATGCACTCACCCCACAGGGACACACACACACCACAAAGAGACACACACAACACAGACACACACACCACACAGTCCCCCCACAGGGACAAACACATAGCCACCCTATGGGTCATTCCATGTCAAGTGATCCAAAAATGAATATTTTTTTTCCCTGACGTCCTCAGATTTTTTTTATTTTTTTTCTATATGAAGAACAACTTTATCTAATTACAAAAAAAAAGTTTTGAATTTTTTTCTTTATCAGTTAATTTTTTACAGATTTTTAAAGTTTTAAAAAAGTGCGAATTTTGGCCTGGTATGGCTTTACATTTTCTATCATATCTCGGGCTAGAAATAAGATAGAGAAACAAAATAAACACCAATCTACTCAGAACTGTCCAGGCTTTCACCAGATATGTCACAAGAGGATCTTTGTTAATATTTTACCCATGTGATCGCAAGCGCAAAACTTTAAAACGCATTTCCGAAAAATCGGCGCGCTTTAAATATTTCAAAAACTGCCCATGTGTCTGCTTTGCTCTTAGCCACATCTGTACCAAATTTCAAGTTGGGATTGCAATGGGATCATATTTTAACATATTTTACTAGTAATAGCGTCAATGGGTCATTCCATATCAAGTGATCTAAATATGAATATTTTTTTTTACCTGACGTCTTTAGATTTTTTTTTTTTTTTTTCCTTTATGAAGTACTACTTTAGTTAATTACAAATTAAAAGTTTAGAATTTTTTTCTTCATCAGTTAATTTTTTACAGATTTTTAAAGTTTAAAAAAAGGGTGAATTTTGGCCTGGTATGACTTTACATTTTTTTATCTCAGGCTAGAAATAAGATAATGAAGTGGGAGAGGCATCATTTTACTCAGAACGGTAACAGCTTTCATTTGAGATGTTACAAGACTATGTTTCTTTATATCAAATTCAAACTATTGACGGGCAATTGTGAAAAAATGACTGATTGTGTTCTTGGTGATTTTTGAATTGACACTATAATAGTTAAATATTTTGCACTTAGGTCCAATGAATGCGTCCATGGGGTCAAGCTGGGACAGAGTCATCACAAATTAGCCTTATTTGCAGATGACCTGCTACTTTACATCTCCCAGCCCCTGGACTCCATCCCTTCGGTCTTAATGGAGTTTGAACGGTTCGGACAATTGAGCAACTTTAAAGTGAATTGCTCCAAAACCGAGGCACTCATATATTTCTTTGCCTGGAGAATTGTTTTCTCATCTATCTAAACAGTTCCCATTTAAATGGAAAGTAGAAGCCATTAAGTACTTGGGAGTCCTTATACCAAAAGATCTTAAACAAATATTCAATTTAAATTATCAACCCCTTTTGACTAACGCGGAATCAGCATTTACCTCCTATAGACAATTAAAGCTATCCTGGTTCGGGAGAATAAACGTAGTCAAGATGGATGTCTTGCCCCGACTCTTATATACTTTTCAGACAGTTCCTGTTCTATTGGATAGAGGCTTCCTCTCCAAAATGCAATCTATGATCCTTAGATTTGTCTGGGGGGGCAAGAGGTCCAGATTGCGAATGAATATCCTATCCTTGCCCAAGACCAGAGGAGGGGTTGGACTACCCAACATACGAGCGTACTTTGTGGCTTCCTCTCTTGTTAGAGCTCTAGATTGGCATTATCATGCGTCCTCCAAGAAATGGGTAGGGGTGGAGCAAGAGGGTTTGGGGATTCCGCTGAAACACCTGCTTTGGATTTCCCCTAAAGACTCCACAGACCTAGTACCTTTGACAGACATGACCAGAAACACCTTGAAGGTATGGCACCTAGTGACGAAAACCCTCCGCTTAAACGACAGACTTAGCCCTTTGACTCCCCTTTTTTCCAACCCATCTTTCCCACCCAGATTTGACAGGCAGAGATTTTTATGTTGGCGGATTGTGGATGACAAACGAGTAGGACAGACTCTGTCCAGTGGTGGTTTGCCCCCGATGGCAGAGCTACAACTCAAAGAACCTACGAGACCTCTTAAGTGATTCGAATTTCTCCAATACAGAGCATACTTATATTCAGCTGACCACTCTTGCAGGGTAAGATTGACGCCCAACGTATTGGAGAGGTTATTCCAACTGGAGGCTCCACCGAGGCGCAAAATATCAGTTCTATACCAGGCCTTAGGGTCCATGAGAGAGCAGGGCACCCTTTACTTCCAACGTGCTTGGGAGAGGGAATTGGGGTGTAGCATTTCAGAAGCTAATTGGCAGAAATGCTTTATATTTACTCACTCACTAGCTAGCGCTTGTTCTGCACAAGAAAGAAGCTATAAGCTGCTCACTAGATGGTACTTGTGCCTGACGACACTCCGGAACATGTTCCCTGGAACCCCTGATACCTGCTGGCGCTGTGGGGAAGAGAAGAGTACAATGATACACATTTGGTGGACTTGTGGGGAAATCCGGCGGTTCTGGTCTGAGGTTTTCAATGCATACGCCCGGATAACAGGTAAACAAGCCGAATGCTGCCCAGAATCGGCAATGTTATCCATTTTTCCAGGTCCTATTGGGCTACAGAAGAGGGATATTCTCCGCTTTTGTATCTCGGCTGCTCGTGCTGTGATCCCGAGGTTCTGGAAATCAAGCCGGGCTCCATCTCTACTTGATTGGTTCAAAGAATTGATGGACATATATCGAATGGAGGAGCTCGCAGCTGATGCGTCGGGATCTCGGAACAAATTCTTAGGGATTTGGGTTGAATGGATTCTTTTTCACGACTCTGCAGAATGTAGGAGTATCTTTTCCAGCACAGATAATATGGCTCGACCTCTGGCTGATGGGGAGCCAGTGGGATGAGTACCCTTTCTCCTTCCCATACCTCACCCATCCCCCCCCTCCTTTTTTTCTTTTTTTCTTACGTGGCTTTTCTTTCCCAGTATAACTTTTTCTAATGGTTTTTGTTTCTCTTCTCTCTCTCTTCTTTTCTATCTCTCTTTTCTTCCCATCTGATACATTCAGTCTAGGTATTTCCTTTCTACACCTATACCTTCAGAATTCTAGTGAACATTAGACAGGTATCGGAAATTCTGAGCTGTGAGTAGATCATTAATATTTCGGCCTTCCTTTCCGGTACACCAGTCGATAGACTATTCCAACTAGGCCTCAACGGGTAATGACCCACTTAGGGCCCTTTCACATCAGCGTTTTTTGAAATTTGCGGCAGATGCGGTGAAAAAACCGCATCTGCCGCAATTACCGCATACCGGCTGCACTTGCGGCGCGGTTGCGGTAAACGGCATGCAAAGTATAGGCGTACTTGCGGCAGGTGCAGCAAGTGCGGTTTTGCACTTGCGGCAGGTGCGGCAGCGAAAAAAAATGCGGACAGCCGCGTTTTTTTTCGCTGCCGCACCTGCCGCAAGTGCAAAACAGCACCTGCCGCAAGTACGCCTATACTTTGCATGGTGTTTACCGCAACCGCGCCGCAAGTGCAGTCGGTATGCGGTAATTGCGGCAGATGCGGTTTTTTCACCGCATCTGCCGCAAATTTCAAAAAACGCTGATGTGAAAGGGCCCTTACGTGGTCAACCTGTTAGAAGGGGCCAAGTGATAAAAATCATTCTGCTGGGGCTGCTTGTCCCCTTGACATCAGAACATCTCAAAACCCTGAGAAAGGTTGTATACTTGAGTGTTTGGAATTATATTTAGATTGTAGTACCGTATATACTCGTGTATAAGCCGACCCGTGTATAAGCCGACCCCCCTACTTTTGCCCCCAAAACCTTGGAAAATCTATTGACTCGCGTATAAGCCGAGGGTGGACCCCAGCACAGGTATACAGCCCCCAGCAGTGGTATACAGGCCCCAGCAGTATGATATACAGCAGCCCCCAGTGGTATATACAGCAGCTCCCAGTGGTATATACAGCAGCCACAGTGGTATATACAGCAGCCCCATTGGTATATACAGCAGCCCCCAGTGGTATATACAGCAGCCCCAGTGGTATTGCAGCCCCTATATACAGCAGCCCCAGTGGTATTGCAGCCCCAGTGGTGTATACAGCAGCCCCTATATACAGCAGCCCCAGTGGTATTGCAGCCCCAGTGGTATTGCAGCCCCTATATACAGCAGCCCCAGTGGTATTGCAGCCCCAGTGGTGTATACAGCAGCCCCTATATACAGCAGCCCCAGTGGTATTGCAGCCCCAGTGGTATTGCAGCCCCTATATACAGCAGCCCCAGTGGTATTGCAGCCCCAGTGGTGTATACAGCAGCCCCTATATACAGCAGCCCCAGTGGTATTGCAGCCCCAGTGGTGTATACAGCAGCCCCTATATACAGCAGCCCCAGTGGTATTGCAGCCCCAGTGGTGTATACAGCAGCCCCTATATACAGCAGCCCCAGTGGTATTGCAGCCCCTATATACAGCAGCCCCAGTGGTATTGCAGCCCCAGTGGTGTATACAGCAGCCCCTATATACAGCAGCCCCAGTGGTATTGCAGCCCCAGTGGTGTATACAGCAGCCCCTATATACAGCAGCCCCAGTGGTATTGCAGCCCCAGTGGTATTGCAGCCCCTATATACAGCAGCCCCACACAAATGCTGGCACACGTCCCCCCTGTTGTAAGGCCCCCCCTGCTGATTACTTACCATCCCTGGTCTTCAGCAGCACCTCCGCGCCGGTCCTCTCTGCTCCGGTCCTCCGCGATCCCGTCCTCTGTGCTCCGCTCCACGGCTGCATCCGGGGTCCCCGCGCGTCGCAGAAGCGATGACGTCATCGCTTCTGCGACCCGGCCGGTCACATGATACAGCCAGGGAACGGAGCACAGAGGACGGGATCGCGGAGGACCGGAGCAGAGAGGACCGGCGCGGAGGTGCTGCTGAAGACCAGGGATGGTAAGTAATCAGCAGGGGGGCCTTACAACAGGGGAACACGTGTGCCAGCATTTGTGTGGGGCTTTATCTACAGATATGCACTGCTCCCCCTGGCGCTGATTGACAGGGGGATGCAGTGCATATGTAATGAGCGGCCCCACGTGACGGGGCCGCTCATACAGCAGCCTCCCCCCGCCTCCTCCTGCCTCCCCAGCCCAACACAGCCCCCACCCCACTCACCCCTGTATAGTGACTCGTGTATAAGCCGAGGGGGGGACTTTTCAGCCCAATTTTTGGGCTGAAAAACTCGGCTTATACACGAGTATATACGGTATATATTGCACCAGAGATAAGCGCAAAAGTAAATTTGCAGCTTATCTTAAAGTTACTAATAACTTTGTGAATTCTCTTTTTGTATATTTTATATGTCTCAAGATTTTGTTAAAAGATTGAATGTATGTCTTTCATATGTTTTTTCAAAATTCAATAAAAATGAGATTAACCATAGTTAAATATTTTAAAATATGATCCCATCACGATCTCAACTTGAAATATGTACAGATGTAGATAAGAGCATAAAAGACACATGGGCAGTTTTGGAAAATTTTTATTAAAACGTTTTTTCGGAAATGCGTTTCAAAATGTTGCGTTTGCATTCGCATGGGTAAAAAATTAAAATTAGCAAATATACTCTTGTGACATATCTGGTGAAAGCCTGGACAGTTCTGAGTAGAATGGTGTTTATTTTGTTTCTCTATCTAATTTCTAGCCCGAGATAAAAAAATGTAAAGTCATACCAGGCCAAAATTCACCCTTTTTTTAAACTTTAAAAATCTGTAAAAAATTAACTGATGAAGAAAAAAATTCCAAACTTTTAATTTGTAATTAACTAAAGTAGTACTTCATAAAGGAAAAAAAATTTAAAAAATCTAAAGACGTCAGGTAAAAAAAAATATTCATATTTAGATCACTTGATATGGAATGACCCATTGACGCTATTAATAGTAAAATATGTTAAAATATGATCCCATTGCGATCCCAACTTGAAATTTGGTACAGATGTGGCTAAGAGCAAAGCAGACACATGGGCAGTTTTTGAAATATTTAAAGCGCGCCGATTTTTCGGAAATACGTTTTAAAGTTTTGCGCTTGCGATCACATGGGTAAAATATTAACAAAGATCCTCTTGTGACATATCTGGTAAAGCCTGTATAGTTCTGAGTAGAATGGTGTTTATTTTGTCTATCTTATTCCTAGCCTGAGTTATGAGGAGAAACGTAAAGGCAGGCAACAGCGAAATTCACACTTTTTCCGAACTTTGAAAATCATTTAAAAAAAAAATAAATTTTTAAAAAAATTTTTCTCTTCACATTTTGCATTGTCTGACATGCTATTATCAAATAACAAAATCTCAAAAGAATTAAAAATATAGAGGTAATAATCATTGGTTCACTTGACATGGAATGACCCCTATATGGGACACATGCACTCACTCCACAGGGACACACAAACACACACCACAGAGGCACACACACACCACACAGACCCCCCCCACAGGGACACACACACATACACACCCTATAGGGACACATGCACTCACCCCACAGGGACACACACACCACAAAGAGACACACACAACAAAGACACAGACCCCACCCCCCACAGGGACACACACACATAGCCACCCTATAGGGACACATGCACTCACCCCACAGGGACACACACACCACAAAGAGACACACACAAAAGAGACACACACCACACAGACCCCCCCCCCACAGGGACACACACACATAGCCACCCTATAGGGACACATGCACTCACCCCACAGGGACACACACATACACACACCCCAGAGACACACACACCACACAGACAGACACAGATGTGCACAAATCACCTCACACAACTCGCCTCATACGTGTGCTATCTTTAATTTTCAAACATAACCATCTGATTAAAAACAGCCAATGTGCAACAAATGTGCCATATAGGGTATTAAGGCAGATGTCAGTCACATGAGCTGTCTATTATGTGTATGTGTGAGGTAATATATACTGCCCGGCCAGGGGGAGGGTTTACTGTTGGCTGGAGATTTATTAGGCTGCCTATAGCAATCAATCACAGCTCAGCTTCTATTTTCTTACAGGTCATTAAAAGGACATATTCAAATTCTATTTTGTTATAGCTAACAGCAGTTATTTATTAACCCGGGCGTAGCCGGGTAGTACAGCTAGTCTAATATATAAAGCTGAATGTGTGTGTGTGTGTATGTGTTTGTGTATATCCGGGATTGGCATCTACACCGTCGCAACTACAGCCGCAAAATTTTGCACAGTCATACGTCTGGACCCCGAGAGCGTCATAGGCTATGTTGTGAGGTGAAATTTTACCCCTGCGCGTTCCAGTTCACCAAACAATTTTGCCCCTATCTACATAATGGGGAAAAAGGGAAAGGAAACGTGTGGGAGGAAAATCGACAGCTGCCAGCTATAGCTACAAAAATTTGCACAATCACACGTCTGGACCCCGGGAGCGTCATAGGCTATGTTGTGAGGTGAAATTTTACCCCTGCGCGTTCCAGTTCACCAAACAATTTTGCCCCTATCTACATAATGGGGAAAAGTGAATGGTTAAGTCTTGGAGGAAAATCGACAGCTGTCAGCTATAGAGACAAAATTTTGCACAGTCACATGTCTGGACCCCGGGAGCGTCGTAGGCTATGTTGTGAGGCGAAATTTTAACCCCGCGCATTCCAATTCACCAAACAATTTTGCCCCTGTCTACATAATGGGGAAAAAGTGACAGTTACCAGTTGACAGTTGTGAATGAGAGGGGCTTAATGATAGCACCAAAGACTAACAGCACATACCAGTATATAGTCACTAAGGTGGGGCCCTAACATGGGATATTCATCATGCACAGGGACATGTATACACACCACACGCACACAAAGAGTAACAGCAAGTGTATAGTCGCTAAAGTGCAGCCCCAACATTGGATACTCACCACGCACCCGAACAAACACACACACACCACAAAGAGATACAAACAACACAGACACCCCTCCACAAGGGGGGACACACACACTCTATAGCGACACATGCACTCACCCCACAGGGACACACACACACCACAAAGAAACACACATAACACAGACACACACACACCACACAGACCCCCCCACAGGGACACACACACATAGCCACCCTATAGGGACACATGCACTCACCCCACAGGGACACACACACCACAAAGAGACAAACACACACCACACAGACCCCCCCACAGCAACACACACACATACACACCCTATAGGGACACATGCACTCACCCCTCAGGGACACACACACACCACAAAGAGACACACACAACAGAGACACACACCACACAGACCCCCCCACACAGAGACACACACATACACACCCTATCCCTATAGGGTGTGTTCCTATAGGGTTCCTATAGGCACATGCACTCACCCCACAGGGACATACACACACCACAAAGAGACACACACAGCAGAGACACACACAACACAGACCCCCCCACAGGGACACACACATACACACCCCAGGGACACACACACCACACAGACAGACACAGATGTGCACAAATCACCTCACAAAACTCGCCTCATACATGTGCTATCTTTATTTTCCAAACATAAACATCTGATTAAAAACAGCCAATGTGCAACACATGTGCCATATAGGGAATTAAGGCAGATGTCAGTCACATGAGCTGTCTATTATGTGTATGTGTGAGGTAACATATACTGCCCGGCCAGGGGGAGGGTTTACTGTTGGCTGGAGATTTATTAGGCTGCCTATAGCAATCAATCACAGCTCAGCTTCTATTTTCCTACAGGTCATTAATATGACATATTCAAATTCTATTTTGTTATAGCTAACAGCAGTTATTTATTAACCCGGGCGTAGCCGGGTACTACAGCTAGTATTATATATATATATATATATATATATATATATATATATATATATATATATATGGGTTACAAGACAGGGAGCAGCATAAGCAAAGTGCAGGCAAATCAAACCTTTCTTCACAGGTTTTAGATACAGTCCATCCAAAGAAGAAATGCATCACTCAAGTTTTTATGTGAATAAAGAACTTATTTTATTGTGGTATGGCAAAACCAGGCGACGTTTCAGGTTCAAGGAACCTTTTTTTCAAATTTTCAAGCTTGAAAAAAGGTTCCTTGAACCTGAAACGTCGCCTGGTTGTGCCATACCACAATAAAATAAGTTCTTTATTCACATAAAAACTTGAGTGCTGCATTTCTTCTTTGGATGGACTAAATTATATCATATTATATATATATATATATATATATATATATATATATATATATATGTATAAGGGTACCTTTACACGTTGCACCATTGCATGCAATTTCACTTGCAACTTACTGGTTGCAGTGAAATCATGGACACATTGTTCCATTTTGTGGCTGTGTACAAATGAAACAATGTGTCCATGATTTCACTGCAACCAGTAAGTTGCAAGTGAAATTGCATGCAATGTTGCAACGTGTAAAGGTACCCTCAGAGTACCTTTACACGCCGCTACTGGCGGGTGGATACAACCAGCTACATGCAACAAATGTAGCTTGCATCGGCAATATACCCCGTAGTAGCGGCGTGTGAAGACGGTTGTAGCCACCCGGCAGTAGCGGCACCTGTTTCAGAGCACTGCCCTAAAACAGGTGGCTACGCAGGCGATTGTAGCGACCTGTATCGGCGTGTAAAGAAGGAACAGAAGGGTTGTTTCTACACCATGCTATGTACCTGGTATGTAGCTGGGGGGGTGACACAGGCTCCGGGTTACCGCGCCCCATCAGCGATCATTGGAGGAAGCTCCTGCGTTACGATTGGTAGTCGCTGCATAGGGAGGCATATTTAAGGAGCTGACCAGTCACACTACACAATTGCTCGAGCGTCATGTATTAAACAGCCTCCTGCGATGCCTGCCCAATCATGATGTTCCTGCTTTGTCCTATCAGCGTACGAGTGTCTCGTAATCCACAATGGTGGCACGCCTATGTGCTGTCCCTGCTGCACCAGGTCTGCCCATATTAGCTTGTTGTGGCAGTGTGTAAATGAGGTAAGATGAGCTACAGAAGGTGACTTGAGACACCCGGCTGTGTATCTAGAGATAGCTGTAACCTACTGTAGCGCACATTGTGGTGGCGTGTAAAGGTGGTGCGATTACCGTTTGTAACCGTTTGGGCGTGCTCGTGCACGTGAAGTAGCTGGTTGTATCCACCCGCCAGTAGCGGCGTGTAAAGGTACCCTCAGTGTCAAAGGATTTTGCCTCACCAGAGCACATCCCTCTTGCATTCCTGTCAGCAGCCTAAATACATTTCAAACCATGTAATATAATTAAAAATACGTAATTCTAATGTGCGCTTGATAGTTATATTTAATGGGTGTTCATTTAATTGTATACAGTAATATGTGTGTATTATAAATTATATAAATCTAAGCAGGGTATTATATCATTAATCCCAAAAACATGCTATAAATACAATATTAATTTCTGCTTGGAGCTTCCAATTTTATCCAGTTAGATGCAATGGAAAAAACAAAAGACAGGGAAAAATTTTTGTCTCATTGTTGCATCACACTTTATATAAAATACATATCATCAATAATATGTGTTATAAACAACCCACTAGTGACTAAAATTTACACAGTAAGATGCCTACTAAAACAGAAGAATTGTGTTTAATTTATAATCCACATTGAGCCCTCCTAGTTTCAGGCCTCCTACTTTTCTGATCCACTTAGTTCTCTTTCTCTAAGTAGCTTTACCCTATTCCCACTTCTTCTCATTGGGGGATCGTATCTATTATCCGGCATTTCATATCTTTCTCTTTATGGTTTGCCTCCACAAAGTGTTTTGGGGTCCAAGCACTTTTTTCGTATTCTGTATCTGTGCTGACTCATACGGACTCTGAATTCGAGGGCCATAGAATATGATGTGCGTCTGTATGTCCGTGCCTCTGGCATGTGTCGTCATGGACCGCACACATGCTGGAAGCATGCATGTGTGAAAGAGGCCTAATGCTGTAAGGCCCTGGGCCCACTCTATGTTGCTTGATGCTTCTTATGAAGCAGATTTTGAGAATCTGCATCAAAATTTGCATGTCTGTGTTGAAGCCAGCGAAGTTAATAAGAGTTCAGAAGTACTGTGCCAATGTGTTTTTTCCTTGCAGTTTTGGTGCAGATTTTGAGGCAAAAAAAAGAAATAGAACCACATGTCCAAGGTAAAAAAGGAACATAGCTACAGCACTTCTGACCTGTCATAGACTTTGCTGACCTGAGAATAGACATGCAGATTTTGATGCATATTCTCAAAACCTGCATCAAATAAATCATCAAACAACACAACATGGGCACACGGCCTAAGAGTGTCCAGGGAGAGCCGCAGTTGTAGTAAAAGAGCTGGAGAATTCTTTTTTTCCCCTTGCTATCTCCACAGAGACTTCTGAGGCAGGGGTGGTCAACTACAGTCCTCAAAGTCTGGAAACAGTGTAAGTTTTTAGGATCTCCTTGGCATTGAACAGGTGCTAATTTCATCACATGGAGAAGTGATCATTCCAGCACCTTTGGCTATGCTAAGCAAATCCTGAAGACATGCACTGTTTTCCAGCCCCTGAGGACTACACTCGGCCAGCCTTTTTCTACAGGAGTGTATGTAGTGACTTGCATTTCTATACATCAGACCATCAGGCCCGAGGCCTGTGTCTTGATCACCCATCTCTGTAGGGCATTATCAAAGCACCTGTTTGCATAAACAGTATAGCATGCAGAGGACAATGGAGACAGGGGTGGTTCATGCCATACCTGATAATTGCTTTGGGGGGTAGGAATCCCCACATGACATTCTCCCAGCTGAAGGCCTCTGGTGGAGGTGCGACACACAGCTGGGAAACAGGGCCTTCTGCCTTTTTTTACCTCCTCCTCTTCCTCATCCTATTCCTCCTCATCATCATTCTCATCATGCTCTTGGTCCTGGTGGATTTGCTGATCCAGTAGTTGTATTACCTGCTGCAGGTGTAATACAGCCAGGCATGCTGCAACATCCTTGGACTCTGACATCTGGTGCTCCTGAATAGCATAGGGAAGCGCGTCACCTTATGACTGTGAGCTCCTTAGGTCTTATTTTTGCAGCCACATGAGGCCTAGTATTTTCATGCATCAGAAGAAACTAACGGCATACTGCACCTGCATATGGTCTCACAATGGGTGTGAAGATTCCATCCTAGTACATAATGACAGTCAGGGTTTCTGTGGCTAGCACATAGAGGGCTGTGGGGCCCTCCAAAGAAAAGCTTTCCCACACTATTACTGACCTATTTCCAACCCGGTCATGCTGGAGAATTTTGCAGGCAGCAGAACATTTTCCACAGTGTCTCCTGATCCTGTCACATCTGTCACATATGCTTAGCGTCTTCCTGCTCTCATCTTGAAGGGCAGCCATGTGTATCAATGTCATCTGGGGTCCCCTACTTCCTCCAATCAACTATCCGACACAGCATGAACCACGCCATCCTACTCACGTCTACTTTATTGAGGAGATTCATTTTGCAGATAACATGGCCCAGGACTGGTTGCATGGGCCTAAAGCCAATGACTGCTATGACCAGTGTACCTGAGGCAAGGTGTTGCCACTCTTGCAGGATAAGGGGTTTGGATTCATACTGGGCATCGGTGCTACTTCAACGGTCCACCCTGCTGTGCGACTATCTTCTCAAAAGACTGCACACCATCTTTGTTGGGGAGGTCACCTTCATGAAGGTGTGTGGCATCAAGGAGTGGTTCGCAGTTGGCATATGTCGGGTTGCCACCGCCAACCAATTTGAGAGGTGGCAGGATGAGGCCGGCTAGGAGAAAATGTGGTGCTGAGTGGAGGACAGGACTTTCTTGGTTATTTAACCAGTGCACTCAAATCCACTGGGCATGTTGGAGTGCCACAAGTTGCTCCTGTTTGGCCTTTAGGACGTGCTTATCCTAGTTCCTCTATTGTCTTCTCTAGTGGTGGCCATGATGGAGTTTGCTGGGAGGCAGGTGGTGGGGGAGAATAAACTGACAAGAATAGCTCATGCAACTTCCCCTTCCCCCCAAGACCATCCAGCAGCAGAGTACCATCACCATTGCCAATTTTCAGGATGGGCGACACTGAGAATACTGGCAGAGAGTTTTTATGACAAGTACAGTGGACTTTACTAAAAAAAAAAGGCATTTTGTTTGGTTGATGACCCATCCCTTAGTTGGCATTTTGGCTAGAGAAGGACTTTTTTTAATAATTTTTAATTTTGAGTTTTAAGAAATTGGAAGAGAAGGACTTTTTTGAGTTTATTTTCAGTTCTATCTTGACCAAGGCCTGTGTTTTTGTTTTATTTCTCCTTCCCCCATTTTGCGCCATTTGCTCTTCCCCCTACTGAATAAGTGGACATGCATGCAGCCTTTGGAGATCCAACTCAAAGATCTTAATAGACTCTGCCCTTCATGGACTTTCCAACACTTTAGCAGTCTGTGTGCAGCTGATCCCTGTGGGACGTTTGTTGTTTATGTACTATGTACAGTGTTATGTTTGTGTTTGAGACTTAGTCTGTGTTATAGTCATTTTTTTTAAATTCACTTCTTGTGTGCTGGACTGTTTCTGCACACAGGTGATTTAATAGTGCCCTGCAAAGACTGGGGAACAAGCCACACGCCTCTGGCCTGATGGTCTGAGGTATAGAAATGCAAGACACTACACACACTGCTGTACAATTGTAATCTTGAAGAACTCCAAACAGTGCATGTGTTCAAGATTTCCTTATCATTGCACAAGGTGCTGGAATCATCTCCTCTGCAGGGGATGAAATTGGCACCTGTACAATGCTAATGAAATCCTTAAAACTTTCACTGTTTTCAGACCTTGAGGACTGTAGGTGGCCACCCCTGCCCTAGAAGTCTCTGTGGAAATAGCCAGAGGGCAAGAGCAATCCTCCTGCTCTTTCACTCCAAACTAGGCTCTCCCTGGACCATCTTAGGCTTTGTGCCCTTGGTCTGTTTGATGCTTTTTTTGATGCAGATTTTGAGAATCTGCATCAAGATCTGCATATCTATCCTGAGGCCATCAAAGTCTAGGACAGGTCAGAAGTGCTGTGCCCATGTTCCTTTTTTTATTACCTTGCACATGTAGCAGAAATGTAAGACATTACACATGTAAGACACCAGGCACATAGCTGATTCCACAAGATTCTCTTTAAGTAGTTTGGTACAAAATAATCAAAGTAAATTATATTGGGACCTTGGTATGTCACTGTTGGCCTTTAGTTTTTGGTACAACCCTCCTGATATACTTTTCCCACTTTAGAATACCCCTTCTTTTACCGTACAGCACTAAGAAAAAAGTGCAATAGTAGACCACAAACATTACCCCCTCCACATGTTTATATTACCCGAGTAGTTTTAACATTAACAATTTTTTTACTACTTTCTGTTGTCGAAGCCTGGGTGTGTTTTATAGTCTGAAAAATATGGTATCAGCAAATTGTCTGATTGTCATAACTAATAACAGAATCAACAGACCATGTATGCTGTCAATTTTACTAATGAGTACCGTAGTGGAAATCAGGTTGTTTAATTGTTTAATAATAAAAGTTAAATTTTAACGTTCCTTAGTAGGTGGAAGTAATGTATTTTGTTTCCCAAAAAACTATTTGTGGTCATAATTAGATATTTAACCACCTCCTTCAGGTCCTGTTATTTTTCTATTGTAGACCAGCTGCTCTTAGGCTGGTTTCACACTGCGGTCAGATCAGGTCAGGTCAGGTTTTGTGTTTCAAAACCAGGAGTGACTCCAAAACCTAGAACAGGTGTCAATCTTTCAATTATACTTTTTCTCTGCAAGTTCCTCTCCTGGTTTTGAAACACAAAACCTGACCTGATCTGACCTGACCTGACCGCAGCGTGAAACCAGCCTTACTGATAGTCAGAACAAAAGACCTTGAATGCATGTACTAATACACATCAATCGTCCTGCACCTCATTGCAGGTGATGAAGCTGGATCGGGACAATGCTACATTTTCTCACACATCAGGTGACTGAAGGTGAAAACAGTGAAAAGAAGGCAAAACTATATATATCACGATGACTTCTTCTTTCTCCAAAAAGTTGGAAATCTTTGAAATTAAACTTCTGCATTTACAAAGTGGTGGCATCACTTAGGTATAAACTCAAGAATTATAGAAAAAAATAAGGTAGATTTAGAAAATAGCAAAATCGACAGTGTTTCTATCAGGTCAGAGTTATAAGCTCAGCCAATTATGCTGATCCATGATTCTTCTAGTAAAAACTATGATCCAAGTTATATTCCAAACAGATGGTAGCATGTTCAGCAAGGCGTCTGTGCAGTGCAGGTGTTTGTGAATTACAGATAAGGGAATTCTGTTTTATCTAGAGAGTATGGCGCAGACAGCTAAAGCACGAAACAAGCAGTCCCTGATGTTTACAGGAGGGAATGTTCTTGGTGTATTGTAGGAAACACTATACAGCCAAATATTTTTCATTAAATCTAGAGTTCTTTGGTTCTTCAAATCTATCTATCTATCTATCTATCTATCTATCTATCTATCTATCTATCTACTTGTTTCAGATAGATAAGACCTTTATTGGTCAGTGTTCACAGGCGACGTTTCAATCCACAAAGGATTTTTCTCAAGCAAAGATGGGTGTTGTTACAGAGTTTAAATAGTGCATTGATTACAGAGATATTTACATATCATTAAAAATAAAGTGCCTTTTTACAGTGCTTTTTGTGCATACATAGTGTTCACAGTACATTATATCAGTGCAGTATATTATACATGATCTCATTCCATCAAATCGATCATCAAAAAAGTGCTTTACAGTGCATATTGTTTACAAATATGGTTGATTACATTATAATTGGTGCTCAGCTGAACTCATAATTAATATATCTGGCTCACCCTCCTATGTATATCGCCATCATCCACCTGTCGCCATTCCCATAACGTGTATTGACCCCGTAGCGCTACTGCACATGCCTGGGATCTTCTATCATCGCGGGACTGGCCCTGCATTCATCGTGCATGCGCAGTGGACTCCTCGGTGTTCATACATCCACTGCGCTTGCGCAGTGCTCTCGGAGCGTCTCAGCTAGTTCAATGAAGCCTGGGCAAATCTTTTCATCTATCTTTACTGAACCATTACACATAACTGGTTCAAACTGCATAGCCATACTTTATATGCCTCTAGGCTTCCGCCCAGTCAGTAATAAAGGGAATATTCTTACTTTTAACTTTAGCTATCTATATGGAATCGTTCTCCTTCCCCAATATGTCCCCACATAATGGCAGCACATTAGGGCATTGATATACAACGAGTGAGAGTGCCAGTGTATCCCAGCACCCCCCAAGCTGTTACATCAGTGGAGTCACTCCAAGGCCATTCACTGAATGTGTATCTCCCTTATTTAGACCAGTTACTCTCTCCCAAGGGAACGGCCAGTGACGACATTGGTGGTTACTTAAAAACCAAAACTTTAATGAAAAGTGTACTAAAAAATGACAACCAACATCATAACAACTTATATGTAAATTTAAAAATTTTTTCATATTAGGGTTAGTCATCACTTTTTTTGTATTCACCTTGCACCATCCATTTTCTATTTTTTTCTGTAATGATATAAAAAACAACGCATTATAATACACGAAGACTCTAAAATTACACTAAACACATACAATTTTAAAATTACACCCTCCCCACTCTCCGAAAATGTGAGATAATTCTTATACTATAGCACCCAGTTGGAAGTCTACATTAAGACCATGAGGTTTGAGCGTACCTAGTTTGTATATCCAAGCCAATTCTTTCATTTTTAGCTCTTTCTCTCTGTCCCCTCCCCGTCTCATGGGGGGGATCGTATCTATTATACGGCATTTTAGATCACTTTCCTTGTGGTCCATGTCCGTAAAATGCTAGGGACAGGTAAATCAAGTCTCTTTTTCCTAATGGTACATCGGTGTTGAGTCAACCTCGTCCTTAACTCCAAAGTTGTCTCCCCAATATTATTATTATTATTAGGTATTTATATAGCGCTATTAGGATACATAGCGCTGTACAAGTTAGGGGGTAGACAAAGACGAGTGGTCGAAAAACGACGACAAATAGACAAAACAATCGTACGGGTACAATGGGGCCAGGGATCGCACAGACAACTTAATAGGTAAATGACATGATCTGATGAGCATGTCAGAAAGTGCTTGATATGGTAGACGTCACCAGTTGAGAAGTGCTGGAAGGTGCTCCCTTTCACTAGGTAGCTACAATCCACACACCCAAAACAGGGAAAACAGCCTTTCCTTTCTGTCCCTGTAATCGTAGTCTGTCGTCTCTTATTCTGTGCTCCAACGTCTGATCTTACTATGGCATCTTTCAGGTTGCGACCTCTTTTATAAGTAATCACATGGGGATTCCTAAATTCTGCTATGTGGGGGAGACCTCTACTCAACACCACCCAGTGCCTTCTAATGATGTCTGATATCCTCCCACTTTCTTCCCCAAAGGTGCTAATAAAAGGGATCCTCATATCCACACTATTTTTCATATGAATTTTTTTTGTTACCCCATTTTCAACCCGTCTCCTACTCTCTATCAACATTCTTTTAGGGTAGCCACATTTTTAAATCTCTCAATCTGTTGGTCCAGCTGGATGATAGGCCTCGATCTAACACTGTGTATTTTAGTCACTATAATGCACTATCACTGTTATAATGGATTTGTTATATTATAATATAAAAAATTTAATTTTCTATCTGCTTTATACAGACAATACAGATGTGAAGATGTGAAGGAGTGGGGCGATTGTACCTGAGGTGTCTGCATATCAGATATATATCTATAAAAGAAGATCATGCAAAATAGAGTTTACACTTAGAAAATTCCCTTTTTCTCTAAAAAAAAATTTTTCTATTAATTTTTTATTAATTTATTCATTTTTGTAACATTTTGCACTTAATTAACATAAAATTAATCAATACTTTTTGCACAAAAACACACTTTATTGGTGAAAAAACCTCACAATTAAACTAATTTCATTGGAAATAATATTTGGTATATTTTATTTCATGCCTTTTTAAAAAAAATGGTTATAGATTACAAAAAGGCACAACAATTGGAGTAATAAATACTCAGTATCCGTTGTAATCCTTGAGCAGGTAGTGCGAAGGGGAAGATGTATCTCCAGGAGCACTGTACTGACAGGGGAGTGTTTCAAACCTATAAATGGGTAGCACTTTGAATGTGGATAAACTGAGTAAGACAAACTAAAAGTAAAGGTGTATATCTGTGGAAACGTATCTTCTGCAAAAGAAGTGTAATCTGTATATACAGTTAGGGCCATAAATATTTGGAGAGTGACACAAGTTTTGTTATTTTAGCTGTTTACAAAAACATGTTCAGAAATACAATTATATATATATAATATGGGCTGAAAGTGCACACTCCCAGCTGCAATATGAGAGTTTCCACATCCAAATCAGAGAAAGGGTTTAGGAATTATAGCTCTGTAATGCATAGCCTCCTCTTTTTCAAGGGACCAAAAGTAATTGGACAATGGACTCTGAGGGCTGCAATTAACTCTGAAGGCGTCTCCCTCGTTAACCTGTAATCAATGAAGTAGTTAAAAGGTCAGGGGTGGATTCCAGGTGTGTGGTTTTGCATTTGGAAGCTGTTGCTGTGACCAGACAACATGCGGTCAAAGGAACTCTCAATTGAGGTGAAGCAGAACATCCTGAGGCTGACAAAAAAGAAAAAATCCATCAGAGAGATAGCAGACATGCTTGGAGTAGCAAAATCAACAGTTGGGTACATTCTGAGAAAAAAGGAATTGACTGGTGAGCTTGGGAACTCTAAAAGGCCTGGGCGTCCACGGATGACAACAGTGGTGGATGATCGCCGCATACTTTATTTGGTGAAGAAGAACCCGTTCACAACATCAACTGAAGTCCAGAACACTCTCAGTGAAGTAGGTGTATCTGTCTCTAAGTCAACAGTAAAGAGAAGACTCCATGACAGTAAATACAAAGGGTTCACATCTAGATGCAAACCATTCATCAATTCCAAAAATAGACAGGCCAGAGTTAAATTTGCTGAAAAACACCTCAAGAAGCCAGCTCAGTTCTGGAAAAGTATTCTATGGACAGATGAGACAAAGATCAACCTGTGCCAGAATGATGGGAAGAAAAAAGTTTGGAGAAGAAAGGGAACGGCACATGATCCAAGGCACACCACATCACCATGTTTTACAGAGGCAACGTGATGGCATTGGCATGCATGGCTTTCAATGGCACTGGGTCACTTGTGTTTATTGATGACATAACAGCAGACAAGAGTAGCCGGATGAATTCTGAAGTGTACCGGGATATACTTTCAGCCCAGATTCAGCCAAATGCTGCAAAGTTGATTGGACTTCGCTTCATAGTACAGATGGACAATGACCCCAAGCATACAGCCAAAGCTACCCAGGAGTTCATGAGTGCAAAAAAGTGGAACATTCTGCAATGGTCAAGTCAATCACCAGATCTTAAACCAATTGAGCATGCATTTCACTTGCTGAAATCCAGACTTAAGACGGAAAGACCCACAAACAAGCAAGACCTGAAGGCTGCGGCTGTAAAGGCCTGGCAAAGCATTAAGAAGGAGGAAACCCAGCGTTTGGTGATGTCCATGGGTTCCAGACTTAAGGCAGTGATTGCCTCCAAAGGATTCGCAACACAATATTGAAAATAAAAATATTTTGTTTGGGTTATGTTTATTTGTCCAATTACTTTTGACCTCCTAAAATGTGGAGTGTTTGTAAAGAAATGTGTACAATTCCTACATTTTCTATCAGATATTTTTGTTCAACCCTTCAAATTAAACGTTACAATCTGCACTTGAATTCTGTTGTAGAGGTTTCATTTCAAATCCAATGTGGTGGCATGCAGAGCCCAACTCGCGAAAATTGTGTCACTGTCCAAATATTTCTGGCCCTAACTGTATGCTAACAAGTGGTATATATTTGAGGAAAAAATTTTAAAACTTACGTTTTTTTCAAAAATCTCAAAAATCTTATTTTTTTAAAAAAAACGTACGTTTTTACATTTTTTCCTCAAATATATACCGCTTGTTAGCATGTGTGCATCATTGGTAGTAGCTGAGTGCTGCAGAGAATGTTTTTCTAGTTGTTTGACCCAGTGTCCCTGCTGGCACCAGTTCACATTGTGTCTGTGAGTGCTGTGCAGTTTTGTGTATAATGAATGGAGTGTCTGGCTCCACGTCTGCAATTTGCACCCTCATCACCCACAGGTGGTCTGGGGTTAGGGTGGTGTCCTCCCACTTGAGAGTGGGATAGGGAGGAAAAGGGGGACAGGGATGTCAGCGTTAGGACTCATCAGACCTTGGGTCGCCTTGTCGCGGTTGATGAGCAAACAGACATTGGCCAATGTGTGTGACAGGAACCCCAAGAAAAGAAAAAGAAAAAGATTTTTGAGTTTTTTAAAAAAAACATACGGTAAGTTTTTAAATTTTTTCCTCAAATATATACAGCTTGTTAGCATGTGTGCATCATTGGTAGTAGCTGAGTGCTGCAGAGAATTATTTTCTAGTTGTTTGTCCCAGTGTCCCTGCTGGCACCAGTTCACATTATGTCTGTGAGTGCTGTGCAGTTTTTTCTGTTTATCTATCTATCTATCTATCTATCTATCTATCTATCTATCTATCTATCTATCTATCAATCTATCTTACGTAGTGACATCATATTCCACAACACTTTACAAACATCATCTTTACTTTTTCCATTGGGGCTCCGAATCTAAATTCTTTACGAGTATGTTTTTGTAGTGTGGGAGGATAACTGAGTCCTTATAGGAAACCCTCACAAACACAGGTAGAGCAAACTATATATTTTCAGATGTTACCCTTAATAGCACGGACGTAACTACAACATGTGCAGGGATTACAATCACACCCAGGTCCTGAAGCCTATGGGAGACCCAAAAATTCACTTTGGTTTATAGAAAAAGACTAATGCTATCAAAGATTTGCAATAATATGGAGCCCCATTGGAACTTTTGCATCAGGGCCCATGAGCTTCAAGTTACACCACTGCTTAATGGTATTTGAACCCAAAACTCCAATGCAATGCTAAACTGCTAACCACTGAGCTAACCTATCTTTCCACATTATATGATATACAAGTGTGGCGCCCCTGAGGGTCCAGTCGTCACAGAGGTACTGCATCTCAGCCAGAGGTGTGGTACCCCACTCTTGAGTAAGGAGGGGACACTAACGGGCACCCACACACCAGCATCCAACACCACACCACTCCAGGTCAGGGGATCTGGGTGGACTCTGCTGAGGGAGGACCCCATCTCAGGCTGAAGGAGGGAACTAGGTAGAGGGTGTGGATGGAGGAAGCAGATATGAGGAGTAGCCACCACGAGGAGAGAGAGAGAGAGGAGTGAGGAGTAGAGGAGTCGCAGGAGAGATATGAGGAAAGGCGTCCTGGGAAGTGGAGCAAAGAGGCTCATCCCAGCACAAGAAAGACGTGAAAGCCGGTGAGGGCTCCAGAGAGAAAGAAGGGGTTCCTGAGGCACTGGAAGTGAGAAATTCACCCGTGAAACTTGAATTCATTGCCAGTTGCAGGAAAGTGGAGGGACCAGGGCCGCAGAGGTTCACCGGGCCCTGACTAGTAGAGGAGACTTGAGGCCTCAGCTAGCCAACCGGAGGCTGCTGCATCTCCAGGGGCAACAGCTGAATTATATATCCTGTTTTCCTTAAGAAAATGAAGGTTACAAAAAAAGGTATTTTTTTTATTTTTTGGCTGAATGTATGAAGAACCTTGGGTTTAAAAGTGATCACTAATCATCTAGATACATTTCTAAGGAGGTTTAATTTTTAAAATTGTGTCACTTGATGGGGGGACTCCCCTATTTAGGAGCATCAACAGCTCTCCAAATGCAACATGGGGTTTTTTATGACTCCAGCCAATATTCCTTTCAAAAAGTCAAACGGCGCTAATTTCCTTCCGAGCCCTGCCATATGCACAAACAGTGGTTTTCCATCACATAACTGCGTACTCACGAGAAATTCCACAACAAATTTTACTGTGCAGTTTTTCCTGTTGTCCTTGTAAAATTCAATAGGCTAAATTAACATTTTTGTTGGAAAAAGTAAAAATATCGTTTTTTCTTTGCATTATTTTTTCCTTCAGTTCCTGTGAAGGGTTAATATACTTCTTGAATGTGGTTTTGAGTAGTTTGAGGGTGCTGTTTTTAAATGGTGTCATTTTTGGGTATTTTCTATAATATAGTCTCCTCAAATTCACTTCAAATGTGATGTGGTCTTTATAAAAAGTGGCTTTATAAAATTTGTTTGAAAAATGAGAAATTGCTGATGAACTTTGAACTCTTCTAAGGTTACCGTTACATGTCGCAACATTGCATGCAATTTCACTGGCAATTTGCTGGTTGCAGTGAAATCATGGAGACATTGTTACATTTGTACACGGCAACAAAATGGAACAATGTGTCCATGATTTCACTGCAACCAGCAAATTGCCAGTGAAATTGCATGCAATGTTGCCACGTGTAATGATACCCTAAAGGCCACTTTACACACACAGATATCTGTGACCAACTTCTGAACAGATCTCTGGTTGCAGTGAAATCATGGACACATTGTTACATTTGTACACAGCCACAAAATGGAACAATGTGTCCATGATTTCACTGCAACCAGAGATCTGTTCAGAAGTTGGACACAGATATCTGTGTGTGTAAAGTGGCCTTAACTTTCTACCAAAAAAATGTTGTTTCCAAAATTGTGCTGATGTAAAGTAGACATGTGGGAAATGTTATTTATTAACTATTTTGTGTGATTAAACGGTGTTTTAATGGTATAAAAATACAAAGTTTGAAAATTGCTGCAATTTTGGAATCACTGGGATCTGTTGAAGTGTTCCAGAGTTATAACCTTATAAATTGACACTGACGACACTGAGGCTGGGTGATAAAGGGGTTAATCACAGTGTTTGTCTGTATATTGGTCACATAGCGGATTATGCACCTTTATATTAATTAATTACAAAAGGTGTGCAGGCCCTATTTTTTTTTCTTTTCCTATTTGAACGAGGAGACCGTCTGCTCCCCATTATCGGCTGTGGATGAGGAATTCTCCAATCACTATTTTTAGGGGCCCCCTAGAAAAATCCACAGTGAAACATGTGTCGTAATAGGTAAACATGCACCGCATATTATTATATTTATTATTTATTTTTGAAGCTCCTCATAGCACCTGGACGTCTCTAGCTATATCCATTGGTGCTTTTATTGGGCCATCTTTTGGTGCTTATTTAGGCTGGCTTCACAGTGCGGTCAGGTCAGGTCAGGTTTTATGTTTCAAAACCAGGAGAGGAACTTGCAGAGAAAAAGTATAATAGAAAGAATGACACCTGTTCTAGGTTTTGGAGTCACTCCTGGTTTTGGCACACAAAACCTGACCTGATCTGACCTGACCTGACCGCAGTGTGAAGCCAGCCTTACATTTCACACAACTTTTTTGAATGCGTTGTCTTTTATGATGGACTAGATGGTGGCCCGATTCTAAAGAATCAGGTAGTCTAGAATCTATATATAGTTTATTTAGTAATAATTAGGGGAGTGTGGTGAAATTAATTGTGTGTATACAGGTGGCTAGGTGGGTAGCAGAGTATACGGTGGCTCAGTGGGTAGCAGAGAGTGCGGTGGGTGAGTGGGTAGCAGTGAGTGCGGTGGCTCAGTGGTCAGCAGTGAGTGCTGTGGCTCATTGGTCAGCAGTGAGTGCGGTGGCTCATTGGTCAGCAGTGAGTGCGGTGGCTCATTGGTCAGCAGTGAGTGCGGTGACTCATTGGTCAGCAGTGAGTGCGGTGGCTCATTGGTCAGCAGTGAGTGCGGTGGCTCATTGGTCAGCAGTGAGTGCGGTGGCTCATTGGTCAGCAGTGAGTGCGGTGGCTCAGTGGTCAGCAGTGAGTGCGGTGGCTCAGTGGTCAGCAGTGAGTGCGGTGGCTCATTGGTCAGCAGTGAGTGCGGTGGCTCATTGGTCAGCAGTGAGTGCAGTGGGGCAGTGGTCAGCAGTGAGTGCGGTGGGGCAGTGGTCAGCAGTGAGTGCGGCACAGGCTAGAGGGGGCAGAGGCTGGAGGGGGCAGAGGAGGGAGGAGGCAGAGGACAGAGGAGGCAGAAACTGGAGGGGTCAGAGGACGGAGGCGTCAGAGGCTGGAGGGGGCAGAGGTCTGAGGGGGAAGAGGCCTGAGGGGGCAGAGGGCAGAGGGGGCAGAGGGCTGGAGGGGGTAAAGGACTGGAGGGGGCCGAGGGCTGGAGGGGGCAAAGGGCTGGAGGGGGCAGAGGGCTGGAGGGGGCAGAGGGCTAGAGGGGGCAGAGGACTGAGGGGGCAGAGGACTGAGGGGGCAGAGGACTGAGGGGGAAGAGGACTGAGGGGGCACACAGGCTGGAGGGCAGAGGACAGAGGGGGCACACAGGCTGGAGGGCAGAGGACAGAGGGGGCACAGGCTGGAGGGCAGAGGACAGAGGGGCAAGAGGCTAGAGGCAGAGGACAGAGGGGGCACAGAGGCTGGAGGGCAGAGGACAGAGGGGGCACAGAGGCTGGAGGGCAGAGGACAGAGGGGGCACAGGCTGGAGGCAGAGGACAGAGGGGCACAAGGCTGGAGGGCAGAGGACAGAGGGGGCACACAGCTGGAGGCAGAGACAGAGGGACAAGCTGGAGGGCAGAGGACAGAGGGGGCACACAGGCTGGAGGGCAGAGGACAGAGGGGCACACAGGCTGGAGGGCAGAGGACAGAGGGGCACACAGGCTGGAGGGCAGAGGACAGAGGGGGCACACAGGCTGGAGGGCAGAGGACAGAGGGGGCACAAGGCTGGAGGGCAGAGGACAGAGGGGGCACACAGGCTGGAGGGCAGAGGACAGAGGGGGCACAGAGGTGGAGGGCAGAGACAGAGGGGGCACACAGGCTGGAGGGCAGAGGACAGAGGGGGCACAAGGATGGAGGGCAGAGGACAGAGGGGGCACACAGACTGGAGGGCAGAGGACAGAGGGGCACACAGGCTGGAGGGCAGAGGACGCACACAGACTGGAGGGCAGAGGACAGAGGGGCACACAGGCTGGAGGGCAGAGGACGCAAGGGGGGGCAAGAGGCGAGGAGGGCACAGTGGAGGGGGAAGGGGGGGGGGGGGGGACAGAGGGGGCACACAGGCTGGAGAGCAGAGGACAGAGGGAGCACAAAGGCTGGAGGGCAGAGGACAGAGAGGGCACACAGGCTGGAGGGCAGAGGACAGAGGGGGCACACAGGCTGGAGGGCAGAGGACAGAGGGGGCACAAAGGCTGGAGGGCAGAGGACAGAGGGGGCACACAGGCTGGAGGGCAGAGGACAGAGGGGGCACAGAGGCTGGAGGGCAGAGGACAGAGGGGGCACACAGGCTGGAGGGCAGAGGACAGAGGGGGCACACAGGCTGGAGGGCAGAGGACAGAGGGGGCACAGAGGCTGGAGGGCAGAGGACAGAGGGGGCACACAGGCTGGAGGGCAGAGGACAGAGGGGGCACACAGGCAGGAGGGCAGAGGACAGAGGGGGCACAGAGGCTGGAGGGCAGAGGACAGAGGGGGCACACAGGCTGGCGGGCAGAGGACAGAGGGCACACAGGCTGGAGGGCAGAGGACGCACACAGGCTGGAGGGCAGAGGACAGAGGGGGCACACAGGCTGGAGGGCAGAGGACAGAGGGGGCACACAGGCTGGAGGGCAGAGGACAGAGGGGGCACACAGGCTGGAGGGCAGAGGACAGAGGGGGCACAGAGGATGGAGGGCAGAGGACAGAGGGGGCACACAGGCTGGAGGGCAAAGGACAGAGGGGGCACACAGGCTGGAGGGCAGAGGACAGAGGGGGCACACAGGCTGGAGGGCAGAGGACAGAGGGGGCACACAGGCTGGAGGGCAGAGGACAGAGGGGGCACACAGGCTGGAGGACAGAGGGCACACAGGCTGGAGGGCAGAGGACGCACACAGGCTGGAGGGCAGAGGACAGAGGGGGCACACAGGCTGGAGGGCAGAGGACAGAGGGGGCACAGAGGCTGGAGGGCAGAGGACAGAGGGGGCTCAGAGGCTGGAGGGCAGAGGACAGAGGGGGCACAGAGGCTGGAGGGCAGAGGACAGAGGGGGCACACAGGCTGGAGGGCAGAGGACAGAGGGGGCACAGAGGCTGGAGGGCAGAGGACAGAGGGGGCACAGAGGCTGGAGGGCAGAGGACAGAGGGGGCACACAGGCTGGAGGGCAGAGGACAGAGGGGGCACACAGGCTGGAGGGCAGAGGACAGAGGGGGCACACAGCCTGAAGGGCAGAGGACAGAGGGGCACACAGGCTGGAGGTCAGAGGACAGAGGGGGCACAGAGGCTTGAGGGCAGAGGACAGAGAGGGCACAGAGGCTGGAGGGCAGAGGACAGAGGGGGCACAGAGGCTGGAGGGCAGAGGACAGAGGGGGCACAGAGGCTGGAGGGCAGAGGACAGAGGGGGCACAGAGGCTGGAGGGCAGAGGACAGAGGGGGCACAGAGGCTGGAGGGCAGAGGACAGAGGGGGCACAGAGGCTGGAGGGCAGAGGACAGAGGGGGCACACAGGCTGGAGGGCAGAGGACAGAGGGGGCACACAGGCTGGAGGGCAGAGGACAGTGGGGGTACACAGGCTGGAGCGCAGAGGAGCGTGTGGGGCTGCAGACTCACCGTGGGCCCGCGTCGGGTGTAGGAGGAGAGGAGGGGCGGGCAGAGGTGCAGGACAGGAAGTGCCGGCCTCCCTCCTCTCCAGGCGCGCGGCGGGGAGCACGGGTACCTCCAGGGTGTGTGTGGCCCCCCGAGGTGGCGGGCAATGGGCCCCCCTGCCCTCCCGGTATGTTCGCTAGTGTCTGGAGGGCAGAGGGTGGAGGGGAGTGGCTGGAGGGCACACGGAACTTCCGAGATCAGAACGTTCCTGTGCCGGTGCCTGTAGCCGGGCTGCGCGCGGCTACTCTGCACTGGCTGACGTCACCAGCCCTGGCCTTAGACCATCACGGAAGTACCGTTCGGGTTTTCCGGAAGTGGCCTTCGGCTTTTATATATTAGATTGGTCTTCCTTCTCTGTTGCGTTAGTATAGACCCTTATTATTGGTATTCTTGTTTTTTTTTATCACTTCCGGCTCATTAAATCCTTTATTGATTCATATGCACTGCACCTCATGAGTTCCTATATAAAGGGTATCTGTCACCACATTTGACCTATCAAACTATTAATATGAGCATACAGGTTATGGAATGCTGAAAAAAGTTATCTGTGTGCCTCAACTCAGATACCTTGTTGTGGATAAATCATCTTTTACCACTTTATGTAAATTAGTTGTTCCAGGCTATGGGGCGGATGCTACCTGGAAGGTAACTCTGCCTTCAGAGCTTATTTTAAATAGAAGGAGGCATTACCAGTGTGATGGGTGATGGCCAATCTCTGCCCTCCTGATCTCACTATAGAATTCTGTGTGATTATAATGGACACATCTGAAGGTTCCTCTTAGCTTCAGCTTCCATCTAAGGCTGCTTTCACATCAGCGGTAATCGCTGATCGCGGCAGTTGCGGTGAAAAAAACCGCAACTGACGCGATTACCGCATCTATGGGGCTTGCGGTAAGGGTGCGTCAGGTGCGGTTTCGGCACTTGTGGCAGGTGCGGTCGCGGAAAAACCGCGGTATGCCGCACTTGCCGCACACTTACCGCAAACCCCATAGACATTGTATGGGGCTTGCCGCAAGTGATGTACTTGTTGTACTTGTTTCTCAGTATACTCACTCCACCAAAATGGATCACATGGAAGCAAATGATTCCGATTTCTATAGAGTTCCATTTTAATTAATGACATACATTCATGGATCCATTCGCTTGTCTGCATATATTTTAGGCGAGCCCAAAAATGCAACATTTAGCATTTTTGGGGACCTTGAAAATATGCAAATAGATCTGTGACAAAATAATGACAACTGGATGCACACATAAGACGAATCCTTCATCGTTGAATATCAATGAAGATAAAAAAGGATAAGTTTCCATCTATTACAAATAGAAATGGATTGCACAAAACGCAAGTGTGATACCAGTTTTACAGGCAGTGTTGCAACACTGTTGCAATACAGCAGAGCGGCAAAAATTGTGTTTGCAAGAAGTTAAAAATAATTTCTCCTGTTTTGTGTCAGTCTCTTCGCATTGATAACGCCTCCTTATATTTAAATTAAGCTCTGGAGGCGGAGTTATCTTAATGGCAGCATTCTCCCAATAACCTGGAACACTAATTTATATAAATTGATAAAAGATGATTTTTCCACAACAAGGTGTGATGAAAACCATACCTTGCAGCCCCACCCTAACATCTCTAATAAATCGGAGAAATATGATACGGCCTCATCACTTCCACCAATACTTGACGCTCCACCCCAAGAGCTACGTAAGGTAAGCTTGACATAGTTTTTACACTGATACCCCTGCCAACACAAACACTGAGGCATGGGAAGTCAGAGGGTGATTCACGAAATCCTCTGGCATGACACCACACTTGCTCACAACTCTGACAGACTGGGAGCCCCTTTTTTACTTCCCCAGCAAAACAGAGTCCTGCCAGCCCAAGAGAGCTGCCACTAGTTCCTCATTAGATATAAACCCAGTCTGTTACCAGGCTTATACTGGACCAGAAACCAGCCCACAGTAGCATACAATATTAACCGAGGACACGGATGTGTGTGGGTTTGTGGATCGAGATAAAAGAGCAACTAAAGATTAAAGGATTACATTTTATATTTAATTGCCATAAGGACTCACTTGATAGAACAATATATACACGATGAATTATACACATGTTACAGTCAGATATTCAAATAAAGGCAGTAGTAATTAAGGGGTATATGCAGTCAAAAGTAAGTCAGTTAAGGGTTTCTATTTGCTGGCTGCCAGACAGAGGTGATGTGAAGCCACTGGGTTTTCTCAGTTATTGCAAACAAGCAACACAGCCATTCAACCATGTGCACCAAGTGTTGGAAGTAGGAGATACTGGACATAAGTAAAGAATTATCTATAGCATTAAAGCTTGCACAATGTGAAAATCTATTATAAGCCATTTATAGCATTTTTTAAAATCCAGATTCCGTAAATTACATTCCTACTTACCTTTATTCATCATATTAAACTTATCTGTCATACCCATAAGTGAACATTTATCATCATAGGATAGCACAGTCCATTTAAGTGTTGTCTGGGAGGAGATAACAGAACAAAATTTGATATGTACAGTAGAGACCAAAAGTTTGGACACACCTTCTCATTCAAAGAGTTTTCTGTATTTTCATGACTATGAAAATAATAGATTCACACTGAAGGTATTGAAACTATGAATTAACACATGTGGAATAATATACTTAACAAAAAGTGTGAATCAACTGAAAATGTCTTATATTCTAGGTTCTTCAAAGTAGCCACCTTTTGCTTTGATTACTGCTTTGCACACTCTTGGCATTCTCTTGATGAGCTTCAAGAGGTAGTCACCGGAAATGGTTTTCACTTCACAGGTGTGCCCTGTCAGGTTCAATAAGTGGGATTTCTTGCCTTATAAATGGGGTTGGGACCATCAGTTGTGTTGTGCAGAAGTCTGGTGGATACACATCTGATAGTCCTACTGAATAGACTGTTAGCTGCTTTTTTCTTACCATAATAAAAATTCTAAGTAAAGAAAAACGAGTGGCCATCATTACTTTAAGAAATGAAGGTCAGTCAGTCCAAAAAATTTGGAAAACTTTGAAAGTGTCCCCAAGTGCAGTTCCAAAAACTATCAAGCGCTACAAAGAAACTGGCTCACATGAGGAGCGCCCCAGGAAAGGAAAACCAAGAGTGACTTCTGCTGCGGAGGATAAGTTCATCCGAGTCACCAGCCTCACAAATCGGAGGTTAACAGCAGCTCAGATTAGAGACTAGGTCAATGCCACACAGAGTTCTAGCAGCAGACACATTTATACAACAACTGTTAAGAGGAGACTTTGTGCAGCAGGCCTTCATGATAAAATAGCTGCTAGGAAACCACTGCTAAGGACAGGCAACAAGCAGAAGAGACTTGTTTAGGCTAAAGAACACAAAAAATAGACATTAGACCAGTGGAAATCTGTGCTTTGGTCTGATGAGTCCAAATTTGAGATCTTTGGTTCCAACCACCATGTCTTTGTGTGACACAGAAAAGGTGAATGGATGGACTCTACATGCTTGGTTCCCACCGTGAAGCATAGAGGAGGAGGTGTGATGGTGTGGGGGTGCTTTCATGGTGACACTGTTGGTGATTTATTCAAAATTGAAGGCATACTGAATCAGCATGGCTACCACAGCATCTTGCAGCGGCATGTTATTCCATCTGGATTGCGTTTAGTTGGACCATCATTTATTTTTCAAGACAATGACCCCAAACACAACTCCAGGCTGTGTAAGGGCTATTTGACCAAGAAGAAGAGTGATGTGGTGCTACGCTAGATGACCTGACCTCCTCAGTCACCAAACCTGAACCCAATCGAGATGGTTTGGGTTGATCTGGACCGCAGAGTTAAGGCAAAAGGGACAACAAGTGCTAAGCATCTCTGGGAACTCCTTCAAGTCTGTTGGAACACCATTTCCTATGACTACCTCTTGAAGCTCATCAACAGAATGCCAAGAGCATGCAAAGCAGTAATCAAAGCAAAAGGTGGCTACTTTGAAGAACCTAAAATATGACATATTTTCAGTTGTTTCACACTTTTTTGTTAAGTATACCATTCCACATGTGTTAATTCACAGTTTTGATGCCTTCAGTGTGAATCTACAATTTTCATAGTCATGAAAATAAAGAAAACTCTTTGAATGAGAAGTTGTGTCCAAACTTTTGGTCTGTACTGTACATTTAGTTCCAGAATCACGCACATTATTTAAAGGGTTCCTGTCACCCCCAAAACGCCTATTAAGCTATCTAAACATGTCCCTGGAGCATATTATCAATAATCCCACTCTCCTTTTAGCTCAGAAAAGCTCCCAGTAAAACTGTAGAAAAACATTATATTACTCATTATGGATGATAATGAGCGGTGGCTATATGCATTAGTCACCCAGGCGGCCCATCTTTGTCCTAATAGCACGCCTTAATAGGCGTGATCTGCAATGAATATTGCAATCAGCGCCTCCCTCCTCTCCTCGGCGCTGTAAAGGCTGTAATGGGGCTCTAATGACGCGAATCGCGTCATGTCCGGCAGCGGGTGACGTCAGTACACCCACGTCGCATGCGCAATGCGGTGCTTGAAGCTATTAGCACAAAGATGGCCCGCCTGGGTGACTAATGCATATAGCCACCGCACATTATCATCCATAATGAGTAAGTAATATAACGTTTTTCTACAGTTTTACTGGGAGCTTTTCTGAGCAAAAAGGAGAGTGAGATTGTTGATAATATGCTCCAGGGACATGTTTGGATAGCTTAATAGGCGTTTTGGGGGTGACAGGATCCCTTTAAATGCAGCACCAGAACTTAGCACAGTGCATAAATACTGCACAAGAATCAAACACAGTACATACATATTCAATAGAACAAGTACAAAGCATAGTACATACTAAATGAGACCCAACCACAGTACAGGAATATAGCACCAGAATAAAGTACAATATATAAATACTGCATCAGAATCAAATATATTATATAAATACAGCTCCCTACTTCAGCAAACAGAATTACACATAGTAAATTAGGTACCATAATAAAGCTTATTACATACATTTAGAATCAAATAAATACCAGAAATAAACTGTTCAGCAAATACAGTTGTGGCCAAAAGTATTGACACCCCTACAATTCTGTCAAATAATACTCAGTTTCTTCCTGAAAATGATTGCAATCACAAATTCTTTGGTATTATTATCTTCATTTAATTTGTCTTCAATGAAAAAACACAAAAGAGAATGAAGCAAAAAGCAAAACATTGATCATTTCACACAAAACTCCAAAAGTGGGCCGGACGAAAGTATTGGCACCCTCAGCCTAATACTTGGTTGCACAACCTTTAGCCAAAATAACTGCGATCAACCGCTTCCGGTAACCATCAATGAGTTTCTTACAATGCTCTGCTGGAATTTTAGACCATTCTTCTTTGGCAAACTGCTCCAGGTCCCTGATATTTGAAGGGTGCCATCTCCAAACTGCCATTTTTAGATCTCTCCACAGGTGTTCTATGGGATTCAGGTCTGGACTCATTGCTGGCCACCTTAGAAGTCTCCAGTGCTTTCTCTCAAACCACTTTCTAGTGCTTTTTGAAGTGTGGTTTGGGTCATTGTCCTGCTGGAAGACCCATGACCTCTGAGGGAGACCCAGGTTTCTCACACTGGGCCCTACATTATGCTGCAAAATTTGTTGGTAGTCTTCAGAAGTCATAATGCGATGCACACGGTCAAGCAGTCCAGTGCCAGAGGCAGCAAAGCAACCCCAAAACATAAGGGAACCTCCACCATGTTTGACTGTAGGGACCGTGTTCTTTTCTTTGAATGCCTCTTCCAAAACGTTTTAGGCTTTCTCAGGTAAGTTTTGGCAAACTCCAGCCTGGCTTTTTTATGTCTCGGGGTAAGAAGTGGGGTCTTCCTGGGTCTCCTACCATACAGTCCCTTTCATTCAGACGCCTAGTGATAGTACGGGTTGACACTGTTGTACCCTCGGACTGCAGGGCAGCTTGAACTTGTTTGGATGTTAGTCGAGGTCCTTTATCCACCATCCGCACAATCTGCGTTGAAATCTCTCATCAATTTTTCTTTTCCGGCCACATCTAGGGAGGTTAGCCACAGTGCCATGGCTTTAAACTTTTTGATGACACTGTGCACAGTAGACACAGGAAAATTCAGGTCTTTGGAGATGGACTTGTAGCCTTGAGATTGCTCATGCTTCCTCACAATTTGGTTTCTCAAGTCCTCAGACAGTTCTTTGGTCTTCTTTCTTTTCTCCATGCTCAATGTGGTACACACAAGGATACAGGATAGAGGTTGAGTTAACTTTAATCCTTGTCAACTGGCTGCAAGTGTGATTTAGTTATTGCCAACACCTGTTAGGTGACACAGGTAAGTTACAGGTGACGTTAATTACACAAATTAGAGAAGCATCACATGATTTTTGTAACAGTGCCAATACTTTTGTCCACCCCCTTTTTTATGTTTGGTGTGGAGTTATATCCAATTTTGCTTTAGGACAATTCTCTTTTGTATTTTTTCATTGAAGACAAATTAAATGAAGATAATAATACCAAAGAATTTGTGATTGCAACCATTTTCAGGAAGAAACTGAGTATTATCTGACAGAATTGCAGGGGTGTCAATACTTTTGGCCACAACTGTACATCTCAATGAATTAGAATATCACCAAAAAGATTATTGGTGTGGAATTATATCCAATTTTGCTTTAGGACAATTCTATTTTGTATTTTTTCATTGAAGACAAATTAAATGAAGATAATAATACCAAAGAATTTGTGATTGCAATCATTTTCAGGAAGAAACTGAGTATTATCTGACAGAATTGCAGGGGTGTCAATTCTTTTGGCCACAACTGTAGGTGCAGTACTAGAACCAAATATATTAAATACATATGGTTGTGGAACTAAGGTTAGTACAATACTTTTTGGACTAAAAGAAACACAGGATCTAGGTTTTAGAGGCAGAAATTAGGTAAAAATAAATTTGGATCAACAAATGTGGTCATGAAACACTGTTATATGGGGTATCTGCTGCTGACACTGTTATGGGAGTAATATTCTCCCAATTCTCTACTAACGTAACCCATTTAAAGCATATATGTCCCAAACCTGATATATTAGATGTTAAACATATGTTCCCCATCCTGGTATATATGTCCTCCATCATGATCTTATCTTGGTATATATGATCTCTATCCTGGGCCCATCCTGGTATATATGCCTCCCATCATGAGCCCATCTTGGTGTATATGCCTCTCATTATGCTGCATGTATAAAAATAGTAATTCTACTCACTTTTCATTCGCTCCCTTGATGAGTGGTGTTCTCTTCTGATGCTAGCAACTGACTTTGATATGCAAGTGGCTGGCAGCATATGCCATCCCTGCAATGTGTCCACAGATAAATGCCAATTTCAGCTATCAACTAATACAAAATCAATATTCATTGCTCCCCATGCCTGGGATTAAGGGCATGGGGAGCAGTGAATATTCATTTCTTTTAATAGTGGACACATGCAACTGCCCCAGTTGCTACAGTAGGCTGGTGTCTGGGGCTATTAGTGGCTCCTCTATTAAATAAAATTAATATTCACTGCTCCCCATGCCCACAAAAGTGCTGAAGAGAGGTGGGCGGGATTATAGGCATAGGGAGCAGTGAATATTCATTTCTTTTAACAGTGGGCACATGTTACAGTGAGTCAGGTACATCCGGACTATAAGACACCCCTTACTTTACTTCCAAATGTGGGAGAAAAAAATGCATCTTATAGTCTGGAAAATATGGTAAACTAGATGGAATCCCGATGCTATCGCATTGGGAGGGCGGTGATTTCACAGGAGGGGCAGGCTTTGTGGGACTGTGGGGAATGACTAACCCTCCAATCACTCTCTCTCTCCCCCAATGCGCTCTCCACCTGCCTGCTCTCTTTCTCCTTTGAGCTGTCCTCCCCCAATGTACTCTCCCCTCACATGATCTTTCCTTTGAGTTGTCTCCCTATTTGCACTGTCTCTCCCCCCTGTCCATGCTCTCTTCCCCCGAGTGCTGTCTCTCTGCCCCCTGTGCTGTCTTCTCCCCTCATGTGCTCTCTCCATTGAGCTGTGTTCCCCCTGTGCGCTCTCCTCACTGTTTTGTAATGTTTATAATTAAATATATTTTTACTTCAAAACCTGTTTCTGTGTTTAATTTTATTCATAAAGTGTTTAATTTCATGGTAAAAAATGTGAAAGGCCTCACTGTATTTTCTATTGCCAGCACAGGCAAACCAAGCAGTTACTTGCTGCCAACCCCAGCTACCTGGCATTACCTTCGCTGGCAATGGAAAACATAGGGGAGCCCTATTTTTTTCTAATTATTTAAATAAATAATTAGAAAAAAAATTGAGGTGGGCTCCTCCGTATCTTCTATTGCCAGCCAAGGTAACTCAGCCAAGAAGTACTCAGGGTGGTAAGGCCCAAGCATTCTGGACCCTATGCTGAAACTTGCAGCTGACAGCTGCCCTAGAATTGGCGCCTCCATGAGAGATCCTAAAACTTTGCTCTTCCAGCTACCATGTAGCGGTGGCAGACTGGGTAATAATGGGGTTGATGTCAGCTTTTTTTGGCAGATGACATTGAGCCCTATTGCTAATGTCAACTATCAGTATGACAACTGGCCATTAGCAATACTTTTAGAAAAGAGAAAAAAAACACAACATAGAGATGAATCCTTTATTTCATACAAAATAGACAGAAACCTCTTGATATACACTTTATTAGATCCCACCAAGTTTCCCTCCGATGTAACCCTGTAATTACTGTAACCTTGCAGTGGGTTGGTGTGATGTGTCACACTGCCACCATCTGTATACCCGAGTGTCCAAAGATTATGGCCAGATGATTGTGTATATGCGTATGTGTGTCCCTCCCACATCACAGTACCTGCATGTGTGTATGTGTGTATATATGTTTGTATATACGTGTGTATATGTGGACCCACTGCATCACATGACCCACCAAATGTGTATACATGTAAGTATATATGTGTATGTTCCCGCAACCTCACGTGACCCATTACGTGTGTGTATATATTTGTATATGTGTATGTGTGTGTCCTCACTGCGTCATGTGACCCGCTGCATGTGTTTATATCTGTGTGTGCGTACATACATGCGTGTGTATATGTATGGACCTGCAATGTGAAATGACCCCCTAAGTATGTGTATATATGTGTGTGTATGTGTGCCCCTGCTGCATCATGTGACCTGCTGCATGTGTGTATGCCTGTATATATATGTGTGTGTGCATATGTGGACCTGCTGCTTCACATGACCCTCCATGTGTGTACATATGTGTACATATGTGTGTATGTTTGTATGTGTGTATGTGTATATGTGTATGAGTGTGTCCCCGCCATGTCATGTGACCAGCCGTGTGTGTGTATTCGTGTGTGTCCCCACTACATCATTTGACCCACCGCGTGTGAATATATGTGTGTACATGTGGATCCGCTGTGTCATGTGACCTACCATGTGTGTGTATAGAAGTGTATGTTCCCACTGCATCACATGACTCGCCGTATGTTTGTATGTGTGTATGTGTGAGTCCTTGCCGTGTCACGTGACTCACTCCTAGAAAAGAAGGGAGATACAAGAGGCGCAGATTGTGCCCTATCAAACAGACACTATAGTTCTTATGTGGATTATAAGTGTATCCACTCACCTTTTATGGTTGTGAGACTCACAACCAGTTTAAAAGCATAAGGCAGCTGCTGCAGAACCTCCACCAACGCCACAAAACCGCGGGAAATCAGAAGATAAAACTGGAATGGTATCCATGGTCCGCGCTGCTGCTCTTTATCCAAGGAATCCACAAGAGGTTATTACCATCAAAAGTTCTTTATTTCATCACACCAACACGTTTCGGTGCTGTCCTAGCACCTTCCTCAGATGCCCTGAGAAAGGTGCTGGGACAGCACCGAAATGCGTTGGTGTGATGAAATAAAGAACTTTTGATGGTAATAACCTCTTGTGGATTCCTTGGATAAAGAGCAGCAGCGCGGACCGTGGATACCATTCCAGTTTTATCTACGTGACTCACTCCGTGTGTTTTCACATGTATATGTATGTGTGTGTATGTGGACCCACTGCATCATGTAACCCTCTTGTGTGTGTATATATGTATATAAACGTGTATATGTGTGTATATGTGTGGACCCGCCACATCAAAAGACCCACCACGTGTGTATATGTGTGTGTGTATGTGTGTCCCTGCCACATCACTTGACTCGCTCTGTGTGTATTCGCATGTACTTTATATGTGTGTGTGTGTATGTGGACCCACTGCATCATGTAACCCGGCATGTGTGTATATATGTGTGCATCTGTGTGTACACACCAGAAAAAAACTGCAGCATTCCTAATCAGAGGTTTAGCAAGCCTTTATTGGGCCATCAGAATCTCATGGCGACGTTTCGGTTTTAGGAATCTTCTTCCAGCCAGGAGGGTTCCTCTGATTAGGAGTGCTACAATTTTTTTCTGGTTTGTATGAATTGCAAATAGAAGTATTGCCTAACTGACTTTGCACCCATATACCAGCCGTGCTGCTTGAATTTTTTGTTTACTATATGTGTGTGTATAAATATGTTTGTATGTGTGTATATATGTATGTCCCTACTGCATCACGAGACCAACCACATGTGTATATGTGTGTATATATGTGCATATGTGCTTGTGTATGACATGACCCACTGCGTGTGTGCATACGTGAGTATATGTGTGTATACATGGGCATGTGTATATGACTTGACCTGCTGCATGCATGTATGTGTGTGTATACACATATGTGTGTGTGTGTGTATATATATATATATATATATATATATATATATATATATATTGTGAGGCACCGCCGGCATGATCCCCATGGCCGGGGCGCATCACATGCAGGATCAGGGTATGATCCTGTGCACACTGGTCGGTTTTCCTGTGATGATACTGTGTGAACCTGTTCTGAACACAATGAGTTTAAAGTGACTAGTGAGTGGCTCATGAAATCGAGGAGGCCATGAGGAATGGGATGTAATGAGTGATTGCTGACAGCCCAGGTGGGTGTGTCAGGTCTGTGTGTCCGGAGGAATAGCAGCCCAGCTGGATGACTCAGTGTGGGTGTGGCAGCCACGATAAGAGGTCAGCCAGCTGAGTGATTGAGAGATTCAGTCTCAGCCAGAGATCCGCCTGAGAGCATGTGGGTTGGTTTCCAGCCAAGGGCAGAGCAGTCCAGAGGCTCTGTGTGAACCTGAAGGGAGCAAGCTAGCTCCATACCGGTAGCCAGGACTGGGGTCGTTACAGCACCTGGTGTGGGGAAGCCGTGGCTGACCTGGTGGACGCTGGACTGGACATGGGGTGAAACACGTCCAGGAAGGAGCCCGTGGGGGAAACTTGGCCAACCCGTTACCCAGGTAGCGAGACCCGGATCCGTGCCCAGTAAGACAGCAGTTCCCGTGTAACGGAGTGAGCTGTATGCGTGATTAATGCCAGGCGGGCATAACCGCCATTGGGTCCGACTAGGCAGTCGGTAAAGGACCCGTAGACGTATGTAAGGGCTTAGGTAACACTGCCCTGAATGAGAGACGATGGCCTATGTGTAACAGCCACGTATAATGTTGTGGGAGAGAGAGTGACCCAGCTAGTGTGGATGATATTGGAGGCGATCCGTCGCTGTGGGACGAGAGGGAGGCTTGGCCTGCTGCTTGCAGTGGGTACCTGTCTCTCAACCACGACCTCTAATGGTGTGGGTGTGCCTGTGGCCAGAGACAGGGGTCACGAAGGCTCCTAGAAGGGTAACCATGGCTGATCCGTTAGGGTGCTACTCAGACGCAGGGTACAGTCGTCGACCTGGAGACCTGCCATGAGATGAGATGGAGGTTTGGTGGCGACTGGTGGCCCGTACCGTGGTGAGTAGGCCACGGTGATGCATGGTTAGCCCGGATTCTACGGTTGACCAGGTCCCTGTTATGGTCATGGAGGAGCCACAGTCCATGGATGTGTTATGATGGGCTGTGAGCGGGTGTAAGAAATGTATGTGATCCATTGACGTTTGTATGATGGATCACATATGGTATGTAAGGTCCCGGTCAGGCAGGAATCCTGACTACGGGTTAATGGTATATCATCATGCTGGGTGACTAAAGCCGGGAGGCTGGTACCGCCATTGGGACCCACAGGGCCCGTTGAGGCGTATGTAACGAAGGTCAGAAGCAGGGGTTAAAAAGGGCTCCTAGAGTTGGGGACACCGTGGTTGAACCAGGTGGGCGCTGACCTGGACGTGGGGTGAAACACGTCCAGGAAGGAGCCCCTTGGGGATACATGACATACCCGGTACTCAGGTTGCTCAATCCCTGTTATGAACCCGGAGGGGTCATCGTTGTAATGTAACGTATGTATTGATGTATAGTGTAAGTAGGCCGGAGGCCGTAGCCACCACGGGAGCTGTTAGTAGAGCTCCAATGGGGACAGAGAGATGGTTACAGGTCCCGGGTTACAATAAGATGTCATGTGCAATGTGTTATGTAATGTTATATGTAAATGTATGGTGTATTTATGTATGGTGTTTATAATCAATGTGATATGTGTCAAACATCCTGCCCCCCTCGCTCCATCCTGCCCCCCTGCCACCATCCAGCCCCCTCCCCACCATCCTGCTCCTCCGGCTGCATCCTGCTCCTCCGGCTCCATCCTGCCCTGCTCGCTCCATCCTGCCCCGCTCGCCACCATCCTGCCCTGCTCGCTCCATTCTGCCTCGCTCGCTCCATCCTGCCCCCCCGCCACTATCCTGTCCTCCTGCCACCATCCTCCCCGGTTCGCTCCATCCTGCCCCACTCGCTCCATCCTGCCCAACTCGCCATCATCCTGCCCCCCCTCCACCATCCTGCTCCTCCGGCTCCATCCTGCCCCACTTGCTTCATCCTGCCCCGCTCGCTCGATCCTGCCCTGCTCGCCACCATCCTGCCCCGCTCACTCCATCTTGCCCCGCTCGCTCCATCCTGCCCCCTGGCTCTATCCTGCTCCGCCGGCTCCATCCTGCCCAACCGGCTCCATCCTGCCTGGCTTGCTCCATCCTGCCCCCCCCACCCCAGGCTCCATCCTGCCCCGCTCGCTCCATCCTGCCCCGCTTGCTCCATCATGCCTCGCTCGCTCCATACTGCTCACCTGGCTCCATCCTGCCCCCCTCGCTCCATCTTGCCACTCTCACTCCATTCCTGCCCTGCTCGCTCCATCCTGCCTCGTTCACTCCATCCTGCCCTGCTCGCTCCATCCTGCTCCGCTCGCTCCATCCTGCCCTGCTCGCTGCATCCTGCCGCGCTCTCTCCATCCTGCTGCGCTCTCCCCATCCTGCCCCGCTCGCCACCATCCTGCCCCCCCGCCACCATCCTGCCCCCTCTCCGCAACCATCCTGCTCCTCTGGCTCCATCCTTCCCCGCTTGCTCCATCCTGGCCCCCCCTCCGGCTCCATCCTGCCCCGCTCGCTCCATCCTGCTCCGCTTGCTCCATCCTGCCACCCTTCCCCCGGGTCCATCCTTCCCCGCTCGCTCCATCCTGCCCCGCTCGCCACCATCCTGCCCCGCTCGCCACCATCCTGCCCCGCTTGCCACCATCCTGCCCTCCCCCATCCTGCTCCACCCTGCCACCATCCTGCTCCTCCGGCTCCATCCTGCTCCTCCGGCTCCATCCTGCCTCGCTCACCGGTGGACAGGTGAGTATCCTCACTGAGGATTTTTTTACTTTTACTGTGGAGGAGCGGGGGGCCGCGGGGAGCGGAGTATCGCCATATACCATAGTGCTGCTATACATGTACTGTAATGTACCGACATATACTGTAGTGCTGCTATACATGTGCTGTAATGTACCGCCATATACTATAGTGCTGCTATATATGTGCTATACTGTACTGCCATATACTATAGTGTTACTTTACATGTACTGTAATGTACCGCCATATACCATAGTGCTGCTATACATGTGCTGTAATGTATCGCCATATACCATAGTGCTGCTGTACATGTTCTGTAATGTACCACCATATACCAAACCGCTGGTATACATGTGCTGCCATATACTATAGTGCTGCTATACATGTGCTGTAATGTACCGCCATATACCATAGCGCTGCTATACATTTACTATAATGTACCGCCATATACTATAGTGCTGCTATACATTTACTATAATGTACCGCCATATACTATAGTGCTGCTATACATGTGCTGTAATGTACCACCATATACCATAGTGCTGCTATATATATGTAGTTCACTCACGTTGACTTATCAAGTTTAGTGATGAGCGAGCATGCTCGCCACTACTCGGTACTCGCACGAGTATCACTGTACTCGGGCGACTCGCCGAGCACCGAGTAAACTCGCGATACTCGTGCTGTGCTCGTGGTCGTCATCTCTGCATGTTGGCGCTCTTTTGAGAGCCAACCCACGTGCACGGATTGGCTGGCAGACCACTGCAATGCCACAGCCCTGTTAGTTGTGGCATAGCAGTGATTGGCCGCCCTGCACAGCGTCACCGAGCCTTTATAACTCCCGGCGCGCTGTGCTCGGCACACAGCCTTCCAGACAGTGAGTGTAGGGAGAGTGTCTGCTGCTGATTAGGGACAGATTTGCGGCCCTTACAGGTAGATCCGGAGCAGGGCTGCAAACTGCTGCTGCTGACCACAACAGTCCTTCTCAGGACTAATCTAGGAGGATATAGGCAGGGTGATCCAGATCGGAGTCCAAGCTTTCCAGTGACCAGAACAGTCCTTCTCAGGACTAATCTAGGAGGATATAGGCAGGGTGATACAGATTGGAATCCAAGCTTTTCTGTGACCATTAGAGTCACCACACTCTTGTACTTACTACCTTAATAGAGGTTAGGGACGAAAATCCTCTCCTGAAACCATTACAGCCACCAGACAGGTGTACGTACTACCTTAATACAGGTTAGGGACTAAAATCCTCTCCTGAAACCATTACAGTCACCAGACAGGTGTACGTACTACCTTAATACAGGTTAGGGACTAAAATCCTCTCCTGAAACCATTACAGTCACCAGACAGGTGTACGTACTACCTTAATACAGGTTAGGGACTAAAATCCTCTCCTGAAACCATTACAGTCACCAGACAGGTGTACGTACTACCTTAATACAGGTTAGGGACTAAAATCCTCTCCTGAAACCATTAAAGTCACCAGACAGGTGTACGTACTACCTTTATACAGGTTAGGGAACTAAAATCCTAACTCTTGTCATCTCAACAGTCACCACACTGTTGTACGTCATACCTTTATACAGGTTAGGGAACTGAAATCCTAACTCTTGTCATGTCAACAGTCACCACACTGTTGTACGTCATACCTTTATACAGGTTAGGGAACTAAAATCCTAACTCTTGTCATCTCAACAGTCACCACACTGTTGTACGTCATACCTTTATACAGGTTAGGGAACTAAAATCCTAACTCTTGTGATCTCAACAGTCACCACACTGTTGTACGTCATACCTTTATACAGGTTAGGGAACTAAAATCCTAACTCTTGTCATCTCAACAGTCACCACACTGTTGTACGTCATACCTTTATACAGGTTAGGGAACTAAAATCCTCTCCTGAAACCATTACAGTCACCAGACAGGTGTACGTACTACCTTACTACAGGTTAGGGACTAAAATCGTCTCCTGAAACCATTACAGTCACCAGACAGGTGTACGTACTACCTTAATACAGGTTAGGGACTAAAATCGTCTCCTGAAACCATTACAGTCACCAGACAGGTGTACGTACTACCTTACTACAGGTTAGGGACTAAAATCCTCTCCTGTGACTGTTGTCGCTGTATACAAGCGAAATGCGCAAGGGCGTTGGCAAGGAAGAAGGAGGTGAACGTGATTGCGGTGAAGGCAGAGGCCGAGGTCGTGTGCAAGCACTAATTTCGCAACAAGAAAGTGGCACATCTACTCGCTCACATGTCCTGTCCCAAATTGTTGGTGCCCGCTCCAGTACACCGCTCTTGAACCAATACCAGTGTCAACAGCTTGTTACTTGGATAGCGGATAATGCTTCAAGTCTGATTGGCACCTCCACAAACACCCTGTCTTCCACGGTCAAGTGTCAGTAACTGTGATACTGCACCGCACATTTCCCAACCTGATCCTCCTTCCTACCAACAGGCCGAGTACACGTCCACGCACATTACTGATCCCACACTTGGACACTCGGAAGTCCAGAAGTGTGTACCCATGGGTCAGTGGAGGTACATGGCAAATTCCCATTACAAAATTTAAATTCAGTTGTCATTTGTTGGTGGTGTGGTGAAGTCTGGCCCAATCCAACCCTTGTTCATCTTGATCTGAGTCAGCCTGTCAGCATTTTCAGTTGAGAGGCGAGTGCGTTTATCAGTAATGATTCCACCTGCGCCACTGAAAACACGCTCTGACAAAACGCTAGCGGCAGTGCAGGCCAGGACTTCCAAGGCGTAGAGAGCCAATTCATGCCACGTGTCCAGCTTGGAGAACCAATAATTGTAAGGCACAGAGGAATCTCGCAGTACAGTTGTTCGATCGGCAAGGTACTCCTTCAGCATCTGGCCAAACTTAGCATTTCTTGTGGCACTACCCCGTACCTCAGGGGCTGTGGCACATGAGGGGCTGAGAAAACTGTCCCACCTCGTAAAGACTGTTCCCCTACCTGTGGCGGATTGGACTTGTGCCCCTCTCGCCGTACGCCTTGGTTATCCACCGATTCCTGACCTATGCCGCTAGCGTTTTGTGAGGGGAATGATTTGCCTACTTCCGTGACTTTGGCCTTCTGGAACTGCTGCATTTTGGCTGACCTCTCTGCCTCATGAATGACAGACATAAAGTTCTCCTTGTAGCGTGGGTCTAACAGTGTTGCCAACCAGTACAGATTGTCGGCCAAGATGTTCTGAATGCGAGGGTCACGAGCCAGGCAGCTGACCATAAAGTCAGCCATGTGCGCCAGACTCTTAACAGCCATCACTTCAGTATCCAGACCAACACGATGACTGAACATGCTGTCCTCCTCCTCCTCCTCCTCCTCATCTCCCCTGTCCTCTGGCCAGCCACGCTGAATCGAGGGTATGACTGGTGTGCATGTCATATCCTCAATTTGGCCAGAGAGTTGCTCCATGTCTTCATCCTCCTCCTCCTCGTCATAGTCCTCCACTGCACGTTGTGATGAGATGAGGCTGGACTGTGTGTTTTCACCCACACCCACTACTGTTTCTTGCTCCAAGTCATCGCGCTCGGCCTGCAATGCATCCTCTTTGTTTTTCAGCAGAGACCGTTTTAGAAGGCAGAGTAGTGGTATGGTGACGCTAATAATGGAGTCCTCGCCGCTCACCATCTTGGTGGAGTCCTCAAAGTTTTGGAGTACGGTACATAGGTCGGACATCCATCTCCACTCCTCAGGTGTTATGTGTGGAGTTTGAACCATTTCCCGACAGCTTAGGTGATGCAGGTAGTCCACAACTGCCCTCTTCTGCTCACATATCCTGACCAACATGTGCAGAGTTGAATTCCAACGCGTGGGGACATCACACACCAGTCTGTGTGCCGTAAGACGCTAACGGCGCTGAAATCCGCCAACGCCGGCTGAAGCAGCAGGTGACTTGCGAAAATGTGCAGACAGACGGCGAACTTTTACCAGCAGTTCAGACAGCTATGGGTATCACTTTACAAACCTCTGAACCACCAGGTTGAGCGCGTGGGCCACGCATGGAACATGCGTCAGCTGGCTTTGCCTCAAAGCTGCCACCAGGTTCCGGCCATTGTCACACACGACCTTTCCTGGCTTTAGGTTCAGAGGTGTGAGCCAGTGATCTGCCTGCTGTTTCAGAGCTGTCCACACCTCTTCTGCATTGTGGGGTTTGTCACCTATGCAGACTAACTTCAGCACAGCCTGTTGCCGCTTCGCAGAGGCAGTGCTGCAGTGCTTCCAGCTTGGGACTGGTGTGGAGGGTACAGTGGATGAGGATGCGCTGGAGGAGTAGGAGGAGGCTGAAGAGCATGACATTCCGGAGCTGTAGAGTGTCGGTGAAACCCTGACAGAGGTTGGGCCTGCTATCCTTGCTTTGGGAAGGACGTGTTCCGTCCCTCGCTCAGACTGTGTCACAGCCTCCACAATATTAACCCAGTGTTTTGTCAAGGAGATGTAGCGGACTTGCCCACAAGCACTTGTCCACGTGTCTGTGGTTATACACTTCATTCCCTTACCCCTGCGGTATAAAGAACAGCAATGACTGGCTAGCTGCAGTTTCCAATATCATGTCCACTCTCTATTTGAAACTAAACCTTTCCAAAACTGAACTTCTTCTGCTCCCCTCATCCACTAACCTCCCTAAATCGGACATCTCTCTCTCAGTTTGTGGCACCACGATAACGCCTAGGCAGCAGGCTCCTTGTCTGGGTGTTATGTTTGACACCGATCTCTCCTTCTCCTCCCACACACAATGTCTCGTCCGCTCATGTCGCTTACACCTGAAGAATATCTCCAGAGTCCGTCCCTTTCTCACCCTGTAAACAACAAAAACCCTGACCGTGGCCCTAATCCATTCCCGCCTTGACTATTGCAATTCTCTATTAAGCGGCCTCCCCCTCACCAGAGTTTCTCCTCTCCACTCCATCCTTAATGCAGCAGCCAGGATCACCCATCTGGCCAATCGTTACTCAGATGCCTCTGCTCTGTGCCAGTCATTGCACTGGCTGCCCGTATACTACAGGATCAAAATCAAATTGCTTCTTCTCACCCACAAAGCTCTTCACAGTGCAGCACCCCCCTACCTCTCCTCCCTCATCTCTGTCTATCACCCCACTCGCGCTCTACGTTCCTCAAATGACCTTCGACTGACATCTGTAATAATCCGATCCTCCCACTCCCGGCTCCAAGACTTCTCCAGAGCTGCACCAAACCTCTGGAATGCTTTACCCCAAGAAATCATGACTATCCACAACTTGCATGGCTTCAGACGATCCCTAAAAACGCATCTTTTTAAGGCGGCCTATCATACTCCCTAATAGAAGTCCTTTGTACTGTAGATAGTGAATGGCCTATCCCTCTGGACATTACTCTTCTACAAACTCCACCAAACCAAAAAGGTCGACACAGACTGTATAATGACCATCCATGTAAGCTTAGTTCTATGCCCCATTTCCTCAAGATGCCTGGACCATCAGTGCAATAAGCCCCTGTACCTTGTGCAACCCCTATCTTGTAGTAGATTGTAAGCTCTTTTGAGCAGGGTCACCTTCATTTCTTGCTTTATTTATTGTATTTTCTTTTTTACATTGATTCTATGCCTATTGTTTTGTATCCAATTATTGTACTGTATTTGTTCTCTACTGTAATTACTTACTGTATTATATTTTCTGTACTCTAACCCTACATTGTAAATCGCTGCGTAATATGTTGTCGCTATATAAATAAAGCTGTATTATTATTATTATTATTAGGTGGACTTTGGCTGAAACAGCGTTGTTGAGGGCACGTGTGATGCTGTTGGACACGTGGTTATGCAAAGCGGGGACGGCACATCTGGAGAAATAGTGGCGGCTGGGGACCGAGTAACGTGGGACAGCAGCCGCCATCAGGTCACGGAATGCTTCCGTCTCCACCAGCTGGAAAGGCAACATTTGTAGCGCTATGAGTCGCGAAATGTGATCATTCAGGACTGTGGCATGTGGGGCGTTGGCAGCGTATTTGCGCCTGCGTTCAAATGTTTGCTGAATGGATAATTGAACGCTGCGCTGGGACAAGGACATGCTTGATGGTGGTGTAATTTGTGCGTGGGCAACTTCAGGTGCAGGGCCGGAGGCTTGTTCGCGGCCAGCATGGACAGGGGATTGGCTCGCACGCACAACAGGCGAAGACATAGCAGTGACATCAGCAAGCACCGCTCCTCGACTCTGTTGTACTTCCCACAAAGTCGGGTGCTTGGCTGACATGTGCCTGATCATGCTGGTGGTGGTCTGGCTGCTAGTTTTCGTACCCCTGCTGATGCTGGCATGGCAGGTGTTACAAATGGCCTTTTTACAGTCATCTGGAGCCAACTTAAAATACTGCAAGACTCGGGAAGACATAACATTTGCACAGGCACCTTGTGTCGTGTTGTTGTTCCGGGGAACGGTTGGCTGCCTTCTGCATGCGTACCCGACCCTGCTTCGTACTGCCTGTTGGGATGCTCCCTCACCCTGTGCACTGCTGTCCTCGCTCTGCATATACTCCTGCCAGGTTGGGTCAGCTACTGGATCATCCACCACGTCGTCTTCCTATTCCTTGGCTAATCGCTGGACTGCTCCTCCTTCTCCTCATGTGCCACCATGATGACCGTTACAATAGTTTGGCTGTTGTTTCAGCTATACCCCCAGTGGTAAATGTTTACACCCATTCTTTTTGAATGGGCATTACAAAGACAGGATACCCGCATCTTTTCAATGTGAAAAATGTTTTGAGGCCCTCCTGCACGTCTCTATCCAGGGACAAAGAGGAGCCTCCCAATTTTTGGCTGCCCTGACCAAAGGACTATACTACAATACACCCACTTGAGGGCTACAGGCCCTACTACATGTCTGTAAGCATGGGTCATTGTTGAACCTCCCAATTTTTGGCTGCCCTGACTAAAGGGCTATACTACAATACACCCACTTGAGGGTTTCAGGCCCTACTACATGTCTGTAAGCATGGGTCATTGTTGAACCTCCCAATTTTTGGCTGCCCTGGCCAAAGGCCTAGGCTAAAATACACCCATTTGAAGGTTACAGGCCCTACTACATGTCTGTAAGCATGGGTCATTGTTGAACCTCCCAATTTTTGGCTGCCCTGACCAAAGGGCTATACTACAATACACCCAGTTCTTGTTAACAGGCCCTCCTGCACGTCTCTATCCAGGCACAAAGAGGAGCCTCCCAATTTTTGGCTGCCCTGACCAAAGGGCTATACTACAATACACCCACTTGAGGGTTACAGGCCCTACTACATGTCTGAATGCATGGGTCATTGTTGAACCTCCCAATTTTTGGCTGCCCTGGCCAAAGGGCTATACTACAATACACCCAGTTCTTGTTTACAGGCCATCCTGCATGTCTGTATCCAGGGGCATTGGTGAACCTCCCAATTTTGGACTGCCCTGTCAAAGGAAGATACTACAATAGACCCAGTTCCTCAAAATGGGCACTTTATTTCTAGACAGGGCTTCATGTACGTCTCTTGTCAGGGTCATCGGAGTGTCGCACAATGTTTTCACGTAAAATCTTTCATGTAATCACAAAAAGTGACATACACCAGCTTTATCTCACTATTGGGTATGTGCCCTTAACATTTCCACCCTAAATATTCATTTTGGTGTCATTTTGGAAGGTTTTCTGGAGACTCCGTAAAATTGGCGTGAAACTCGGACAACATTGTTCACAGCTGTGACTTTTGAGTGAGAAATGCTTCCAGGGGTCTTCCCCATGGTGTTGCCATGTCATTTCAGCACTCTTCTGAGACTTTTGTGACATTTTTAGGGTTTTTCCAGGCAGCCGTCAGTCATTTCATAAAAATACTCGTGTCTCCCATAGGATAACATTGGGCTCGTTACTCGGGCCGAGTACACGAGTATCTCGGGATGCTCGGCCCGAGCTTCGAGCACCCGAGCATTTTAGTACTCGCTCATCACTAATCAAGTTCTGTCAGTCACAGTATGTCTACATACATATTCTTGAATCCGAATTGGGCAGATTTTTTTCGGGAGAAAAATCCGAATTGTCCTGGATCCTCCTGGACAAATGGAAACTGGATGGCAGATAGCTGCTATCCGGCTCCATCTGGCCTCATAGGGCTGCATTACAGTAAAATCGGGTCCGGGGCTGTCAGGTTCACCTAGGACAGCCCCGGACCTGATTGTACCATGCTGTGAAGCCGGCCTTAGATGCTACTATTCCAATGATGTGTGAATGGAGCTTTGCTTATGGATTATTAGAAAGCATCTTTTGTATTTGTTATATTTTTCATGTTCATCCAGAGCTGACATTGTTTCATTGTTTCATTTTATTCTTCACATCTAGATGGAGTTTCAAAAACAAATAAAAAAATGAGCCGAACTAGAGAAAACATTTATGGCTCTGAATACAGCAGCTGTTGTTGTGCAAGCAATTATTCATCATAATATTTCCAATCCTTATCACATATTGGTTCTATAATAAAGTGCCCACCTGCATTCAGGTTGAAATACGTTATTTACTTTAAATTAGCAAATCTCCTTTTCCATTGACAGTCATAACTCCAATATAGCATTTAAAGCCAACATTACTCAACATTTATAATTTTATACATAATACAAACACAATTACAACAGAGCAATCACTGATCCCATTGTGTTTTCATGTAGACTGATAATGAGGGCTTATTTATACAATGCACATTTTTTATATTCTCCTTGCAGTTACCAAACTACAAATTCTGTCATTTTTAAATTCTGTAATTAAGGGTACTGTTACACATCGCAACATTGCATGCAATTTCACTTGCAACTTACTGGTTGCAGTGAAATCATGGACACATTGTTCTATTTTGTTGCTGTGTACAAATGTAACAATGTGTCCATGATTTCACTGCAACCAGCAAATTGCAAATGCAATGTTGCAACGTTTTATGGTACCCTAATGGGGATGTCACAAACGTCAATATCGACATGACGTTGCAGCGATATTGATGTGTGTGACAGGGCACTTCAAATCCTTGAGTCTCTTGGCATTACTGACCTTGCCCTCTCCTGGATCTCCTCCTACCTAACGGACAGGACCTTCAGCGTCACCCACTCCCACACCTCCTCCTCGCCCCACCCCCTCTCTGTAGGTGTTCCCCAAGGCTCTTCTCCATTTACACCCTCGGCCTAGGCAATCTCATCGAGTCACACGGCCTCCAATACCACCTCTACGCCGACGACACCCAGCTCTATCTGTCTGGCCCTGATATCTCCTCGCTTTTATCCAAAATTCCTCCATGCCTATCCGCCATTGCATCCTTCTTTTCTACCCGCTTCCTCAAACTCAACATGGACAAGACTGAATTCATCGTCTTTCCCCCGAACAACCCCGACCCTCTTCCTGACCTATCCATCACCGTCAATGACTGCACACTCTCACCCCTCCCCCACACCAAGTGCCTCGGGGTAATCCTCGACTCCTCCCTCTCCTTCAAGCCCCACATCCAAGCCCTCGCCACCGCCTGTCGACTCCAACTAAAAAACATTGCCCGTATCCGCTCCTTCCTTGACCACAACACGGCTAAGACACTTGTCCATGCCCTCATAATCTCCCCCCTGGACTACTGAAACCTCCTGTTCTCTGGCCTCCCTGCCTCCTCCCTTGCACCTCACCCCACCATCCTCAACTCTGCTGCCCGACTCATCCACCTCTCTCCCCGTTACTGCCCCGCCTCCCCTCTCTGCCGAGCCCTCCACTGGCTCCACACCCCCCAGCGATCCTGCTTCAAAACCCTGAGCCTGACATACAAGGCCATACACAACCTGTCCCCTCCCTACATCTCCGACTTGGTTTCCCGCTACCTCCCCTCGCGCAAGTTGCGCTCCTCTCAAGAACTCCTTCTCTCAACCCCCCGCATTTCCACCTCCACACCACCGCATACCAAGCTTCTCTCGTGCGTCTGCCATACTCTGGAATTCCCTCCCCTACCACATCAGACACTCCCCTACCCTGGTAACCTTCAAGAAAAACCTGAAGACCCACCTCTTCCTACAAGCCTATAACACACACTGAGACCCAATCCACTGTACCACCTCACCTCTCCCCCTCCTACTGTCTCCCTCCCCTCCCTCTAGACTGTGAGCCCTCGCAGACAGGATCCTCGGCCCTATTGTACCCGTATGACTGCTTTGTCGATTTGTCGTCGTTTTTACCACTTGTCTTTGTCTACCCTCTCACTTGTAAAGCGCCATGTATCCTAATGGCGCTATATAAATACTTAATAATACTAAATAATAATAATAACCAGCCATAAATCGCTGGTTGATGGTCGCCAGGTTTAAGAACCTGCTCTAAAACCTGGCGATGGCTGCCCAGTGGACACGCAGCATCGCTGCGTGTGAAACGGGAGATGCGAGATCAGCCAGCTCCCAGCGCTGCACAGCAAGGAGCTTGTATCCATGGTAAACAGCGGGTAACTAAGCGCCGCGCGGCGCTTAGTTACCCGCTTGTTTACATGGATACCAGTGCACTCGCTGGTACTGATCGCTGGTGAGTCTGCCTGTGTGACAGCTCACCAGCTATCAGCCGTCAATGTCATCAGCGATCAGATCGCTGACGACATTGACGCGTGTGACGGCCCCATTAGAGTATGAGAGTATGACGTTTGATCTCGTGCCCCGCTACAGACATCAACAGTTTTAATGAAAAATGTGGGAAGTGATGTAATGTGTATCTTAAAAAGTTATTTAAGATGTTTAGTAGAAAGTTTTATGCAAAGTGAAGTATGATGTGTTTTATTATGTAAAGTTATAAGAAAGCTGGTATTTCTAGGTTACAACTGCAATAATGCCAGTAGCCAGAAGATGTCACCACCTTCTGCCAACTCCTGTAGAATACAGAATGAGTGCTTAGGCTTCTAATATGGGAGAAGAATAGTAGTTTGGGAGGTGAACTGCAGAGCTGGCCCACAGTGGGGTGAGAAAAGGTAACTTAGAAAAGGAAGGAGTAGATCATGTTGAAGCAGTAGTGTCTGAGGAAAAAGCAAAGCAAGCAGGTTGGAGTTTAAGAAGTACAAGTAACCAGGCCAAAAATAAAGGGTACCTCTCAAGAGGCAATAGACAAGAGGACTCCTACAAGCAAGCATTTGAACAGTGCGGACACAGTGTTGGCCAGTAAAGAAATGGGGAATTTAGAGTGTATATTGACACCTGGCTAAGGGACAATGGCACAAGGTAATCAGCTCAACAAGCACCCCTAAAACTACCAACACAATGCAGAGGGGAATGGCAATAGCATGACACTTTGACCCGCAAGTTCTACATCCTTCAGGAACTGCACAAACAGCTATCCCCTGAATCTGTGGCAGCCTCTATGATCGAGTGTAGGAAAATACTTAATACCCATGCTGAATTGTGGATCTTTGTTAGGCTAGGGTCACACTTTGCATGCGTTTTTTTGGTGCCTTTAAAATAAGCATTTGTTTCTGCATGCTTTTTACATTTCTGCATGGGTTTTTTTAGGTGCTTTTTGGCACCCATTGTTTTTTCCATGCGTTTTTCAATCAGCACCCAAAAATTGAGCATGCACCATTTTTTGGTGCTGTTTCAAAAACGCATGCGTTTTTTAGAAAATGCATGCCGTTTTTAACATGGGCCCCTATGGGAAAAGTATGCGTTCTTGCATGGTACTAAATAGTACTAATGGTACCATGCGTTTTTGCATGCGTTTTTGAAGGCAGCTCCTCACTTAAGTGCAAAAACGCATGCCAAAAGTGCATGGCACTTTAGACATGCATTTTGCTATAGGGGCATGCGTTTTTGCTATTGGGGCATGCATTTTTTACATGGGGGCCTATGGGTGCGTTTTTACATGCTTTTTTAGAAACGCAGGTCTCCAAAAACGCATATAAAATCTGCAAGTGTGACCCTAGCCTTAGAACAGAAAATGGAACGAGAACACTGTGTATGAACTTGTGTTTAAATTTACCTATAAGTAAAATTTTAACACCATGTTCTGGATTATCTTTAAAAGATACTGAATACAGCAGTACTGCACCCTGTGTGGCTGAGGAAAAGAAGACAGCCGCTGGCTTTGAGGTACCGCCGTACCGGTTGAAAGAGTTAACACCATCTCTCACAAATACACACACACCTGTTGTCTGTAGAGTGCCAGGTCGAGGAGAGTGAAGCCCTTGGCCTTGGCTACCACCGTGGCCACGTTACAGATGCACATTCAAACTAACCTGTTGTAAGTAAGAGGTGTGGATCTTCTGAAAGTCACATCTGAAACCAGGTTAAAAAAAAGTTTACTCAATCTTTGCATTGTGTCTGTGTGTGTGGAGAGCAGAGGGAGGAAAATAAAACTCTAAGGACTCTAAGTCTAAGGACTTGAGAACCAAAATTGTTAAAAAATATTAACAATTCCTTTTTTTGGAAGTACACTGAGATACAGGCTGATTTTCTGCTAAAAGGAAAAAAAAAACAAAAAAACCTCTTTATATCTGATTTTCTAGCGAGTGTGACCGCGAGCTAAGTGTGACAGAGCAAGTGCGACAGAAGTAAGTGTGTGACTTGTGATTCAGTGACTTTGGATTCAGGGAGTTTGGAAGGGAGGATTTACTGAATTGCTGGTTGTATTTTGTTAATACTTTGCATTTCTTTTTACTTATCATTTCTGTCTGGTGCAATCCCCATTAGGAAATGAGCTCCATGATTGGCAATGCCATCCAGTGTACATCTTGCCACATGTATGCATTCCTTGACCAGCCGATCGAGGGTTCATACTGCTGTGTGAGATGTGAGTACGTTGTGCATTTGGAAGCCCAGATACTGGATCTAAATGAACAACTGACAACACTGAGATCCATAGACAATATGGAAAGGAGTCTGCTGCTCACTGAACAGCTGCTCAATGGGATAGATGTGGGGGAGGATGGTAGTATGGAGCTGCAGGACCGTGAGGTAGCTAGCTGGGTGACAGTTAGAAGGCGGGGTAGAGGGAAGGGTGCCAGGGAGGCTAGCCCTGATCTGGCACACCCCAATAAATTTGCTATGTTGGCAGATGAGGGGGGTGTAAGTTCAGGGATAGCACTGCTGCAGCAGGGCATGACCTCTGAAAGCCAGAGGAGTGTCTGCTCCAGTAAGGGGGAAAACAGGAGAGTAGGGCAGGCCAGACAGGTGCTGGTAGTGGGGGACTCAATTATTAGGGGAATAGATAGGGCAATCTGTCACAAAGACAGGGATCGTCGAACAGTGTGCTGCCTACCTGGCGCTCGAGTCCGGCACATCGCTGATCGAGTTGACAGATTACTGGGAGGGGCTGGTGAGGACCCAGCGGTCATGGTGCACATTGGCACAAATGACAAAGTTAGAGGTAGGTGGAAGGTCCTTAAAGATGATTTCAGGGAATTAGGCTGCAAGCTTAAGGCAAGGACCTCCAAGGTAGTATTCTCTGAAATACTGCCTGTACCACGTGCCACACCAGAGAGGCAAAGGGAGATTAGGGAGATAAATAAGTGGCTCAGGAATTGGTGTAGGAAGGAGGGGTTTGGGTTCCTGGAGAACTGGGCCGACTTCTCTGTTGGCTACAGGTTCTATGCTAGGGACGGACTGCACCTCAATGGAGAGGGTGCAGCTGTGCTGGGGGAGAAAATGGCTAGAAGGTTGGAGGAGTGTTTAAACTAGGGATTGGGGGGGAGGGTATTCATTGTATAGGAGGGGAAGATAGTGTAAACAGTAACCTGGGCACAAGTAATAAAATTGGGGGTGGCATGGGGGGTGGGGTTAGAACAGTCAATCTAGTAGGAAGGAAGAGAGGTAAAGAGAGATGCATAAAGTGCATGTTCACTAATGCCAGAAGCCTCACCAACAAAATGGAGGAATTAGAATTGATTTTGTTGGAAAATAATTATGACATGGTGGGGATTTCGGAGACTTGGCTGGACGAGAGCCATGACTGGGCTGTTAATTTACAGGGCTATTGTCTGTTCAGAAATGACCATACAAATAGGCGAGGAGGAGGTGTATGTTTATACGTAAAATCATCCTTAAAACCCATCCTGCGTGATAATATAGGTGAATCTAATGGAAATGTAGAGTCCCTGTGGGTGGAGATAAGGGGAGGGGAAAAAATAATAAATTACTGATAGGGGTTTGTTATAAGTCTCCAACAATAATGGAAGTGGAGGAGAATATCCTCATAAAGCAAATAGATGAAGCAGCGACTCAGGGAGAGGTCATTATTATGGGGGATCAGAAACCTGCAGTTCCAGCAAAGGTAATAAGTTTTTGAAAACTATGAGAGACAATTACCTTTCACAACTGGTTCAGGACCCAACAAGAAGGGGGGCACTGCTGGACCTAATATTAACCAACAGGCTAATATACGGGTTGGAGGTCACTTGGGTAATAGTGATCATAACTTAATAAGCTTTCAAGTATCCTTTACTAAGACGTGTAGTAGAGGGGCCACAAGGACACTAAACTTCAGGAAGGCAAATTTCCAACGGTTGAGAGATGATCTTAGTGCAATAAACTGGGACGATGTCCTGAGACATAAAAGTACACAACACAAATGGGAGATGTTTATTAGCATCCTGAATAGGACCTGTGCACAATATATACCCTATGGGAATAAGCATGCTAGAAATAGGAGGAAACCACTATGGCTAAATAAAGCGGTAAGAAGTGCAATATGTGACAAAAAGAAAGCATTTAGGGAACTAAAGCAAGTAGGTAGTGATGAAGCATTAAATAAATACAGAAAATTAAATAACATTTGTAAAAAGCAAATCAAGGCAGCAAAGATTAAGACAGAGAGACTCATTGCCAGAGAAAGTAAAAAGAATCCCAAAATATTTTTTAACTACATAAATAGTAAGAAACTAAAAAATGATGGTGTTGGCCCCTTTAAAAATAGTCTGGGTGAAATGGTGGATGAGGATGAGGAAAAAGCCAATATGCTAAATGACTTTTTTTCAACAGTATTTACACAAAAAATCCCATGACAGACAATATGATCAGTGATAACAAAAAGTCTCAATTAAATGTCACCTGCTTAACCCAAGAGGAAGTACGGCATTGTCTAAAAATCACTAAAATTGACAAATCACCGGGCCCGGATGGGATACACCCCAGAGTGCTGCAGGAATTAAGTACTGTCATAGATAGACCATTATTTTTAATATTTAAAGATTCCATAAAAACAGGGTCTGTACCACAGGACTGGCGTATAGCAAATGTGGTGCCAATATTCAAAAAGGGGACAAAAACTGAACTTGGAAATTATAGGCCAGTAAGCTTAACCTCTACTGTGGGTAAAATCCTAGAGGGTTTTCTAAGAGATGCTATACTGGAGTATCTGAACAAAAATAACCTCATGACCCATTATCAACATGGTTTTACGAGGGACTGTTCCTGTCAAACTAATCTGATAAGCTTCTATGAAGAAGTAAGTTCTGGACTGGACCAAGGAAATGCAGTGGATGTGGTGTATATGGACTTTTCAAAAGCTTTTGATACGGTGCCACACAAAAGGTTGATACATAAAATGAGGGCAATGGGGATAGGGGAAAATATGTGTAAGTGGGTTAAGAACTGGCTTAGTGATAGGAAACAAAGGGTGGTTATTAATGGAACACACTCAGAATGGGTCACAGTTAACAGTGGGGTACCACAGGGGTCAGTGTTGGGCCCGCTTCTATTTAATATATTTATTAATGACCTTGTAGGGGGCATACAGAGTAGAATCTCAATATTTGCAGATGACACTAAACTCTGCAGGGTAATCAATACAGAGGAGGACAATTTTATATTACAGGAGGATTTATGTAAACTAGAAGCTTGGGCTGCTAAATGGCAAATGCGCTTTAATGGGGATAAATGTAAAGTCATGCACTTGGGCAGAGGAAACAAAAGGTATAATTATGTGCTTAATTGTAAAACACTGGGCAAAACTGTCACTGAAAAAGACCTGTGTGTATGGGTAGATGACAAACTCACATTTAGTGACCAGTGTCAGGCAGCTGCTGCAAAGGCAAATAAAATAATGGGATGCATTAAAAGAGGCATAGATGCTCATGAGGAGAACATAATTTTACCTCTATACAAGTCACTAGTGCGACCACACTTAGAATACTCTGTACAATTCTGGTCTCCGGTGTATAAGAAAGACATAGCTGAACTAGAGCGGGTCCAGAGAAGAGCGACAAAAGTCATTAGAGGACTAAGGGGTCTGCAATACCAAGACAGATTATTAAACTTGGGGTTATTTAGCTTGGAAAAACGAAGGCTTAGGGGTGATCTTATAATAATGTATAAATATATGAGGGGGCAGTACAGAGACCTTTCTAATGATCTCTTTACTCTTAGGCCTGAGACTGGGACAAGGGGGCATCCTCTACGTCTGGAGGAAAGAAGGTTTAATCATAATCACAGACGCAGATTCTTTACTGTAAGAGCAGTGAGACTATGGAACTCTCTGCCACATGCTGTTGTAATGAGTGACTCACTACTAACAGTTAAGAAGGGCCTGGATGCCTTTCTTGAAAACTATAATATTACCAGTTATATATACTAGATTCTTTGATAGGGCGCTGATCCAGGGAATTAGTCTGATTGCCATATCTGGAGTCAGGAAGGAATTTTTTCCCCCAATGTGGAGCTTAATGTTGCCACATGGGTTTTTTTTGCCTTCCTCTGGATCAACATGTTAGGCTATGGGTTGAACTAGATGGACTTAAAGTCTTCCTTCAACCTTAAAAACTATGTTACTATGTTACTATGTAAGGTTACAAGTCCAGCTCCAGAAATCATGATGTTCCTTTGTCCATCGTGTGCAACATAATTAAGAAGTTCACAACGAATGTGTGACGTTAGTCACTACACAGACAAGTCAACAAGCAAGATATTCAAACATTCTGGGGTCAAGTACCCGGATAGTATGGCAATAGTAAGGGAGTAGTCAGAGCCATAGTCAAGTCACAGTCTGAAGTCAGAATACCTGTAGAGTAGAGGATCAGTGCAAAGGGAGAAGGCAAAGGAATGGTCAAATGAGGTCAGAGGTCTAGTGTCACGCTGGGGGAGGCTGGGGTACCCAGAAGTAGGACGGAGCTGGGCATAGGGAGTCAGGGGAGCCAGCTCTGGCCCTGATACTGGGGTCGCTGACTAGCTCTATACTCGGAGGTACCTCTGAAGGTGAGGAGGTCCGAGCCACCATCCTAAGACCCTAAAACTCCTGAGAAGCCCTAGGCATAAGCCCCTACCTCCACCCATGGACCATGGAACCTAGCAGCTTCCAATGGAGAAAGAAACAGGAGCTTCAGATCAGCATCTACTCACAACAGGTCACAGTCCAGAAGTGAACTAAATCAGCAACATCAGGTGGATGTGAGCTGACACATTGATAGCTGAGGGGTGGGGACAAAGCACTAGGGGGCATGGCTAGCTGGAACAACACGAGTTTGCAAGCGGCCGCAATTTTAAACGGACCAATTACTCCAGTAGTAGGAGCTCCAGCCGCGCACTTCCACCTTGCGTGTTTTGACAGCACCCATACATAGTCATCCACACTCAGGTCTGGACCTGAACGTTTATTGCCATTCACGCGGTCACAGACCGAAGGTTCACTTTCAGGGGGGCAAACAGCAGAGATGGTTCCCGTTTTCGTTTCGGGGACCATTCTCACCAAGGGATTAGTGGGTGTAACCACCTTCCCCCTAACACGCTTCTCCGGATAACCCCTGAGTCCAGCATCGATCTGAGATGCCGGCAGGGTTTTACTCCTATCCTTCGGTGGGTGATTAATCACCACAGGTGGAGACATAGGAGCAGGCCTGACCAACACGGCAGACACAGCAGCACTCTCGTGCTTATCCACATGGGATGTCTGCAGCAGGAGAGGCAGGGTTAGCACGCTATGGACAGATCCTAGTGAAGTGATCAGGTTAACCACAAAAGAAACAAGGCCGCCCATCCTGATGACCTGCAGAAGGGTTAGCACAAGGCTCCGTAGACCCCAAATGTTTAGGAACATCTGGACCAACCGTGTAACCTCCACAGCAGGGATGGTCACCGGGGGCAGGGTCGGATCTGGTCTCTCTCTTAGGTGTCTGTCCAACCTAATAGCAAGCACCATTGCAGCCTCCAGTGTCTCCGAAGCAGCGTACTGAGTCATGGTGTCCTGTAACCGATCTGACAACCCCAGACAGAACTGACTCCTCAGAGCAGGGTCGTTCCATTGAGTGTCAGTGGCCCACCTCCTGAACTCAGAGCAATACTCCTTGACCGGTCATGCTGCCTGCCTGAGCTTACGTAGTTTAGACTTAGCAAGGGAGACTGCATCAGGGTCGCCATACACCAGGGCAAGCGCTGCAAAAAAACCTGTCCACCGACCACATAGATAGAGAATTGGTCGGCAGAGAGAAGGCCCAGGCCTGAGGATCCCCCTTAAGAAGGGAGAGTATAATCCCCATGCGCTGTTCCTTGCTTCCCGAAGAACGAGGATGCAGCTTGAAATATAATTTGCAGGTTTCTCTAAAAACCAAAAATGTATCTATCTCTCCTGAAAATTGGTCAGGAAGGGAGATATTGGGTTCTGGTACAGCCAGCATGTGAACCGCAGCCAGATACCCAACCACTTCTTGAAGCTCATGCACCACCTGGTTTCGCAGGGTAGACACCTCCACCAGGTGCGCAGAAGCTCGTGATGACATAGCGTCTTCGAGGAAAAAAGAGTGGGTCGCTGATTATGTCACACTGGGGGGGGCATGGTAACCAGAAGTAGGATGGAACTGGGCGTAGGGAGTCAGGGGAGCCTGTTCTGGCCCTGATACTGGGGTGCCTGACTTGCCCTGTACTCGGAGGTACCTCTGAAGGTGAGGCGGTCCGAGCAGCCAGCCTAAGACCCTAAAACTCCATAGAAAGCCCTAGGCATAAGCCCCTACCTCCACCCACGGACCACGGAACCCAGTAGCTTCCAATGGAGAAAGGAACAGCAGTTACAGATCAGCGTCTGCTCACAACAGGTCACACACAGTCCAGATGTGAATTGAATCTGCAACACCAAGTGGATGTGAGCTGAACCATTTATGGCCGAGGGGTGGGGAGCCATCAGCCCAGACATGACCCTCAGCTCACCTAAGCATGAGTCATATTCATCACACACATCTGCACTCTCAGCTTCCGCTCATAATCTTCCTCTCTCCGCGGTCGTGACCTATCAGCGGCTGCAGCTGAGTGCGGCTGCACACTGGACCGGACGGCATATTAGTCCTCGGTTCTGTGTGCTGATCCAGTCCAGGGCTGTTAGATTCATCCCTGACAGCCCCGGACCGGATCACACCGCAGTGTGAAGCCACCCTCAGCAGTTAACATCTCCATTCTAGCAGGATGAAATCCTCTACCTACACCCCTCCCCTCATTCTCACTCCCCAATTTCACTAACACTTGGCTTTCTTCTCCTTATCCCTCTCTACCCTATTAACGTAGTTGATCTTGAGACTTCATAAGGATTAGTAGCTGAATGAGAATTCAACAATCTTTTTTCCATGTTATAAAAAAGATGCAATTGTTCTTTCTTTTTGCTTATTTTATTGTAAAACCTTAAATAAAGAATCAGCTGTGTTCCACGGATGTAATGTCTGTATACTCTCTTTTACTTCCTTCCCTGTTCAGGAGGTGTGGTATATCCGACCATGTTCCTGCATGGTTGCATACATCCATTACACAGGGGCACATTTATAAGAATACCACAGGACAGGAACATTTATTTAACACAGTTGTGGAACTTATTTTTGACGCACACCAGAGGCCAGGGTTACTCCCGGTTTAGACAGGCGATTCTTCTCCTTCCTTGTCACGGGTGGACCGCGCCTGCCGGTAGTGGGGCCCGGTGTAGTGCAGATCAAAATTGAGGTCGTCTTACGGGAACAGATTAAAAAGGGGTTTTAATTTGTTTTCTTCGTGACGCCACCTATGAGTAGATTCGGTAAGGGCTACCGACGCTGCGGAACCTCCCGGGGTGATGGACAGCAGCAAGATGTTACGCTCCCCACAGGCTGAGCGGTGATCCCCGGGGGCTGGAGCTGCTCAAGATGTTGTGCGGCAGCTGCGGTTACCTTAAGTTCATGACGGACAGTTCATAAGGAGACACGGACACAGATGGTCTCTGCAACGGTTCTTTACTGTAACCAGCAGGCAGTACATGGCTTACAGTGGTTGAGTAGAAGACCGGGTGGACTCAGCAGTGATAGTGCTCCTCAGAGATCCGCAGTGTACCTCCTCTCTACCTCCTTAGTTTCTCTTGCCAGCGTCGCCCAGGAATACCAGGTCGGGTACGGGGAGGCTGCTTCAATGCCCTATCCATGATGTACGTTCTGGATTCTTTGGGGAGCCTTGGGTCCCTCGGTGGGTACACCGCTGGTTAGACGACTGGAAACTGGCTGGTGGTGGGGTGCTCCTATAAAGCTGCTCCTCCACGGGGCTGGTTCGCGTGGCAGAGGTGAACTGCTGCCAGCTTCGGTACCAGTGAACCGGATGTAAGTTGTGGGCACGGGAGTCTTTTGGGAACCCGTGTAGATATGCCCATTCCCGGTGGTTAAGGCCTCAGGTGCGGACACCCGACCGGTGACGGCCCAGGGGCCCGCACGGGGTGCGGAGCCCCCGCTCCACTCCAAGTTCTAGTCTGCTCTCTTCAAGTTCTAGACTACTTCTCTTCACTACCCTAACACTCCACCCACCAGGACCTATGATTGGTCCCCTGTTCTAGGTGTTGTATGTTGGGTTGGATCTCTGAGTTAACTATTTCACTGCTTTGTCTAGAGAATATTGCGGCTGCAATACTCCCTTGTGACGCACTCGTTGCGGGGCGCCACACTCCCCCTTGGTTAAATCAGCTTGTCCCCAAGCGTCAAACTACTCACATTACAGAGGTTTTTGCATTTTTATACATATATGACACACTTTTATTAAAGTAGAAAAACAGGTAAAGAAATGCTTTGATGTTATAAGCAAAGAAACAGGTAATCACTTTGTGCGGACCCGGCGGGCGGTCGACTGTACTTTAACTAGAGTCCAGGCTGTAGCCGCGAGATCACACAGTCAGTGACTAACGGGAACAGAGTCATTGATGAAAGTTCAAGTTTTTAAAGTCACTGGCTCTGAGGGTGATGGCGTACCCGGATAGCAAACCACCCATCTGCACAAGCATAGCGCTCATAGGTGATAATATCGCCCCGGTATAGGTCGCGATCGGGATGTCCTCTTGGCAAGTTTGACTCAACGTCCCGGCGCCCCACAAACACCTCCTCATTCAAACCCACCTCCCAAGCGAACCCCCACCCGGTATGTAAGTTAAAGGTGGAAATTCTACCTTCACGGCGGAGTTCATCAGGCAGCGGCGGCTGGCGGCGAGCCTCGGCACGGGCCTCCATGTTGGCGCGTTCTCTGGCTTGCCACTCCTCTCGTCGTCTCTGGCGTACATCTCCGTCGTTACGGCTCGGGGTGTAAAGATGAGTAATGGAGCTGGTGGTTTGGCGGGAAGCTTGAACTTGGCGGGCTGTCTGTATCGGAACCCGGTGGAACGGCACAGGGGAAGGTGTCGGCAGTGCACCCGACCAGTGTACCCGAGCTGTGTGCCCGGAAGGAAGTTCTTTGTTGTCTCCCCAAGCGAACCCGGTGTCGAAATCCTCAGCGGTGCTGTGGGTCTCGTCGTCATCCTCTCCGACCTCTTCCTCGATGATCACATCAGGCTGCTTGTTGATGAAAGACGTTAAAGCTTGTTCCGTTGTACAACGGGGCGGTGGTGCTGCGGATCCTTCCGTAGGGACGTCCTGCAGGGCTTCCAGGCTGCCTGCCTCTTCATCTGTTTCCGCAGGTAAAGGTGTTTCAATCCCGGTTACCAGGTAGGCCTCTGTGGTTGCAGAGGAGGCCTCCGGTTCTAGGGAGAAACAAGCGACAGTCTCGGTAGTGTGGAAACTAGTCGCGGGTTCCGCAGGTGGAACCTGGTAGAGATCGAGTTCTTCCATGGAGCGTGTTATGAGCTCCGGCTCAAGAACGGAATCGGTTGCGATGTTGGTCGCTGGAACGGGTCGAGTTGCGGCCTCCACCGGAATGACACAGTCTATTGGCTCAGGTGACGGAGCAGGACAGGTGGTAGGCGAGGGTGAGGCGGTCGAGAAGCTGGTGACGTCGTCTGGGCTTGGAGAAGCTGCACCCGGTCGGCTCTGCTGCATCGCATGGTGTAGTCGTCTGCCTAGGGTCGCGCTCCAGCTGCGAATCGTCCATTCCACTGTCTCTAGTAACCGCACCCGGAGGTCTTGTAGAGCCTCTAGCCAGAAGTCGGGGCTGCCGTCTATGGTAAGGGCAGGATCCGGACCCGATTGGCTTATGGCTGCTCTGGCCTCCGCCTCGACCTCCCGCATCAGGTCTTGGAGTCTCATGCTGGCCATTCTTCTTTGGAGGGAAACCACACCCGATCAACCGGTAAGACGTTCTGGTTGAGCTGGTGAAGATGTCTTCTCTCTCTGTCGGTGTGTCTAGGTATGACACTCCCATCTCCTCTGGGCTTTTGTAGTCCAATCGTGGGAAAAGTCTTTGGGGTCCGCCCCCATGGTTGATTCGAGCAATCAGGGCGGACAAAGAGTTTGGCGCCTTTTGTCGTTGGCCCTCCCACGGTGAGGGGGGGGGTTGACTCACTCCTGGGCTTCACGTGGCGGCTTCTTGTGGCGGGAACGCCATCTTGGGCGCCATCTTGACCCAATGGTGTAAAGGCGGGAAAGTTCTTTTAGGGACGAACAAAGTCCAATTGTAGACAATAAAGTCCAGTTTAAGCACAACATACCCGTTGGTAACGGGCCTGCTCGTATCCTGTTCGTGACGCCATTTTCTGACGCACACCAGAGGCCAGGGTTACTCCCGGTTTAGACAGGCGATTCTTCTCCTTCCTTGTCACGGGTGGACCGCGCCTGCCGGTAGTGGGGCCCGGTGTAGTGCAGATCAAAATTGAGGTCGTCTTACGGGAACAGATTAAAAAGGGGTTTTAATTTGTTTTCTTCGTGACGCCACCTATGAGTAGATTCGGTAAGGGCTACCGACGCTGCGGAACCTCCCGGGGTGATGGACAGCAGCAAGATGTTACGCTCCCCACAGGCTGAGCGGTGATCCCCGGGGGCTGGAGCTGCTCAAGATGTTGTGCGGCAGCTGCGGTTACCTTAAGTTCATGACGGACAGTTCATAAGGAGACACGGACACAGATGGTCTCTGCAACGGTTCTTTACTGTAACCAGCAGGCAGTACATGGCTTACAGTGGTTGAGTAGAAGACCGGGTGGACTCAGCAGTGATAGTGCTCCTCAGAGATCCGCAGTGTACCTCCTCTCTACCTCCTTAGTTTCTCTTGCCAGCGTCGCCCAGGAATACCAGGTCGGGTACGGGGAGGCTGCTTCAATGCCCTATCCATGATGTACGTTCTGGATTCTTTGGGAGCCTTGGGTCCCTCGGTGGGTACACCGCTGGTTAGACGACTGGAAACTGGCTGGTGGTGGGGTGCTCCTATAAAGCTGCTCCTCCACGGGGCTGGTTCGCGTGGCAGAGGTGAACTGCTGCCAGCTTCGGTACCAGTGAACCGGATGTAAGTTGTGGGCACGGGAGTCTTTTGGGAACCCGTGTAGATATGCCCATTCCCGGTGGTTAAGGCCTCAGGTGCGGACACCCGACCGGTGACGGCCCAGGGGCCCGCACGGGGTGCGGAGCCCCCGCTCCACTCCAAGTTCTAGTCTGCTCTCTTCAAGTTCTAGACTACTTCTCTTCACTACCCTAACACTCCACCCACCAGGACCTATGATTGGTCCCCTGTTCTAGGTGTTGTATGTTGGGTTGGATCTCTGAGTTAACTATTTCACTGCTTTGTCTAGAGAATATTGCGGCTGCAATACTCCCTTGTGACGCACTCGTTGCGGGGCGCCACATTTTTATTCTAAGATTTATTATTTAGAATGTACAATTGTTCATAGAACAAGTCCTTTAAAGTGAACCTGTCTGGTCGATTTTACCTCCTAACCTATCACTACCTGTCCCTGCTCCTTCCTAGCACATCCCTAACCATCCCTGTCTCACATAAAACTGTCCTATAAAGGTTGTAAAAAATGTCTTTGATGCTTACATTTTCACTACAGTCTGTAGTCTGACTAGGCGGTCTCCAGGGCTTGGTCTCCCCTCCACACTGCTGTTATCCCGCCCTGGTGGGTGTTAGAATTCCTTCTCCGACGAGCTCCCGATGGCTGGGGACCTCCGCGGTGCAGAATGAATTACGGTACACAAGATGAGGTGCAAAGAACAAAGGGTGAATTTATTAACAGGCAGGGAATGATGTGGATAGGGCAGGTTCAATCAGGGATATGCAGTGGCAAAAGATGATTTAACAAGGTTTTGTATTCTCTAGCTGTTCCACTAAATAGCATGGTGCTCCAACTATTACAGCATCAATATCACACAGGTAAATTCAAACAACAGCAATGTATAATGCTACTCAACGTATAACCTCACTAGCCTCCACTAAATGGGTCACACAGCTGCTGTGTTCTGGCTATTGAAGCCTACACTAGGCCTGACATATGCACAATCAGAGGCAAACTCACAGTGATGTTGTGGACGTGGATCCAATCCCAGGGGCCCCCAACAGTCTGGTTTGGTGGTGCGCAATTCTCCTTACCGGATTGATGAGACATAGTCTTCTTGCTTCATGGTCCTTGCGGACTTCCTGGGGTCTGTAAGTCCCGCTTTTGGTCATGTGCAGGGCCACGAAAGTTTAGTGACCCCTTAGTACAGCACACATCAGTCACCTTTTCATCAATGCCAAAGTCTGCACAAAACTCTAGTCCATCAGAAGCATGCAGGCAGCGTGACCTTTTACACAGATCCACACACTGCTCCACCCAACAGCACATCAACCAGCTCTCTGAGTATCTCATAGGCTCCCCCTCCCCTTCTAGCCTCAGACTGTCCATAAGCATAGTCTTAGCAGGGGGAGGAGAACATTCCATCACACCAGACATGGGCGTTCGGTCTCTTAAAGTGGCAGCTTGTTTCTTACTGTCCATAGCAATGACACCCCCTACATGCCTCCCTACTTAATGATGGTTGTCCTTGGCCATAACAACATCTAGGCGCACAGTGTAATGAAGGAATGTTCAATGCGGATACAGCACCTGTAGAGGAGACAACATTATTGGCAAAGGAGACAGAGCACACTGTTCAACGTATCGTACTGGTGGAACCCCGGCAGTAGACCTCTGGGACCTTCGAAGCTCTTTGCTATCAGGCAAGACTTGGCTATCTTCCAGAGGAACACTTGCTGCAGGAGTCATAGTGGGCTCTTGTCGGGTCTCATCTTCATGCGGCAGTAGTGCTTCGTCCATGGGATTACCGATTCTGGATGGCTGAGGACCTCCCACTTTGTCAGGGACGGTCCACCAGTCATCATCAACTTCACAAACGGGCACGATGGCGCCTTCAGGTGGCAATAGCGCAGAATGGACCTCAGACCGGCATGGTCACAACATATTTCTGTGTAGTACCCTAGGGGCTGATGCCCCATTCTCAATCTGCACCTTGTAGACTGGGCCATCAGCATACACTCGCTCGATTATTCTGTAAAGGTACCGTCACATGTGACAATGTTGCTTGCAATTTCACTGGCAATTTACTGGTTGCAGTTAAATCATGGACTCATTGTTCTATTTTGTTGCTGTGTACAAAAGGAACAATGTGTCGATGATTTCACTGCAACCAGCAAATTGCCAGTGAAATTGCAAGCAATATTGCCGCTTGTGACGGTACCTTAAGGCTGTACTTCCCATCTCTTAGTTTACCCTTGGGGCATTTTTCTCTGACTAATACTCGGTCTCTGGGTTGAAGTGGTATCTCTTAAGTCGGTTTACGGCCCTCATGTTCTCTTTTCTGTTGCTGCTGACCCACCAACCGTCGTATCGTTTGTAGTCGTTACCGATGTTCTTTCACCCATGAAGTGACAGTTAGGGTACCTTTACACGCCGCAACCACGGCGAGAAATATTGAAGGTGATATGTCGCCCTGCGACAATCGCCGTCAAAATCCCTCCCAATTGCGGCGTGTAACTGGGGAATTTGGCGGCAATATATCACCTCGCGCCGGTCGCCTGATTTCAGAGCAGTGCTGGTCTCCCTGAGATCAGTGAGTGCTTTGTGACCTCGTGGCAAGGTGACCTCCCTGGGACCCACATTCAAAGCTCTGATAGCGACGCGTCTTCACTAGACCACAGCTATCGTAACAGCTATCATAACTTCTTGGTCCACTCTTCCGGTTACCACAGGCTGAACAATCACTTCCTTCCCATCCAGGTTATGATAGGTTCCCACTGGGAGGTGTAACATACTTTGTCACCTGGGAGGCAGGATTACAGGCTCTTTTCCAGGAGCCCCAATGACCCCTACCATCCGATAAGATGGAACACTCTTCTGCATCCCACAGACGTGGATCAGTCGCTGAAGGGATTCCTCGTGTAGGCTTATGTGTAGTAGGTTGCTTCCAATAACCGGGTCCCCGTTTGGTAAACATAATCTGATCTAGTTCACATAGGATATTCATCCACAGTATTACAGGAACAACTTATTTGATGGGTTCGGGAACTAGCAGTATGACATTTCTCCCCACTTCATGCCCACAGATTCGAACATTCATCCACATGACTCTTGTGACCGGAATCGGTTGTTAGTTAGCAGCAATCACTGATCAATATCTTTTTCTCTGGCCTGGCCAGTGTCTGGAAATGTTGATTGAAGTATGTTTCTGGCATCGTTGTCACATTTGACCCAGTATTTATCAAGCAATCCATTGGGACACTGTCAAAGTTAGCACATAGGATGGAAAACCCAGCGATCAAGTGATCGTTATGATACAGAGCGGCCTCTCTTCTCACATCCCCCCACTACTGCGGGGGCTGGTAGTTTAATGGCGCCTTCCACTGACCTTAAGCGTAATTCCGGCACTTTCTGGCAAGATGCCCCAGACCTCCACATTCGAAGCATGCTATAGAGGGTGAGACAATGCACAAATATGGTCTTATCTCCTTACAGATATCGGCAAGAACCTTATTGAAAGCTGCTCACCTGGAAAAGTTGTAGTACACACAACAAGTATGTGTGCCTGGATACAGCTGCTACAGGACCCACACATCCACGATCGACGTGGCAAACAATAGTTGTATTGGGATGAAGTGTCTCAAGATCCGTGCTGCTGAATAAATTAAACCAGATACTGGAACACTGGTGTCAACGAGTGTTCTTTATCATACGTGTTTCGGAGCGTTACCATGCTCCTTCCTCATGGACAAAACACTGCTTTTATTAAGAAATAAAGAACCCTAGTTGAAACCAGTGTTTCAGTTTCTGGTTTCATTCATTCAGCGCGGATCCTGAGACACTTCGTCCCAATACAACTATTGTTCGCCACGTCGATCGTGGACGTGTGGGTCCAGCAGCAGCTGTATCCAGGCGTACATACTTGTTGTGTGTAGCACAACTTTTCCAGGTGAGCAGCTTTTAATAAGGTTCTTGCCGATATCTGTAAGGAGATAAGACCGTATTTGCGCATTGTCTCACCCCCTATATATACACTAGACCCTGACATGTGCACAATCAGAGAAAAACTCACAGTGATGTTGGGGACACGGATCCTGTCCCAGGGACCCCAACAGTCTGGTTTGGTGGTGCGAAATTCTCCTTGTCGGATCGATGAGATGTAGTCTTCATCTTGCTTCACAGTCCTCGCTGTCTTCCTGGGGTCTGTATGTCCTGTTCTTGGTCTTGTGCAGGGCCACCAATGTTTAGTGACTCCTCATTACAGAACACGGCAGTCACCTTTTCATCAATCACAAAGTCTACACAAAACTCTAGTCCATCAGAAGCACACAGGCAGCATGACTTTTTACACAGATCCAAACACTGCTCCTCACAGCAGCACAACTACCAGCTCTCTGAGTCTCTTACAGGCTCACCCTCCACTTCTAGCCTCGGGCAGTCCATTAGCACAGTCTAAGTGTGGCGCCCCTGCGACCAGGGAGGCCACATGAAGAACTGCAGCCAGGCAGAAGGTAGACAGTTTGTGTAACAAACATCCTCACAGCACACACACTCACAGGAGCACATCACCCAACCCAGAGCCCGGGACTCTAGGTGGGCAAGGGGTGGTGGGCTTTAGAGGAAAGTGAGTGGGAAGGTAGGTCAGGTGGTAGACCAGTACAAAAGAGAGGAACGAGGAGGCATTAGTCAGTAGGCCAGAGTGAGCTGACCACAAAAGACAAGACCAGACAGAAAATGACACTTCCCGGAGGGAAAGGGCGCCCTGGAGACGCAGAATCCACAGAGACACAGATCAATGGAGAGAAAGCTCATCCATAGCCTGCAGCCCAAGGGAGAGTGAGGACAGAGACCGGACCGGTACCACCGGGTCAGAGGAGTACGGCAGCGTTGACCGACTACAGGCGGGAAAGGTTTCCCTTGAAGTAACTGGTAGTCACACGGGTGGGAAAAGCTGGTGATCCCTTGCAAGGTAGGGACGCCTAAGCTAGGATGGGACCAGAGTGTCAGCTCTGAGGGGGACTGCTGCTACACACCGGCTCCCCAGACAAACCGACGGGGAACACGGATTCCAGATTAGTGTTCCTACTACACGGGTTGGAGACTCAGCAACGCTATAGAGGACCCGGCTTGCTGCCCATACACATAGGGGGAAGCCATACTAAGGGACCGAGTTGCCATCATACAACCCACAAGGAAGAGCAGAGTAAGAACAAGCCGGAAAGGTTAAATAGAAAGAGTGAAGGGTCTCAAGAAGACAGCCTGGCTGCAGAGGGTTAAGAGTTACCGGAGTTAACTGTACTGTGAACTGAACCGTGAGCTGTTTGAACTATAAAGAACTTGCCAGTAAAACCTGGTGAACTCTGCTTCAGTCTTCCGTGTATGATTCCAGGCATACAGAACTGTGTTACACCTTTACACCCTGTCAGGAGCAGTCCGACCTTGCTGCAGCATCCATCCATCCTCCTGACAGAAGCACACTGCAGCGGTGGTCCCCTTATTGACCACAACCCGTGGGTGGCGTCACAACAAACAATCCCTTGTAAATATATTCCTTTTTACTTGCGGAACCCGTTACACGGTCTGGACCAAGACCGCCGTGATTTCCCCAGCAGTACCGCGGTCTGGTACCGGGTACCCCGTCCCAGTGGGCTCCACATTAGCAGGAGGAGCAGAACATTCCATCACACCAGACACGGGGGTTCTGTTTCTTAAAGTGGCATTGTGTTTCTTACTGTTCATAGAGTGAACACCATACAATGATGCGACGACCGAACATCATTTCCGGTCCTGTGTATTGTTCAGTCTACTTAGGAGCCCATCGCCACCATCATCATGTGAGCTATGCATGCTCTGAAGGGGGCAATGTGGTCGCCAAGTGCCGAGTGATGCTGGGGTTATCCCAGTTCATAAATGAACGTGAACTGGGATAATTTTTCACACAGCAGTTGACACCAGGAGCCCAACTGTAAAGTGAGCACTTCTCTGTGCTCCGGTGTCATTTTGTGGCTGCTCATCTCTGTCGGACAACCGATGGCAAAGATGTAGCAAAACTGAAAACAGAAGATGTGAATTACGTCGTAGTGAGTATTTTTTTTAAATAAAGATGGAGTCCCTAAATGTGTTTTGTGTTTTAATTTTAATAAAAAAAATTCTGTGTTGTGTTTTTTTTCTGTTTACTAGAAATTCATGGTGCCCATGACTAATTTGGCATGACGCCATGAATTTTGGACTTAAAACCAGCTAAGAATACAAAGCTGGTACTAACCCCATTATTAACCAGCATGCCACCCCCTACCAGGGCTGCTGAAAGAGCCAGGTAATGCGCCATTTTCAGGGACAGCTACAGGCTGCTGTTTTCAGCATGGCGGGCTCAGAATGCTTGGGCGTTACAACGCTGAGGATCCTAGACCCCAGCTGCCTAATTTTACCTGGCTGGCAATCAAAATATGGTGGAACCCATGCACTTCCCTGTCTTTTGATCGCCAGCCAAGCTAAAGCCAGGCAGCTGGGAGTGACAACCCGTAGCTTGTCGAGTTATCTGCACTGAGAATCAAAAATACCATGGAGCGCTACATCATTTTTTAAAATTATTTATTTTCAAACTTCTATATGTGTGAAAGGCACATGCTGACAGAGAGAATGGGCGTCTGTGATTGGATGCTGGAGTAACCTGAAACCAGTCGATACATTGTACCATAGTAGAATGTATGGGCTGATTAAGAACATGATTAAGAACTCAAACAGCCAATCACAGATGCTTATTCTCTGTGTCAGCGTCTGTGTTTGTCTGTTGGGCCTGTCACACATATAGAAGCGTGAAAATAAATAAATAATTAAAAAAAATTACATAGTGCTCTGCAGTATTTTTGATTCTCAGCGAAGATAAAGCGGATACCTACGGGCTGCCACCGCCAGCTGCCTGGATTTACTCTGGCTGGCGATCAATAGACGGGGAAACTCAATAAAAAATTTTTTTTCATTATTTAAATAAATAAAATCCATATTTTTAATACACACAGAAATGTTTTTAATGACAAATAAAAAACAAACAAAACACATTTAGGGACTCCATCTTTATAAAAAAAAAACCTCGCTCTGATGTAATCCACATTGTCTATCTTCTGTTTTTAGCTGTGCTACATCTTTGCCATCAGACAAATATCTCTGTAGACAATGATGAGCGGGCACAGAATGACACTGGTGTACAGCCGTAAATGAGAGAAGAGGTCACTTTACAGTTGGGCTCCGGGTGCCAACTGCTGTGTGAAAAGTTATCCCAGTTCACATTCATCCGTGAACTGCGATAACCCCAGCATCACACACCGCCTTCTGAACATGCACAGTTCGCATGAGGAAGCCGGCGATGGGCACCTAACTAGACTGTGCAATGCACAGGACCAGAAATGACATCCGGCCGGCGCATCATACCTGGAAGGAGGAGCCAGTAAGTTCAAATCAGGAGTGCGCCAGAGAGGGAATTCTTACGCTTACTGTGGCATGCTAACAGCAGCAAGGAGGGGAGAGGGAGGCCTAGACACCGCCTAGTTAGTCCACAGACTGTAGCCTGGATGCTCATTTACATGCGAAAATGTAAGTATCAATGTCATTTTTCACAGCCTTTATAAGTTTTAGGTTAGACAGGGATGGTTGGGGATATGCTAGGAAGGTGCAGGGACAGGTAGTGATAGGTTAGAAAGTAAAAATGACAAACGACATGACAGGCTTCCTTTAAAGAGGACCTGCCAACCCATTGCTGCATGTCAATCTAAATGCAGCATGTCTGCAGGGAAGGGGTTCCTCATGTGTCTGTGTGCTGTGTACCCTGAGATATAGCCTTTGTAAATGGAGGTAGTCACTGTGGCTGGAGAGAGCTTGATTGACTGTGGACATTCCATCCCCCATTGTCTCTCTTTGCCGCCTCCTACTGTGCTGTTTATGCTTTGTCAGGGCAGGAATCTGGAGCTGACATCAGGACAAATGATTTGCATGCTGTGAGTGACAGAGAGGAGGAGAGGAGGAGGGCAGAGCCAGCACAGCAGAAGGCGGCACACAGAGGCAGGGGGAGGAAATGACCTCAGTCTATCAAGCTCCCTCCAGCCACAGTGATTGCCTCCATGGCTTCTAACTGTAAGTTTTATAAAGGCTATATCTTGGGGTACACAGCTCACAGACACATGAGGAACCCCTTCCCTGAATTCAGCAGACATGCTGCATTCAGTGCTGCATTAAGATTTCCATGCAGCAGGAGGTTGACATGTTCTCTTTAACTAAGGCTTTTTGCTGATTTCCCTTTTGCAACACCAAAGATTAAAACCCATAGCAAAATTCATGATAAATATTAATACAAGTTTAGTGGATTCTGCTGAGGATCATTTTTCACCTCAATTTTCACCCTTTGTGCATTATTATTATTATTATTATTATCATCATTATTATTATTTATTATTATAGCACCATTTATTCCATGGTGCTTTACATATGGAAAGGGCATACATAGACAAGTACAATATACATGAACAATATAAGGCACACAAAGTACAAAAGGAAGTAGAATCCAGCCCATGAGGGCTCACAGTCTACAAGAGACAGGTGAGGATACAGTAGGAGAGGGTAGAGCTGGTCGTGTGGTGGTTTGGTGGACTGGGGCTCACTGTAGGTTGTAGCTTGTCCGAAGAGGTGAGTCTTCAGGTTTCTATTGAAGGTTTCCATGGTGAGCGAGAGTCAGATGTGTTGGGGCAGAGAGTTCCAGAGTATGGGGGAAGAATGGAACAAATCTTGTATGCGGTTGTGGGAAAAAGAGATAAGATGTGAGTAGAGGAGGAGATCTTAAGAGGATCGCAGGTTGTGAGAGGATATGTGTGGCACCCATGGGTTAATGTGCCACAATAACATCACATGGGTTCCCTCCCCACAACACACTGACAAACACTAGCACCTCTGGGCCAGGATGGGGAGCACAACTTGCTCTCTTAAATACTCCAGGTCCACAGGAAGTAGCTGAGGAGTGCAGTATGGGACAGTACTGTGAAGAGCACAGTTTAGTGCAGTGTTCAGTTCCTGGAGAACTGAGAGAGAGAGTGCAGTGACAGAGAGAGGCTGTGCTAAGCTTCTCTGCAGTCTGCTCACAGATCCCAGGCCTAGTGATTGGTCTGAGGAAAGGAGAACTACAAGCAGAGAGACACTCCTGGGAGCTTGAGTGCAACCATTACTCACCCCAGAGAAGCGCACAGAACGGACACCGGATCCGGTACTGTGACTGACACACAGCACGGTGAACCCAGGAGCAGTGGGGTTTCTAGACGCCCACAGTACCAGAGCAAAGCAACACGGCGGGGTCAGCACAGCACAAAGGACTCAAGTTGCCTAGCCAAGTGGTACCAGCAGCAGAAAGAGAGAAAAAGTGAGGCAGTCTCAGCAGCTCAGCTAGAAGCAGCAGCCAGGACACACACACAGCGCAGCACGAGGAAGCTGATGACTCAGACAGGGTGGGAGGAAACCTTAGCCCCAGTACAGACTCCGTGGACTATAATCTGCAACAACATCTGCAGTAAAGCTTTGGAAAACAGTAAAACTGATTGATTGCAACCTTTGCCCTATATCCAACAGCAGAGAGGTCCCACCTGGAGAGCTACAAGGCTGTCAGCTCTGCACATGGGCTGGAAGAAAGCTGCAGCATCAGGAGAGAAGGAGAATTGCACCTTTTACTACAAAACGTGAGTGTGTGTTCTTTAACCCCGTCTCCACTATCCATATCCATTATAGACTATACCATCACTGCCCCGGGGAATACAGTTCTACCCACTGGAACTATTCCATCTGCGCTGCCATTACAGCAGGTTCTGCAGCAGCGGCGGCCCCATCACTGGCCGCACATAGTGGGTGGCGTCATGATAGACTATTCTCCCCTGTAAATACACCCTTTTATTTGCCAAGGCCTGGGACACTGTCCGGACCAGGACCACCCGTGACTTCCCCAATAGCAGATGCGGTCCGGTACCGAGTACCCTCGTCTCAGTGAGCTCGACATATGTATCGGGAGACCATGTCATAGATGTACAGAGGAGATAGATTGTGGACAGCTTTGTATGTCACAGTTGGGGTTTTGAACTGGCCCCTTTTTGAAATGGGGAGCCAGTAAAGGGCTTGGCAGAGGGGAGAGTCTGGGAATAATAGGGAGAGAGGTGGATTAGTCAGGCAGCAGAGTTTAGGATAAATTGGATAGGTGCAAGTGGGCTAGAGGGGAGGCCAGAGAACAGGAGGTTACAATAATCTTGAATGGAAATGATGAGGGCATGTACAAGTGTTTTTGCAGTATTTTGGTCAAGGAATGTACGGATCCGGAAAATATTTTTGAATTGGAGTCGGCAGGAGGTGGAGAAGGCTTGGATATGTGGCTTGAAGGAGAGGGCAGAGTCAAGTATCACTCTGAGGCACCGAGCATGCAGAACTGGGGCGAGTGAGCAGCAAACATTTAACTATAACATGCAGGAAGCAGTTTTCTCAGTTAATAATGTCCTATTTATTTACAAGAGATAATTTGACAGCAGGATTTTGCTATAGAATCTCATATAAGCATAATTAAAGGAAGAAAGCCTGGTTCCAGAGATGTATCACTTACTAGGATGCTTGGTGTAGGTTTCGTAGAATACCTGTTTTGTTTGATGGAGATGTAGCAGAGCCAAGAGTTAAACTTCCTGTGTATATTGTACATTGTAAGGAAGCTGCTAATCAGTGGTGCGGTTACACAGATTAGTCTGACTGCCTGTTATGTGAGCTGTAGTCCAGTAGTGTTAATCACCTGCTGACAAAATGCTGAATGCATTGAAACTACAACATATAGTCTAATGAGCGACACATCCCTGGAATCAGGGTTAATGAGTGACACATCCCTGGAATCAGGGTTAATGAGTGACACATCCCTGGAATCAGGGTTAATGAGCGACACATCCCTGGAATCAGGGTTAATGAGTGACGCATCCCTGGAATCAGGGTTAATGAGCGACACATCCCTGGAATCAGGGTTAATGAGTGACACATCCCTGGAATCAGGGTTAATGAGTGACACATCCCTGGAATCAGGGTTAATGAGTGACACATCCCTGGAATCAGGGTTAATGAGTGACACATCCCTGGAATCAGGGTTAATGAGTGACACATCCCTGGAATCAGGGTTAATGAGCGACACATCCCTGGAATCAGGGTTAATGAGTGACGCATCCCTGGAATCAGGGTTAATGAGCGACACATCCCTGGAATCAGGGTTAATGAGTGACACATCCCTGGAATCAGGGTTAATGAGTGACACATCCCTGGAATCAGGGTTAATGAGTGACACATCCCTGGAATCTGGGTTTCTCCTTCATTATACTGCTTCTGATTATGTAGCAAAAACCTGCTTACAGATTCCCTGTAACTAAAGAGTTAAAGATAAATTCTTATCCCCGGCCAATAACAATTACCATCTGTTGATGAATCATGAGGTTCTGCAGCAATAATTCATACCAAGGGAGGTCATAAAAACCATTATACGTTTTCTGATTGTGAGTATATTTGGCTGTATTTATGAAAACTGAGTCTTGTTTCTTCCACCTCCCTGAGCATAAAACCCAAACCACTAGTCACTGAGTTAATGGAAAAAGCATCCTAAAGAAGTCAAATATACTTAAGTGATTAAGTGTGAATGTTTTTCCTGTTGCATTTTGAAGAACAGGGTCATATGGCCTCCCTGTCTTCTATAATTACTTGCCTTTAGTGCTGACGTTACTAAGTGCAATACCAAACCACTATGTAAGGCACAGCTTTGTTGTTAATTTAAGCATAAAGACACTCCACAAAGTGATACATATAAAAACGTTCATACACACATATATATATATATATAATCTAATATATAAAGCTGAATGTGTGTATGTGTGTGTGTGTATGTGTGTGTGTGTATATGTATATCCGGGATTGGCATCTACACCGTCGCAACTACAGCTACAAAATTATGCACAGTCACACGTCTCGACCCCGGGAGCGTCATGGGCTATGTTGTGAGGCGAAATTTTAACCCTGAGCGTTCCAGTTCACCAAACAATTTTGCCCCTATCTACATAATGGGGAAAAAGTTATAATCAAATGAGCCCCATACGGACAGTAATCAAAGATATAATGGCTTCTCCTAAACCTCATTTATACAAAATGCTCTTATACCTGGAGAATTTTAGCCCATATAATAAAGCACTAATGCTGCCAAATGATGCAAAAATCAATTTATTGATGCAGAGAATTAAAAAGGCAGACAAAGTGACATAAATAAGTTTTAAAGTGACACATGCGACTCAGTACAGTAGCAGACCATGTTCCCTGGTTTCTAAAAGCATTCTCAAGGTGTATGTACATAAATATCTCTACAGAATCCCCTTCCTCAAACTCTATACTCCCATTCATAATGATGTCCTGGTTAGGTTACAAGAGGAGAGGATTTCATATGAAATATGGACTTGGTTAAAGTAACTTAGAACAGAGTTGGGTATAGTAATCACCATCTCCCTCTCCCACTCACATAGCTATCTAAGAACATTACCAGCCCAAAGATCAATGTCAAATTAAGTACATACCCATCACTAGGTGCTCAGAGCCAGGCTAACAGGTCCAGGGCCATTATATCTTTGATTACTGTCCGTATGGGGCTCATTTGATTATAATAATTTTTCTGCTTATCACAGCATCCGGTATGAGCAATATGGACCACAAAGCTAGGGAAACCACCTGGCTAACTAAAATCGACTCGGTATTTAAGGAGGGGACCAGTGGAAATGTTAATATTGATACCAGGGCTACTTGAGGCCAGACCTCAAGATTAAAGCATCTGTTAAATCAAAAAATGCGCATTTGGTGGAATAAAGCATTCTTGAACTGATACCTTTTGAGGGATCTCGACCCAAGAGGCTTAAGAATACAAGTCTTCCCTTCTTTCAAAGTAGATGATCTGCAAATTAGGAGGGATTGGGGGGACTTGTCTATGACTTGTTCAAGAGGTTACATGGGCCTATTGATAAAACGAGACTTCTTTAAAATCAATTGAAGCAGAAATAAATACCATTCAGGAAGAGATGTCTAGAGACGCTGTTTTGGCTAAGATAAATGAGGATTTAGAGAAGAGCTATCAGAAGTGGGAAAAAGAGATTCTGACAACAAAAATGAAAAAGTATAAAAGATTGCCTTGATTACAAGAACAATGCTGTTTACAAATGGCGAAGTGGCAAGAAGAAGCCGCTAAGACCTCCTAAAAGTCCCCCAAAGAGTCCTCCCAAGGATCCAGGCAGCCCACAGGGTAGTCCAGTGTCTGTGTCTTCCCTATCCTGCCTTGAAGAGAATCAAGCCAGATTTAGTGGTCTGATGCCAATAATCCCAAAAGAGGACCCCAAAAAAGAGAAGGGGGAAAAGGAGTATCACACCACCAGAATCGGTTGGCAAAAAGAGCAGAGGTGTAAACCTTCAGGGAATAAATCTTACAAATCATTTCTTGACAGAGCCCCAAATGGAGGTTCTGAGATTGGGGTTGTCATTTGTACCCGATAATAACTTCAATTATTTTATAACACTGAAGGATTTGCACCTCTTTACACGGAAATTGATCTTAAGGAAACTTCACTCGAGGGGAGATGGGGGGAGACGCGATACTGAACTTACAGAAGAACAGACCATTGAGCTGCTTGAAAACCTGGAGGAGGATGGATTGGACTGTAATGAAGGTAAATCTCCAAAATTCCCAACCTCTCTTTATCCTCGTTCAACCACATTCCCTGCCTTATCACTGTGTCCGGAGGTTGAGACGTTCCATAGATTGGTATCACAAGATTTGAAAAAATTAAATAGCCGACGGGATAAACCGGATAATTTATCCGGTCTCCAATGCCAGGCTATAGAGGATCTTTGCAGCCTACCAGACACAGTGATTAAGCCAGCAGACAAAGGTGGGAATGTGGTTTTGTGGCAACTACAATGTATGAACGGGAGGCCTTTAGACAATTGAGAGATAAGGAAAGTTATTCTGCTCTCCCATGTAGCCCCTTGAAGGAGTATACATTGGAACTTCTGAAAATAGTTTATAGGGCCTTTCAAGAAGGAATAATTAACAAAAAGATCTATGATGGCCTACTTGTAGATGAACCAGTGATTCCAACCTTCTATCTGCTGCCGTAGGTCCACAAAGATCCCCTCTGCCCCCGGGACGTCCAATTGTGTCTGGGATAGGGGGGTTGTGTAACCCGGTGTGTAGATTTGTAGAATACTATCTGCACCCCTTGTTCGAAACACTCCCCTCCTATGTACGTGACACTTTGGATGTCCTGAGGCAGGTCGATGGGATCTTTGTGGAACCAGGCACGACATTGGTGACAGCCGATGTGGAATCTTTGTATTCCTCCATTAACCATCATGATGGAATTAGGGCGGCTAAATTCTACCTGGAGGGTAGCAGATGGGAGAGATCGTTATCTAAACTCGTCTTGGACCTTTTACAGTATATCCTCACCCACAATTTCTTCCTCTTCGAGGACCGCTTCTTCCTCCAGCGGCGGGGCACGGTGATGGGTGCGGCGTGCGCGCCCTCCTATGCAAATCTCTTCCTGGGATACTGGGAAAGGGACATTTTTTGGGGGGGTGCCCACGCCGCTGCCCATGCACTCTGTTGGATGAGGTATATAGACGATGTTCTGATGTTCTGGAAGGGTACTTGTTCAGAGTTGGAAGAATTTTTCACCTCTTTGAACTCAAATAACTATAATATTCATTTAACCTACAGACATCACACATCGTCTGTTGATTTCCTCGGTATAAGTCTCATAGTGCATCCGGACGGCTCCTTGCTGACAGACATGTTTAGGAAGGAGACGTCCGTGAATGCATTATTACATGCCACATCTGCCCACACCCCTTCTACTATATCGGCAATACCAATAGGCCAATATTTAAGAGCTAAAAGAGTCTGTTCATCTGAACATTACTTTCAAAGACAAGCCGAAGATCTGAGAGAGAGATTTTTGGCAAGGGGTTATAGTGGGCGGAGTATAAAACGTGGCTACAACAGAGCGCATGGGTCCAGTCGCGGTGCCTTGCTGCGGGGGAGGAGTGATCCGGATGGGGGAGGTGGGGGAGAAGGAGTTAACAAAATTAGATTTATAACAACATATAATAACAAATGGAACAAGATGAGAACAAGAACAAGATGAGAGGAATTTTGAAGAAGCACTGGGGAATCTTGCAACTAGTGCCATCCTTGAAAGAATGTGTCACCGATAGACCCCTGATGACGGCTAGAAAGGGCAGTAATCTCAGAGATGAATTGGTACATAGTCACTATGTGGCAAAAGTGAAACCAGTGGTGAGTGGCGGAAGAATTCGTTAGAGATTTATACCATGTGGGTCATGTATTTCATGCCAAAATATGGAAAGAACAACGGTTTTTCGTATGGCAAATAGTGATGAAAATTTATGACATCAGACATCACTTGACTTGCAACACGAAGAACGTCATATGTCACGTGACGTGTCCATGCGACCCTATCTATATAGGTCTCACAACCTAAATTACTCGGACTCCAATGTAAATGAATGGGGAACGAGTATTGCAGCGATTCCTCTGCTGCCGGACCCTATAAGGGGTCTGGCAGCAGAGGAAAAACCTGCAATTCCCCACTTTATTATTTTAAGGCCAGCGGGAGAGGGGGGGGGGGTGTACCGGACCGGTCAGCTACTTACCGCTGCCTCCGCCGCCGCAGACCCGCTCCCCGAGTCTCTCTGCTTCTGTCTCCGGTGATTCCCGGGCGGTGACGGAAGTTAATTTATTCACTGCTCTGTCACCACTCGGGAATCTCCGGAGGCAGAGAGAGTCGGGCTGACATCAGGGTTCAGCTCAGGTCATAGTGACCTGAGCTGAACCCTGACTGTTTAGTCAGTTCTCAGCTCTGCTACATCCCTGTGTGTCTATGCAGAGGGATGTAGCAGAGCTGAGATTGCGTTTTGGACTACGTCGGACGGAAGAGGATTTTTTTAAAATAAAGATGGAGTCCCTAATTGTGTTCTGTTTTATTTCTAATAAAATTATTTTTCTCGGTGTTGCGTTTTTTTTCTATTGATTACTAGAAATTCATGGCAGTCATGTCTAATATTGGCGTGACCGCCATAAATTTCGGGCTTAGGGCCAGCTGATAATACAAAGCTGGCCCTAACCCCTTTATTACCCAGTGAGCCACCCGGCACCAGGGCCACTGGAAGAATGGGGTTCAGCACCAGAAGATGGCGCTTCAATGAACGCGCCATCTTCTGGGGCGGCTGCGGGCTGCAATTTGCAGCGGGGGGTGCCCAGAAAGCTTGGTCCTCCCTGCGCTGCAGATTCCAGCCCCCGGCTGCTTAGCTGTACCTGGCTGGACATAGAATTTGCGCGCAGCCTCACGCATTTTTTTTTTATTTCATGAAATTCATGAAATAATAAAATAAGGGGGCTCCCCTATATTTTTGTGTCCGGGCAGGTACAAATAGGCACCTGGGGGTTGGGGGCAGCCCGTCGCTGCCAGCTGGATCCGGCTGGTTACAGAAATACGGCGAAGCCCACATCATTTTTTTTTCTGAAAAATCAATAAAACAATCCTAAAAAAGGACTGCATTTTTATTAACCCCTCGACCATGGTCCAGGGGTTAATGAAGATGCAGTCCCTTTTATTTATATTGTTTATGGATTTTTCAGAAAAAATTTGACGTGGGCTTCGCCGTATTTCTGTAACTAGCCGGATCCAACAGGTAGCGACAGGCTGCCCCCAACCCCCAGGTGCCTATTTGTACCTGGCCGGACAGAAGAATATAGGTGAGCCCCCTTTTTTTATTATTTCATGAATTTGCGCGGAGCCCCACGCATTGTTTTTTTTTATGGCCAGCCAGGTACAGCTAAGCAGCTGGGGGCTGGAATCCGCAGCGCAGGGAGGCCCAAGCTTTCTGGGCACCCCCCGCTGCAAATTGCAGCCCGCAGCCGCCCCAGAAGATGGCACGTTCATTGAAGCGCCATCTTCTGGCTCTGAACCCCACTCTTACAGTGGCCCTGGTGCCGGGTGGCTCACTGGGTAATAATACAAAGCTGGCTCTAACCCCTTTATCAGCTGGCCCCAAGCCCGAAATTTATAGCGGTCACACCAATATTAGACATGACCGCCATGAATTTCCAGTAATCAATAGAAAAAAAAAACGCAACACCGAGAAAAATAATTTTATTAGAAATAAAACAGAACACAATTAGGGACTCCATCTATATTTAAAAAATCCTCTTCCGTCCGACGTAGTCCAAAACGCAATCTCAGCTCTGCAACATCCCTGTGCATAGACAGAAAGGGATGTAGCAGAGCTGAGAACTGACTAAACAGTCAGGGTTCAGCTCAGGTCACTATGACCTGAGCTGAACCCTGCTGTCAGCTCGACTCTCTCTGCCTCCGGAGATTCCCGAGCTGTGATGGAAGTTAATTTATTCACTTCTCTGTCACCGCTCGGGAATCTCCGGAGACAGAAGCAGAGAGGCGGGGAGCGAGTCTGCGGCCGGCGGCGGCGGAGGCAGCGGTAAGTAGCCGGCCGGTCCGGTGCACTCGCCCCCCCCCCGAAGCCCACCACTGGTCAGGACTCAGAGCAGGAAGCGGCAGTGAGCAAATTTCACCGCCAGCTTCCCCGCCTGAGTCCTGAGGCCCTGCTCCTGCTTGCCCCGCCCGGTCCTAACTTAGGATCGGGTGGGGAGGCTGCGGGGGAAGGCGGAGGGATGATGGACTCGTTACTGTGCGAGTAATAGCTTGGAAACTCGCAGAGTACTGAGTCCTAGCGAGTAGATTCGCCCATCCCTAGTGAATAGATATTCTGTAACTGTAGGAAGAGAACATTGATGAGACTTTGTAAGGAAGAATATTTCCCCATTATGTAGTTTACAGGATCTAAATCTGTGGTACTAACATGAGTTGAGCGCTGAGACACTAATTCTATGCACAAAAAGTATGGGCAATATATTCTATGAGACATTTGAGGGCTTGCCCATGTCTAAGATGGTGGCCACGGTCCGCGCATGCGCTCTGGTGCGTCCCTGGGTGACACTGAAGGTTTCCTCAGTGGGTGGATGTTGCGTCAAATGACGCACTTCCGGTTCACGGAGTACCGGAAGCGACCGCGAGGGGATGACGCGGGAGCGCACGTGCGGCATGGGAGCGGTCCGCAGCTGTGAAAGATCAGCAAGGTATTCAAGGGGCGATGACAATAGTGGAGTATGCCCCCTGAAGAAGCTGTATAGGGAAACGCGTCGGGGCGTCCCTGGACCTGTTAGCCTGGCTCTGAGCACCTAGTGATGGGTATGTATTTAATTTGACATTGATCGTTGGGCTGGTAATGTTCTTAGATAGCTATGTGAGTGGGAGTGGGAGATGGTGATTACTATACCCAACTCTGTTCTAAGTTACTTTAACCAAGTCCATATTTCATATGAAATCCTCTCCTCTTGTAACCTAACCAGGACATCATATATGAATGGGAGTATAGAGTTTGAGGAAGGGGATTCTGTAGAGATATTTATGTACATACACCTTGAGAAAGCTTTTAGAAACCAGGGAACAGGTTCTTTACATGGTCTGCTACTGTACTGAGTCGCACGTGTCACTTTTCAATGGTCTTTTTATTTGTGATGCTTGCATAACATAACATTAATCATTAAGAATGTAAGAACATCAATAGAAATATCAAGCAAATGGCATAAGAAAATTACAATGGTATTTCAAAGTTACAATGGTATTTCAAAGGTTTGCATGGTATGAGTACCATATAGTGTGTGTACACGGTATTCATCTGTATACGGCATCTATCTGAAGTTCTCAAAGTTATTCATCAGAGGTGGCAGACTAGCTCGTATCAGGAGATTTAGGATGTGCCATCTCTCAGTCGCATTGTTTCTTACAAAGTCTCAGACGCATGTCATCTTTACGCCTGGGACCGCCTCAGTCACCATTGTCCATGCAATACCATGTGTATCGGAGAGTAACAGTAAATATAAAAAATAATGATAGAAAGTATAAGATTATGTTAAAGCGATTGATAGATAGTGGGTTTAGATTGGAGAGAAAAGAGGAAGGAAATAAAAGAGAGCAGGGAGGGGGGGGTAAGGAGGGGGGAATGTAGTCCAGTTACCAGGAAGCTAGAGTCCGATGCCATTCAAGTTATCTTAGAACGGGTGAGATCTTGGTTATGCGGATAGTCGTGCGTCTTCCGAAAGGTAGTCCATGGAGTCCATGTGCGTCTGAGTTTCGTTTGTCTATTTTCAGCTGACGCTACTGTCATCGCTACTCGATATAGAGCATGTATTTTGTCATACAGTTGTTCGGTGGTCGGTAAATCCGGTGTCTTCCAGTATTGTGGTATCAGTAATTTTGCTGCAGTTATGCAGTGTCGTGCTAAGTCAGATGCGTGTTTGTCTTCTGTCCAGAGTGGGAAGTTTAATAGTGTGGTCTCAGGTGTTAGTGTTAGTGTTTTGTTCGTCACAGTCTGTATAATTCTGGCTACTTTTTTCCAGAAATCGCTGATTTTGGGACATGTCCACCATATATGAATATAGTCTCCGTCGGGACCTCCACACCTCCAGCAGTCTGTTGAACTCTCTTTTTGCCAGTGGTAGGTTTGCTTAGGTGCCAGATACCACCGCGACACAATTTTGAAAGTATTTTCCTGGGCCCGTACGCATTGCGATGGGCCATGGGATCTTTCATATATAAATCGTTGTTGCGTTGGGGTAAAGCAGTATCCCAGGTCTTTTTCCCAGAGTGTGATATAGCTCCGTTTTGGGCTGCAGTCAGACATCAGTAGTATTTGGTATAATGTAGATAGTACTTTTTTTGGTTTCAGGGTGGCTGCACATAATTTTTCAAACTGTGTCATGGCGCGTGTGAGATCTGCCTGTTGTAAGTGTGGTTTCAGTGCTGATTTTATGCAGGTGTAGTGTAGGAAGTTCAGTCCTTGGAGACCCGGTGTGTTCCTTATCTCGGAGAAGGTTGGCATGGTTCCTTCTATCAAGATTCGATCAACAGTTATGTTTTGCATTGCCGGTATCTTATGTGAATCATTAATAGAAGTGCGGGTCTACCAGGGAGAAGGTCCGATAGTGTAATTAGGGGAGACAGTGGGGGTATCATCATGTGACGCATCTTCGACCATACCTGGAGGGTAGCCTTAGTGTGTATGTTGTGGATTGGAGTCAGCTTAGTGGTCTTCTCATATGTGAGAAATGAAGACCTGAGCGATTTTGGAGCTAGTGCTTCTTCTATTGCAATCCATAGGTTGTCACGTGGGCGTCTAAGGATGTCAATTACTCTTGAGATTATCGCAGCTTGATAATATTTCCGAATGTCAGGCGCTCCCATTCCCCCTACACTCTTATGAAGCGTTAGTGTTCGATATGAAATGCGGGGCTTTTTTCGGTGCCAGATATAGTTACTAAATAGGGTATTAACTTTAGTGAGGAATGTCGTCGGAACTGCTATGGGGAGCATATTGAACATATAGGTAAACTTGGGAAGGATCAAGCTTTTTAATAAATTTTTCCTACCCATCCAAGAGAGATAATTATCTCTCCATGTGCCAATGGTAGTCTTTGCATCCTCAAGCATTGGTTTGATGTTAAGACGGAAAAGATCTCTGCTGTTCCTTCCCAGTTTCACCCCAAGATATTTTATATATGTGGTAGGCCATGTGAAGGGATAGAGCTCTTTTAATTTTGATAGAGTCGTAGCGTTGATGTTGATGTCAAGTGCTTCAGATTTAGAGGGATTGACTTTAAAGTTTGAGAGGTGGCTGAATTGGTCCAATAATTTCATTAAAGCCGGGAATCCGCGTAGTGGGGAGGTCATTAGCACAAGTAGGTCATCCGCAAACGCCGCCGTCTTATAATGTGAGTGATTTACTGTGATGCCTTCAATGTCCTGATGGGATTGTATGGCATGCAGCAGAGGCTCCATGGAGAGCACAAAGAGTAGCGGCGAGAGCGGGCAACCTTGTCTCGTGCCGTTTTTTATGACAAATGTGTCTGTAAGCGAATTATTTATCCTGATTCTGGCCGTAGGGTTGTTATACATTGCTAATATGGCTCTGGTAAGTGTATTTGGTATCCCAAACGTGCTTAGGGTTTCCTCAAGGTAAGTCCAGTCCACTCTGTCAAATGCTTTCTCAGCATCAGTTCCCAGGAGTACCAATGGTGATCCACGGTGTTTAGCTACTTGCATCAGGTGTAATATTTTGTGTGTGTTGTCTTTCCCTTCTCGTCCCCCAACAAATCCTGTTTGGCTGGGTGAGATCAATCGTGGCAACAGTGTCGCCACTCTCTGTGCTATCAAACTGGAGAACAGTTTTAGGTCTACATTTAATAAAGAAATTGGTCTATAGTTGCTGCACTGCTCCGGGTCCTTCCCCCCTTTATGGATCAGCGAAATGCTAGCTTCTAACATTTGTCGTGGGAGGGGCAGACCTTGGAGTACAGCATTACACAGGTCCAGAAGTCGTGGTAGCAGGACATTGGGGAAAGTTTTATAATATTGTGCTGAAAGTCCGTCAGGCCCTGGTGATTTTCCGGTCGGGCACTTTGACAGAGTGGACTGGAGCTCCGCAATTTGGAATGGCTTAATCAGTTCCTTCTTTTGTATTTCTGTCAGTCTGGGTAGTCCCAAGCGCTGCAGAAAAAACTTAATCTCCTCTCTCCGTAGTCTCTCCTGTTCACCAGATTCGTCCGGTCTCAAATCATAAAGGTGCTTATAATAGTCTAAAAATGCGTTTTCCACATGTGTGGGATTATCAGAGCTGACACCTTGTTTGTTTTTGACCGCACCAATCTGAGTGTTCATTTGTCTCTTACGTATGAGCGAGATCATGAATTTGGACGCTTTATCTCCATGGGCGTACAATTTATTTTTCCACGATTTGTAATATTTTGCTGATTGTAGTGCTATAAGATCTTTTAGTTGTTGTCTCTTTGTGGATAACAGAAGCATGGTCTGATGGTCAAGTTTTCTTTTATGTTTTAGTTCTAGTGAGGCTATCTCTTCGTAAAGATCATACATGTCTTGTTGTCTTTTTCTATTAAGGTGGGAGGAGATTGATATTAGTTCGCCCCGGATGACTGATTTGTGTGCCTCCCATAAAATTTGCGCCGACATACCCTGTGTATCATTAAGCGCGAAGTAGCTGAGCAGTGCCTCTTGTATACGCTCTTTGACCCCAGGTTCCGCTAGTATGGTTTCATTGAGGCGCCACGTTCTATTGTTGGGGTGTTGCCTTTGTAGTGATATTTCCAGAATCACAGTGGAGTGGTCCGAATATATATTTGGAGATATGTTTGATTTTTTAATGTTGGACATCTGTGTTTTGTGGACAAAAATATAATCAATCCTATGATAGGTTTTATGGGGGTGAGAGTAGAAGGTGTAATCGCGGTCGGCGGGATTCAGGCATCTCCATGTGTCAACCAAATGTTGGGAGTTCAGACACCGCTGTATTTTAGCTAGATCCTCTGCTGAGAGCGTACTCTTCTGCCTAGAGGTGTCCATTAGCGGGTTCAACGCTACATTAAGATCTCCACCGACCACCAACACACCCTCTTTGAATATTTCTATTTTCTTCATTATTACCGTCAACCATTTTGCTACTTCTTTATTCGGGGCATATAGGCTACATAACGTCACTAAGGTACCATTTAATAGTCCCTTGATTAGTATATATCGTCCTAGGGGGTCAGTTAGCGTGTCTCTCAGTTGAAATGTCACCCCTTTGGCTATCGCTATTGAGGTACCCCTAGTCCGTGTTTGAGTCGTTGTAGCGTGGTGCCATTTATCGTATCCAGAGCGGGTCAGATCAGGTATTTTGTCAGGTTTGAAATGCGTCTCTTGTAAGAGTAGCACTGACACTTTTTGTTGTTTAAGTCTGTGTAGTATGTGTCGCCTTGCTATCGGCGAATTTAGGCCGTGTGTGTTGAGTGAAGCAAATGTAATTACCTTAGTCATGTCTGCCATAGCTTGTGTCCGTCGGTTCGGTCGTTGTGTATCAGCATCGTTAGCGTCATATCCTTCGATCTTCCTGGATCACTGGACTGGGGGGGAGGGAGGAGGTGAAAGCGAGTATAGCGAAAGAAAAGACATAAAAGATAGAAAAAACAAAACATAACTTTCAGTAACTGCAATAAATTTACAGGTTTAAATGTAATTATAATTCTGTTTAACATAGGGTTACAGAGGGCTTCAGCAGCCAGCTCTGGGGAGGATATCATCGTTCAAGTTTGTGAATGCTGGTGTGTAACCAAATCTTCAAGAAAGGAAACATATTGTTAGAGGGGAAGGTGTGGGTCGGGGTCGGATGGGGAGGGAGGTGAAGGTGAGGGGGGGGGGTGTGTAGGTAGTCTTAAGAGTTAAGCGAATATGGTGGTAAACTATGATGTGGGTTGGGGGGTGGGAAGGGTTTCTGGGTATTGGGTGATGGGTAGGGGGTCGGTTGGGGGTGGTTTGCGTTATGGACTGAGTTTCATTTGAGTGTATCCATAACTGTCAGCAATCGTCCTTACTGTAAAAAGAAGGGGCGCCTCATACAATCTAGTCCAACATGGCGTTTAAGTGTAGAGGTGCTCCTGCAAAGATTGTTTCATTACTTCAGTGTTGACAAGTCCTTTTGGAGGATAGTAGGTCCATGAGTTTGCAATTAAGCTTAGTTGTCTAAGGGGAAAGGAACAAAATGCAAAGTTCTGTTATCCATTCGTAGGAATCTATCTATTCAATTGCAGGATACCAGAGTATCAGGTCGTGTCGATCAGGTCTTTTGCAGCGGGCGATTTGGATGTCTTGCGCTTCACTCTTTGAGCCTTAGGAGTGGTGACTACTTGCCATGCTGGTGGTGGTGGAATTTGCTGGAGCAAGGAGGCTGAGTGAAACGCTTCCAGATCCGGATATGATTCTAGTATGATCTCTAATTCCTCGCAGGCTTGTCTGACATCCGTCGAGGTCCTAGCTTGCAGTCTCTTGTCCCCTGCTGTTATAAAGATGCCAAATGGGAACAGCCATCTGAATCTGCAGCCCTTTTTTGTTAAGGCCTCAGTGAATGGCTTCAAGAGTCGCCGTTTTCGTAGTGTGATGGATGATAGGTCCTGGTATAACTGAATCATGGCTCCTTCATAGGTGATCGTCCGTTTGTCTCTTGCTTTCCGTAGCACTAGGTCTTTCACTCGAAAGTCTAAGAAACGGCAGAGTACATCTCTAGGCTGTTCACCTTGTGGTGGTTTAGGTTTGAGGGCTCTGTGTACTCTTATCAGTTCAATATTTTCCGGATTGTCTTGGTCCAGTATGTCTTTGAATATTTCAATGGCCGCTTTAGTGAGCGTTTCCAGCGCCACAGACTCCGGCATGCCCCGTATTCTAATATTGTTGCGTCTCTCCCGGTTCTCGTGATCTTCCAAGGATAAGTGTGCAGCGTGGAGGATGCTCTCATGTTGTTGTAGGCATTCCAGCATAGCATTAGACTGTTGTATTATGGTCGTTTGTGTGTTTTCTGCCGTATCCAGCCTTTGTCCTTGTTGAGTGAGGTCGCGTTTTATTTCTGCAAGTTCCTTAATTATTGGATCTAATTTCTGTGAGAGGATTCTTGCTATGAATGAGCGAGTAACTTGTGAGTCTTTGTCAGTAGTCATACTTTCTGATTCGCTATCCATGTCTGTGTCTGAGTCGTCCATCAGATTTGGGTCATTTGACTTAGAGGGCACGTCTGAGTCAGTCAATGTAGCTTGTTTCTTTAAGAATTTGTCTACGTCAGCTTGCGTGACTGCTTTAGCAAGTTTCAGGGATCCTTTAGGGGTTTTCGTTCCAGTTTTCCCCATATTAGTATTGAGTTAATTTTTAGTGCTGGTTGGATGATTTGGTTACGGAGCTCCCCCTGCTGGCTGGTGGGGATTACTGCAGCATGTTAATGTGAAGCTGTTATGTTAGAGAAATAGTAGATAGATCTGTTAACTGTTGTGGAGATCTACTGGTATCTTGCTGTTATATACCAGTCTCGTGATTTGAGGGATCTGGTTTACCAGTTTAGTTAGCCCAGGTACCGGTCAGGGAGGGTTTTTTCTTTAACTGTCCGTCCTGCAGACTTAGTGTAGTTCTTTGACCCTGTGTGCAACCGGTTTAGATGGTATAAAGTTAGAAGATGGTGCCCCTTATCTTTATCTACTTCTGCTCCTGAGGGCCTTATGGCGTTATTTGATAGGCTTGTAGCACTAGGCTGGTAACAGGCGCCGGGGCCGCGGGGTTTAGTGTGACCCTTGTTCTGTCTGGGCTCTCTAAGGAGGCTCCCGTGGGACCGATCTCCCCACACACACACACCCGGTCACTCAACTCTGTTACTTCGCGTGCTGGGTCTCTGGGGGATCGCAGGTTGTCAGCAGCTGCACTGTTCCCCGGCCGCCCGCCTCAGTGTCTCTCTTACCGCCGTTTCCGCTCCCTGGAGCCTCGCGTCATCGGGCTTCTCCTGCAGCCGTGGTGCACCGTCTCACCTCAGCTCTCCCCGCAGATCAGGTGTGGACCGGTCGCGGGGATCTTTGGCAGGGGTAAACCGTCTCTATCTCCGCTTCCTTTGTGATCTTTTGCCGCAGATTCGGTCCGGCCTATCTCTCCTTCCTGGGAGCCGCGTGCTGTGGCCTGAGGGTTCTTCTCCGCAGCAGGGGCTGGTGCAGACGGCGGAATAGTGTCTAGGTCCTGTGTAGAGGGGTCTCAGACACAGTCAGGGGTGTCTTCTGGGCTTTTTGGGGTCCCTCACGAGGGTGGATGGCACGGATGGAGATGTTTTTGTGGGAGAGCTAGAATGTGCAGCCTCCCTCACCCGCGGCCATCTTGGATCCCCGCACGTGTCACTTAAACTTATTTATGTCACTTTATCTGCCTTTTTAATTCTCTGCATCAATAAATTGATTTTTGCATCATTTGGCAGCATTAGTGCTTTATTATATGGGCTAAAATTCTCCAGGTATAAGAGTATTTTGTATAAATGATGGGGAAAAAGTGAATGGAAAAGTGTTGGAGGAAAATCGACAGATGTCAGCTATAGTTGCAAAATTTTGCACAGTCACACATCTGGACCCCGGGAGCGTCATAAGCTATGTTGTGAGGCAAAATTTTAACCCCGCGCATTCCAATTTACCAAACAATTTTGCCCCTATCTACATAATGGGGAAAAAGTGACAGTTACCAGTTGACAGTTGTGAATGAGAGGGGCTTAATGATAGCGCCAAAGACTAACAGCACATACCAGCATATAGTCACTAAGGTGGGGCCCCAACATGAGATATTCACCACGCACGGGGACATGTATACACACCACACGCACACAAAGAGTAACAGCAAGTGTATAGTCGCTAAGGTGCAGCCCCAACATTGGATACTCACCACGCACCCGAACAAACACACACACACCAAAAAGAGACACACACAACACAGAGACACACACACACACCCCCAAGGACACACACACACATCCTATAGCGACACATGCACTCACCTCACAGGGACACACACATGCCACAAATACACACACAACACAGACACACACACTACACAGACCCCCCCACAGGGACACACACACATAGCCACCCTATAGGGACACATGCACTCACCCCACAGGGACACACACACACACCACAAAGAGACACACACACACCACACAGACCCCCCCCACAGGGACACACACACATACACACCCTATAGGGACACATGCACTCACCCCACAGGGACACACACACACCACAAAGAGACACACACAACACAGACACACACACCCCACCCAGACACCCCCCACAGGACACACACACATACACACCCTATAGGGACACATGCAGTCACCCCACAGGGACACACACCACAAGAGACACACACAACACAGATACACACACACCACACAGACCCCCCCCACAGGGACACACACACATACACACCCTATAGGGACGCAAGCACTCACCCCACAGGGTCACACACACACCCCAAAGAGACACACACAACAGAGACACACACCACACAGACCCCCCCACAGGGACACACATACATACACACCCTATAGGGACACATGCACTCACCCCACAGGGACACACCCATACACACACCCCAGGGACACACACACCGCACAGACAGACACAGATGTGCACATATCACCTCACACAACTCGCCTCATACATGTGCTATCTTTAATTTCCAAACATAAACATATGATTAAAAACAGCCAATGTGTAACACATGTGCCATAAAGGGAATTAAGGCAGAAGTCAGTCACATGAGCTGTCTATTATGTGTATGTGTGAGGTAATATATACTGCCCGGCCAGGGGAGGGTTTACTGTTGGCTGGAGATTTATTAGGCTGCCTATAGCAATCAATCACAGCTCAGCTTTTATTTTCTTGCAGGTCATTTTTTGAGAATCTGTATCAAAAGCTGCATATCTATCTTGAAGGCAGCAAAATGTATGAGAGTTCAGAAGTGCTGTGCAAATGTATTTTTTTCCTTGTAGATTTAGTGCAGATTATGGGGCAGAAAAGAGAAATCTGAACCACATATGCAAAAAGAAACATAGGTACATAAATTTTGACCTGTCATAGACTTTGATGGCCTTAGTACATATGCAGATTTTGATGCAGATTCTCAAAATCTGCAACAAGAAAAGCAACAAACAATAGCATTATAGGCACGTGGCCTGAATGGGTCCAGGGAGGGCTGCAGTTGTGGTGAAAAGGCTTGAGGATACTTCTTGCTCCCTTACTACTTTCACAAAGATATCTAGTGCAGTGGTGGCCAACTGCAATCCTCAAGGTCTAAAAACCGTACACGGTTTCAGAATTTCCTTAGCATTGCACAGGTGCTAATGTCATCATCAGCAGAAGTTATGATTCCAGCATCTTACTAAGGAAATCCTGAAAGGATGCAGTTTGCGACAATTGTCAACTACACTTGGCCAGCCATGTTCTACATGAGAGTGTGTAGTGTCTTGCATTTCCATACCTCAGACCGTCAGGCGAGAGGCCTGTGATTTGTTTGCCTGTCTCTGTAGGGTTGTATCAAAGTACCTCTTTGCAGAAACACTCCAGCACACAAGGAGTGAAGTAAAAGAACTTTACTGTAGCAGCTTTTGAAAAAAATGCCTTGATGATACATGATGTCATTAGTAACATTTATCAGATGCAAACAGTAATACTTTAAACATAGGCACTTAGCACAGACTATAATAAGTATCAAAGACACATATATCAATATACACAGTATATATAAGGAAAGTCCCACAGAGATCAGCAGACTACATTACAATGTTGCAAAGTCCATTAAAGGCTTTGAGGTGTAGCCCGAAGGCTACAGTTCTCCTAATCCAGCGGGGGGTAGCACAAAAGGCACTAAATTTGGGAAGGAAAAAAATAAAATGAACAAAAAAACAGGCCTCGCTAGTTTAAGAATTTAAAAACAACTGTAAAAAGTCCTTAAATCACTAAAAGATGAGTCAGCGACCCAACAACATGTCTTTTTTAAGTAATTTTTAGTTGGAGTAAAAACTCTCTAGTAGCTTTCTCATTGCTGTCTGGGATGAAGGTCGTTGTTTCACATGGTACTTCGCTGTATTGTAAGGTTCCTGGATTTCACAGCCAGATCTGGCACTGTGTCAGATCTGGCACTGTTTCCAAAATGTACACGCTGCAGGTGTCAAATCACCTGCAAAATCCAGGCAGCTTAAAAACTTCTTTCAAAGCTCCAAACATTTCTACAGGTTGAATAAAAACAGAATCACAAAAAAGTAGTCAAGCAAACGTGTAAAAATCCTCTGTTGTAATAAAAAACAGTAAAAAGCAAGTGCTGCTAAAAAAAAGTAGTAAAAGACAGGGTATTTAGTTGATATGTTTTTTGTAAAAAGTGTATACTAAGCCGCTCTACCTCGCCAAGGTAACCCATATCAGAGCAGTCCCCAGCTGATGCATTAAAAACCTGACCATGTGTAATGTGTATTGGTACATATATGAGCAGGATTCAAACAGGTCTATTGTCTGACATGGACATGGACTTTTTTTGCAAAAAATGTATCAACTAAATACCCTGTCTTTTACTACTTTTTTTTAGCAGCACTTGGTTTTTACTGCTTTTTATTGCAACAGAGTATTTTTACACACTTGTTTGACTACTTTTTTGTGATTCAGTCTTTTGGTGGTGTGAACAAGGTCTTACAGATTTATTCACTGTGGGCATGGCTCATTAGTTTGTTGTCTAGGTTGAATAAAAACAGTAGACCCAATGACTGGGAACACTTTATATGATTAGGTGTTGTTCCCAGCCAGTGGGTCTTCTGTAGAGCATTTTGGAAATCATGGAAAATTTTAGGAGTATTTTAAATTTTAGACTTTTTTCCTGAACAGAGCCGCTTTTGCTGATTTTTTTTTTTTTGTTGTAAATTACTGGGGTTTCCTATTGCAAACTAAATCGTCAATGTTTGTGCCAAATTTGAAATTGGTGACCATGATCGGGGAAAGTTAGCTCATCTTTAGTGTGCACCAGCTAGTCCTCAAACTGATCATCCTTCCTCCCACCATAGTGAGTCCATGGAGACAAGTGATCCCACACTTGGACACCCAGAGGAGTGTGTCTTGACATTTCCATTAATTGATTCTGACCTTTTGCCATATACATTTCAGGAGGGACATGAGACTGAGTATCGTAATGGCCAAATATTTGAGCAGCCATTATCAGAAGAAGATGACTGGGTGCAACCTCATTTAGAGTTTCAAGCGGTTGAGAATGATGAGACACAATTGCCAAAAGTAATGTTCTTAAGTCAACAAGTCAGGAGAAGGATCAGTGTGCCAATGTAGAAGACAAGGTGGTGGATAATAAAGTCTATGACTTAACCTGGCAAGGTGCCATGCTGAGCAAGCAAAGCAATGCAGAGGTAGCAGGATCAACAGTACAACAACAAGCAGTAAGATGGAGTGGGGTAGCCACGCACGGTAAAATCCCAGGCCAACAGTCAGGTGTTTTTTTTTTCTGGTGTATTTCAATGCACCCCTTTACACCCCAAAAAGGGTAGACAGGTCAAGGATTATATTAATTTTCTTATCCTCCGCCTCCACTAATCCCAAACTATTCCTCCTCCATCACCTATACCTATACTAAATATAGCTAACAGGGAAAATAATAGAATAAATGTAACCCTGATAAGGACTGTTAAGTTTAGGCTGCAGCACAAGGGGCTCTAGTAGAATAATCCCTGAATAGATGCATCTAAGACACTATCCCTTCTCCAGAGCATAGGCTTTAGTGTTTAGGAGTTCCTCTACTTAATAATGAGACATAAAGTGTTTTATGGGGCCCTTCTCTGTGTGTCTTCCAGAGTGTATTCGAAGCCCTCCTTCTAATTTTTGGCAACTCTTAAGGCCCCGTTACACAATACAACATTGGCTGCGATGTCAGAAGTGATGTTGAAACGTGTAACAGGGCCTTTACACATAGTGAATACTGCTCTAGAAGTCCCACTCCATAATAAGGGAAAAAATGTTTAAAAGGCCCTCCTCTACATATCTTCCAGGGTGTATTGCAACGCCTCCTTTCGATTCTGCTAGGTCTTGCAATTAGTACATAGGCTTTACCACTGTACGAGTCGAGGTCACTGACCTACCTGACTAGTTTTTTCGGTAATATTCAGAATTTATAGTTGTCCCACCTGTGTGTGGCAGGGCACAACATTGATGGGAACACTTGCATAAGCTCTGAGTTTGTCTGGCACAGTAGTCCTAAACAGGTCACTGACTTACCTCTCTAGTTTTTCCTGTAATACTCCACAAATCTTATAGTTGCTGAGCAGTGTTTAACCTTGAAATGTTAGGCCAGGTCCTGTTCCAGACCCTGTGCCATGCTGGCAGGCTGGGCAATTCAGTAATTTTTGGTCTGTGACAGATGATTCCATCTTGCTGTGGTCTGACCTTTTGGGAACAGTGAGGACTCTTGTTAGGGTCCCCTTGCTGTGTGGTACATGATTTGAGCAGGGCATGATATGCCTATACCTGTGTCTCATCCTCCTTTTACTCCTCCCCTTCTTATTAATTAATGTAGAAAACTACTGCCACTTTTCCCCTGTAACTCATCTATTTGTCAATTCTAAGTCAGTTTCACTACCTCTGAAATTTTAGGTGAATATTAACCACCTTCTATTTTGAAGTGCTTTGGAAGAGTGTGCAGGCTGGCACAAACTGTGTCTTGTGCAACCATGCTACGCCATGAGACTGTACTGTACTGTATTGTATTGTACTGTAGGTAGGTTGTTGTCACTTTTCCTGGTGTTTGTTGTCTATTCTGAGTAGTTTGGCAGCTTTTGGACACTTTTCAAGGTGTTTTCTATGTGTTTGCTGTAGCCTGCCATTGATTCAAATGGGTTCGACAGTGTTTAAAGAACATTCGACCAACTATTCATCGAACACACTTCAATTTGGCGAATTGAATCGAATTCGAACACTTAGATGGTGGCTCATCAATACTGCCCACTCGATATCCAGCCATTTAGGAACGCCCACTTGGTGGACATGTAAGTTTATAAATAGCTTTTTTGCACTTTTATAATGCACATTTAGATGAGGGATGGATGGTTAGTAATGTAGTAGGAAGCTGCAGGGACATGTAGTGATTGGTTAGGGGGCTAAACTATGTGACAGGTTCCATACAACGCGGATGAAAAGTGCCTATTCAATATCACAGCGTTTTCTTTGTCCTCTATAATTATCTTGTGATTATCATCTCTTAAGGGTCGGATATCATACATTGTTTTGGTTTTGTAGAAACAATATGTGGAGTTCAACTGCGCTGCTGTACAATTGACCATATAGCAAGGAGATCGGTGAATGCAAGTAGCCAATCATAGACACTCTCACAGATAGCAAGCATCTGTGATTGACCGTTGCCTTTCAGTGCAGTGAATATGCATGAAGCTTAATGAGTGACCCCGAAGCAAGCAGCAAGAGACTGGTAGGATCGATCTAGCAATTCTATCTGTCTGTCTGTCTGTATGTCTATGTATTCTAACTATGGGAAAAGTTCCCACAGCATGGGAAAGTTCATGCTAAAAACACATCATACGCATGTCATACAAATGACATACACATGATATATGGTTGCTAGGTGAGTGAAAAATGCATACTGGCATGTCATATGCATATCATACGGATGAAAAAAATGCATGACACTCGCATGACACTGCTACTTTTCCCACTGAGGGTCTCAGAGTACCCTTATTGTTCAGATATACAGGGGTTGGACAAAATAATGGAAACACCTAACGTTTTGGCATCATAATTTTCGAACATGTTATAAACATGCAAACCGTGACATATGTTAATGTTTTGTAGTTGATTATTTGTGTTAAGGAATATGTATATGTAAATTAACTTTTTTCTTTGCCGAATTGTAAAAACATTGATGAGAACCTGATACCATTGGCAGACCTTTCAGATTTTCAAAAAGGCCAAATTGTTGGTGCTCGTATGGCAGGCGCTAGTGTAACAGAAAGTGCCCAAATGCTTGGAGTGTCAAGAGGTACTGTCTCCAAAGTAATGAGTGCGTTTGAAAGAGAAGGAAAAACGTCCGCAGCAAAGCACAGGTCCGGCCGAAAGTCGAAGTTGACTGAGAGAGACTGTTGGACTCTAAAGCGAATTGTGAGAGAGGATCGCAAGACCACGGCTCCGAAAATCACTGCTGTGCCCAATGAACACCTACAGAACCCAGTTTCCACGAAAATTGTTTGTCGGGAACTGCACAAATCTGGATTTTACGGAAGAGCTGCAATTAGAAAACCGCTGCCGAAAGAAGCATTCCATCGAGACTGCCTTCTCCCAACCGTAAAACATGGCAGAGGTTCTGTGATGATCTGGGGTGCTATTTCGTGGAGATATGCCAGGCCAATGATATCACCTTGTATGAATCCATACCTCGGAGAATTGAGGTTGTAATCGCTGCAAAAGGTGGACCTACACCATATTAAACTAACTTTTGTTGATTTTTCCATGAGTTTCCATTATTTTGTCCAACCCTTGTACGTTTGTGGGGCTGTGTTGGCTATGTTGTTTGAGGGAACAGCAGCATTAGAGCGGATCACCAAAGGATGGAGCAGGCTGCAGCTATGGCCAGTAATTACATGGACTGGCTGTTTAAGTTTATGTAATATTCACCTTTCCCCTGCCCATCAACTCTCAGCACTGAAGCCAGCACTGAAAGGTGGACAAGATGATGGGTGGAGAAAGCAGGAAGAGAGGTAAATATTAAATTAATTTAAACAGTGGGCCCACGTGATCATTCGCCGCAGCTGCAGCAGTGATAATTGTGTGTGTGGATACTTGCATCATCTTTGTAGTGGGAAGCAGTGAATATCCCACACAAAAGATTATACTCACCTCCCATTGCTCCCCTGTAGCACCCACATACTCCTGTCTTTTTGTGCTGTCAATTGATGCAGTATGTGATGTGAAGGTGTGCAGTGGTCATGGGGCCAGGGTACTCAGCTTCCAGGGCTTAACAGTTCCGGGAATGTCACGAGGCTTTCCATGGAAGTCATGGTCGCAGCCGGTTGTTAAATTTATATATATTTACAAGAGGAAAAGAGTTTTTCGTAACACCATCTATGGTTTCTGGTCAATGATGACCAACGATGCTTGTAAGAACTCCCAGAGGATAGATGGATAAGCAGTTTGATGGAGAACTCCCCACAGATGGAGCGGGCCTCTGAGGTATGGAATGGTGAAATGATGTGATAATGGGAATGTTAGTTGTTAGTGAAGGGAGGAGCAGGAAGGAGTAAACGGACACAAGGTTTGCAGTTCTTACCAGCTCTTTTACTGAAGTTTTTTATCAGTCATTGACCAGTCGGGGTACTGTGTCCTTCAAGATTGCAGCTTGGTCAGCTCACAGGTAATCCAGGTTCATCCCACTGAGACACCAGGTATGTGCCTTTATGTGCTGCCCTTTCCTGACATTCTATTCCTTTTCCTACCTGTGTCCTTGTGCTACTAGTCACAAAGCAGGCGACTGTGGGCCCTTCTGAGCGATGCTGGCAAGTCCTCTTGAACCTCTTTAGTCCCTTTGCTTGGGAGAGTCCACAGTGGTGGCCAGTGCACATGAAGTTCAGTGACCTCCTATTTCTTGGTGGTCCTGCAACTCGTTCCTCTACCTGGACAGCCAGCTGTAGATTCAGGGTCCTTAGTCTGGCTTCACACTGCGTGTGTGATCCGATCCGTAGCTGTCCGCTTGAGGCAGACAGCCGGAACCGGATCAGCACACAGGACTGGGGGGCTATTATGCCCTCCGTTCCTGTGTGCAGCGCACGCAGTTTCCACCGCTGATAGGTCAGGACCGCGGGCGCCGCGGTCCTGACCTGTTAGCGGCTGCAGCTGCGCGCGCTGCACACAGGACCGGAGGGCATAATAGCCCCCCAGTCCTGTGTGCTGATCCGGTCCGGGTGGCTGCCTCAAGCAGACAGCTACGGATCGGATCACACACGCAGTGTGCAGCCGGCCTCAGACCTGAGGGTATTACAGCTGACCCAACACACAAGGTCCCGATACCAGCCAGCTCCAGCTTCGCCCAAAGGCGCATAACTGACGTCATTGCTGCATTCTCACATGCTCATCATCAGTTGCTGACAAAAGAAGACAGGAGGACGTTAAAATGCTGCAGGGGAGCAATGGGAGTTGAGTATAATTCTTTTTTTTAAGTATGCTCCATTATGGGGGCCCATATGCCAGGTAGAGGGTCAAATACCAGGATATAGGGCACATACCAGGATGGGGATCATATACCAGGATATGGACCAAATACCAGGATGGGGGATCATAGACCATGATACTGGGGCACATATACCAGGATGGGGGATCATATACCAGAATATGGGGCATGATTTTTGACTGAGCTCCCTTCCCCCGCCTGGTAGCCATGTTTGGTTTCCATTTTATTGTAGTCATGTCCATTACAACCCCTCACAGCTGGTTTTAATTGTATATAGAGGCATACAAACCCACACATACAGCATTACACCACAAGAGAGGCACACGGCTAGGACCCGATATAATGAGAAAGACCGTGACGTGGTTATCGGGCACTTGATGCAGCGGCCGCTGCTTTAAGCTAAGATTTCTCCATTTTCCTTAGATTCACAAGCAATTTCTGCCATGTTTTTTCCCTATGTCTTTGTTAGCTGTGCAGACAGCCCTGCTATTCACATTCAGCCATTATGCTATTCCCTATACATATATTTAGTGATGAGCGAGTACCAAAATGCTCGGGTGCTCGATGCTCGGCGCCGAGCGTCCCAAGATACTCGTGTACTCAGCCTGAACAACGAGCCCAATGTTATCGTGTGGGAGACCCGAGTATTTTTATGAAATGACCCCCGGCAGCATGTAGAAACCCTAAAAATGTCACAAAAGTCTCAGAAGAGTGCTCAAATGACATGGCAAAAGCATGGGAAGACCCCTGTAAGCATTTCTAACTCAAAAGTCACAGCTGTGAACAATGTTGTCCGAGTTTTACGTCATTTTTACGGACTCACCAGAAAACCTTCCAAAATGACACCAAAATGAATTGTCATGGCGGAAATGTTAAGGGCACATACCCAATAGTGAGATAGAGCTGGTGTATGTTACTTTTTGCGATTACATGAAAGATTTTATGTGAAAACTGTGTGGCACTCAGATGTCCCTGAGAAGAGACGTACATGAAGGCCTCTTGACATAATGTGCCCATTTTGAGGAAGTGGGTCTATTGTAGTATTTTCCTTTGCCAGGGCAGCCAAAAATTGTAAGGTTCACCAATGCCCCTGGATACAGATGTGCATGAGGGCCTCTAAACCTGAAGTTCCCATTGTAAGGAAGTGGGTCTATTGTAGTATAGCCCTTTGCCAGGGCAGCCAAAAATTGGGAGGTTCAACAATGCCCCTGGATACAGACGTGCAATGAAGGGCCTTGTAAACCTGAAAGTGCCCATTGTAAGGAAGCGGGTCTATTGTAGTATAGCCTTGCCAGAGCAGCCATAATTGTGAGGTTCAACAATGCCTTGGATACAGACGTGATGAGGGCCTGAAACCTGAGTGGCATTGTAAGGAAGTGGGTCTTTGTAGTATAGCCGTTTGCCAGAGCAGCCAAAATTTGAGGTTCAACAATGCCCCTGGATACAGACGTGCATGAGGGCCTGTAAACCTGAAGTGCCCATTGTAAGGAAGTGGGTCTATTGTAGTATAGCCCTTTGCCAGGCAGCCAAAAATTGTGAGGTTCAACAATGCCCTGGATACAGACGTGCATGAGGGCCTGTAAACCTGAAGTGCCCATTGTAAGGAAGTGGGTCTATTGTAGTATAGCCGTTTGCCAGAGAAGCCAAAAATTGTGAGGTTCAACAATGCCCCTGGATACAGACGTGCATGAGGGCCTGTAAACCTGAAGTGCCCATTGTAAGGAAGTGGGTCTATTGTAGTATAGCCCTTTGCCAGGGCAGCCAAAAATTGGGAGGCTCCACATTGTCCCTGGATAGAGACATGCATGAGGGCCTCAAAACATTGTTCCCATTGCAAAGGAGCAGGCCTCCTGTTGTTGTAATGCCCATTCTGAAAGAATGGGCTAAAAAATTTACCACTGGGGGTATACATGAAACAACGGCCTAACTTTTGTAACGGTCATCATGGTGGCGCATGAGGAAAAGGAGGAGCAGTCCAGCGATTAGCCAAAGTCAAGAAGTGTGTACCCAAGGGTGAGTGGAGGTACATGGCAAATTCCTGATACAAAATTTAAATTCCGCTCTCATTTGCTGGTGGTGTGGTGAAGTCTGGCACAATCCAACCCTTGTTCATCTTGATCAGTCAGTCTGTCAGCATTTTCAGTTGACAGGCGGGTGCGTTTATCAGTAATGATTCCACCTGCGGCACTAAAAACACGCTCTGACAAAACGCTAGCGGCAGGGCAGGCCAGGACTTCCAAGGCGTAGAGAGCCAATTCATGCCACGTGTCCAGCTTGGATACCCAATAATTGTAAGGCACAGAGGAATGTCGGAGTACAGTTGTTCGATCTGCAAGGTACTCCTTCAGCATCTGTGCAAACTTACCATTTCTTGTGGCACTCCTTCGCACCTCAGGGGCTGTGGTACGTGAGGGGCTGAGAAAACTGACCCACATCGTAAAGACTGTTCCCTTACCTCTGGCGGATTGGACTTGTGTCCCTCTCGGCCGTACGCCTTTGGTTGTCCACCGATTTCTGACCTATGCCGGTAGCGTTTTGTGAAGGGAATGATTTGCCTACTTCCGTGACTATGGCCTTCTGGAAATGCTGCATTTTGGCTGACCTCTCCGCTTTAGGAATGAGAGACATAAAGTTCTCCTTTTAGCGTGGGTCTAACAGTGTTGCCAACCAGCACTGATTGTCGGCCAAGATGTTGTGAACGCGAGGGTCACGAGCCAGGCAGCTTACCATAAAGTCAGCCATGTGCGCCAGACTCTCAACAGCCATCACTTTAGTATCCAGACCAACACGATGACTGAACATGCTGTCCTCCTCCTCCTCATCTCCACTGTCCTCTGGCCAGCCACGCTGAATCGAGGGTATGAGTGGTGTGCATGTCATATCCTCAATTTGGCCAGAGAGTTGCTCCATGTCTTCATCCTCCTATTCCTCGTCATAGTCCTCCACTGCACGTTGTGATGAGATGAGGCTGGGCTGTGTGTTATCACCCACACCCACTACTGTTTCTTGCTCCAACTCATCGCGCTCCGCCTGCAATGCATCATGTTTGTTTTTGAGCAGAGACCGTTTTAGAACGCAGAGAAGCGGTATGTTGACGCTAATAATGGCGTCATCGCCGCTCACCATCTTGGTGGAGTCCTCAAAGTTTTGGAGGACGGTACATAGGTCGGACATCCATCTCCACTCCTCAGGTGTTATGTGTGGAGTTTGACCCATTTCCCGACGGCTTAGGTGATGCAGGTACTCAACAACTGCCCTCTTCTGCTCACAAATCCTGACCAACATGTGCAGAGTTGAATTCCAACGCGTGGAGACATCACACACCAATCTGTGAGCCGGAAGATGCAAACAGTGCTAAAAGCCGGCAAGGCCGGCTTAAGCAGTAGGTGACTTTCAAAAATGTGCAGACAGGCGGCGAACTTTTACGAGCAGATCAGACAGCTCTGGGTATGATTTTAGAAACCGCTGAACCACGAGGTTGAGCACATGGGCCACGCATGGAACATGTGTCAGCTGGCCTCGCCTCAAAGCAGTCACCAGGTTCCGGCCATTGTCGCACACGACCTTTCCTGGCTTTAGGTTCAGAGGTGTGAGCCAGTGATCTGCCTGCTGTTTCAGAGCTGTCCACACCTCTTCTGCATTGTGGGGTTCAGCACAGCCTGTTGCCGCTTCGCTGAGGCAGTGCTGCAGTGCTTCCAGCTTGGGACTGGTGTGGAGGGTAAAGTGGATGAGGATGCACAGGAGGAGGAGGCTGAGGAGCATGACATTCCGGAGCTGTAGAGTGTGGGTGAAACCCTGACTGAGGTAGGACCTGCAATCCTTGGTGTGGGAAGGAAGTGTTCCGTCCCTCGCTCAGACTGGGTCCCAGCTTCCACAATATTAACCCAGTGTGCTGTCAACGAGATGTACCGGCCTTGCCCACAAGCACTTGTCCACGTGTCTGTGGTTAGGTGGACTTTGGATGAAACAGCATTGTTCAGGGCACGTGTGATGTTTTGTGACATGTGGTTATGTAATGCGGGGACAGCACACCGTGGTGACTGGGGACCGAGTAACGTGGGACAGCTGCCGCCAACAGGTCGCGGAATGCTTCCATCTCCACCAGCCTAAAAGGCAACATTTCCAGCGCAAGCAGTCGCGAAATGTTAGCATTTAGAACTGCGGCATGGGGGGCGTTGGCAGCGTATTTGTGCCTGCGTTCAAACGTTTCGTGCATGGATAACTGAACTCTGCGCTGGGACAAGGACGTGCTTGATGATGGTGTTATTTCTGCGTGGGCAACTACAGGTGCAGGGCAGGAGGCTTGCTCGCATGCAGCATGGGCAGGGGATTGGCTCGCACGCACAACACTCGAAGACGTAGCAGTGACATCAGCAAGCACTGCTCCTCGACTCTGTTGTACAACCCACAAAGTCGGGTGCTTGGCTGACATGTGTCTGATCATGCTGGTGGTGGTCAGGCTGCTAGTTTTGGTACCCCTGCTGATGCTGGCATGGCAGGTGTTGCAAATGGCCTTTTTAGAATTATCTTGAGCCAACTTAAAAAACTGCCAGACTCGGGAAGACCTAACATTTGTACAGGCACCTTGTGTCGTGTTGTTGTTCCGGGGAACGGTTACCTGACTTCTGCCTAGGGTCACCACCCTGCTTCTAACTGCCTGTTGTGATGCTACGCCTCCCTCTCCCTGTGCACTGCTGTCCTCGCTCTGCATCTCCTCCTGCCAGGTTGGGTCAGTTACTGGATCATCCACCACGTCGTCTTCCTCTTCGGCAACCTGCTCCTCCTCCTGACTTCCTGGCAATCGTGTCTCATCATCGTCCACCCTTGTTGAGACACGTTGCCAACATTCCCTTCGTGACAACGTGGCTGCTCAAATATTTGGGCATCTGTACATACGATCTCCTCATGACCCACTTCAACAGGAGCTGGCGAGAGGCCAGAATGTGCGAATGGATATGTGAACAGCTCTTCAGAGTGTCCAAGTGTGGGATCAGTAATGTCCGTGGACGTGTACTCGGCCTGGTGGTAGGAAGGAGGATCAGGTTGTGGAATGTGCGGTGCAGTATCATGGCTACTGACACTTGACCGTGTGGAAGACAGGGTGTTTGTGGTGGTGCCAATCTGACTGGAAGCATTATTCGCTATCCAACTAACAACCTGTTGACACTGGTCTTGGTTGAAGAGCGGTGTACTGCTGCGGTCCCCAAGAATTTGGGACAGGACGTGCCAGCGAGTAGATGTAGCCCTTTGTTGTGGCGAAATTAGAGCTTGCACACGACCTCAGCCTCTGCCTGCACCACCATCACGTCCACTTCCTTGTCCCTTGCCAACGCCTTTGCTCATTTTCAATGCTGTGCTGACGGTACACAGCTAAACAGCTAAATGAAGGCGTCCCAACAGACGGGTTTTACCGGGACAATCAGATTTATAGCTATTGCTACCAGCTTTTTAAGAGCAACAATTAAGGATTAAGTCAGACACAGACGGAGACATGTATGCACTCTACTTGTGCGTTATATCCTGGTTTGTCCAAAACACACAAAAGTGCACCCGTACGCTGCCACTGACGGGCACACACTTGCGGTTTGTAAATGCACGCACTAAGAACCTAACAGCTTTTTAGGAGCGATAATTACTGAGAAGTCTGACACTATCAGGTGCTGCTGACGTGTATTATTCACTCTACTTGTGCGTTATATCCAGGTTTGTGCAAAACACACAAAAATGCACCCGTACGCTGCCACCGACGGGCAAACACTTGCGTTTTTTAAATGCACGCACTAAGAACCTAACAGCTTTTTAGGAGTGACAATTACTGAGAACTCTGACACTATCAGGACTGTTTTAGACTGTCACTAGGAATTGCTATATACCCTGCCTGCCTGCCTGTATACAGCTACATAGTCCTGAGAAGGACTGTTGTGGTCACCAGTTTGCAGCCCTGCTCCGGAACTAGCTATGAAGGGCCGCGGCGCAAACCTCTCCCTGATTCAGCAGACACTCTCCCTGCACTGACTGTCTGGATCGCTGTGTGCAGAGCACAGCGCGGCCGGGTCTTATAAAGACTCGGTCACGCTGTGCGGCCGGCCAATCACTGCAATTCCACAACTAACAGGGCTGTGGCATTGCAGTGGTCTGCCAGCCAATCCCTGCATGTGGATGGATACCTGGCCTTGGTATTCCCTTGTCGTATCTTTAAGCTTGTAAAGAGATGGATATTGACTCAAAGGGCCACTTAATATGGTGGTTATCAAGGCTAGGTCCTTCACTAGAAGAAGATCTGGCTAGTCCTGTGTTGAGACTCCTAAACGAGGCTCCAGAGACTCTATTTGCATATTCAAAAATCCCTGCATGTGGGCTGGCTCCCTAAAGAGCACCAACATGCAGGGATGAGGACCACGAGCACAGCACGAGTATCGCGAGATTACTCGGTACTCGCCGAGTAGTCCGAGTACAGTGATACTCGTGCTAGTGCCGAGTAGTGACAAGCATACATCTTTCATCACTACATATATTGTCCAGTGTTGCAGCGGATTTTCTTGCTTGCATCTAGACATAAGGTGATGCCAGTCCATTACTATGTATTAGTATTACTGATTTTTGACTGAGCTCCCTTCCCCCGCCCAGTAACCATGTTTGCTATCCATTTTATTGTACTCATGTCCATTATAACCCCTCACAGCTGGTTTTAATTGTATATAGAGGCATACAAACCCACACATACAGCATTACACCACAAGAGAGGCACATGGCTAGGACCTGATATAATGAGAAAGACCGTGACGTGGTTATCGGGCTCTTGACGCAGCGGCCGCTGCTTTAAGCTAAGATTTCTCCATTTTCCTTAGATTCACAAGCAGTTTCTGCCATGTTTTTTTCCCTATGACTTTGTTAGCTGTACAGACAGCCCTGCTATTCACATTCAGCCATTTTGCTATTCCCTATACATATATTGTTTAGTGTTGCAGCGGATTTTTACTTTAAATGTCAGTCTTTTTCTTGCTTGCACCTAGACATAAGGTGATGCCAGTCCTTTACTATGTATTTGTATTACTGATTTTTGACTGAGCTCCTTTCCCCCGCCTGGTAGCCATGTTTGGTATCCATTTTATTGTAGTCATGTCCATTATAACCTCTCACAGCTGGTTTTAATTGTATATAGAGGCATACAAACCCACACATACAGCATTACACCACAAGAGAGGCACATGGCTAGAACCCGATATAATGAGAAAGACCTTGACGTGGTTATCGGGCTCTTGACGCAGCGGCCGCTGCTTTAAACTAAGATTTTTCCATTTTCCTTAGATTCACAAGCAGTTTCTGCCATGTTTTTTCCCTATGTCTTTGTTAGCTGTGCAGACAGCCCTGCTATTCACATTCAGCCATTATGCTATTCCCTATACATATATTGTCTAGTGTTGCAGCGGATTTTCACTTTATATACCAGGATATGGGCACGTATTTTAGTGTGGCGCCCCTGCGGATCCAGTAGCCACTGATGTACTGCACCCCAGCCAGAGGTGTAGTACTCCACTCTCGGGTAAGGAGGGGAAACTGACCAGTATCCAGACACCTATTGCCCACACTACACCACTCCAGGTTAGGGTTAGGGTGAGATTGCTCCTAAGGGAGAGCACAGTCCCTCATCCTATCTGGAGAGGAGGAACCAGGGTAGAAGGGATGGGTGGAGAGCAGAGTTTAGGGGAGCACCCAGGAGGTAGTGAAACCAGTGAGGACACACGTTAGTGACGCAGGACACGTGACAGACAGTATAAAAGGACAGTAGAAAGATCTAGAAGACAGTTGGTGAGTGGCTGGCAAGAGCTGAAGGAGTCTATGAGGGCCAGACTGTCTATCAGAGAGGGGCAACATCTACAAAGAGATGTCCTGGGGACTGGAGCCAGTGGGAGTTCGTCCTAAAACCTGGGAGAGGCAAAACCGGACAGAGGAGCTGAGAGAGAGGATGAAGGGGTCCCAGGGGACCCAATAGTGAGCAATCCACCCAGGGACACCAGCATCCACACCAATTGAGACCGTGTAGAGGGACCAGGCCGCATTGTCAGGGGGACCAGGTCCCGGACTAGTGGCTCAGCTAGCAACCCGGAGGCTGCGGTATCTCCAAGTGCTGAAACCGCACATATCCGCTGAAAAGGTGGCCATATAGGGTCATGGGACTGGCACCGAAGAAACCCTACGAAGGCCCACGGCCACTGACTCGGAGCACTGTGTGTGAGGCGCAGAGCAGGAGGGTGAAGCAAGCGTAGACAAAGAGTCGGCTGTGAAAGGACAGTAAAAGGGGGTACAGGTTAAGTGCCACCACGTTACCCAGGAGTCAGCTCGATCCCCTTCTCCACCTTCAAGGACTCAGTGCTCCACATGTTGTTGCAACGGTGATGACTGCTATAACTGGGAACGACACAGCTGTGAGTAAACATCTGTGACTTTCTTGCTGCACTCCTGCACTGTAACATGAGTACCAACTCACTATGTAACATCTGCTGCCCTGGGGTTAGTCCTGCCCATGGAGGGCCTCCCAACCAAGCTGCCTTGCCACCGATCCCAGAGGAACTGTGTAGCAGTGGCGGCCACTACTAGCTGCAACCCTCGGGTGGCGTCACTTGAACAAGCATCCCCAGGTCTAGTAACCCTTTCCTGAGAAACCACCTTTCCTCGTCATCGATCCCCAAAGCAGAGTCCCCTTCTCCTCTTGATTGACCGTTCTGGGGCCACAGACCGGGTCAAGCCACCGTGACATCCCCCAGCAGCATCCACCGACCCGCCTCCGAGTACCCCATGGCCCCTACGGAGCAAGTCATTGGGACAAAGGACATATATATATTGAAAGGGCCCAAAATTGGGACATCAGTACAGAATTTGGGGACACTACCCCCATAAGAGTGTCAGCAACAGATCCCCCCCCCATAACAATACATTATGGCCACAATTTTTGCTCAACTTTTTTTTCCTCAATTTTTTTTTCTAAAACCTGGGTGTGTCTTATGGGTCTTGTGCATCATTTTGTCCGAAAAATACGGTAACTTTGCTCATTGATTTCTTTTTACATTTCCTATTGAGAACTCTATACTTCTGAAATGCTCTTTCAGAATTCTTGACATTCAAAATTTTGAATTATCTTTTTCTCCTACAACTGCTTTGTACTGTCTTATTTATCCATAGTGGTTTCTTTTAATTACTTTACATTTTCTTACCCAAGGTTATACATTTTCCACAGGACTCTAGTAGTATATGCATAAACATGCTACATTTTTTTGTTGTGATCTTTATTACACCCTAGAGAAAAAAGAGGACCCTGCTCACTAAACGAGTTTACAGTCCCAGGAGTAAAAGACAGGAACCTGCTGTTCACTGCACTGTAGAGGAGAGAGAGTACCATGTTCATCATAAGAGTAACAGTCTAAGGGCCCTTTCACATCAGCGGTAATTTGAAATCGCGGCAGATGCGGTGAAAAAAACGCATCTGCCGCGATTGCCGCATAGCCGCCGCATAACCGCTGCACTTACGGCGCGGTTGCGGTAATCGCCATAGTAAGTATAGGGGGACTTGCGGCAGGTGCGGCAAGTGCGGTTTTGCACTTGCGGCAGGTGCAGCCGCGAAAAAAAAACGCGGCTGACCGCATCTGCCGCGATTTCACATTACCGCTGATGTGAAAAGGCCCTAAAGGGAACAGAGAGGATCCTGTTGTTTATTACACTCTAGAGATAAAGATAAAGGGGACCCTACTGACCAGAAGACCTGACACACTATGGAAGAGAGAGTCTTAGGCTGGAAACACATGGTGCGAGAGGCATGCGAGTTGCTCGCACAAGTCTCACATTACCGGTATGCCCTCCCTCTCTCTGGATGGGAGCATGGCAGCTGCATAGAAACACAAGCAGCTGACGTGCTCCTGTCCAGAGTGGGGGAGGCAATCCCAAGTGAGTTATGTGAGACTCGTAGGAGCAACTTGCATGCCTCTTGCACCATGTTTCCAGTCTTACCAGTGACTGGACTGGAGAAGGAAAATTACTCTGCCATATAAACTGTGCTCATGAGTGAGCCTAGACTCTCTGCTGCCTGAGGTGAACTGTAAAATGGTACCCCTCACCCCCATCACAATGAATTCAGCCGGACTTTTTTAGGTGCAGATTCGGGAGTGGGCTTTACCCGAACATGAGCTCGAACCTGGACTTTAAAGTTATAAAATGGTGGGTGGGGGCTGTAAAAATAAGCAAAACAATGATGACACATGAGCGTCATACTTACCGAGGACCGCGCGGTTGTATTGATATATATATTTATATAAACCGAGATAAATTCTTTAACATGGGGCTTGCTTAGTAGTTGACAACCCATTGAAATCCATTACCTGAATATGTAGATGATAGACACAGGAAAATACTAAACTATTCTTTGTACCTTTGAGAAATGTTGCTTCATTGGCAAGTCTCCTACTTGCACTGCAATCCTCTCCTCACCCCATCCTGCAACTATTGGTTGCTCAAGGCAGCTAAAGTATTGTAAAAAAATATAGCAGTGCACCATTCCAGAATGCACAAAATCTACTTTAGGCCATGTGCCCACCTAGTAGCTTTTTTCTGCACCAGAAAAATCAAATCAGGCATAAAACCGCTGCAGAAAAAAAACAGTTTTTGGTGCGTTTCCCTATCATTATTCATATGGAAAACACAGGAGAAAATGCACTAAAGTAGGTTTCATATAAGGTCACTTACATTAGACGGATGCCATTACTGCAGTGTTCAGCCTGCAGTAACGGCACGTGTTAACGTTGAGTGCGGCGTGCAAACGTTGCTCCATAGTAACCCGATGTTTACCATGGATGCAGCCACACAGGAATCCCCAGGATCTGCACTTTAGCAGAGCACACAGGAAAACATTGCAGACAAGCACAGTTCCTGGGCTTCCTGTGTGGCTGCATCCATGGTAAACATCGGGTTACTATGGAGCAGCATTTGCTTGCAGCACCCGACGTTAACACGGGCCGTTACTGCAGGCTTGCCTCTGCACTAACGGCATCTGTCTAAAGTAAGTGACCTTATAAGTGTGACCCTAGCCTAAGAATGAGCATGCTTTCTCTTTTTCTGCACCTGAAAATGCAGGGAAAAAAAAAAAACTACACTTTGCTGGAATGCATTTTTACATGCAGATGTTGGGAAAATCTGCAAGTAAAAACACATGACAAAAACACATCAAAAATGCTGCGTAAATGGTGAAATACATGTGTGATCGTAGCCTTAGTCACAAACCTTATGTGCCCAGTCTGTAACACTGTCACCATGTTGACTCTGGGTCCCCCTCACTTGCTGCTGCTGGTCACACAGTCGACTGCCACCATGCTGCCCCGGGGCCTCCCTCACCTGCTGGCTGTTGCTGTTGCTAAGTGAGGTATTTTCTTCTTCTGCTGCAATCAGCAAAGCAGAGGCAAGGAATCGGATGATCACATTCATGTGCAGAGAACCGGAAAGAACTCACCACATCACACTCACTAGCAAAAACTGCTGCTTAGGCTGGGATCACACTTGCATTTTTTTTCATGTGTTTTTGGAGACCTGCGTTTTTAAAAAAGCATGTAAAAACACACCCATAGGCCCCCATGTTAAAAAATGCATGCCCTAATAGCAAAAACGCATGTCTAAAATGCTATGTGTTTTTGGCATGAGTTTTTGCACTTATGTGATTAGCTGACATCAAAAACGCATGCAAAAACGCATGGTACATTAGTACTATTTAGTACCATCCAAAAACGCATGCGTTTTGCATAGGGGCCCATGTTAAAAAAGCACATGTGTTTTGTAAAAAACACATGCGTTTTTAAAACAGCACCAAAAAATAGTGCATGCACTATTTTTGGGTGCTGATTTAAAAACGCATGCAAAAACGCCATCAGACACCTTAAAAAACGCATGCTGAAATGGAAAAAACGCATGCAGAAACGCATTCTTTTTTTAAAGGCACTAAAAAAACTCATGCCAAGTGTGACCACAGCCTTATATTGAATTTGAAAGTGAAAACACAGACCGTTGCAGCTTCCTCTTGTTTCCAAGCAGGTGCGCCCCTTTCTGTGCTCCACTGAGAACTGAATTGAGATGGGCAAGGTGCCCTATTTCAGAGAAAGTTTTTTATTGAAAACCACAAATTGAATCTCAGAATGTTTCAATTTGCATGAAACCACGAAATTCTGAAAATTTAACTTAACTTCTTCCTCCTCACATCAATCTGTTCATTTTTAGAAAATAAGGCTGGCTTCACACTGCGGTCAGGTCCGATCCGGGGCCGTCCGGTGTAAACCAGAAAGCCCCGGACCCGATTTTCACCACATACAGCCCCATGGGGCCGGTTTCCATGTGTCCGGGATAATCCGGGAGGAATCGGATTTTTCTCCCGGACACAAAATCAGAGCATGCTGCATTTTTGTGTCCGGGAGAAAAATCTCCCCAAATCAGATCCTCCCAGATTCTCCCAGATTCTCCCAGATCCAGGGCAATCCGGCGCTCCCAAACATGGGAGTCTATGGGGACAGATTGCCCCGATCCGGGAGGATCCGGGAACCGGACACCTGCGGCTGAAGTTCAGCATGAGCTACGCTGACCTGACCACAGTGAAAAGCCAGCCTTACAAAAAATTTTAAATAGATCTGTTAGACCAGGTGAGATTGTACTTAATAAAAAAAAAAAAATCTATGTCACAAAGGCAGTATGGACATTTTAATGTTAGGCCGGGATACAAATCATTATAATGCCATTCTGACAAATTTTCAAATTGAGAAAGTTGTCCGTGAGCAACGAAACATGTTGATAGCTCTGCCCAGACTGTGCTAAGACTGCCTGACTGATAGACAGACGAGTTGTCCCATCACAAGAAGCCGGAGGCTGTGCTGAGCTCACTGTGACCAGTTTCTGTAACATCATCTATCAGAAAGCCGGGTGCACACTGTCGGCCGCAGATGTGCTTGCCCGTGCTGTGGTGCAGACGAACCGACACAACAGACCAGACAGCTTGGGAGACCACCCCATGACAGATGCGAGCACTCACTACCATCTACGAATAGTAAGTACTCACATCAGAACAAGGGAGATTATGTATGTGTATACAGGACTAGCAATCTAAACAAGATCTGCAATCATTACCCTTTTGGCATACTGATTATACGCATGACAGCCTATACACATTTCCATTCTTTAGCAGGAAAAAGCACAACTAATTTTAAGAAGACCTACCCACCATATAAAGTTATTGGGTGAGCATCTTCATCTTTAAGCAAGATTAATATTAAACGGGAGATTATTGATAATTTTGTTTATATGACCCCCTCAGAATATATACTACCGTTTTATAGAGGGAATCACACCTCCAGGGGAGAAGGGAATCAGGAAGGAGGAACGAACAAGCTGGAAAACGTATATCATACAGCACAGCACCCGGTGAGAGCAATACTGCAATTAGTACTAGTTTTAGTGAGGTGGACCGGTATAGTCCAGTAACAAAGTTCCTCTATTTTCCACAGCAAATGAGGAGTTCATTCAGATTGCAGTGGAACTAGCGACAATCCTCTATTGCATCAACTGTTCAGAAGCACTAGTAGAAGGCACCTTATACTGCCAGGACACCACACAGCATATTTGAACACAAACTGCTATTACAGATTTTATACTCAGAATCTAATATATTTTTATGTACTCATTTTTAAATCATGTTTTTGATATTTGTAATAAATAGTTTTAAGAAATTATACATTTAGTTTAGAGTCTTCCCTACCTTAAGTAAGTGTGAAGGCAAGCGCTAGGTCTGTAACCATATTCAGCTAAATTTTCAAATTAAGTAATCCAGCCTCATCCAGTATTAGAGATCTCATTAACAATGTACATAGCTCATGCTGTGAAATCTGCTAACTTTTTGGTGGTGGTTAGGGATGGCACTCAGTAGTTTTGAGCGAACGCTTAAAGGTGACTTAATAGATCTGTGATGCTTTTACATAGTTATATAGGTTGAATCCTCGAGTTCAATCTTCCTCCGTCATTTATACATTTTTGTCACTTTGTCATGTAATACCCCTTTAATCCACTGCTGTTGGCAGGGTGTTCAGTAATTCTCACCCTCATATGGCGCAGTGGCTCCTCCCAAATCTTGCTAGGAGCGCTAGAAGAATGCAGAAGGGGTGTTTGTCTTCTGCTAGGGGTCGACTCCGAGAACCCTTGTCTACGCTCCATACCCACTCACAAGAGATGAGGTTAGAAATCTTAACAGGTTTATTTACAGGAGGATGAGAAATGGCATTTGCAGGGGGAATAGCAAGTAACGGTAAACAGGTAATGTTATACAGTGTTCTACAGAAGTACAAGAGGTACTTTGCAATAGACCTGAATGTTAGAAGTGATGCTTAATTCCTCCTTACCTTTTGTCCCACACATTCCTAATTACAATTCACCTACAAATGGCTGCAGCCTGGCAAATTATATAGTCCCGAGTTTGGGCCCCAGTTGCCGCGGATGTAGGCACACTTGCTGTATGGTGGTGCACTAAAGGTAATGAAAGCAATATTCCCTTCTTTGCTGATCCTATATAAATTCCTAGGTAGTACAATCAAAAGTCCCTTTAGCACAGCCTTGTATTTTTTCTCAAATTGTAGGACTACCCCAGAGATACTCTCTTATAGACGGCTTTAGTACACTTCTCCGGCAGTAGAACTGCAGGTCCCAGCAATGCTCCATTACAGATAATGGCAGTACACTTCTCCAGCAGTAGAAATATATTTCCCAGCAATGCTCCCTTATGGATAATGGCAGTACACATCTCTAGCAGTAGAACTATAGTTCTCAGCAATGCTAATCATTCCTTTTTGAAGGTGTTTGTTTTCCCAAAGTTCCAGACAGCAGTATTAGGGTTCAGTTGTTTGGAAAGGAGGGGAACAGCAGGCAAAACCCTTCTTTAAGGTGGGAAACCTGAAAGGGGGACATCTCATATCTGCAGTTTCTCCTTTAGTTGTAGAAATCAGTCAATCATCACCCAGAGTAGCAGCTTCAGGAATCAGCACATATTTATCACTGCTCTAACATGGCTGAAACTCCTCACATACATCTCTCCTAGTACAGTTCACTACCCCCTTCTCCTCCAGATTGTCCAGCCAATAAATTCTGTCCTTTGCTCTTGTAAGGGTATGTGCACATGGTCCGGAGGAGCTGCGTGTTGGACGCAGCTCCTCCGGACCTGAGGAAAGCCGTGGGTGGTCGCAGGGAGACCGCAGCCACCCTGTACTCACCGTGTGCGGCGGGTGCGGGGCGGCTTCTCCCTGCAGTCACCCGATGAGAGCCGCTTCCGACTCCGCAGCATGAAATAAACATGCTGCGGAGGAGCGGACTCCCGGCAACCCGCACCGCAGCTCCAAAGACGCTGCGGGAGGGCTACGCATAGTGAGGATGGGATTTCTTGAAATCCCATCCACTGCCTGTACTGTACTACGCAGCGTTTTGGACGCAGCACAAAGACGCTGCGTCCAAAACGCTGTGTATCCTGATCGTGTGCACGCACCCTTACTCTTCCTCTCCCAGGCTGTTATGAGGAGCTAAGACACTTGGGAATTGTAGATTCAGGCACTTTATACAGTTGTGGGCAAAAGTATTGACATCCCTGCAATTCTGTCAGATAATATTCAGTTTCTTCCTGAAAATGATTGCAATCACAAATTCTTTGGTTTTATTATCTTCATTTAATTTGTCTTCAATGAAAAAACACAAAAAGAATTGTCCTATAGCCAAATTGGATATAATTCCACACCAAACATAAAAAAGGGGGTGGACAAAAGTATTGGCACTGTTAGAAAAATCATGTGATGCTTCTCTAATTTGTGTAATTACAGCACCTGTAACTTACCTGTGGCACCTAACAGGTGTTGGCAATAACTAAATCACACTTGCAGCCAGTTGACATAGATTAAAGTTGACTCAACCTCTGTCATGTGTCCTTGTATGTACCACATTGAGCATGGAGAAAAGAAAGAAGACCAAAGAAATGTCTGAGGACTTGAGAAACCAAATTTTGAGGAAACATTGAGCAATCTCAAGGCTACAAGTCCATCTCTAAAGACCTGAACGTTCCTGTGTCTACTGTGCGCAGTGTCATCAAGAAGTTTAAAGCCCATGGCACGGTGGCTAACCTCCCTAGACGTGGACGGAAAAGAAAAATTGACGAGAGATTTCAACGCAAGATTGTGTGGATGGTGGATAAAGAGCCTCGACTAACATCCAAATAAGTTCAAGCTGCCCTGCAGTCCGAGGGTACAATAGTGTCAACCCTTACTATCCGTTTGCGTCTGAATGAAAAGGGACTGTAGGGTATGATACCCAGGAAGACCCCACTTCTTACCCTGAGACATAAAAAAGCCAGGCTGGAGTTTGCCAAAACGTACCTGAGAAAGCCTACAATGTTTTGGAAGAATGTTCTCTGGTCAGATGAGACAAAAGTAGAGCTTTTTGGGCAAAGGCATCAACATAGAGTTTACAGGAGAAAAAAAGAATTCAAAGAAAAGAACACGGTCCCTACAATCAAACATGGCGGAAGTTCCCTGATGTTTTGGGGTTGCTTTGCTGCCTCTGGCACAGGACTGCTTGACTGTGTGCATGGCATTATGAAGTCTGAAGACTACCAACAAATTTTGCAGCATAATGTAGGGCCCAGTGTGAGAAAGCTGGGTCTCCCTCAGAGGTCATGGGTCTTCCAGCAGGACAATGACCCAAAACACACTTCAAAAAGCACTAGAAAATGGTTTGAGAGAAAGCATGGGAGACTTCTAAGGTGGCCAGCAATGAGTCCAGACCTGAATTCCATAGAACACCTGTGCAGAGATCTAAAAATGGCAGTTTGGAGAAGGCACCCTTCAAGTATCATGGACCTGGAGCAGTTTTCCAAAGAAGAATGGTCTAAAATTCCAGCAGAGCATTGTAAGAAACTCATTGATGGTTACCGGAAGCGGTTGATCGCAGTTATTTTAGCTAACGGTTGTGCAACCAAGTATTAGGCTGAGGGTGCCAATACTTTTGTCTGGCCCATTTTTGGAGTTTTGTGTGAAATGATCAATGTTTTGCTTTTTGCTTCATTTTCTTTTGTCTTTTTTCATTAAAGACAAATTAAATGAAGATAATAATACCAAAGAATTTGTGATTGCAATCATTTTCAGGAAGAAATGGAGTATTATCTGACAGAATTGCAGGGGTGTCAATACTTTTGGCCACAACTGTACATAGCAGGTGCTACAGTCATTTATAACCCACAATATTATGTGCAATGAGGAAATCACCCAGCCCTTTTTAACCCCTTCCCGACCAATGACGTTATAGAGACATCATGAAAGTCAGTGCGTTCCCGACCCATGACATCTCTATAATGTCATGGGTTGTTTGCGCTGCTGCAGCTCCAGTGACAGTGTCAGTGACAAGTTACTAGAGCTGTAGGAGCGCAAGCACCTATACTTTAGCCCAGGGGGGGTGGCTTAGCCCCCCTGTTGCTAAACTCACTCTGATTGGCAGTTGAAATAGAGACTGCCAATCAGAGTGAGTAACCCCCTTCCGATCTGATTGGAGCTCTCCAATCAGATCTAAAGGGGCGGGATGGCAGGTGCCTCCCCCCTCCTAGCCCCCTCCTGCACCAGGGCCCCCCCGATCCCTTTATACCCCCCCCCCACCCGGTGATATCAGTCATCCACCGGTGGTATGCCCGCCTATGGTAAATGACTGTTACGGCCAGCGGGCTTCACCCGCCTGTCAGCTTCCTCAGCGCCCTCCTGGTGAGATCACAGAGGGGGCTGAGGAAGCTAAACCCCCCTCCGTGCCCCCTTCCCACCCCCCTTTTCACCTCCTGGTGGGCTGCACCCACCCGTGCACCCACTGGCCAGCTCCGGTGTGGGCCCCTCCTCCTCTCCCGGGCTCCACCTCATGGATGAGGTAAGAATAAATGAATGAATGGATGGATGGATGATTGCGTGAGTGGGTGCATGCATACATGCATGGGTGGATGGATGGATGAGTGGGTGCATGCATGCATGGGTGGATGGGTGAGAGGGTGCATGCATGCATTCATGGGTGTATGGGTGGATGGATCGATTGGTGAATGCATGCATGGGTGGATGGATATATGGTTGCATGCATAGGTGGATGGATGAGTGCATGCATTGGTGGATGGATGTGTGCATGCATGGATGTGTGCGTGCATGGATGGATGTGTGCATGCGTGAATGTGTGGATGTGTGCGTGCATGCATGTGTGCAAGGATGGATGTTGCATGGATGTGTGCATGCGTGGTTGCGTGCATGGATGTGTGGATGCGTGCATGAATGGATGTGTGGGCGTGTGCGTGCATGAATGGATGAGTGCATGGATGGATGTGTGCATGCATGGATGTGGGCATGCATGGATGGGTGTATGGCACCTTACTAGGAAGGTGCCACAAAAGGGGTACTGCACCCATAAAAGCGGTGTAGTCACCCCACTGCAATTGGAACTATGGTCAGTAGGTGGAACCCTAGAGTTAACACCCACACACTAGGTTAGTAGGTGGGAGGGACCCCGGGAGGAGATATAGTGGCCTCTAGGGGAACTAGTGAGTCGGTCAGAGTAAATGAGGAGTAGCAAAAGAGAGTTGCAGCCAGGCAGCTGGCCTGGAGGGAGCAAGGAGGGCCTTCTCGGCTGAGGGGCCCAAGACACAACAGATCCCAGAGAAAAGAGAAAGAGAGCAAGTAAGCCAGCAAGGGAGTTCACTCTAGTGGGGAAGAGAGTAACCTGAAAGTTTGCCCCAAAGTAAGCAACCGGGTACCGGAGCCCGCACCTGTGAGTTCCTATACGGCTCACAGAGAATCCGATGACCGGGGATATTACAGATACAGCACCAACTCCCAAAGAGCCCACAAGACGGGAATCAGTTCTGCAGTTGGATCCTGCGAAGGACAGTAAAAGATTCGGGTACAAGGGAGAGGAGACTAAGAGACGCAGCAGGAGGTTAGACTGTCTCTAAGAAGTCAGACTTCACCGCCACTGGAAGGCAAAAGGGAAAGAAAGGAATAACAACGGTACACAAGGAGGGATCCATCTAACAGCCAGAAGTTCCGCTTGCAGCATCTGTAGCATTTGCCATTGAAACATCTTACTGAACTGTAATGACTTTGGAGAAGTTTTCAGTAAAGTACCCGGTTAAGTTTAGTTCTGACTCTGCTGCATCATTTCCTATATAAACTGTTTCTTACCAAATCGCTGCCTCGGTGGTTCAGTCCCGCCTGCGGGGAACTATACCAACTTGGCCGCAATACCATCAACCAACGGAGAACTTTAGCGGTGCTGGTGAGCATCACCAGACACTGCAGGTGGCGTTATGACAAAACTTTGTACATAATCCCTGTAAATAACCCCCATTTTCATTGATCTGCCAGGGCCATGGCCTAGGGCAGCCACCCGTGACATCCCAGACCGAAACTGAGCCGAGAGCTGAGTACCCTGCCCTGGGGTGCGTCAGGTGCATGGATGGATGTGTGCGTGCGTGGATGTGTGGCTGTCTGCGTGCATGAAGGGATGTGTGCATGCATGGATATGTGCGTGCGTGGATGTGTGTGTGCGTGGATGTGTGCATGCATGGATGGATGTGTGCATGGATAGATGTGCATGCCTGGATGTGATCCCAGACCAAAACCGAGCCCGAGAACTGAGTACCCTGCCCTGGGGTGCGTCAACTGTGGTGTCATTAACAGGATAACGTGCCCGGCAGGACATGGAGCAGACGCTCACGTGGGTGTGTCGGTGGTGGAGCGGGGAAAGGACATACGAGCTGTCGGCTAGAAGGACAGCCCGTGAGAGGCAGAGATTGCAGTAAAGGCGGTAGAGCAATACTGCATCTCCCTTCCACCACCCGCTCAGACCCGGGACGCGGAGACTCAGAGTCCCCGACACCACCACCATCCCGGGCCAGCAGTTGTCTCCGGTTGGAGACAGCACCCGCACCCACAGCGCCGGACATAGAAGTTGAGGAGAGCTATGAGGACTACTACGCTGACGATGACGAGGAGCCGGACGGAGCCTCGGGAGGGAGCATCCCTGAGGCGGCTTGGTGGACTGTGTGGCAGCAGCACCGACGGGGTGTTCCCGCCATCCTCGGCTCCACAGAGACCTGTGCTACACCCAGACCTTCCAGCAGCAGCATTTCACCACCCCCGTATCAGTCGCTGCAGAGCACCCGGCCGGCCCCGGATGAGCGAAGCCAGGTGGCAATGCATCGACAGAGAGAGGACTAGTACCAGAGGGAGCGGACCACCAAGCGGCTGAGAGACGAGGCCCGTGATCAGCCCCCACTTCCCATGGAGCTACGCAAGGCTGGAACTGTTGTGTCGGTATACCACAAGGACGGATTGGGTTTCTTTTGAGAACCCGGTTTGTTGGACGACATCTTCTTCTCCCGGCGGGATGTTGAATCCTTCTTAAGAAAAGGACACCCCCGGCGTGGCTTGTATAGAGGAGAGCAGGTGACTTATGAACGCTACCCTGTCCCGCTTGGATGGTTTGCCATCAGAATATCCCGCATTGATTGATAATGACACCTTAAACAATAGACTCCCGTCGAGAGACATTATTTCCCCCCATTGCTTGATATTCTCCCTTTTATGTGAATGAACAGTGAGTCCCCGGTGACCCTAAAGACTTTTTATTTGAATTGTCCCCTTTTTGCTGTGATGCTGTGTGAAGAATAGCGACCCAGTGGTGATAACACACACTGGACTGTGCTGGACTAGAGATCACAGCTGGGCCCCGCATGGCTAGAGTCGGTCCCGTTAGGCCAGAGAAACAATGTGTGTATAATGTTTATATGTGCAACGTTATAAGGAATGCGCCTCCCGGAAACGGGAAGAAAACCTAAATATTCGTGATTTGTAAATAGTTACCCGTTGGTGTTATAATATAAAAAACTGAATTAGTCCTTACCGGTAATTCCTTTTCTTGGAGCCTTCCACGACAGCATTGGAGGATGTCGTCCACGCCCTATTGGGGGACAGGAACACAGAGAGGTTAAAAGCCCCTCCCCTTCCTCAGTACTCCAGTGTTTACCAAGATCACCCTTAGCCATGGATTACCTGATACAAACCGGAATCAAACACCAACAAGGGGGGGAACTGATGCTGTCGTGGAAGGCTCCAAGAAAAGGAATTACCGGTAAGGACTAATTCAGTTTTCTCCATTCGCCTTCCACGACAGCATTGGAGGAATACCACCGATACTCCTCAGGGTGGGACTATTGCCTGTAGGATTCTCCTACCAAAGGACAGATCCCAACTGAAGGACAGATCTAACCTATAGAGGCGAGAAAAAGCGAGGAGAGACTACCACGTAGCCGCTCTGCAAATCAGCTCCGATGAAGCTCCAGGCTGCTCCGTCCAGGGAGTAGCAGCAGCCCGAGTTGAAGGAGCCTTCAACCCCACCAGAGGAGCAAGGACTGGAGCGACGTAGACCTCACAGATCACCTTCGTGATCCAGGAAGTGATGGTAGCCTGGGAAGTCTTCTTCCCTGTATTATTCCCAAAAGCCGAACAAACAGGTTCTGATCTAACCTGCAGGAAGCAGACTCTCGGAGATAGAGGAGGACAGTTCGACGTACATCCAAGGAGTGAAACACGGCCTCAGCCGCATTAGCAGGAGATTGACAAATTGAAGGCAGAACCATATCCTGGGACCGATGGAAAGCCGACAACTTTCAGAAAACAAGATGAATGCAACCGAAGCGTAATGCGAACCACGGACAACATGAGGCACGGAGCCCGGACAGAGAGTGCCTGCAGTTCTCCAACTCTGGAGCAGAAGTGATGGCCACCAAAAACGCCACCTTGTGAGAGAGAGACGTAAGGGATGCAGCAGACAAGGGTGCAAAGGGACTTTGAGCAAGCCCTTGGAGAACAAGCATCAAATCCCAGGGAGGGACAGAAGGCCGAATCCGGGGACGCCACCCCCAAGCAGAAGAAAAAACTGCATGAGCCATGGATGGGAAGCAAGATCCTGGGCAAAAACCGCCCCAAGTGCCGACCTCTGGACTTAAGAGTGCTCGGCCGAAGTCCCAAATCCAAGCTACGCTGCAAAAATCCAAGAGTTGGGCCACATTAGGATGATGCATGGTCGGGATGGAAGGAGCACATCAGGACAGGAACCGATTCCAGCCCTCCCGTAAATAGCGTTTGTCACAGGCTTCCTGCTCTGCTGAAGCGTGCGGATCACTGCCTGGGAGAGACCCTTGGTCCTCAGGATCCCGGCCGCAACAGCCAGGCCGCCCGAATGAGCCACTGAGGGCCCGGGTGAAACAGGACCCTGGGACAGTAGGTTAAGACTAGGCTAACATAATCGGTCCCTCCAGGCCCAGGTCTCGGATGGCGTCGTACCACGCCAGTTTGGGCCCCAGGGGAGCCACCAGGATAGTGTCACCCCCTCCGCCCGAATCCGTTGCAACATCTTGGGAAGTGGCGGGATTGGAGGAAATGCATACACCAACCGGAAGTCCCAGGGATGGGCAAAAGCGTCCAGCCCCCGAGGATGGTCCAACCGCGTCAGGGAGAAAAAGGTTGGCACCTTTGTATTCGAGCCCGAAGCGAACAGGTCGATCGAAAGGACACCCCACCTGTCCGTAAGAGAGCGAAATACTTCCGGATGGAAGCACCATTCTCCTGGGTGGACCTCTGTGCGGCTCAAGAAATCTGCCTGTACATTGGCCATTCTCATCAGATGTACTGCCGGAGAGAAGATGGCATACTGCCCACAAAAAGAACAGTCTTGCCAGCCCCTGCAAGTGTAAGCCACGAGTACCTCATTGGTACCGCAAGAAAGCAACCGTAGTCACATTGTCTGACAGGACCTTGACATGATGACCCCAGAGAACGTGAGCTGCAGCAAGAAGCGCTTCCTCCACTGCCAGAAGTTTGAAGACTGGCGACTGACCGAGCGACTCCAAATCCCCTGGAACGGTGTGCGAACTACCATCGTGCCCCAATCGGAACCGCTGGCATCAGTGGGAACGGAGGTCACAGGAAGGTGTCTGGGATTCATCCCCAGGAAAGCGAGGTTACCACCCGCCCCGGGGTCCGGACCCGCGAGTTTAAGGAATCCTGACGTCTGTCCCAGGAACTCAGTATGTGTTCCTGGAGCAGTCGGGAAGGAGCCTGAGCCCATGTTACTGACTGAATGCAAGCCATCATGGCCCCTAACAGGGACATTGCTTCCCGCAAGGGGGGGCGACCTCCCTGCCCGGAAGCAGGTCAGATTCACGCGGCGCAAAAGCTGATATGCCGCAGGAAGGAACGAGGTCTGTCTGGAGGAGGCCAGCAAGACTCCCAAAAATTGACGTCGGGTTGCAAGCACCCGTTCCGATTCCCGAAGATTGGGTACCCATCCCAGGGACTGAAGAATCTCCAATGTGTTGGAGTCCTTAGTGCGCAGAAGCACTGCCGAAGGAGCCACCACCAACATGTCGTCTAAATAGGGAAGCACACATATCCCCTGGGTCTGGATGAATGTGATCGCTTCCCCCATGAGTTTGGTAACCTCCGGGGCCGACGAAATCCCAAAGGGCAGCACATTAAGCCGTGAATGGACCGTCCCGCCTGCCCCGGAGATCGTGAATCGCAGAAAGTGCTTGTGGGACGGGTGAATGGGGACATGAGAATACGCGTTCTGGAGGTCCACAACAACCTGGAGTAGCGCCCTGTCCCTCCTCTCCAGGAGAAACCGGGGACCCCACACCCGCATCCAACAGGTGTCGCAGACCCAACAAGAAAAACCGTGCGAGAGTCCCCCTGAGGAAGGGAGAGGACTCGAAGACACGGAGGGGCTGGCTCTCGAATTCCAAGCGTAGACCCTCCCAAATGGTCGAGAGGATCCAAGGGCACAAGGAGATTGCTTGCCACTGTGGCAGAAACCGCAGGAGCCGCCCCGCAATGGGGAAGGCGACCTTGTTTAGGGGCGGCTGGTGATGCCGCTGCTGGGGGAGCAAGATATTACGGGTCTTGTTCCCGTACTGGAATGCCCAGCGACCAGACTTACCCTTCCCTTTAGACTGGGAGGGTTGGCTGCGCTCAGGCCAAAAGGACTGCCTCCGAAAGGGCTCCTGTTCCGGGAGACACCTTTTCCGGTCTGACACCTTTTCCAGGATGTCATCCAATGTCCTTTGCAAGGGGAGGCCACACAGCTGGAGCTTAGACGTGACCTCCCCATTCCACCTTGTAAGCCACACTCCCCTGCGAGCTGTGTTAGCCAACACTGCGCACCTGGTGCCAACGCGGAACGACTCAGCAGAGGCATCGGCCAGGAAGCCCGCAGCACGTCTCAGAAGTGGAATGGAGTCCAAAGCTCCTCCCTGGGAGTACCCTGCAGGATGAATACTCCCAGCTGGGTGAGCCACTTAAAGAGAGACCTGCTCACATGTAGAGGAAATGTACACCGTTAAAGACATAGCTGCCGCCTCCCAGGATTTTTTGAGGACACTCCATTTTACGAACGAGGGGGTCCTTCAACCGGGAGGAATCTTCAAAAGGCAACGCGGCCTTATAGGCTAAGCTTCCCAAATGGAATACTGCCATAGACCTTCATGTTAGAAGTCCCATTGACTTTATAGAGATTTCCATAGAGATTCCCATTGGGTCTCTCATGAGGTCTCCCATCCAGCCCGTGACTGAGGCTCCTGCTGCTTAGCTTCAACAGTGTGTCAAGGGCATGCACAATGGGTTTACAATAGCAGCTGATTGCTACCCTGGCCACCTGGATGTCCACCTTCGGGACCTCCCAGACAAAGTCATCACCCTCCAATCTACTCGGATGGGGTGAGCCGCTTAGCCGTCAGGCCTCTGAACATTTAGTCCTGCACAGAAGAAGGGGATTCTACCACCTCTACTCCCATGGTACAATGGACAGTGTCCACCAATGCACCCATGGACGCCGTGGAAAAATAGTAGTGTCCAGATTCTCACGTCTGGACAGAGGCAACAGCGGCAATATCCTCGCCGTCCTCTAACGCTGAGCTCTGGCCAGCCTCCATGAGATCCACAGAGTCACAATCCTGGAGCTTCCTCTCTTACGGAGGGGAAGGCCCGGACGCTGCAGCAAACCCCCGCAGTGCCGAGATAGAAGCCTGCACCTCTTCCCTAACGGATTGGAGCTCCTCAAGCAAGGATGGGGAGTCCATCCTGACAACCCTGTCAGTCATGGCCGACACCTTGTTGTAGGAAGAGGGAAATTTTGTGCCGCAGCCACATTATTGCTCCCTTTCACAGACGGCCCTTGTCTCCCTATAGACAAAAAGGGAAGAGAAGGGGGTCCCAGTGTGAGTGCAGGGCTTAAATAACTCTACCCCTTGTGACCACCCCCAGAAACACTTACATGAGCTGGGGGAACGCTGGGCTCTGCAGAAGCAGAGGTGGAAGCCTATCACCCACCATGTGTCAGGGATCAGCCTTACCTGGGTGTAGCTTCCGGCGGGTACTTATCCAGAAGTACCGTGCCCCCAACGAGGAACACCTGTTCCCTCCCTCCTCCTGGTCACCGGCCGCGGGCAGTAGCGCGCGAAAGTCCTGCTGGGTTCCCTGGAGCCGCGCCCAGCCTGCCACAGCCCTTACAGGAGCCGCCGCCCGAAACCGGAAGTGCCATCCCGGAACCGGAAGTGCCACACCCGAAACCGGAAGTGCCACCCCGAAACCGGAAGTGCCTCCGCGGCACCTCTGATGCATGCCCCAGGGACCGCAGCTGGAGGAGGGAGATGCCGGAGAGCTGAACAGGCCTCCGGCGTTGCAATACACGGCCTGCTTTGCCCCGTAGGACGCAGGAAGGCCGGATGGTCCCACCACGGGAGCCCCGAGAAGGAGGAGGAGGCCGCCCCCGACGTCCATCCCTGGCCCGGCTGTAAGTACACCCCAATGCTGCCTCTGCCGGCCTGACAGCACTGGAACCTCTCCATGCCCCAAGGGGGACAGGAAGACACTGGAGTACTGAGGAAGGGGAGGGGCTTTTAACCTCTCTGTGTTCCTGTCCCCCAATAGGGCGTGGACGACATCCTCCAATGCTGTCGTGGAAGGCGAATGGAGAAATAATTTTTCACTTCCCGATGGGCAAATGTGATGCTCGCGGACTTTGACTTTGACTAATGACTTTGGAGACGTTTTCAGTAAAGTACCCGGTGAAGTGAAGTTCCGACTCTGCTGCATCCTTTCTTATATAAACAGTTTCTTACAGAATTGCTGCCCCGGTGGTCCAGTCCCACCTGCGGGGGATTATACCAACCTGGCCGCAATACCGCAAGACCATCGGAGGACTGTAGCGGCGCTGTTGAGCATCACCAGACACTGCAGGTGGCTTCACGACAAAACTTTGTACATAATCCCTGTAAATAACCCCCTTTTTCATTGACCCCCCAGGGCTATGGCCTCAGGCAGCTACCTGTGACATCCCAGACCGAAACTGAACCCGAGAGCTGAGTACCCTGCCCTGGGGTGCGTCAGGTGCATGGATGGATGTGTGTGTGCGTGGATGTGTGCGTGCATGGAGGGATGTGGGAATGCATGGATGTGTGCGTGCGTGGATGTGTGTGTGCGTGGATGTGTGCATGCAAGGATGGATGTGTGCATGGATAGATGTGTGTGCATGCATTGATGTGTGCGTGCATAGATGTGTGGATGCATGCATGCATGGATGGATGTTGCATGGATGGATGTGTGCATGGATGGATGTGTGCATGCATGGATGTGTGCATGCATGGATGTGTGCATGCATGGATGGATGTGTGCATGGATGGATGTGTGTGCGTGGATGTTTGCGTGTGTGGATACATGTGTGGATGCGTGCTTGGATGGATGTGTACATGGATGGATGTGTGCATGGATGTATGTATGTGTGGATGGATGCATGCGTGGATGATGAGTGCATGAGTGAATGGATAGATGGATGCCACAAGGGATCAATTGTCCTATTGTTGTAGTCTCTGGGATCATAGTCATGGTGCACTGCATGACAAATCATTGCCATACAGTGCACCATAACTCTGACCCCAGAGACTGTAGGAAGACGATACTTGATCCCTTGCTGCAGTCTCTGGATTGAGCAGAGGCAACCAAGTGTCATGGGACCTTCGTTGTGGACTAGGTCAGAGGCGATCGAGTGTCGTGGGACCTTCGTTGTGGACTACGTCAGATCTTTATAATAAAGATGGAGTCCGAATTTTGTTTGTGTTTTTTTATCAAATAAAAAGATTTTCCTCTGTGTGGTGTATTTTTTTTTTTGACTATTTACTAGAGATTCCTAATGGCCGGGTCTAACATTGGGCCGACATTATGAATCCTCGGACTTAGTGCCAGCTGCCAATAAAAGCGGGCATTAACCCCTTCACTACCCAGTTTGCCACCAGCACCAGGGCAACTGGAAGAGCCTGGGTACAGTGCCAGAAAATGGCGCTTCAATGAATACGCCATTTTCTGGGGCGGCTGTGGGCTGCAATTCGCAGCATGGGGGGCCCAGAACACTTGGGCCTCTCCATGCTGATTATTCCAGCCCCCAGCTGCCTAGTTGTACCTGGCTAGGCCAAAAATATGGCGGAGTCCCGCGTCATTTTTTTTTTCTACAATTAGTTCTAGAAGTAAAAAAAAATGGGCTTCGCTGTATTTTTGGTTGCCAGCCAGGTACAACTTGGCAGCTGGGGGTCTGGAATCCTCAGCGTGGAGAGACCCAAACGTGGGCCTCCATGCTGCAAATTGCAACCCACAGCAACCCCAGAAAATAGTGCATTCATTAGAGGCGCCATTTTCTGGTGCTGTACCCCAATTTTACCAGTTGCCCTTGTGCTGGTGGCACACGGGGTCTCCATACGCGACATGGTGTCCGCTAACAATTTAAATGGAAAAATTAGCTCCAATTGTTAGCGGAAACCATATCGTGTATGGAGATTCCCTCCCTGTGTGCCTGAACATTGGAGCTCCCTCACAAGTGACCCTATTCTGGAAACTAGAAGCCCCAAGGAACATATCTAGATGCATAGTGAGCACTTTGAACCCCCAGGTGCTTCACAAATTGATCCGTAATAAGGAAAAGTACTTTTTTTTTACACAAATTTTCTTTTTAATTTTTACTGATCAATTTGTGAAGCACCTGGGGGTTCAAAGTGCTCACTATGCATCCAGATACATTCCTTGGGGGCTCTAGTTTCCAAAATGGGGCCACTTGTGGGGGAGCTCCAATGTTTAGGCACATGGGGGCTCCCCATAAGCGATATGGTGTCCACTAACAATTGGAATTGTTAGCGGACACCATGTCGCGTATGGAGAGCCCCTGTGTGCCTAAACATTGGAGCTCCCCCACAAGTGACCCCATTTTGGAAAGTATACCCCCCAGGGAACTTACTCAAAAATCTTGTTTGCTTTTGCAGTGGCTGCTTAATATTGAGTACTGCTGCTCAGCTTAAATTGAACCGGAATAGCCAAGTACTTCTCCTGTTCTGTAGTCCCCAGTTTAATTCTATTTAATATATATGCAGCAATAAGATTACTCTTTCATAGGTGCATTACTCTACAATTATCAACATTAACCCGTTTCTGACCTTTGACGTAATACAACATCATGGGTCGGGTCCTTGTGTTTGATGTGAGCTCCGGTGCGCCCTCACATCAAACACCCAACATCCAAGCTGATCTCATCAGCTGAGATGTCGGGCTTACAGCACCGATCATATCCAAGATCTGATCGGTGCTGTTAAGCCTTTAGATCGCGCTGTCATTCAGTGACAGCATGATCTAAAGGCACCACGGTGGGGAACACTCCTTTTCCCGCTTTGACCGGAGATCGTACGATAATATTTTTATCCTTGTTCAAGTCCATAGGAAATCTTCACACACGTTATGACATTGGCAGGTCTGATTGGAAAGTTTTACAGTTTATAGGCACCTGCAGAAAAAGTAACACCCATTTATTATCATATTTATACATTTAAAGGAATAAAATCAGAAAAACTACACAATGCAGCACTCTAACAAAATTATGTGTCCCTACATTTCTTTTATTATAAGGAACACACGTGTATAACAAAACTGGCAAGTCATGAAAGCTGACAATTATTCTTTACACATTTTGCTCTTGCTGTATCAGTATACTTATTATATATTTTTTTATTATTGTAATGTGTTGCATGCGGCAAAAACATTATTGTCGCATCAGTTTGTCAGATGAAATACTAAGACAAAATATAATAAATAGAAAATACATTTAATTAAATAACCACTGTTTATTAAAAAAAAATATAATTAAAAGTGACAAAGTTTCAAATAAGCTAAAATAAAAATTAGAAAATTGAAACAAAGTAAAATAAATGATAATAATGTTGGTGTGCACTTTAAATATAACAGTAGTACTGTCTATGAAATGATATTCTAAGTATGACCCCAAGAGATGGAACCTGCTACATGAGAAAAGAACACACGCTAAAAGAATTTATGTACAGTATGTTTTCTGCATTAAAAGTTTGAACCATTGAATTTGTATGTATATACTTGAAAAAAACTTAGAGTAGCCATCATTTTAATTTTTAGTTTATAAATCAAGTCCCGTATATGTAAAAATAACTTTGTAATGCATCATGTCAGAGAAATCTGCTTCTTTCTCCCATTGGATTGACCCTTTACAGTGGTAAAATTTATACGCAGAGAAGAAATATGTTAGCATTACAGAAATAGGAGATGACAATTGGTGCTCATAACATTCTATGGGAAGAACAGAGGGAAAAGGAGGTAGAGGCAACACACATTATGCTGCAAGTTCTCCTGAAATTACATTTATACTTGAGGTGAGCCACTATAGTAATAACTAGTCCCCGAAGTGGAGGCAAAAGACTACAATTACAGATAGTAATTATAGTATTACTTACTGGATAAGTAAAGGGAGGTCAAATGATCCGAAGTCAGTTCCAGGAAATGTCGCAGTACAACAAGGGGCAGTCAGAAACGAAATCCAATTTATTAGCCCGGGTCAGGAAAACCAGAAAGACAAGACAGTTTACAGGGAGCAGGCAAAAGAGAAGTCAGGTCATAGGCAAATGGTCAAAGTCCAAGGAAGAGATTAAAATCAGGATGGGTCAGGCACAGAGCATTGAGGTATCAGACTTACACAGGCAGCAACAGGTGTACGATTTTCACTGGATGGAGGGGCTAGCATGCTTAAGTAGAGGACTAATCAAGTGAAATGAACACATATGATTGCAGCACAGATCCAGCACAACCAAAACAGACTGACAGCCTCACACAATAGTAGCATAGCAGACAAGGACAGTGCGAAGATCGTGACAGTAACTCTCATTTCAGGAGAACTTGCAGCAGAATGCCAGTGTCTGCCTTTAGTTCATCCTTCATCTCCTTCTCCCCTCTCCATAGAACCTTATTATCAGCAACTGTCATTTCCTCTCTCAGTAATGGGATTATTGGTATTCATTGATTGTAGAATTTACCTAAGAGAGCATATTGAGAATGAAAACTCAGTTTAGAAGAAGAATAGAAGCAGGTTCCTCCAATAAAATATGTATAGCAAAGTTTCTTACTTTCATTTGTGTGCTATTGGTTTATGAAAAAATAAAGAATAAAATGACAGTTAATCTTTAAATGGCAAATTCATTAACGTGAATCTGTCAGCAACATTTTGCTATATAAACTGTGGACAGCGTGCTGCTTCAATCAAAAAACAAAAAGCAGCTGTGCTTTTATGAGGGTCTGTGCAATTGTTTACGTAATCTAAAGGCTTTATTAGCTTGTGATTACCATTACAGGACTACAAAGTCACATGCAAGGCATTCCAAACACACCCCCTCCTGTGACTGACACCTCACAGTCAATGTACAATCTCTGTTGAGATCCTGGTGTGGGCTGGGGCTGCTCTCTCAGCTCTGATATGTTCCTGAAACTAAATTCTTTGAATATGTCAGAATGGCTTCAACCAGAAATCTATTTGATACATCATTAGATTCAGGGTTTCTTTGTCTACATTATGTTGCTGTGAGATTAGGTAGCAAAAAACGACTGACAGATTCCCTTTAAGAATATATATTGTATTTTGGTTTTTTTTACAAGGTGCCTGTGATGTCAAAAACGTCAGTAGCCTGACCTGAGTCAATAGGTCAGTAGCATTCTAAGACACCACTCAGTATAGAGTGAATAATGGCTGTATCCATGCCCCAATATTGATTGGCAGCTATCTGTCAGTACAGTGGCAGATCTCAGTCAGTGCTGGGATGTGGTTACAGCCACCGCTCACTGTATAATGAGGTATGACTGAGGCTGCCTCTGCCATCCATCTATGAAAACCAATCGTTTCCAGGATGAGTTAAATTAATTTCATCTTAATAGCTTGGCTTTCAGTTTGGTGCCCAGACAGTTTTTAGAAAACAAATAAAAAAGGAGAAGGGCGGCACTCACCGGGTAAACGAGATGGTCTCTTTATTCCAAATATCGGAAACAAGCAGGGTGCAGGGAGGGGCAAGAGGAGCTGCCGGACTACGGCACCGTTTCGCGACACGTGTCGCTTCTAGAAAACTATTAACTTGTGGATTAATCCCATATTTGCAGGTTATTATAGTCATTTGACAAAACAAATTCCCCTTAAAGAGGACCTGTCACCCCCTGGTGCTTTCCAAACTGAAAGCACCACTGAATGCAGTGTGTCTGCTGCATTCAGGAAGGGGTCTCCCATGTTTCTACCTGCGCTGTAAGCTGTAACACTTTATAAAGTTTAGAGATAACAAGTCCGGACAACTTACTGATTATAGAGTCCTCGCTGTTCACGGGGGTCCTCCCCACCTCCTTCCTCTCTGTGCCACCCCTTGCCTCTCTGTGCCACCTCCTGCCTGTGATGTCAGCACCACAGCCTGCCCTGCTGCATGCATACAGCAAAATCTGTAGCAGGGCGGATTCCTCAGAGATGCAGGAGGCGGGGAGGACCGTCGGGAACAGCGAGGACTCCATAATCAGTAAGGCCTTCTGAACTCGTTATCTCTAAACTTTATAAAGTGTTTTTTACAGTTTACAGGGCAGATAGAAACATGGGAGATCCCTTCTCTGAAGGCAGCAGGCACGCTGCATTCAGTGGTGCTTTCAGTTTGGAAAGCACCAGGGAGGGTTACAGGTCCTCTTTAAGATCATTAATGGGATGATAGTTTATCTTTGATTATGGTTTTCTTCCTATCAGCAATGCTGTCTCTTCACCAAATGGTTGGTTATGAAAATTCAATATGGCCTCCTTCCTTGTCCAGGGAACGAATACAGAATTTAAAAGCCATTTGGTTGGTTATGTCAACTGACATACTTTCCTAAATATAATTGGTCAGTTTTCATTGCAGCTTTAGCATTTAGACTTTAGACATGCCAATCATTTAGACTTGTTCACTTTAAATTAAATGTTATTGAAAAAAAAGCTCAAATAAAAGATTAGAATATAGCAACTAACTGAATTTCAACAAAGGAAACAAATCAATTACACCCAAAATTGGTGCCACCATAAAGGGGCAGAAGAGCTGTAGTGAAAGAACAGATACCTAAATATGATATTTCAATGTGGTATGTATGTGGAACAAATCCAACAAGGCTTCTAATATACTACTAGGATGCTTTGGTATTGTAATAAATAATTTCCAGTTCAGAAGTATAGGAAAGATTAGCAGATCTCTACACACTTACATAAATCACACACTGTTTTTGTTTACAAAGGTCCAATAAGTCCATATAATCACAACAATGGGAATGAATGGTAAGTATTTGAAGTTGTATTTGTCTGACAAACAACGTATTTCTGTTCCTGTAGACATGTAGTGGTGAATTTCATGGCATATGTGCACTTCATTTTCCTATTGGTATACTGGACCTTATTGGTGCAAGTCTAATGAAATGTATTTATTCATGTTAATGACCAGAAGTCCAGAACAGTGTGATTAGTCATTTTGATGTTTAGACGACAGTAAAAAGCTTCTTTGCTCTCATTTTCATTCAGTTTTTAAATTAATTACATTTCAGTAATAAGTTTTTTATTCTCCACTTTACCATAAATTTAGAGGCCATATCCTCTTCACTCCATTATCTGTCATTGGACATGTTTTGTGCCATTCCATGCTTCCATATAGCATAATGCATGAGCAGTTGAAAAGTTAGGTCTATTTTCAAAGGATATATCAGGGTTAAAATGTCACACTGAATCGTGTATCCCTTAAACTTGAGCGGAGACGGCTCTGTCGTACATACGCTCTAGAATGCGATGAATACATGCAAAACTTGGACGGTCAGTAGGCATTTTGCTCCAGCACAGACGCATAAGATTGTATAATTCCAGTGGGCAGTTTTCAGGGCACGACAAAATATTACCATCTCTAACGTAATATATAACTTCTTCATGAGCCATGCCATAGTAAGGTTGCATGCCGTAAGAGAATATTTCCCACAAGACAACACCATAAGCCCAAACGTCAGACTCTGTTGTATAACGATTGTAAAATATAGACTCAGGTGGCATCCAGCGAATTGGTATGGCATCATTTTCATTTGCCTTGTAATAATCTGCTGAGTAAATGTTCCTAGAAAGACCAAAATCAGCTATTTTTACAACCATGTCTTCACCCACCAAACAATTCCTGGTGGCCAGGTCACGATGGACAAATTTTCGTTCTGACAGATAGGCCATCCCTGCTGACACCTGTCTGGCAATATGAAGCTGATCAGTGCAAGACAGTGGTGATGGATTCAGGTCGGAGAGTCTTACTTTGGTAGCAAGACTACTGTGGCTTAAGCTGCTCAAAGCTCTTGGTGATCGATGTCGCAAATATTCATTTAAGTCTCCATGGGCCATATATTCAAAAAGAAGACACATTGGTTTTCCAACAGCACATACACCTGAAAGGAAGGAAGCAAAGCTTGTGTTAATGATATTTTATATATTCTACATTCATTTGCATATGCAGTGCTCAGCATAAATGAGTGCACCCCAATATATGTGCTCGAAAAGTCTAGGTTTCCTTTCAGAATCAACATCTTCTATGGTATATCAAACTACAAACTACACCAACAAATGTGTGCCATTGCTTGCAAGCAAGGTTTGCTGTATTACACACCACAAAAATGTAAATTTCCCTAATAGATAAATTGAAGAGTAAAAATGTTGCAAAAATGAGTACACCCAAAAGAAAGTGTTAGAAGAAAAGCTAAATTTACAAAATTCTAATTAACAAGAATTGAATCACAGGTAAATCTAAATATTCACTAATCAGGTAAACAGCACACAGTTGGCTATGAGTGGGTATTATTTAACAAAGAAAACCTCTTTATTTCAATTCTGTCAGAAATGGCACCACGTGGAAGAGTAATGTTACAAAAACTGAGAAACAGTAATTTCTGCAGAAGTAGAAAGCCCAATCAGGGTCTTTCTCATAGTGCAAAAGGGTATACACTGCGGAGCAATGGCATGAGTATTGACCATGAAGGAAGACTCTCCTGAAGCTCAACCACAAAAAATCCTGCCTACAATTTTCCAGGACCGATACTGAAAAATATAAAGACTACTACAAGGCAATATGAGGCCAATGAACTGATGGCTTTGGAACTGATGGCTTCTAAACTATATGACATAACCAAGGTACGGAGAACAAAGAAAAATGCATGGTGTCTTCAGTTAAACATGGTGGTGTCAGTGTCCTTATGTTGGACTCTGTATCTCGATTAATCTCCCCAGTTGTGCACTCTGTATCTTGGTAAACTTTCTCTTGCCCTCTCCTCAAGACTTTACTATCCATTGTTTCGGTGTCTACCACTCTAGGTAACAAGCATGGCATGTGGCCCAGCTCACTAAACAGACTTTAGGTCTGTCACTACTGCTCACTGGGCCCTATGTGTCCTCCTGACAGGAAACTGTCACTGTTCCCTCACTCTAACCCTTCCCACTCTGGGCTAGTTCCAAACATTTACATCTTACCGTATGATCAAACATAATATGGCAAAGTTCACATTACACATTTTAACAATACTGATGTCTGTAAGGTGGAGCTTGGGCAATATGTCCATCTTCTTAGACAATAAATATTTAACATTATCAACCATCTATCTTTTATGCAATATATATTGACACCTTTATGCTACATATCTTTAGAGATGAAAACTCAAATAATTGAAATAAAAAACAACAATTTATTACTCCCCTCAAGACATGAAAACACGTCTGGTAACTACTGCCTATACATACACACCTATAAGTGGACTTTTCCATAACTGAAAAACTTAAAAAGATTAGTCAACAATATCTATGCAGATACAATAGCATCACCTTGCCTCCTTGTGTTCCTGAATAACATCTCTCCTCCATTCCCAGAGACTTCTGCTCCACCATCCCAATGATAATATCTACCGTTCTTTCAAAGATAAGAGTTTTACTGTTTCCCATCTTTGTTGAGTATGAACTCCATCTATGCAACCCTTTACCAAATTGTTAACATCTGAAGTTTGTAAAAGACCACAGTTGAGCCAAGCTCTTTAAATGGGTTTTTCTACAAAGACAATTTTAATTAATAGATCTTGGAGTAAAAATAAGTTCCACAATTTGATGAAACAAATGTTCCTTTTCTGAGATAATCATATAAATGTGTCCCCTGTGATCAGGAACCATGGTATGTTCATACCATATCCCTGCATAGTCAGACACGGCCATTACACAGCAGAGACACATACTGTATATACACTGTGTGCAGAATTAACAAAACCCCCCAAAATTAGTGACCAATATAGCCACCTTTCTTTATGATGACACTCACCAGCCTTCCATCCATATATTCTGTCAGTTGCTTGATCTGTTTACGATCAACATTACGTGCAGCAGCCACCAGAGCCTCCCAGACACTGTTCCCAGAGGTGTACTGTTTTCCTTCCCTGTAGATCTCACATTTTAGGAGGGACCACAGGTTCTCTATGGGGTTCAGATCAGGTGAACAAGGGGGCCATGTCATTTTTTCTTTTTTTAGACCTTTACTGGCCAGCCACGCTGTGGAGTAGTTGGATCCATGTGATGGAGCATTGTCCTGCATGAAAATCATGTTTTTCTTGAACGATACTAACTTCTTCCTGTACCACTGCTTGAAGAAGTTGTCTTCCAGAAACTGGCAGTAGGTCTGGGAGTTGAGCTTCACTCCATCCTAATCCCGAAAAGGTCCCGCAAGTTCATCTTTGATGATACCAGCCCATACCAGTATCCCACCTCCACCGTGCTGGTGTCTGAGTTGGAGTGGAGCTCTCTGTCCTTTACTGATCCAGCCTCTGGCCCATCCATTTGGCCCATCAAGAGTCACTCTCATTTCATCAGTCCACAAAACCTTTGAAAAATCAGTCTTAAGATATTTCTTGGCCCAGTCTTGATGTTTTATCTTATGTTTCTTGTTTAAAGGTGGTCGTATTTCAGCCTTCCTTACCTTGGCCATGCCCCGGAGTATGGCACACTTTGTGCTTTTTGATACTCCAGTAAAGTTGCAGCTCTGAAATTTGGCAAAACTGGTGGCAAATGGCATCTTGGCAGCTTCACGCTTGATTTTCCTCAATTCATGGACAGTTATTTTGCATCTTTTTTGCCTAACACCCTTCTTGTGACCCTGTTGGCTATTTGCCATGAAACGCTTGATTGTTCGGTTATCACGCTTCAAATGTTTGGCAATTTCAAGACTGCTACATCCCTCTGCAAGACATCTCACAATTTTGGACTTTTCAGAGCCTGTCAAATCTCTCTTCTGACCCATTTTGCCAAAGGAAAGGCTTTTGCCTAATAATTAAGTACACCTTATATAGGATAGGGTGTTGATGCCATTACACCACACCTCTCCTCAATACAGAGATGCACATCACCTGATTTACTTAATTGGTAGTTTGCTCTCAAGCCTATACAGCTTGGAGTAGGACAACATGTATAAAAAGTATTATGTGATCAAAATATTCATTTGCTGAATAATTCTGCACACAGTGTGAGATTATCTCAGCATGGGAGATGTGGTATAAACAGTTCATGTCCCTACGGTCAGACACATACATTACACAGTACATAGCAGTGACAATTATATAAGATTATCTCAGCACAGGAGCTATCCCTGTACAGTCAGACACACCCATTACACCGCACATAGCAGGGACACATATATAAGATTATCTCAGCCCAGGAGCTGTGGTATGATCAGACCATGTCCCTGTACGGTCAGACGCATCCTTAACATAGTACATAGCAAGGACACATATCTAAGATTATCTCAGCACAGGAGATGTGGTATTATCAGACCATGTCGCTGTACAGTCAGACACATCCATTACACAGTACATAGCAGGGACACATGCATAAGATTAATTTAGCACAGGAGATGTGGTATGATCAGACCATGTCCCTGTACTGTCAGACACATCCATTACACAGTACATAGCAGGGACACATATATAGGATTATCTCAGCCCAGGAGATGTGGTATTATCAGATCATGTGCCTGTACCATCAGATACATCCATTACACAGTACCTAGCCGGGACACATATATAAGATTATCTCAGCACAGGAGATGTGGTTTGATCAGACCATGTCCCTGTATGGTCACACACACATCCATTACACAGTACATACAGTTGTGGCCAAAAGTATTGACACCCCTGCAATTCTGTCAGAAAATACTCAGTTTCCTCCTGAAAATGATTGCAATCACAAATTCTTTGGTATTATTATCTTCACTTAATTTGTCTTCAATGAAAAAACACAAAAGAGAATGAAGCAAAAAGCAAAACATTGGTCATTTCACACAAAACTCCAAAAATGGGCCAGACAAAAGTATTGGCACCCTCAGCCTAATACTTGGTTGTACAACCTTTAGCTAAAATAACTGCGATCAACCGCTTCCGGTAACCATCAGTGAGTTTCTTACAATGCTCTGCTGGAATTTTAGACCATTCTTCTTTGGCAAACTTGCTCCAGGTCCCTGATATTTGAAGGGTGCCTTCTCCAAACTGCCATTTTTAGATCTCTCCACAGGTGTTCTGTGGGATTCAGGTTTGGACTCATTGCTGGCCACCTTAGAAGTCTCCAGTGCTTTCTCTCAAACCAATTTCTAGTGCTTTTTGAAGTGTGTTTCGGGTCATTGTCCTGCTGGGCCCTACATTATGCTGCAAATTTTGTTGGTAGTCTTCAGACTTCATAATGCCATGCACACAGTCAAGCAGTCCAGTGCCAGAGGCAGCAAAGCAACCCCAAAACATCAGGGAACCTCCGCCATGTTTGACTGTAGGGACCGTGTTCTTTTCTTTGAATGCCTTTTCTTTTCTCCTGTAAACTCTATGTTGATGCCTTTGCCCTAAAAGCTCTACTTTTTTCTCATCTGACTAGAGAACATTCTTCCAAAACGTTTTAGGCTTTCTCAGGTAAGTTTTGGCAAACTCCAGCCTGGCTTTTTTATGTCTCGGGGTAAGAAGTGGGGTCTTCCTGGGTCTCCTACCATACAGTCCCTTTTCATTCAGACGCAGACGGATAGTACGGGTTGACACTGTTGTACCCCCGGACTGCATGGCAGCTTGAACTTGTTTGGATGTTAGTTGAGGTTCTTAATCCACCATCCGCACAATCTTACGTTGAAATCTCTTGTTAATTTTTCTTTTCCGTCCACATCTAGGGAGGTTAGCCACAGTGCCATGGGCTTTAAACTTCTTGATGACACTGCGCACAGTAGACACAGGAACATTCAGGTCTTTGGAGATGGACTTGTAGCCTTGAGATTGCACATGCTTCCTCACAATTTGGTTTCTCAAGTCCTCAGACAGTTCTTTGGTCTTCTTTCTTTTCTCCATGCTCAATGTGGTACACACAAGGACACAGGACAGAGGTTGAGTCAACTTTAATCCATGTCAACTGGCTGCAATTGTGATTTAGTTATTGCCAACACCTGTTAGGTGCCACAGGTAAATTACAGGTGCTGTTAATTACACAAATTAGAGAAGCATCACATGATTTTTCTAACAGTGCCAATACTTTTGTCCACCCCCTTTTTTATGTTTGGTGTGGAATTATATCCAATTTGGCTTTAGGACAATTCTTTTTGTGTTTTTTCATTGAAGACAAATTAAATGAAGATAATGAAACCAAAGAATTTGTGATTGCAATCATTTTCAGGAAGAAACTGAGTATTATCTGACAGAATTGCAGGGGTGTCAATACTTTTGGCCACAATTGTAGCAGAAATACATATATAAGATTATCTCAGCACAGGAGATGTGGTATGATCAGACCATGTCCCTGTACAGTCAGACACAGCCATTACAAAGTACATAGCAGGGACCACATATATAGGATTATTTTAGCACAGGAATGTTTTCTAAAATCATATCCAATAGTGGAATTTATTTTTATTCTAAGATCTACCGTACTCATTAAAATGAACCTTTTCAAGGGACAAACCCTTTAATGGTATTAAATGTAATTTGCAAGCTCATCCTTTACTTCTATAGAAATGTATATCTTTTTCTCCATTAGTATAGGTACAAAACGTTTGTTTGAATCTTTATTTTATACAAATCTCAAAGTTTATGCAATAATATATGACATGCCTATCCAGCTGCTGTTTACAGTCTCCAGGGGAATGACAACAGTAAAAATGGGATTACTAAAAGAGCTGAGCACAAACAATGGAATGTGCATGATCAACTTGTGGAGTAATACAAAGCACTGATGTTTTGTGATGAGTTATATGGATAAAGGTGGCAGCTGAGTATTTTTGTCAAGGTCAAGTTTGACTTTTGACATTTATTCTGCATTCACCAATTAGAAATGACAAACTGGGGCATTGAAATCTATCTATCTATCTATCTATCTATCTATCTATCTATCTATCTATCTATCTATCTATCTATCTATCGAGAAATGTTCACAGCAGCACTCAGTTACGGCCAATCATGTGTGTATATATATATATATATACATATAGATAGAAGTAAAACACCTATGCATTTAAGATAAAAAAAAAAATGCGTTTTTTCAAAAAACTCAATTTTTGGATTTTTTGGAATATTTTATCTTTGTGAAGTAAGGTTCTTAGTACACATATTGGCCAATGCCCTGACAAAGAGAGAAACTTGAGACGTGCGTTTGCAGATCGGGTGGGTGCCACACTGCAGGACAGCTTGTGCTCGGCCCATAAATATACAGGTAAATGAAAGAGTAGTAACCTGATATAGATTGCTGGTGGGTGGCCCTATGGGAAGGTGCATAGAGGTCTGTAGATAGAAACAGCTATTTACCCAGGCATTACACATTATCAGGATAGGGTTGGTTAAAACACTATTACATGTTGTCAGTTTACTAATGATATGGAGTGCACCCACATATACCGTTATGAAATAACTAGAGAATTTTAAATGATTTTAGCTTGTATTTTATTGGTACTTGAATAAATGTAAAAATTATGTAACTTTAAAAATAAGGATGAATTTTGCATGAACAGTAGTATCATGTATCATCTATGGGCCCCAATGTGAGGTATCATGGGTGATTTTGAGATTTATACATATTGGCCAATACCTGTTTGCCCATCAACCATGGCAAGGTAACCTTAGATCTGATGGGTCCCTGTCCTACCATGCCACTCTTTCCTTGGGCTTAGCTAAGCCTCCATTTTTATCATTTTTATGGGAAGTGGGAGGACTCAAGTCAATCAAAGACCACCTGGGGTCAATGGGGGTTCTGAATAAAGTCGTGGAGCCATTAACTCCAACAATTATATAGAAACCAAAAAAAAAGCCAAACAGCACTCAAGGTCTAGTCTGAACTGTTGTAAGCTGCAATACTGAGCAACATACAAAAAAAAGTTCACAGCAGCACTCAGTCACTGTCAATAATGTGTGTATATATACATATAGATAGATAGAAGTAAAACACTTATGCATTTGAGACAAAAATATAAAAACATGCGTTTTTTAAAAAAAAAAAAAAACTTAATATTTGCATTTTTGGGGGGTGTTTTATCTTTGTAAAGTAAGGTTCTTAGGCTGGCATCACATTTGCGTTCCCCTCCGCAGCGTTCTGTGGAGGGGAACCGCCATGTGAGCGCAGCCACCGCAAGTCCCTATGTTGATAATGGGAGAGCACGGTGCTGCGCTTCACTGCGCATGACCGTGCGCTCCCATTCATTTGCCTGTGTGATTTGTATGCATGCGGATGCTTGCGTAAAAATCATACATTATTGTCAGCACCAGGAACGGGACATGTCGGACGAGAGAGTGTGATTTGTACGCAAGCATGCGCATGCGTACAAATCACACATTCAAATGAATGGGAGCACACGGTCAAGCACAGCACCGTGCGCCCCATTATAAACATAGGGACTTGCGGTGGCTGCGCTCACATGACGGTTCCCCTCCGCCGAACGCGGCGGAGGGGAACGCAAGTGTGAAGCCAGCCTTAGTACACATATTGGCCAATACCTGTTTGCACATCAACTGCGGCAAGGTGACCTTAGATCTCATGGGTCCCTGTCCTACCATGCCACCCTTTCCTTGGAATTAGCTAAGCCTCCATGGATAAAATATCCCCCCAAAAAAACAAAAATTTTGTTTTTTCAAACAACGCATGTTTTTATATTTTTTCTCAAATGCACAGGTGTTTTACTTCTACCTATTTAGATATATATATATACACTATATACACACATGATTGGCAGTGACTGAGTGCTGTTGTGAACGTTTTTCTGTGTATTGTTTAGTATTGCAGCTTGCACCAGTTCAGACTGGACCTTGAGTGCTGTTCAACTGTTTTTGATTTCTATCTATCTATCTAGTTATAAAAAGATTTATCGCTAGATAAAGGTGGGTTATCCACCGAAACAGACATGCCATATGGGCATTTTTTCAGCTGGACTGTTGCCTCAATCTTCTGGTAACTATACTATGTGATTAGTTGGCAACTAGTTATTGGGAGCTTGCACTAATTTTTACTTATTTTTATGAGTGCTGTTTCATTTTTCTATATCTATTACACAAAATTTGATGTTGTTAAGTTAGTGGTTTGCCCTACACACACTATGTGTTGGCCATGTTCATTAACTCCAAGGCCCCAATTCACCAAAGTGAAGCTTTGTGACTTGATAATTTCACGTCAATTTCTCTCAGTTATGCCAAAATGGGCAAACAGGAGTGTGCTGGAGGTGTGATGCCACAGCTTGTTAATCTTATGACAAGCCATGACATTCATACCAGAATTCTTACTCTAGTAAGAAACTGGTGAAAGATATCTGGCATGCTGCACAGAGATGAACATCACTCGTCAGACGCTCCTCATTTATAAATACTTGTGCACCTCCTCATGAGTCCACGACACTTAGACAATCGATAGTCTTGATGAATAGGGGCCCAAATAAATTATATAGAGATAGAGAAGGGGTTGGGGTTAAAAGATTATGAACAAAATTATCGTGAGATATCTTTATTAGGAAAACTTAGAATATTAGATTGCAGTTTGTATTCTGAAAGGAGCAAGAGAGTACTGGATTAAAACTCAGATGTAAGTCATAAAAGAAAGTAAATTTTTTGAAGCTCAAAATGAACCTGAATGCTACCTACAATCAAGTTCATAGGCATTGTTCACACACAATTTGCGTTTTTTTTAGCACTCCTAAAACCACATGCGTTTTTTTAAGAGTGCTAAAAAATGTCTCTTTTGTGTCTGAAAGGATTAGAATCCTTTTTGGACTTTGTTATATTTTCATCAAAAACGCAGGCAAAAACGCTAGCGTTAACGCAGGGTGCATAAATGTGGCATTTAAAAACGCATGCGTTTCCCATAGGGCCCCATGTTATAGAAACGCATGCGTTTTTCTAACATGGGGCCCTATGGAAAACGCATGCGTTAACGCAGGTGCCTATATGTGCCCTGCGTTAACGCATGCGTTTCCCATAGGGCCCCATGTTAAAAAAACGCATGCGTTTTTGGAAACAACCCCTGCGTTTTTTTCCAGCACCCAAAAAACGCTGCATGCAGCGTTTTTTGGACTGGGGAAAAAAACGCAAGTGGAGGTGAAAAACACATGTACACTCAAGTGCACCCTGCGTTAACGCACCTGCGTTTTTTTTAACAGCCCAAAAAACGCAGTGCTGGTCAAAAAAGCTCATGTGTGTGAACAAGGCCATAGTTTACTGGCCAATATGGGTCCTAGGAAACAGAACTTCCTCCGACAATTTCAAAGGAAAGTTAAGGTCAGAAAATGACCTACTGTGTAAAGTAAAGATTTTGTATTGCATGATTTTTTGTTTTGGCATTGATTTTTGTTTTCCTTTATTTTTGTTTTGTTTTATGCATCACAATCTTAATTAAAAATAGATGAATAATAGTAATCTTGTAGTTTTCACACTGGCCACTGAAGCTTGTTGGATGCAGTGCCTCTGAACCTGCGGGAACCCACAGGTGCATGCAGGGAGACTGCAGCCCCCCTGTACTCACGATCTGCAATGGGTGCAGGGCAGCTTCTCCCTGCATTCACCCGATGGTGACCACTTCCAGTTCCGCAACGTGAAATGAGTACGCTGCGGAGATGTGGAAGTCTGGCAACCCCCACCACAGCTGAAAACACGCTGCAGTCAGGAGAACAATACCGAGCATGGGATTTCTTGAAATTCCATACACTTTGCTGGTACTTTACAATGCAGCGTTTTGGATGCAGTGGCAATATTTTGCATGCAAAACACTGCAATTCCTGATCGTGTGCACACATGCTTATACTTTCCTTTCAGGAAGAGTTTTCAGCAAGTTCCATATCATCAGAGGCAGAATTACAGTGAGGCTAGGGTCACATTTGGGACCTTGCATCCTTTGGTAGGATGTGTTATAAGATGCAGTTTTTTCCCATGCCATTTTTATGGCAATTTTTCCATTTTTAGCGCTAGCGTTAACGCATGGTACATATATGTGTTTCCCATAGGCTCCCATGTTAAAAAAATGCATGTGTTTTTGCAAACGCCTCCAAAAACGCTGCTTATTGTGTTTTTTGGTGCTTTTGCAAAAAGCCTAGTGTCGAACGCATTGCACTTTGACAATGTGTTTTTTGCATGGGAGCCTATGGAAGCATTAACGCTAGTGTTTTTACACATTTCAATATGGAAAACATGCTAGCTTTTAGCGCTTCCATGACGCAAATGTGACCCTAGTCTAACAGCTGACCCTGTTCCCACTCACAATGACTTTTGTACATGCTTATTAGATGCTTCAATAAAAAAGATATGATTAGAGTATGTTTATTGCTATTATATACATGTGGACTTCCATAGAAAGAAAGTTAAAAGGAACCTGTCAGCTTGTTGTTTCCCACAAACTTATCACTTTCTGTCCCTGTACAATCCCTAACAATCCCTGTCTAAGCTAAACATGTTCTATAATGGTTTTGAAAAACAGCTTTGTCACTTAAATTTTCATATGCTAATGAGTCCCCTTGACTACTCTAGGTAGTCACACTGGGTAGTCTCCAGGGCTCCATCTCCACCCTCCATGCTGGTATCACGCCCAGGGTGGGCGTTAGGGGGGGGCTGACTGGGCAATTGCCCAGGGCCATCACTCTCTCAGGGGCCCCCAAAGGAGCTAAACTGAAAATAGCAATAAAACAGTAAAAAAAAAATTAAAAGTACACATATTTGATATCACTGCGTTCGTAAGAATCTAAGCTATTAATATATAAAGTAAGTAGATCCAATTGGCAAATGGTGTAACGGGAAAAAAAATAAAAACGCCAGAATTATGTTTTTTGGGCCACCACGTTGTTACAATAAGGGTATGTGCCAACAGGACGGTTGTAGTGCGGTTTTCCAGCGGTTTCCGCCAACGTTTTAACGTTGGTTTTATTTAAATTTATGTTAATCCAAACCAGCGTTTGGATTAACATTGAAACCTATGGCAATTGGAAACCGCTGTGCCCACTATGCCGGTTATATTATGCTCATCTTCATCCAGTTCACTGATTTTCAGGCGGTTTGTGACGATTGAGCATGTCAATTTTCAAGTGCTTTTTAAAGCGGTTAGAGCAAACTCTGAGCTTACAAATGGCCAAGAATCATGACAAAAAAACGCTATACAACCGCTGAAAAAACGCTGTAAAACCGCTGAAAAAACGCTGAAAAAACGCTGGGTAACACTGGAAAGCTGCTGGACTCTTCAGAGCTCAGGACTGTAGGCTCCAGAAGTTCACCACCGGTTTTCTGACGGTCAGAATGATGCAAGAACCGTCCTGTGGGCACATACCCTAAAATGCAATAAAAGGCGATCAAAATGTTGTATCTGACTCAAAATGATATCAGTATAAATGTCAGCTCAGGGCACATAAAATAAGCCCTCACATAGCCCTGTATCTTCAAAAATTAAAACATCATGGGTCTTGGAAAATGGCAAATAAAGCAAATTTTTTTTTTTTTTTTTTTTTTTTTTTTTTTACAAATTTTTTTTTGCAATTTCAAAGCACTTGGATTTTTTTTCTCATTCTCCAGTACATTTTGTGGTAGAATGAATGATGTCATTCAATAGTACAACTCATCCCGCAAAAAAATAAGCCCTCATACGGCTATGTGGAAGGAAAAATAAAATAAAAACAAAAAATCGCTCAGTGGTAAACGTAATAAAATCCTTGTAATTGCCATATAATAGCAGCAGGAGCACCCCCACAGGCTTCAATCTTCACATGTTCATGGATGGCTGTAATTAGAGTTAGGGGACTTCCTTAATTCCTACATTTGTAGACCGTTATCAAGCAGAACTTAGAAGGCATTAAAGGGGATGTCCAGGATAAATAAAACCTTACTACATTATTTCAAAAACAGTGCCACCCCTGTGTACAGGTGGCATGTGGTATTACAGAATAATTTTTAATCAATATAAGGAGTCCTGTGCTCACAATCCCTCTACTCTCCCTCACCTCCTCTTTGCACAACCGCATACAGGATTTCTCCCGTGCATCACCCAGACTCTGGAACTCACTGCCCCAACACATCGGACATTCTCCTACCCTGGGAACCTTCAAAAGAAGCCTGAAGACCCACCTGTTCCGCCAAGCCTACCACCTGCAATAAGAGGCGGTCCACCACACTGCCTCACGACTGGAACTTCCCCCTCCCACTGTATCCCCACCCGACCCTCGTAGACTGTGAGCCCTCGCGGACAGGATTTTTCCCCTCTTGTATCTGTACAACCGAATTGTCCACATTTATTGTTACTTGTATTGTTACTATGTTACTTGTCCTAGTCTGCCCCTTTTAGCATGTAAAGCACCATGGAATATAATGGCGCTATATAAATAAATAATAATAATACCGTATATACTCGTGTATAAGCCGACCCGTGTATAAGCCGACCCCCCTACTTTTGCCCCCAAAACCTGGGAAAACCTATTGACTCGTGTATAAGCCGAGGGTGGACCCCAGCACAGGTATACAGCCCCCAGCAGTGTGGTATATAGGCCCCCCCAGTGGTAGTATACAGCAGCCTCCCCAGTGGTATGCAGGCCCCAGCAGTATATACAGCAGCCCCAGTGGTATACAGCAGCCCTTAGGTAGTACACAGCAGCCCCAGAGGTATATACAGCAGCCCCAGGGGTATACACAGCAGCCCCAGGGGTATACACAGCAGCCCCAGGGGTGTACACAGCAGCCCCAGGGGTGTACACAGCAGCCCCAGAGGTAGTATACAGCAGCCCCAGAGGTAGTATACAGCAGCCCCAGAGGTAGTATACAGCAGCCCCAGAGGTATATACAGCAGCCCCAGGGGTATACACAGCAGCCCCAGGGGTAGTACACAGCAGCCCCAGGGGTAGTACACAGCAGCCCCAGGGGTAGTACACAGCAGCCCTAGGGTAGTACACAGCAGCCCCAGGGGTATATACAGCAGCCCCAGGGGTAGTACACAGCAGCCCCAGGGGTATACACAGCAGCCCCAGGGGTATACACAGCAGCCCCAGGGGTAGTACACAGCAGCCCCAGGGGTAGTACACAGCAGCCCCAGGGGTAGTACACAGCAGCCCTAGGGGTAGTACCCAGCAGCCCCAGGGGTAGTACACAGCAGCCCCAGGGGTAGTACACAGCAGCCCCAGGGGTAGTACACATTAGCCCCAGGGGTATATACAGCAGCCCCAGGGGTGTACACAGCAGCCCCAGGGGTATATACAGCAGCCCCAGGGATAGTACACAGCAGCCCCAGGGGTAGTACACAGCAGCCCCAGGGGTATATACAGCATCCCATGGGGTAGTACACAGCAGCCCCAGGCCCCCCTCACTGTTTGGAGCCCCCACCTCAGGATGGAGCCCCCCCGCACGCAGCGCTGCGCTCATACATTACCAGCCTGTCAGCTGTCATCCTCCGGTGGCGGATCGCGGCTCCCGGCTCCGGCTTCCATCTTCATCTGTGTCTTCCTGCTTTGTGACCGGGGCTCATCGCGATGACGTCATCGCGACGCCGGCCGGTCATGTGACATGCAGGAAGACACAGATGAAGATGGAAGCCGGAGCTGGGAGCCGCGATCCGCCACCGGAGGATGACAGCTGACAGGCTGGTAATGTATGAGCGCAGCGCTGCGTGCGGGGGGCTCCATCCTGAGGTGGGGGCGCCAAACAGTGGGGGGTCCCGTATATACTCGCGTATAAGCCGAGGGGAGACTTTTCAGCCCAATTTTTGGGCTGAAAAACTCGGCTTATAAGCGAGTATATACGGTAATAATAATAGTAATAATCTCTTGGTCATAGGATAAGAGGTTAGAAACAGTGACTCTCCCTGGAGGAGCCGGGCTGTATGACACAGACAATGATGGAATGGATGTGTGTGTGTGTGCTCAGTGTATCATGTTGGCAATCGCCCAACAAATGAGCAAAATGCGGCTCATCATCGGGTGATTGGATTTTTATGGAGGAACATAAATCCTTGCTCTCGGCTGCAGGTCGCCCACTGAAAACTGCAGACGTGCTGCCGATAACATGATCCTGTAGAGGGCAGATTGCTCCACCGGTGATTGTTCTGCACCCATCATTCTTCATCATCCTGTGTAAAAAGTCCGGAAACAAGCGCTGAATGACTTGAATATTATAGATCACGCTCATTCACCAGTCTGAATTTGGTGCTTGTACATGTAACTCAAATGTTTGAGTGTGACGGTGCAATATGTGAGCAGTTAGGGCCCACTGTAAACTTTTGCCCAGGGCCCCACTTTGCCTAAAACCGGCCCTGATCATGCCCCGCTGGGCATGATAATTGATTTCTCAGGCGTGTTCCTGGTTCTTTAATTCAATTGTCCACCTTCTGTGTGTATGACACTGTGGCGGCATCATTTCTGTAGCTGCGCATTGCAAATACTTCTGAGGTGCACTAAGTGGCTTCATAAAGGTCAATGTGCATGCTCAGAAGCCCTCGCTAATGGCTCGCTGTTATGCGGTAACATCAGTGAGGACTTCTGGGCATGCACACTGAGCATTATGAAGCTTGCTCAATGCACCTCAGAAGTATTCGCAATGTGCAGCTGCAGAAATGACGGCACAGCTGCGGAATTGACACTGGCACGGTGTCATACACATAGAAGGTGGACATTTGAATTGAAGAGTCTGGAATGCACCTGTAAAATCTATTATCACACCCAGCAGGGCGTGATACCAGCATTGAGGAGGGAGACGGACTCCTGGAGACCGCCCATAGAGTAGTCCAGAGGACTCATTAGCATACGAAAATGTGACAAAGTTATTTTACACAACCATTATAGGTAAGTTTTAGGTTAGACAGGGATGGTTAAGCAAATATTAGTAAGGTGCAGGGACAAGTAGTGATAGGTTTGGGGGCAAAAACAATCTGACTGGTTCCCTTTTAGAGTCTAAAAACATTCAACTGGCCATTGTGAGATTTGTAAAATGTTTTTACCTTCCTGATCAGGCCATTTCTTTTCATTTTGACCAGAGGCACTCTATGATGTAGCATCAACAGTAAAACGCTTGTTTAGGTTGTGGGCCCCGATGGGGACAGTGTATGCCAATGTAAGTAAAATGCTATGGAATTAATAGCGCTGTATAAATGAATAAATATACATATATATAATGCTCCAAGACGTTTTTTTCATGACATTTTGGACTTCATATTAGTGTTAATTTTAGGATGATATTTTTTTGCATTTATTTGGGAAAATTTTGGAAATTTGGCAAAAAGTTAGGAAATGTCATAGTTTTCAAACTTTGAATTATTATGCCCTTAAACCAGAGAGTAATCTCACACAAAATAGTTAACAAATAACATTTGCCACATGTCTACTGTACTAGGCTAGGAAGATAAAAGGATTGAAAGTTTATCAATAATTTCTTATTTTTATAACAAAACCATTTTTTAGGGACCACCCCACATTTGAAGTGACTTTGAGAGGTCTACATGACAGAAAAGTTACATCATTCTTGCTTCACAAGAACAAAAACGTTACTTTAGTCCCAAATTTTGCATTTTCACAAGGGTAACAGAGAAAATGGATCTCAAAATTTGTTGCGCAATTTCTCCTGAGTATCCTGATACCGCATGTGTGCTGGAAAACCACTGTTTGGGCGTATGGCAGGACTCAGAAGGGAAGGAGCAATATTTGACTTTTCCAATTCACAATTAGCTTGAATTGCTAGCGGAGACCATGATGTTCCTAAACAGTGGAAACTCCACTTAAGTGACCTCATTTTGGAAACTAGACCCCTCACGGATCTTATCTAGATGTGTGGTAAGCACCTTGAACTCCCAGGTGCTTCACAGAATTTTATAACAGTGAGCCGTGAAAATAAAAAAGTTTAATTTTTCCCACAAAAATTAAGTTACCCTTGTGAAATTCAAAATTTGGGGCTAACAGGAAAAATTGCGCAAAATTGTGCAATTTTTCTTTGGTATACCAATAACTCATATGTTATTTAAAACTACTTTGAGGTACAGTGCAAAGCTCAGAAGGGAAAAAAATGCCATCTTGGGTTTTACATTTAGCCGAAATGGTTTGGGGGTGCCATGTTGCATTGACAGAGTCTCTGCCCTTCCAGAAAAGTAGGTTGCCCCATAATTGACCCCATTTTCCAAACTACACCCGTCAATGAATTAATCTAGGGGTGCATTAAGTATATTGACCGCACTGGTGTCACTGAATTTTATACCATTGGGCAGTGAAGAAAGAATAATTTTTTTTTTTTTCACTAAAATCTTGTTTTAGCCTCAAGTTTTCAATTTTTATAATAGTTAACAGGCACAAATGGAAGACTTACTTTAAGTGCACCAAAACCTTCCAAGTAATTAAGAACTAGTTTTGCAGTTCAGTGCAAAACTGAGAAGGGAAGGAGTGCTATATTAGAATTTGCTGGAATTGTTTCAAAGTACCATGTCATATTTGCAGAGCAGCGTAGGTGCCAAAATAGCAGAAACCGCCCACAAAGTTATTATTATTTATTATTATATTGCCATTAGATTCCATATCGCTTTACATATGCAAGGGCAAACAAAGACAAGTACAATGAGTATGGACAAACAAGTCGCACAGGTACAGAAGGGGAGAGGAACCTGTCCACTAGTGCTCATAATCTACGAGGGACAGGTGAGGATACAGTAGGAAAGAGTAGGGCTGATCATGCGGTGGAGCGATGGACAGAGTCTCACTGTAGGCTATAAGCTTGTCGGAAGTGGTGAGTCTTCAGGTTTCTTTTGAAGGTTTCTAGGGTACGTGAGTGTCTGATATGTTGGGGGAGAGAGTTCCAGAGTATAGAAGTATAGAAGATGCATGGGATAAACCTTGTATGCGGTTGTGAGAAGAAAAGATGAGAGGGGAGTAGAGAAGGAGCTCTTGAAAGGATCGCAGGTTACATGAGGGTAGGTATCGGGAGACTGTGTCAGAGATGTATGGAGGGGACAGGTTGTGGATGGCTTTGTATGTCATGGTTAGGGTTTTGAACCTGGCCCTCTGAAAGATGGGGAGCCAGTGGCTTGGCAGAGGTGGGAGACTGGGGAGTAGACAGGTGGATTAGTCAGGCAGCAGAGTTTAGGATAGATTGGAGTGGTGCAAGAGAACAAGTGGGGAGGCCAGTGAGCAGCAGGTTACAGTAGTCGAGGCGTGAGATAATGAGGGTATGAACAAGTGTTTTAGCAGTGTCTTGGTCAAGGAAATTGTGGATCCGGGAAATATTTTTAAACTGGAGCCGGCAGGAGGTGGCGAGGGCTTGAAGGAGAGGGAGGAGTCGAGGATTACCCCAAGGCACCTAGAGTGAGGGACTGGGGAGAGTGAGTAGTTATTGATAACTAGATGGTGGCCTGATTCTAACGCATCGGGCATTCTAGAATATGTATGTAGTTGACATGCTGTGACTGACAGAACTTGTTCAGTCAACATGAGTGAACTAATATTCTAATATATAAAGCTGAACGTGTGTGTGTATGTATGTATGTGTGTATGTATGTATGTGTGTATGTATGTATGTCTGGGATTGGCATCTACACCATTGCAACTACAGCCACAAAATTTTGCACAGTCACACGTCTGAACCGCGGGAGCGTCATAGGCTATGTTGTGAGGCGAAATTTTAACCCCGCACGTTCCAGTTCACCAAACAATTTTGCCCCTATCTACATAATGGGGAAAAAGGGAAAGGAAAAGTGTTGGAGGAAAATCGACAGCTGTCAGCTATAGCCACAAAATTTTGCACAGTCACACGTCTGGACCCCGAGAGCGTCATAGGCTATGTTGTGAGGTGAAATTTTAACCCTGAGCGTTCGAGTTCACCAAACAATTTTGGCCCTATCTACATAATGGGGAAAAAGTGAAAGGAAATGTGTTGTAGGCAAATTGACAGCTACCAGATGTGAACAAGGGGGACTTAAAGAATGAGAGTGATGCCACAAGAGTATATACCATACAGATGCTAAGGTGGGGCCCCGACATAGGATACTCACCACACACGGGGATATGAACACACACACACAATGCACCTCACACTACCACGTGCTTTAACACATATACCACCCTCAGCACACATTTCACCACACATACACCAACCTCGCCACATAATCGTCCTAAAACACACACAAGTCTGGTATTATCCTTCAACAATAAAAATCTGATTAATAAGCAGCAAAACTACAAGAGAAACAAATGTACCATATAGGAAATACGGCAGCTGTCAGTCACATGAGCTGTCTATTATGTGTATGTGTGAGCTAATATATACTGTCAGGGGGGAGGGTTTCCTGTTGCCTGGGGATTTATCAGGCTGCCAATAGCAACCAATCACAGCTCAGCTTCTATTTTGCTACTGTTAATCTGAGCTCTGATTGGTTAATATAGACAACAAAGGACATTCTCAGTAAAGCTTCTGTGAGGTAATAGGATGTCTGTGAGGTAATAGGATGTCAGTTAGGGTGTGTTGGTGGAAAGGCTGATGTCAGTCACATTACCTCTATGTGAGAGGATATAGAAACTGTGGAATATCTGTGGTGTTGAAATATATGTTGTGAAATGCTTCTAATAGCTTAGTTTTTGCCTTTTAATAATTACATTTCTATTGATTTGTTTTGTGGTTTTTGTGTGCTGAATACATTTTTGTTAACACATTCTATTTTGTTAACAGCAGTTATTAACCCGGGCGAAGCCGGGTAGTACAGCTAGTATATATATATATATATATATATAATATATATATTGTCACGATGACCTAGTCAGGACCTGCAGCTCTCTGGCGCCCCCTTAGCCTGCTGGCCAAATCCGGTATTGCCAGAGGATAGGAAGGGAGCCCAGCTGCCCTAATTTATGTGGTCTACTGCGGCACGTGATGTGACAGGATGTATATATACCACCAGTTCCTGCTAGGAACGTATATATACCTCGATCCAGTCACCCTCAGGCCCACAATATCACATAAATACCAAACTTAAGCTGCCACCACTGATCTTTCAAGGTAGACAGGTAACCTGTATGATACCGTAAAAACGAATAGTGAGGTCGTGAGAGCTCGTTCATAGGACAAGGAGATCGAAACTAGTAAATTATATTGTTTTACTCCACAAAAATAGGCAGTGCTTACAAAAGATTTACAGAATATTACATAAGAGACAATTTACATGTATGCATAAAACAGTTATAAAAATAAAAGAAATAAAAGAGAACTTGCCAGACCTAGTCACGCATGGGTAAACGTAGTTCTGTGGGGTGGCCTCTCCCCAGAAAGGCAGGATTCCGTCACACAGCTGGTATTGGCTATGTCACAGGGATGGAATGACCCGAACAGGGCTTCTGCAGTTTTATTAAAGACAGGGGAATTTGTGGCCCCCACCGCTTGGAGTGACCACTCCCTGTGGGCTTGTCCACTGAGACCTCCCCTTTCACCATGCTTAATAATTCTTCATTCCTCATATCTGGGGATGGGGTGGACTCACAGACATAATATACAACTCATATTTAATGTCAGGTGATTCTGAGAATTTTGATACCAAATATGACCCATGTATGAGGTTTAGAACGGCATGGCTTGTTTGCCAGGCTCCTGAGCGGTGCATAACTGTACAAAACATATCATTAAATGCGCTAACCGGTGAATAATCTAAAAATATGAATTACGTGTAAGTGGCATGAACAGATCTTCTTAAATCTGACATTGAAAACACTGTAGGTTTAAACAAAGGAGTTTCTTTAGGAACAGATCTGGTTGAGACCTGTAAGCACTGCTCTTCTCACCTTTGGTATTTACGATCCGTCGTAAATAGTTCTGATTGGGGTCGGTGTGGAGAGCAAGCAAGGATCTATGTAACTCACTCACAAACCAAAAAGGACGGAGAGATGAGTAAGCCAGTTTTGGCTGACTCTTCCAGCCTCTAAAAAATCATGAGCAATATTCATATATTCATGACATATATATATATATATATATATATATATATATATATATATACTAGCTGTAGTACCCGGCTACGCCCGGGTTAATAAATAACTGATGTTAGCTATAACAAAATAGAATTTGAATATGTCATATTAATGACCTGTAAGAAAATAGAAGCTGAGCTGTGATTGGTTGCTATAGGCAGCCTAATAAATCTCCAGCCAATAGTAAACCCTCCCCTGGCCGGGCAGTATATTTTGCCTAAGACATACACATAATAGACAGCTCATGTGACTGACATCTGCCTTAATTCCCTATATGGCACATGTGTTGCATATTGGCTGTTTTTAATCAGATGTTTATGTTAGGAAATTAAAGATAGCACACGTATGAGGCGAGTTGTGTTAAGTGATTTGTGCACATCTGTGTCTGTCTTTGTGTGTGTGTGTTCCCTGGGGTGTGTGTATGTGTGTGTCCCTGTGGGGTGAGTGCATGTGTCCCTATAGGGTGTGTATGTGTGTGTGTCCCTGTGGGAGGATCTGTGTAGTGTGTGTCTCTGTTGTGTGTGTCTCTTTGTGGTGTGTGTGTCCCTGTGGGGTGAGTGCATGTGCCCCTATAGGGTGTGTATGTGTGTGTGTCCCTGTGGGGGGGTCTGTGTGGTGTTTGTCTCTGTTGTGTGTGTCTCTTTGTGGTGTGTGTCCCTGTGGGGTGAGTGCATATGTCCCTATAGGGTGTGCATGTGTGTGTGTCCCTGTGGGGGGGTCTGTGTGGTGTGTGTGTGTCTCTTTGTGGTGTGTGTGTGTGTGTCCCTGTGGGATGAGTGCATGTGTCCCTATAGGTTGGCTATGTGTGTGTGTCCTTGGGGGGGGGTCTGTGTTGTGTGTGTCTCTTTGTGGTGTGTGTGTCCCTGTGGGGTAAGTGCATGTGTCGCTATGGGGTGTGTGTATGTCCCCTTGGGGGTGTGTGTGTGTCTCTGTGTTGTGTGTGTCTCTTTGTGGTGTGTGTGTGTTTGTTTGGGTGCGTGGTGAGTATCCAATGTTGGGGCTGCACCTTACCGACTATACACTTGCTTTTACTCTTTGTGTGTGTCGTGTGTATACATGTCCCCGTGCGTGGTGAATATCTCATGTTGGGGCCCCACCTTAGTGACTATATGCTGGTATGTGCTGTTAGTCTTTGGCGCTATCATTAAGCCCCTCTCATTCACAACTGTCAACTGGTAACTGTCACTTTTTCTCCATTATGTAGATAGGGGCAAAATTGTTTGGTGGGGTTAAAATTTCACCTCACAACATAGCCTATGACGCTCCCGGGGTCCAGACGTGTGACTGTGCAAAATTTTGTGGCTATAGCTGACAGCTGTCGATTTTCCTCCAACACTTTTCCATTCACTTTTTCCCCATTATGTAGATAGGAGCAAAATTGTTTGGTGAACTGGAACGCGCAGGGTTAAATTTTCGCCTCACAACATAGCCTATGCCAGACATGTGACTGTGCAAAATTTTGTGGTTGTAGTTGCGACGGTGTAGATGCCAATCCCAGATATACATACACACACACACACACACACACACTCAGCTTTATATATTAGATATATATATATATATATATATATATATATATATATATATATATATATATATCAGCGCTATGGTATATGGTGGTACATTACATTACATGTATAGCAGCGCTATGGTTTTTGGCAGTACATTACATGCATAGCAGCGCTATAGTAAATGGCGGTACATTACAGTACATGTATAGCAGCGCTATGGTATATGGCGGTACATTACAGTACATGTATAGCAGCCCTATAGTATATGGAGGTACATTACATCACATGTATAGCAGCGCTATAGTATATGGCAGTACATGTGTAGCAGCGCTGTGGTATATGGCGGTTCATTACAGTACAAGTATAGCAACGCTATAGTATATGGCAGTACATTATAATACATGTATAGCAGCACTATCGTATATGGTGGTACATTACAGTACATGTATAGCAGCGCTATGGTTTTTGGCAGTACATTACATGCATAGCAGCGCTATAGTAAATGGCGGTACATTACAGTACATGTATAGCAGCGCTATGGTATATGGCGGTACATTACAGTACATGTATAGCAGCCCTATAGTATATGGAGGTACATTACATCACATGTATAGCAGCGCTATAGTATATGGCAGTACATGTGTAGCAGCGCTGTGGTATATGGCGGTTCATTACAGTACAAGTATAGCAACGCTATAGTATATGGCAGTACATTATAATACATGTATAGCAGCACTATCGTATATGGTGGTACATTACAGTACATGTATAGCAGCACTATGGTATATGGCGGTACATTACAGCACATGTATAGCAGCACTATAACATATGGTGGTACATTACAGTACATGTATAGCAGCGCTATGGTATATGGCAGTACATTACAGTACATGTATAGCAGCACTATAGTATATGGCGGTACATTACAGTACATGTATAGCAGCACTATGGTATATGGCGGTACATTACAGCACATGTATAGCAGCACTATGGTATATGGCGGTACATTACAGCACATGTATAGCAGCACTATACCATATGGCAGTACATTACAGTACATGTATAGCAGCGCTATGGTATATGGCAGTACATTACAGTACATATATAGCAGCACTATAGTATATGGCGGTACATTACAGTACATGTATAGCCGCACTATGGTATATGGTGATACTCCGCTCCCCACGGCCCCCGCTCCTCCACACTAAAAGTAAAAAAATCCTCAGTGAGGATACTCACCTGTCTGCTGTCTCGCTCCACCTCCGTCTTCTAGGTCCTACAGGCCTATAGGACCTGTCATTGCCTGGGAAACCAATCAGCTGATCGGTCACATGACCGCTAACTGCCGGGGGGGCAGGATGGGACGGGGGGCAGGATGGTGACGAGGGGGGGGGGGAGGGGGGCAGGATAGTGTCTGGGGGGCAGGATGGAGCGAGCGAGGCAGGATGGGGCCGGGGGTAGGGGGGCAGGATGGAGCCGGGGTGGGGGCAGGATGGAGGCAGGTGGGCAGGATGGAGGCGGAGGGGGGACAGGATGGAGGCAGAGGGGGGGCAGGATGGAGGACAGCAGAATGGAAGAGGGGGGGCAGGATGGAGGCGGGGAGCAAGAATAACGGGGGCAGAATGGAGGCAGGGGCAGGATGGAAGGAGCGGGGCAGGATGGAGGGAGTGGGGCAGGATGGAGGGAGCGGGGCAGATTGGAGGGAGCGGGGCAGGATGGTCGCAGGGGGGCAGGATGGTCACAGGGGGGGGCAGGATGGTGGCAGGAGGAGCAGGATGGTGGCAGGAGGAGCAGGATGGTGGCGGGGGGCAGGATGGTGGCGAGCGGGGCAGGATGAAGCGAGTGGGGCAGGATGGAGCCGGAGGAGCAGGATGGAGCCGGAGGAGCAGGATGGTGGCAGGATGGTGGCGAGCGGGGCAGGATGGAGAAAGCGGGGCAGGATGGAGTGAGTGGGGCAGGATGTAGCCGGAGGAGCAGGATGGTGGTGGGGGGCAGGATGGTGGTGGGGGGACAGGATGGAGCCAGAGGAGCAGGATGGAGCCAGAGGAGCAGGATGGCAGCGAGCGGGACAGGATGGAGCTAGCGGGGGAGCAGGATGGTGGCGGGGGAGCAGGATGGTGGCAGGGGAGCAGGATGGTGGTGGGGGGGCCAGATGGTGGCAGGGGGGCAGGATGGTGGCGGGGGGCAGGATGGATCCAGCGGGGCAGGATGGAGCTGGCGGGGGCGGCAGGATGGGGGGGCAGGATGGTGGCGAGTGGGGCAGGATGGAGCCGGCGGTGGAGCAGGATGGTGGCGGGGGGGCAGGATGGTGGCTGGCAGGGCAGGATGGAGCTGGCGGGGCAGGATGGAGGGAGCGGGGCAGGATGGAGGGAGCGGGGCAGGGTGGTGGTGGTGGGGCAGGATGGGGGGTGGCAGGATGGTAGTGAGCGGGGCAGAATAGAGCGAGCGGGGCAGGATGGAGCCGACGGTGGGAGCAGGATGGTGGCGGGGGGCAGGAAGGTGGCGGCGGGGCAGGATGGAGCCGACGGGGGAGCAGGATGGTGGTGGGGGGGCAGGATGGTGGCAGGGGGGGCAGGATGGAGCCGGCGGGGCAGGATGGAGGCGAGCGGGGCAGGATGGAGCGGCGGGGGAGCAGGTTGGTGGGAGCGGAGCAGTGTTGGTGGCAGCTGGGCAGGATGGTGGGGGCTGGGCAGGATGGTGGGAGCGCTGCAGGATGGAGCGAGTGGGGCAGGATGGAGCGAGTGGGGCAGAATGGAGCGAGCGGGGCAGGATGGAGCGAGCGGGGCAGGAAGGTGGCGGCGGGGCAGGATGGAGCCGACGGGGGAGCAGGATGGTGGTGGGGGGCAGGATGGTGGCAGCTGGGCAGGATGGTGGGGGCTGGGCAGGATGGTGGGAGCGCGGGCAGGATGGAGCGAGTGGGGCAGGATGGAGCGAGTGGGGCAGAATGGAGCGAGCGGGGCAGGATGGAGCAAGCGGGGAGGATGGAGCGAGTGGGGCAGGATGAAGCAGGAGGAGCAGGATGGAGCGAGTGGGGCAGGATGGAGCGAGCGGGGCAGGATGGAGCGAGTGGGGCAGGATGGAGCGAGCGGGGCAGGATGGAGCGACGAGCGAGGCAGGTTGGTGGGGGGGCAGGATGGGGGGTGGCAGGATGGTGGCGAGCGGGACAGGATGGAGCGAGCGGGGCAGGATGGAGCTGATGGGGGAGCAGGATGGTGGCGGGGGCAGGATGGTGGGGGTGAGGACAGGATGGAGCGGCGGGGGAGCAGGTTGGTGGGAGCGGAGCAGGGTGGTGGCAGCTGGGCAGGATGGTGGGGGCTGGGCAGGATGGTGGGAGCGCTGCAGGATGGAGCGAGTGGGGCAGGATGGAGCGAGTGGGGCAGAATGGAGCGAGCGGGGCAGGATGGAGCGAGCGGGGCAGGATGGAGGCGAGCGGGGCAGGATGGAGCCGGCGGGGGAGCAGGTTGGTGGGAGCGGAGCAGGGTGGTGGCAGCTGGGCAGGATGGTGGGGGCTGGGCAGGATGGTGGGAGCGCTGCAGGATGGAGCGAGTGGGGCAGGATGGAGCGAGTGGGGCAGAATGGAGCGAGCGGGGCAGGATGGAGCGAGCGGGGCAGGATGGAGCGAGTGGGGCAGGATGAAGCAGGAGGAGCAGGATGGAGCGAGTGGTGCAGGATGGAGCGAGCGGGGCAGGATGGAGCGAGTGGGGCAGGATGGAGCGAGCGGGGCAGGAGGGAGCGACGAACGAGGCAGGTTGGTGGGGGGGCAGGATGGGGGGTGGCAGGATGGTGGCGAGCGGGACAGGATGGAGCGAGCGGGGCAGGATGGAGCCGACGGGGGAGCAGGATGGTGGCGGGGGGCAGGATGGTGGCGGGTGAGGACAGGATGGAGCCGGCGGGGCAGGATGGAGCCGGCGGGGGGGGAAAAGGATGGTGGCGAGCGGGGCTGGATGGAGCGAGCGGGGCAGGATACAGCCGGCGGGGGAGCAGGATGGTGGCGGGGGGCAGGATGGTGGCGGCGGGAACAGGATGGTGGCAGGGGGGGCAGGATGGAGCCGGCGGGGCAGGATGGAGGCGAGCAGGGCAGGATGGAGCCTGCGGGGGAGCAGGATGGAGTCGGCGGGGGAGCAGGATGGAGACGGCAGGGGATCAGGATGGTGGGAGAGGGGCAGGATGGTGGGAGCAGGGCAGGAAGGAGCGACCGGGGCAGGATGGAGCGAGCGGGGCAGGATGGAGCGAGTGGGGCAGGATGGAGCAATTGGGGCAGGATGGAACGAGTGGGGCAGGATGGAACGAGCGGGGCAGGATGGAGCGAGTGGGGCAGGATGGAGCGAGAGGGGCAGGAAGGAGCCGTAGGAGCAGGATGGAGCTGGAGGAGCAGGATGGAGCCGGAGCAGGATGGGGGGGGGCAGGATGGTGGCGAGCAGGGCAGGATGGAGCGAGCGGGGCAGGATGGAGCGAGCGGGGCAGGATGGAGCGAGCAGGGCAGGATGGAGCGAGCAGGGCAGGATGGAACCGGCAGGGCAGGATGGAAATGGCGGGGCAGGATGGAGCCGGCGGGGCAGGATGGAGATGGCGGGGCAGGATGGAGATGGCAGGGCAGGATGGAGATGGCTGGGCAGGATGGAGATGGCGGGGCAGGATGAAGTGAGCTGGGGGGGGACAGGATGGAGCTGGTGTTGGGGGGGCAGGATGGAGCCGGCGGGGGGGGGGGGGAGGATGGAGCCGGCGAGGGGGCAGGATGGAGCCGGCGGGGGGGGGGGCAGGATGGAGCCGGCGGGGGGGCAGGATAGAGCTGGTGGGGGGGGCAGGATGGTGGTGGAAGGGAGAGGGGCAGGATGGATGCGAGGATACTCACCCGTCCGCCAGCTCACAGGACCTGTCGTTGCCTAGGAAACCAATCTGCTGATCGGTTTCCCAGGCAACCACAGGTCCTCAAGCCATGGAGGAGCTAGAAGATGTAGGTGGAGCACGCCGGCGGATGGGTGAGCATCCTCTATGAGGGTTTTTTTATTATTAGTATCACCAAGGAGGAACGGGGCGGCCGCGGGGTGGCAGGAGGAGCGGGTGGGCCGCGGGGGGGTAGGAGGAGCGGGGGGGCCGGAGGGACAGGAGGAGTGGGGGGCCGCAGGGACAGGAGGAGTGGGGGGCCGCAGGGACAGGAGGAGTGGGGGGCCGCAGGGACAGGAGGAGCGGGAGTCCGCAGGGACAGGAGGAGCAGGGGGCCGCGGGGACAGGAGGAGCGGGGGGCCGCGGTGACAGGAGGAGCGGGGAGCCGTGGGGACAGGAGGAGCAGGGGGCCGCAGTGACAGGAGGAGCGGGGTGGCAGAGGGTGCCACGAGGGGTGGAGGGGCAGGAAGACCGGGGGTGCCATGGGGGGGATGTGAGGAGAGCCGCCACTGCGGCCACCGTGTATCCTCGCGAGAGCGGCACTAAAGCGCCGCTCTCGTCGGGCTGCAAACAGGTGCGAAATTCGAAATTTGAATTCTCGCACCTATTTGCATAGTCTGCGCTCATCGGTCGCCTGCCTCAGGCAGGCGCCAGTGAGCGACCTGTGTCTGGGGCGCGATTTCGGCGACAGACGCAAAAAAAACCTTAGACAATTATGTAGTAGATGATGGATAGGTCTGGTAGAAGTGGAGAGCGACTTGGGGGGAAGATGATGAGCCATGTTTTGCACATGTTCAGTTTTAAAAAGCGAGCAAAAGAGAAGGATAACATGGTGGACAGACATTGTGAAATTTTGGATAGTAAGGAGGTGATGTCAGGTCTGGACAGATAGATCTGGGTGTCATCAGCGTAGAGATGGTACCGAAGGCCGTGGGGTGCAATGAGTTGTCCCAGGCCGAGGGTATAGATGGCGAAAAGTAGGGGTCCAAGAACCGAACGTTAGGGGACACCAACAGATAGGGGGTAGGGCAAAGAGGAGGTGTGGAAGAGGGTGATGCAGAAATTCAGGTTCGTTAGGTATGAGGAGATTACGGAGAGGGCCAGATCAGTGATACCAAGAGATTGACCCTATTTTAAAAACTTCACCCCTCTATTAATTCATTTAGGGGTGCAGTGAGCAAAGTAGTGTCACGTTAGAGTCACAACATCTTATTCTACTGGGTGGTGAAGAAAAAATAATTAACTTTTTTACCACTAAAATGTACAGTACTGTTTGGCCACACGCCAAGGTAGGAGGGAAGCATTTGATTTTTGGAAAATGCGGATTCCATTTGCAGAGCTCCTAATTGCCAGAACAGCAGAAACTCCATTATGTGACCACATTTGGGAAATTACACCCCTTGGAATTGATCTATGAGTGTAGTGATGATTTTGTCTCTGAAAAGCACCCATAGAGCCAAACGTAGTTAAAGTTGCAGAATTAAAGATTGTAAATAAGCCCTTGTTAGTGCTCAGTAAATTGCAGTGCCTGTACACTGTGCTCAACTTGTGCTTCTAGAGAAACAAACCCAGTAAATTAAGCTACCTTCTTCACTACAACATTGCCAAATATGTGGATGCTAACTGTGGTTTGGGCACATTGTGGTGCTCAAAAGGGATTGTGCATTTGGATTTGGGAGCGCTGGTATTGCGACATGTCGCATTCAGGGTGCGGACGAGAATGTGTGATTTGTATGCAAGCATCCACATGCGTACAAATCACATACTGAAGTCTTCCAGTGTTCACGGTCATGTGCGGCCGAGCGCATCACCGTGCGTCCCCATGATACACATAGGGGCGCGTGGTGTCTGCGCTCAGCTTGCTCTTCCCTGCCGCAATACGCAGCAGTATAAGCAGATTAATTCCTGGGGTCAGTATGCTTACATCAATACCAGAATAATATAGTGGTTTTTAGTCTTGCTATATGCAACTTTTTAATCCTATTTTATCCACTTTTTTAGTGGCATGATGAAAAAGCATAGTGTTTTTACCGCTTTATCTATTATTTTTACAGTACTCATTGAAGTGGTAAACTATCATAACAGATTTAAAGATTGGGTCACTCAGGATGACGTGATACCAAATATATGTACTTTTTTTGTTTATGTTTTTTTTTACTCAGATATATGTTTTCATTGATATATTTTTTTACCATTTTTTGGCTCTTTATTTTGATTTATTTATTTATTTTTTCTTATTATTTTTTACTTCTTTTTTTTAACTTTTTTTTACTTTTTTACTTTGTTCCTGTATGGGACATTACCTTTCATTTCCCTGATTGCTCATATAATCCATTGCAATGCACAAACATTGCACTCGATTGTAACTGTGATGGTGGGTTTACACGTCGCGATATCGGCGTCCAAGTTGGACCCGATATCGTTCGCGCGCTTGTACGGTTTGAACGTACAATGCGATGCTGGAACGATGCCAAAACGATATCGGGGTTGAATGAGCGTGCTATTCAACCGCCCGATATCGGATGGCCGTTGTAGCCGCATCGTCCCGTGTGACAGCCCAACTACGATGTGTACGCCCACGTCACCCATTCACTCCCATGTTAACTGGTCGTTCCTGGGTTGGGGAGCGTACACATCGTCGGGACGTTGTATCACGATATCGGGCTGCCTAAACTGGCGATGTGATGCCGGGAAAAGCGCGCTCAAAAAGCGCGCTCCCGCGTCGTTGGCTCCGATTTCGGGCCAATATCGGGACGTGTAAACCCACCATTAGTGCTGAACTGAAAGATTGCCTCTTACACCATGCTGCTGGCATGGTGTTAGAGGCTTTCCCTAGTTGGGTGACAAGGAGGTCATCATGACGATGAACCTGAGTTGCCAAGGCAGCGATCGGGCATCTGTGATCACATCATGGGGATCCTAATTGCTTGACAGAGGAGCACATTTCTCTCCCAGCCTCCTAAATGCTGTGATTGCTATTGATTGTAACATTTAGGTGGTTAAACAACCCAAGGCGGTGTGGGAACCATTCATGGTATTGAGAGCTAGTTCTCAGCTTTCACTTAAGCCTGAGACCTAGTGGGTTGAGAACACCTCTGCAATCATGATATATGGGGTATGTTATGGGTCGGGAAGGGATTAATTTATATACAAATTGTGATATGTAAAAATTAGAGAAAATGTAATTTAGAAATAAAAACCTAATTTAAACAATAGGTAATTTTCTGATAAATCTTCTCATTAAAGGGAACCCTCTGATGAAGGGTTGCTGGGATAAATTATCTCACACTTCCTACAGAAAAAAACAAGGGTACGTGCCCACAATCAGGGATTGCAGTGTTTTGGACATAGCGTTTATTCGCAGTACAAGCACAGTGGATTAGATTACCCATGCCCATTGTGCTTCTTTTTTATACAGTGTAAGCAGACACACAGACCATCTTTCAGCATGTCAGCATGTCAATTTGTACTTGTGGTGATACTAGTGATCTCATTGGGAGAACACAGTGATAATACACTGTGCCCAGAATCCTGATTGTGGACACTGATGGCGTGTTCTCACACAGAAAACAGTAGAATCTCTGCAAGAGAAAACAAACTGTATCCAGAAGACAAATTGTCACTTCAGTGAGGAAGTGGATGAACTCTAGCGCCACCTATAGGTAGCTCCTCAAAGTCATAGTCGACTTTCTGACAAGCCTTTTAATATGACTAAGGATTTGTGCCAGATCAGAACCCCAAACTACAGATGCTGAGTTTCAGGGTAACTGCTCCTCATCAGTGTAGTGTGTGGGATATTCTGATCTGTCTGTATGAGAGGCTATAGATGGCTTTAAATCTCCTTATCTACTTAACTGTCTTCTTATGGTTGCAGGCAAACTTTTCTCCATAAGGTAGATAGCTAGTTCCCCAGACCTCGTCTATAGCCTCTTATACAGCCAGATCAGAATATCCCGCACACTACACTGATGAGGGGGCAGTTACCCGGAAACGCAGCATCTGTAGTTTGGGGTTCTGATCTGGCAAAAATGCTTAGTCATATTAAAAGGCTTGTCATAAAGTCGACTATGACTTTGAAGCGCTAGAGTTCATTCACTTCCTCACTGAAGTGACAATTTGCATATTTTCTAGAGGAGGGATGCGGCTTTAAATCTCCTTATCTACTTTATAGTGATGAGTGAGCATGCTCACCGCTACTCGGTACTCGCACGATTATCCCCGTACTCAGGATGCTTGGCGAGCATTGAGTACCGCCGAGATGCTCAGACTCATCACTAATCATTATCGATGTGACACAAGTATATAGCTCCCTTCAGTGCACAAAGTAAGCTGACACCTCACAGAAACCAGATTGATTGTTAGGGTCCCTCTTGGGGGCACTGCAAAGTGTTGTGTGATGAGTATGCTGTGACGATTTGAAAAAGCCCACCTTCCCCAGAAACACTCGGTTTATAGCTGGATGTCTGTGGGCGGAGCCTATTACTCATTGACTTGCATAGGGCTCGGTGCTCAGATAAGCACCCGAGCATCTCGAGATGCTCGACCCGAGCATCGAGCACTCGAGCTCACTCATCACTACTACTTAACTGTCTCCTTATGGTTGCAGGCAAACTCCTCTCCATAAGATAGATAGCAAGTTCCCCAGACTCCAGAAGGCAGTGTCTCCACATCATGGGCACATACTCTATGGTGAAGCTGAAGTTAGTGCAGTAGAGTTAAACTTTAGGCTTCTCCTTTACTTGCTGTCTTATTTTTTATAATTGAAACTTTAGGCTTCAAGCACAAAAGCAATTTTAAACTAAACAAAATAGGTCTTAAATGGAGAATAAGGGGTTGATAAATGCTAAACTTTGTTCTTATTTGTTACATCAAGAAAATGTGCCAAAGTTCCTTGTGCCAAGTGAAGTATTCTGAACAGATTGTTCTGAGCAATACACTGAGGAATACAGTACAATGTCAACTCAAAAAGAATGTAGTCATAGTTGTTCTGCATTTTGAAATCAAAAGGAAAAAGCCAACATTAAAAATGCTGATGTTTGTTCTTAGTTGCAAGTATAATCAGCACATAACACACATACACTTAAAAATGCCAAATACTTCAATATAAATGCATTATCATTGGGCAACTAAGGTTGCCTATTGTTTAACTTGTATTACAGTATTTATTCATTCAGGAATGAAAGAGTTCCAGTGTCAGTCTTATGTTATTACTTTTTTAATATCATAATTAAAGAAACACTTTTTTTTGTATTTCACCACTGAGTTGGTGCTTGTAATCTAAGTCCCATGTCTCTGGTCTTATACTCACCCTCTGTTGTCAACACCACTCTGGTTGGTCTTCTCCAGTTTGTGCTCCCGAAAAAACTGAAGCAGCTAGCAGGGTGCTCTGAATTACAAGTCTATGAGAGCCTCATTTTAGACCTGCATTGGAAGCTGGCCTCATTTTAGACCTGCATTGGAAGCTGGTAATGTAAGTTGCAGTCAGACGTTGTGGTCACAAGATGGCTCTGTGGGACCAGATCGACGCAAGAAAAAGGTGAAAACGATGGAGGGTGAGTATATTACTGGGGTGCGGACCTTAGATTAAAAGCACCACTCCAGGGCTGAAGACAAAAACAAGAAAATGCTGAAATGGTGCTTACATGGTCTAAGAAATAAATGGTCACAGTCCGTGAATCCAACAAACAAGAAGTGTGTTCTATGAATGTCAGTGAATGACAAATATCTGGGTAGTTAGAACAAGCTGGTGTGAGAAGTAATTGCACTTTTATGAATATAAATGAAGTCTTAGCTAGGTCTACATACCATATGGCATGATTAACACTGGACAAAGTGAAGCAAAATATTAGAACTATATTTTATAGTGAATATTACAGCTTTATTTTTTCACAAGCAGCTGAAAACTCTTTCGAGAGAGTCTTGCAGGTTTATTGGGTTTGGCTTTTGAGCAGTGGCGTAACTTCAGGCCCAGGGGCCCCGATGCGAAAGCTCCAACAGGGCCCCCAATTATTGCAAATCTTTAATAGTATTAGTCTTTTTCTATAGGCCAAAGGGACTTCTGGGCTGCAGGGCCCAGGTGCGGTAGCAACCCCTGCACCTATTGTAGTTACGCCCCTGCTTTTGAGTGAATTCAGAGCAACTTCGTTTCCACTAGCTTATGTAATTTCTATAGGACAGCTCATTCAAACAGAACCTACTTTTTGGAGGTTTGACCTAGTGTTGTTTGTAGTTTCATATCACTAGATTCTGTGAGGGAAGGATACCATGAAGACTAACTGATTAGTTTGGTCTCACGTTGGTGCAGGCCCATTTAGGTCTATTGGCTGTCTGGCTTGTCTGAGAAGATCACAAAAATTACCCCATAAAGGTGAGCTCAGAGAGAACATACCAACCATTTTGGCTTCACGGCATTTACTTTTAATGTTTCCTTTTAAGCTACAATATACTTACCCAGAAGCTTTACAATGTTGGGGTGATCAAATTCTGCCATAAGTGCAGCCTCTCTTTGGAAGTCAGCCTGCATATCAGCAGAGGCTTCTTCTTTTAGCATCTTCACTGCTACCATTGTGAACGGTTCATAAGGAAGCAACCCAGGTGCCCTAAAAAGAAACAAAGAACATTTTACTTCTCGCCACAAAGGTTACACAAAAAGTTGCAATGGGTAATTTCGATTTTCTGACAAATAAAGGGAAAACGGTCTTCTTAAATGCAAAATAGTTAAAATACATCAAAATCTACTTTATTATATGGATTACAAACTACTCAAGAAGATTTATTTGCAAAACAAGAGTAAACTACTAATTTTATGTATCAGAAAGATGAAAATGAAATCTTTAATTCGAGTTTGACAACAGTTAACTCTAGCATCCCATTATCTTCCCCATCTATTTGAATTTGAACATTATCCATTCAAGTTCTTTTCTTTGCTATGAACAGGAGGATCCTGTCAAACACCTCAAATCTCAGCTTTCTGGAGTGTGGTGTAACAGAATTAGAATTCTGTGATCAAAAATAATAACCTCTGTGGCCGTAATTCCTGTTTTCACTTTTGCACATGAATACTGAATTACCGCTAGCACTCAGTCAACTGCTCCTTATGTGACTTCCAATTTTATCTAAAGACAGTGGGGCGTACTAATCAAACACTCGAGAAATCTGGAAAAATTTGTCTGTCTTTCATGTTTATTATGTGCTTCAGACATTTTGTGTTTTGTCTACTTGGATGGTTTATCGAAAAAGGGATCTAACATAATGTACCAAAAAATGCATTCAAATTTTGAAAATTTGTTTGGGCACAAAATAAGTGACAGGCAGGGTAAACTTTGATAAGGTGGTATAAACCTTAGACGGATTTGTCAGACAATATGTATCAGTGTGACAAATTGTCTAGTAGTATTGAATAAGTATGCCCCAATGTATATTTAGCTAACGAGGTAACAAAGGGTAACCTCATTAGCTAAATTATCAAGATTATGAAGCACTCATAATCTTGCAGAAAGTAAACTGTTCATTGGTTTACCTTCTTTGAGTCAAGTACATATGTTGTATTATTGAGTATACAGTATACTGTATGTTACATTGTCATATTCATTTTCCAGTAGGGTGGATAAAAACTGAAAAGTTTCTGTGACAGAGGTCTTAGAGGATTTGTGCAGTAGTCTGCTCGTGTCCCATCAAATTTAACATACAAGTGTACAGCAATGAATTAGACTGTAATTGGACCAGAAGGAAACTGAAGGTAGCTGGATACTTATACTGTAAACAATGTTTCTGATTCTTGCCGCTATCACCCCTACAATACTTCACTCCTTCTAACCCTTAGTGTATGTGCACACTGGGAGGATTAGTGTCGGTTTTTCAGCGAAATTCGCCGGCGGATTAGCAGCATTTTTATGCAAATTTATGTAAATCGTAAGCAGCATATGAGCTTTCATGTAAACCTATGGGATTGTGAAAACGCTGTGCACACAGTGTCGGTTTTGACTGTCGGTTTCGCCGGCGGATGAGCGGATTTATGGCGGAATAGCGGCATCCAACATGATCCTTTTACCGCCAGGTTTAGCAGCGTTCAGTGGCAGAAAAGTCATGCAGCATAAGCAATGGGGCTGTGCACAGCCGCCTGTAAACCGCCGCTAAACGCCCATCCGCCTGTACAAGCAGAAAAGTGGGAGGTCCAGAGACAGGAAGCAGGAAGAAAAACAGAAGAACAAGAAGCAAGCAACATGGAGTGGTATCGCAGGATGGAGATCCCAGTGCCCCGTCTTCTGCTTCTGGTAATCAGATCAGGAGTGTATAATGCTGGAGGGCTGCAATGTAGACTTGTGGAGAGCTAGACTGTGCTGGAGGGCTGCAATGTATACATTAGGAGAGCTGGACTGTATAATGCTGGAGGGCTGCAATGTATACATTGGGAGAGCTGGACTGTATAATGCTGGAGGGCTGCAATGTATACATTGCGAGAGCTGGACTGTATAATGCTGGAGGGCTGCAATGTATACATTGCGAGAGCTGGACTGTATAATGCTGGAGGGCTGCAATGTATACATTGGGAGATCAGGAGTGTATAATGCTGGAGGGCTGCAATGTATACATGGGGACGCATATTGAAGTAATCATCTTTGTTGTTGACTTTTAGATCGAAGCCCGGCCAGAAATATGGGACCAGGGATGTGAATCCTACAGTGACAGGATCCTTAAGGCCCAGTCGTGGAACTCCCTGTGCCGTGAACTTTACCCACTATTCCCAGAGGCTGATCGTGATCTTCAAAATAAAATAGGTAAATGACCTATTTCACAGAATCAAGGAAATGACCAATTGTTTTCCAATACAGAACTAAATTTTTTGTTTTATTTTTTTGGGGTAGAAAAAGACCTAAAAAGCCGATGGAAATCGGTCAGAGATGCTTTCCAAAAATTCATCACAAAATGTGAGAAAAGTGGGTCTGCACCGCCTGCCAGGAAATGCCCTTACTACCATGAGCTACAATTTACTCTCACCGGTAGAAATTTGCGTCCGTAAGTATTTTTGGCATAACTTCAGAAAACATACCATATATAGTTGGGTAAAACGCTATTCAAACGTTAGTCCAAAAATGTGGACAGAAAAGTACCATACTCAGCTTACAAGCCGTTGTGATCATGGAAATGTGTCTTTGGGTGTTTGCATGGGCCTGGACGAGGATGGTGGAGACAGGTATGGGTGGGGGTTGCTGATTGAGCGCCACGTCACATGGTGCGGCTACTGGCATATGCACGCCTCACTCTGCCCATCACAGCGCCAGAGTGAGACGTTCACTATGCGATAATGGCAGCCCCCTCAGTGACAGGCAGAGCCACAGTGTATGCAGGCACCCCTTGATCATTGAACTTACCCTGAAGTGACTGTCATCACGCTCAACATAGCATTACTCCCTTCGTACTCAGGCTGTTTTGTGGTAAAGAGCATTTTACCACACTATTCAAGCGCTGTTACAACACCTTAGACACTAGTCTATATTTTTTAACAGTTGTTAGTGGTAAAATTGAAGTTAGTCATTGTCACAAGGTAAACTATGTCATCTTAATATTTGTTTAACTATTTATTTTAATGTCTAGAACTCAAGGGAACATTCCTCCTCCTCCTACGCCTCCTTCATCTGAACAACATGGAGCCGAGAGTGGGCAGATTGCTACGGAACCTGGGACCCCCTCAATCCAGGATGTTAGCATAGGCGTTTCCTCCTCGGGAACATCCACTCCGGATGTTGAAGGTCAAGATTTGGGAGCAACTGGCACATTCAGTGAGAATTCTGCCTCAAGTGCAACTCGCACTTCTTCTTTTGAGACGGGCTCTCCAACACCCAGATTAACAACGAGTGGCAGACGTGTACCCCGAAGCAATGCTGGTCGCGGCAATGTCCCATCCTTTGCGAATGAGGCACTCACATTTTTGCAGAAGGCCGGCAATGATGACGAGTTTGATCACGTTGGAGCACATGTTGCATGCTGCTTAAGAAAGATGCCACCTGAGCGGTACGCCGCATTAATGCCAGTTCTCTATGGACTTCTAAACATCTACCAGGGTAAAGACCCCGTTCCAGATGTACCAACCGTTATGCTTGGTCTCTACCAATTATTTCATGGACAGAACCCCAGACCAGTTGTGTCTGGCGGCCAGGACAGACAATGTCCAACGGCGCCTCTGCAAAGTGAGCCCAATACATTTCGTCCCACACAAGGTCAACACTTGCAGAACTACACATCATTCACCTCACAGTTGTCTGATGATAGTTCTGCAAGTATTGAAATGGCAAGTCAAAGTTTATTTGGTGGTGATTATGGGAGTCGGTCTTTCACAAATTTGGAATAAAAGGGTGACTAGATGTAAGCTGTTGCTAATTTTTTGTATGTTTTACTGAAAATAAAAAATCATAAAGGGTCACATGTTATTTGCGATTAAAATAAAGCGGTTCTATTGTTAAACCTTGCCTTGGTTAATGTACATGCACCCACATTTACGCAACACACATATGAAGTTTGTATGCGCCTAAAAATTAAGAATAGAGATTTGTGCTAAGACATCGTGCACGTGCACAGTCTTAGCTCTACACAATCAGCATTGTTGGTAGCTAGCGTGTATAGTACCTAACACCAGTATTGTGCAGACGATCGATATTTGCTAACATAATGCATGCCTACACACTTTGGAATTTGTATGTTCACATATACTCTTAGCTTTATTATGTAAAATAATTCACACATACCATAGTATGATAAACCAAACTTTTATTAAGGTACATATTTTGAATTATTTTTTTTTAATTTTGATTTTCCATCAATCCTTTTTTTGAGAAATGGACTGTATCAATTTTTGTAAAGAAAATATTACAATACAGCAATATAAAGGAAAACTGGCAAGGATTCAAGACAAGAGTGGTTACATATAGTGGAAAGGAATGACGATACAAAGGCGCAGGTGATATTAGAACTGTGGGTAATCTCTGCAAGAAGAGAAAAGGTCCTTAATACCTGCAAAGTTTTAAAACTATATTCCGGATGGGTGGGCAACATGGCTGGAAGAGTATTGCCAGGGCACGGCACCTTCAGGGGTCATGAAATAGTCCGCAAAGGTGTCTCTCACAGCCAAAGCCAAATTTTCAGGCCGTCCAGTAACCCAATTGATGGTGTTAAGGGATCGTAGGCGCTGCAAAGTTTCGACGTGTTCATTTGAATTATCACGCAGAAAGTTGTGCAACACGCAGCATGCCTTAACAACAACATCAACTGTGCTTGGATTCAGTTGAAGAGCTGAATGCATGACCCTCCACTGACTAGTCATGATCCCGAAGGTGCATTCCACGACTCGGCGTGCCCGGCTTAGCCGATAATTAAAAATCCTGCGCCGATCATCCAGTCCCCTACGTGGGTATGGTCGCAGCAGGTTAGGCATCAGGGGAAAAGCTTCATCCGCTACCATTACGTAGGGGACTGGATGCGTGGAACCGGGCAAAGGGTTATCGGCAGGTAACGTGTTGTGATGTTGAAGCACTTGTATACCAATTTGTGAGTTTCTCAACACACGAGAATCCCCGGTACTGCCATAGGCACCCACATCAATGGCAACAAATCGGTAGTGAGCATCGGCCACCGCCATCAGGACCACGGAAAAATATTTCTTATAATTAAAGAAACGTGATCCTGATCGCGGAGGCTTTCTCACACGGATATGTTTGCCATCAACGGCACCTATGCAGTTCGGGAAGTTGGCCACAGACTGAAAGCCTGCTGCGACCTGCAACCAAGTCTCCTCGTTTGGAGAAGGCATCACAATGGGCTGCAAGTGCTCCCAGATCACAGCGCACGTCACCTTAACAATTTGGGAAATGGTGCTTTTGCCCACCCGGAACTGGAGATGTAGCGAGGAAAAACTTTCCCCCGTGGCCAGAAATCTGAAAAAAAAAGAAAAAACACAATTAAAAAACATGACAAATGTACCTAGGCCATTATGCATCGGGAGGGAGAAGACCGGCGGGCTGAAGCAAGAGGATGCCTGGGCCAAACAGAGGAGTGCACCTGGACCGAACAAATGCCTTGGAAGAGAGGTAAGTGATCGACTGGGGGGGGGAGGAGATATGGGGGTGAGGTGCGGGGATACTGACATGGCGGCCCGGACAGGGGGAGGTGGGGGTTGTGTCTGGCGGCGGACGTGTGCGGGGAGTGTGGTGGGGGGGGGCTGCAGGTTGCGGGTGTGGGACCTTGAGGAGCGTTGCAGGGAAGCGGCGCGGGTTAGTGGATGGGGCTGGCCGTGGGTGGATGTGGGTCGGGGATGGGGAGAACAGCGACAGGGTAGGGGGATAGTGGGGTGAGGGCGGCGAGTCGGTGGAGGGCAATGTCCGGGGGTGTGCGCATGCGCCGTGTTGTGTGGATACTGAGGCAAACTCGTATCCACATGAGGACGGATGCAGCGCCGCCCTGGACGGAAAATAGTATCCCTCGCGATTATGTAGTAGATGGTTATATGCAACACTGACCTCAACGTAATAAGCAGACGTTGTTCGGCATGGATCGCAGGCCGCATCCTGGTGTTTTGGTAGGTTAGTTTTCCACGCAACATCTCCAGCAGATTATCAAACGCATTGATGCTCAGTCTGCAGAATCCCACAAATTTTTCAGGGTATCTAAACAAAAGGGAAAAAAACAGAAAATAAGTATAAGGTTTTTGACAACTCTGTTGGGGTGTTTCAAACTAATTTGCTTAACATTAATATAATTTTGACTTACCTTCTCAAGTCTTGGTACAATTGTGTAAAGTGTCCCATCTGACCCCGCTCCGTCAGGAGGGGATGTACCCACATTCGTGGGGTTTCCTCCACCTGTTTATAATCGAAGAAATTAAAAACTGTTATCACGTACAAAACATATGCTCATAAAAGTGCAAAGTTTACATGTTTTTCAGTTTATGGACAGATAAACATATTGCTTACCTCATTTTCCTCCTCTTCATGATCGATGAGCTGCTGCAAAATGAGCAAAAGCAGCACTTGTTTGTGGACCCGCCGCCAAGTTCGTACTCTGGTGAGTGACATGATTCTCTGCCTTGGACAAAGGATGCACACGAAGCGTCTGCTAATCCTTTTTTGGGGAAAGAGATCATGAAGATCATGTGACAGGAAATTGTTTTTTTTTTTTCCCAAGGGGTTGTTCAAATGACACGTACTTTATTTACAATCTCTATCCTTCACATGAACAAATCCTCCATAGAAAACCGCTCAAAAAACCGCTATGAAAACCGCCTGTAAAACCGACTGTAACCGCTGTTCAACCGCTGCTAAAAACGCTCTAAAAACCGCTGGAAAACACAGGAAAACCGCCGGAGAGTCCAGGGCTCTGGACTCTAGACTCCAGCTAAATAAACAGCGGTTTACTGGCGTTGTGGAAGCTGCTAAACCTCCCAGTGTGCACATACGACAAATTGTCTAGTAGTATTGAATAAGTATGCCCCAATGTATATTTAGCTAACGAGGTAACAAAGGGTAACCTCATTAGCTAAATTATCAAGATTATGAAGCACTCATAATCTTGCAGAAAGTAAACTGTTCATTGGTTTACCTTCTTTGAGTCAAGTACATATGTTGTATTATTGAGTATACAGTATACTGTATGTTACGTTGTCATATTCATTTTCCAGTAGGGTGGATAAAAACTGAAAAGTTTCTGTGACAGAGGTCTTAGAGGATTTGTGCAGTAGTCTGCTCGTGTCCCATCAAATTTAACATACAAGTGTACAGCAATGAATTAGACTGTAATTGGACCAGAAGGAAACTGAAGGTAGCTGGATACTTATACTGTAAACAATGTTTCTGATTCTTGCCGCTATCACCCCTACAATACTTCACTCCTTCTAACCCTTATAATTCCTCCACCCATTAATGAATTGGTCATATCTTCCTCCTTTCTGCCCATCCATTTCACCTCCTCTTGGGGTCTGTTCCTCAACATAAAATCCTTTGTCTCCAGACAAAGCATTCACTGATCTCAGGGAGACTAGTCAAGGAAAACACTGCGGGCAGCCGGCTAAAGCGCTCAAACACAGTGAAATCCATGATGCATTGCCCCTGGAAATTTGAATATGCAAATGGAGTCCGTGGAGCCTCTTAATCGAGGCTCCACGGACTCCATTTGCATTTGTCTCCAGACACACATAGCCACCTCATGCCATCTCCTGATCCCAATTACTAACAATATAACTGCGTTTCCTCATTGCTGGTGATACCTGTCCAAATCCTGGCCCTCCTCACCACATTCCGTCAGTCATTTCTAAACACAGTGAAATCCATGATGCATTGCCCCCTGGAAATTTGAATATGCAAATGGAGTCCGTGGAGCCTCTTAATCGAGGCTCCACGGACTCCATTTGCATTTGTCTCCAGACACACATAGCCACCTCATGCCATCTCCTGATCCCAATTACTAACAATATAACTGCGTTTCCTCATTGCTGGTGATACCTGTCCAAATCCTGGCCCTCCTCACCACATTCCATCAGTCATTTCTAACCCCCATCCACTATCAGGAATTTTCACAAGCGTTCCAACCTTATGCACATTTACTCAGCCCTGGCTTCCCCAGTCCCTCAACAGGAGTCCTATGTAACACCTGTTCCATATGCAAGACACTTGTATACATCCATAATCTTTTCATCTCTAGCAAATTTTCCTTCCTCAACGTCACTGAAATGTGGCTCACCACCTCTGGCACAACTTCTCCAGCTGAATTTTCTTAAGGTGTATTCCATTTCTCTAAAATCACTCATGCTAGTATCAAGCATGGTCGAGGAGTTGGCTTGCTCCTGTCAGCAGCTCCTTTACCCCAAGTTCATTGCCACTCTTCACACCCTTTTTTTTTCAGATGCACTCTGTTCACATCTATGCCCCCTCCATCCTTCACCTATCTGTCATTCACCGCCTCCCCTCCCCCCAAAGGACTGCTACCACCTTCTTTGACCCCTTCACCACCTGGCTACTCCATTTCTTTTCTGTTGACATCCCTACTATTGCCATGGGTGACTTTGACATCTATAGTGACACTTCTCACTCATCTGTCTGTAAGTTCTTAAAACTCACTTCCTCATTCCGCCTTGCTCAATGGTTGTCTGCACTTACTCACAAAGATGGCCACATGCTGGACATCATCTTCACCCATCTCTGTTCCCTATATAACTTCTTTAACTCACCTCTCCCCGACTGACCCCCACAACTTACATTCTTGTCTCTTTCCTTTCCAAGTACAACACCCCCATTCCTTAAACTTGCACATCTTTGACGAAATCTAAACACCTTGATCCACACAAACCTCCTCCCTCTTTATAGATATGGTTTCCTTACATGATGCAGATACTGCTGCCACTTCACATAACACCACAATATCTGCATCCCTCAAATCGGTGGCCCCCTCTTGCATACAAAAAAAAAAAAATCGCAAGATCAACAGGCAACCCTGGCATACCTGCATAACAAAAGAACTGAGGCAATTTTCCAGGGTTGCTGAGCGGAGATCAAAGAGATCCCATTCTAAAGAGCATTTTATCATTTATAAACAGTCCCTCAACAATTCACAATAAATGCTGCAAAACAAACCTACTTCTCATCTCTCAATCCTCCTTGCCTCACAAACCCTAAACAACTATTTAACTCTCTCAATTCTTTTCCATATCCCAGCACCTCGGTTCTCTCCTCTCATCTCCGTTGAAGACTTATCCTCATTCTTCAAGCAGATCAACATCATCAGAGAAATCTCTGGCCAACAATTCCACAATTCCTCTCTATAAATACTTAGGCCCCTTCCTCCTTACCCACTTTCTCCACTATTACAGAGAAAATCTTTCCTCTCTACTCTCCAGATTGCATCTCACCAACTGTACACTTGACCTCCTCCCATCACACCTTATCCGAAACCTCAACTCAGTTTTTATCCCAACCCATCTCTTTAACCTATCACTAACAATAGGTGTCTTCTCCTCATGCTTTAAACATGCCTTGATCATACCCATCCTCAAAAAGCCCTCCCTTAAATGATCCTCTTTGTCTTTTGCTCCATATAACTTCCCACCCATGCCTCAAAAATACTGGAACATCACGTTCAGCTTGAGCTTTCCTCCCACCTCTTCTCTTGCTCCTTCTTTGACGATTACAATCTGGCTTCTGACTGCATAATCAAACTGAAATAGCCCTAAATAACGTCACCAATGGCCTAGTAACCACAAAAGCCAAGCGATACTACTTTGTTCTCCTTCTCTTTGAGCTCTCCTTTGTCTCTTCCTCTTCAGACAGACTTTTCCCCATTTTGGATCTCTTCATACATAACAGATTGGACTTTCAGTGTCTCCCTCTCTCACACTACCTTCTCATCTTGCCCCCTATCTGTGGGTGTCCCTCAAAGTTTAATTCTAGGACCTCTGCTCATCTCCATCTACACCATTGGCCTGGGACAGGGCTTTCAGTATCATCTATATTCTTACAACACTCAGATCTACCCCTCTGGACTTTATATAACCTCCTTATTATTATACCACAATGTATGCCTACTATTTCACTCTTTTCCTCTCAATTTCTCAATTTCTAAAACTGAACATGGACAAAACAGGATTGAAAATCTTTCCTCTCATTCTACCCATCTCCACACCTAACCATCAAAGTCAAAGGCTGCTTAGTCTCTGCAGTCCCTCAAGCTCACTGCTTTGGGGTAATCCTTGACTCTGCTCTCTCTTTCAAATCCCATATCCAAGCCCTTTCCACCTCTTGCCAAAACCAACTCAAAAATATTTCCTGAATCTGTACATTGCTTAACCAAGTATCTTCGAAAACACTAGTGCATGTCCTCAACATCTCTCACCTTGACTGCTGTAACCTCTTTCTCTCTGGCCTCCATTCTAGCACTCTCACACCACTCCAAACTATCTTAAGCTCTGCAGCCCAACTAATCCACTTGTCTCCCTGCTATTCCCCATCTTCTTCTCTCTGCCAAGCCCTTCACAGGCTCCCTACTGCCCAGAGACTCAAGTTCAATACCATAACCATGACATGCGAAGACAGCCACAACCTGTCTCCTCCGTACATCTGTGACAGTCTCTTTGTACTTACCTCTGATCCTCATAAGATCTCCTTCTCTACTCCCCTCTTATCTCCTTCTCCCACAACTGCATACATGATTTCTCCCATGCATCTCCAGTATTCCTGATTTCTCTACCCCAGCAAATCAGATTCTTATCTGTGGAATTCCTCTAAAGGAACATGAAGACCCACCTCTTCCAACAAGCCTACAACCTGTAGTAAACCTCAGTCCACTGTAACACCACATGACCAGCTACCCTCACCTATAATATCTTCACCCATCCCAAGTAGACTGTGAGCCATCATAGGCAGGGTCTTCTCACCTCTTGTACCAGTTTGCATCTTGTATTGTTCATGATTGTTGTACCTGTTGTTATTATCTATACCCCTTTTCACTTATAAAGCACCATGTCATAAATGCTGCTATAATAATAATAATAATAATAATAATAATAATAATTTCTGCTTGTAGTGGCTGCAGTGAAGTCTGGTTGCCATGTAAGCCAGACACATGGCCTTAATATTCTTGGACTATGCTGGACTTTGTGTAATTGGCAGTGACAATAAATCTTTGTTGGAGGAGGATCAAGGTCTATGTAGCAAGCAGCCTAAAGGCCGCTTTACACACACCAACTTATCTGTCCAACTTCTGACCAACTTGCTGGTTGCAGTGAAATCATGGACACATTGCTCCATTTTGTGGCTGTGTACAAATGGAACTATGTGTCCATGATTTCACTGCAACCAGCAAGTTGGTCAGAAGTTGGACAGATTAAAAAATAGAGGCTCTGCAGATGCAACACGACGAACAATTAACCTGCTCTCACACATAGAAAAACACAAGACTCCCGCCCTGATGGTCTCTGGTGATGCAGAGAAAGCATTCGACAGGGTCCATTGGGGATACATCCACGCCCTTGAATCTTTGTACTCGACCCCAACAGCCAACATTCTAACCAATGACACTCTCACCAACACCTTTAGTCTATCTAACGGAACCAGACAGGGCTGCCCACTCTCCCCTTCACTATTCGTTCTATACATAGAACCACTGGCAGAGAAAATACGAATGAATAATTGTATTAGAGGAATCCACGCCAACCACAGAGAATTTAAAATAAGCTTATTTGCCGACGACGTCTTATTAACATTATCTGACCCTATTAATTCTCTAAGACACCTATTTACAGCCATCGAAGAATTCTCCGCTATCTCATCTTATAAAATTAATCTGAGGAAAACCCAAGTCCTCCACTATAATCTTGATCCTGAATCTCTAGCCTTACTCAAAAGCGAACATAACCTTGACCAAGACAGAAAAGATCTAGATTTTCTGGGCATCAAAATCACGCACCACACATCTACCTTAATGGACCATAACCTAGACTTACTATCTAAAACCACCCTAGGAGACCTTGCATACTTATCTAAAGCAGACCTATCATGGATAGGAAGAATAGAAGCCTACAAGATGTTTATACTACCCAAAATTTTATATGTATTTAAATCCCTCACACTCCCACTCAAACACTTATGGCTTAAGAAACTACAGAGACAATTGTCCTCCTTCATATGGGGTAACAAAAAACCTAGAATTGCAAAATCGACCTTAGAGAAAAGTAGACTTAATGGAGGCCTAGCAGTTCCCAATATCACAACCTACTACCAAGCAACTATCATCAACCTAAGCAAACCATGGTGGGATGATTCCACAAGACCAAGCTGGGTCTCACTTGAAGAAAACAGCCATCAGAAAATCAAACTTAAACTTTTACTCCTGGTGCACCTATGCGACAAGAAAAAAACCCCTTCCAAAAAACTTAACAACCAAAGCTACGGTTCAATCGTGGAAACTTCTCTCTGCCAGAGCCTCAGAAAACTCCTCCTCCACCGCGCCGGATTGTATCCCAATAGATACCCTAAACTTGCTTAGCTCATCCCTCAATATTGAATCGTGGAAAAACAGGAACATACACTTCCTCTCTGACATCCTTGACGACTCCAGTAAATTGATCCCCTTCCCCCGCCTTCAAACCATTTTCGGTTTACATGACCAAGAACATAGGAAATGGGAGAAAATTAATGCCTACCTCTCAAAAAGAAAATTAAACTTCCACCTACCATTAATAATAGCGCAAATGTTCAAATCCCCTCATAGTCCCATTTTCTGGTCTACCAAGAATCTTTGCAAAGAGATCAACCTAGACTCACTTAAAAACAAAACGCCCAACATATTAGCATGGGAGAAAGAATTGGGTGTCTCAATAGAATTGACTCTCTGTCTAAAACACTTGCATGCATACAGAAAAACATCTCCTGCACGACACTGATCGAAACCCACTATAAATCACTTTCAAGGTGGTATTACACCCCCCTTAGACTCCACCAGATGAAGGAGGACAGCTCACCTATGTGTTGGAGGTGTAATCAAGAAATAGGAACCATATCACACATCTTTTGGTCCTGTACAAAATTGACGGACTTTTGGAACAAAATCCAACTCCTAATCTACGATCTATCAAATAATTCCCTAACCCTTACGCCTGAATTTGTAAACTTACTCACAAACACTGCGCAAATTCCACCTCAACTAAGACATCTAGCAGTCCACATCATCCTCTCGGCGAAAACCATGATTGCAGCACTATGGAGAGACCCTAAACCACCCTCATTCTCAGCTCTAATGGAAAAGATTGCCCTCCATAATACGTATGAACTAAACTATGCACTACGAAACAACATTATGGGCAAATACAACAAGAAATGGAGTCCTTGGAATGAAACCTTTCCAACCGTACTACATACCAAGAAGAAAACTAGCGGATAATCAATGACTATCTCTACTTGTATCTCCACCCCCCCTTCCCCTCTCCCTGACACTCCTTCTGATTAATTACTTAACTTTGATTTTAGTTAAAAATACCGCCTTAGGGCCCTTTCACATCAGCGTTTTTTTAAATTTGCGGCAGATGCGGTGAAAAAACCGCATCTGCCGCAACTGCCGCATAACGGTTCCACTTGCGGCACGGTTGCGGTTTTTTCCATAGGAAGTATAGGGGGACTTGCGGCAGATGCGGCAAGTGCGGTATTGCACTTGCGGCAGGTGCGGCAGAGAAAAAAACCGCGGCTTACTGCGGTTTTTTTCTCTGCCGCACCTGCCGCAAGTGCAATACCGCACTTGCCGCATCTGCCGCAAGTCCCCCTATACTTCCTATGGAAAAAACCGCAACCGTGCCGCAAGTGGAACCGTTATGCGGCAGTTGCGGCAGATGCGGTTTTTTCACCGCATCTGCCGCAAATTTAAAAAAACGCTGATGTGAAAGGGCCCTTAAGCAGACATGTACGACCACTATTAAAACTTTAAAACCAAGTTAACTCATTCTTTTTGCTGCGTTTAACCGACTAAGTTAATAATACAAATTTTTTTATTTTATTAATGTAACTCCCTATTGAATTTTAGTAGTCGAAAATACCACATCAAGCAGACATATACGACAACTACTAAAATCTCAACACCATTTTATTCACACTTATTGTTATGTTTAACTGTTTAAGTTAATATTATAAATTATCTTATCTTATTATTGTAACCTTACTGAATTTCAGAAAATTATTACTCAGTTTGAAAGTTTGATACTTCTTTCAACTGTACCCTGTTTAAAATCAATAAAATCATTTGAACAAGAAGTTGGACAGATAAGTTGGTGTGTGTAAACCCACAATTACTCTCAGTATTAATGTGCAAAGAAGGCCTGGTGAATTGCTGAATGTGCAGTGAAGGAGTAAATTTTAGATGAAACTGGCAAAAAGCAGCATGTGGTAGACAAAGCCCCCAGAGAATGACTACTTGAACAGCAGAGAACAGGGACATAGAAATAAAGCCCTAGGACACTGAACCACTGAAAGGTGGACACAATGATCAAGAATTAATAGCGAAGTTGCATTGTCATTAAAAATAAACCAAACACTTCCCCTGACATGTTTCGCCATACGTCTGCCATCTTCAGGGTAATAAGGTTTAATTTTAATGACAGTGTAACTTCTCTATTAAGTGTAATGACCTGTGAGTAAAGAGAAGTCCATTTGAGTTTTTAGCCCTTTTTTCAGGAGTTTTCTTTTTATCCTTTTTTTCCCCTTGTATAATTAATATAATATGGTAACCTGGATCATAGTCGAGTAGCTGATAGTTATTGGTCGACGTTGTTGGATTTTGAATAACAAAAAATTGATAAATGATATTAAGGGCAGCTTTACACATCGCGATATCGCAATGCAACATCGACAAAAAGTCACGTGGTACGGTCTTTGCAGTTGATATCATTCGTGCGTTGTGTTGTGTAAATGGACAATGCGACACGAAAAAAAACTACCTACGATATTGCAAGAAGATTGTGCAAGCCCTTCAATCGTACGATATTGTATATGCGATGTGGCAGGATCGTGCTGTGTGACAGCGCAACTACGATTTTGTGTCCCTGGGTTGCTCATACCCAGCGCAAAAAAGTTGTGTACAAAATCGTAGTTGTGTTGCCTGCCGATATCACCCTGTGTGACATCTACTATGCGATTTTGGACGAGTGCCAAAAAGGTGTGCGCTCCTGTGAAATCGTATGCAATATTGGAACGATATTGCGACGTGTAACGATACCCTAAGGCCCCTTTCACATCAGCGTTTTTTGCTGATCACGGCAGTTGCGGTGAAAAAACCGCAACTGCCGCGATTACCGCTTAACGGCCGCACTTGCGGTTCACTTGCGGCAAGCCCCATGCAATGTCTATGGGTTTGCGGTAAGTGTGCGGCAGGTGTGGCAAGTGCGATTTCGGCACTTGCGGCAGTTGCGGCCGCAAAAAAAACACGGTATGCCGCGGTTTTTTCGTGGCCGCACCTGCAGCAAGTGCCGAGACCGCACTTGCCACACCTGCCACAAGCCCCATAGACAAATGTATGGGACTTGCCGCAAGTGAACCGCAAGTGAACCGCAAGTGCGGCCGTTATGCTGTAATCGCGGCAGTTGCGTTTTTTTCACCGCAACTGCCGCGATCAGCGAAAACCGCTGATGTGAAAGCAGCCTAAGTTACATATTTGAGTTACACATCTGTTTTTTCTTCTAACAAAGTGGCAATAACTAAAAATGATTTGTCTGTAATTGTGTTTATAGTTGTCTTCGGCAAAGTTGGATTGTTAATATTATTTTGTCTGTAATATTCTCAAATACCTCACATTATGGTTATTACAAATATTTGACTAGTTTACTGCTTAATATGCTAATGTAAAAATGTAGGCATCTTGCTAGATTTTTGTGGAACATCAAAATATTTCCTTTATCTAAACAAGTGCATTTACAGTAGTTAAACCCATATAAAAATATATAGTTCTGTATACAAAATATCACGACTCTCCTAGAAAAACTATCATGACTACCATTTCCTGCATTGAGAATCTTTTTCACGCCATGAGGCCTAAAGCCTACACAGAATAAACAGAATACAGTTAGCTGACATGTTATTGGCACTAAATGGAGAATGATGTTCCAAGAGCTGTAATACAGCGCTGGGGGAGAGAAGGAGGTTGCTAGGTTTAGGAACAGGCATATGTTTAACATACGACAAGACAAATATTTTAATAAGAGCAGAAGGAGATGTTTCAACTTGTGCTGATAAATGTCACACTTCACACCGATCAGCATATGGTAGATTATAGTGATACATTATAAAACCAAGGCTCAGTAAAAAAAATAAGGCAGCAAGTCAGCAAAAGATGACGGATCTATGTCATTCTACTGTTCCAATGGAAATGACTGATGGCGATGTAAAGAGCATTTATCAGGAGAAACACACATTGTAGGGAACAGTTAGGAAAGAAAAAGGATTTGTTTTACCTGGCTTGAAAAACCCGTCCAAAGGCTCCTTCTCCAATATCCCTGACATATTCAATATTATTCCTGGGATATTCAAGACTTTTGAGTTTAGGGTTCAGAAGCAGTGGCATTCTTTGATACATGGGGTTTGGATGTAACCTGTCCAGTACTAGTTCTGATGGAAGGGCTGTGAGTGTTGGATTGGTAGTTTCTCTGGAAAAAATAATGCACATGTTAAACTATCAAAGGGGTTATGTGGGACTATTTAATATTTTGGGCCTAAGAGCTAACAACAGGTAGTTGCTAACTATCTACCTAGCGCCGATCTCATGGTGCAGACAGACATTGCTCCTGTTCACATCACGTCAACAAAGCAACTTCTTCTCACCCATGTTCTGTCGAGAGGGCTTCACTGCCAACGTCATGCTGATTGACACCTGGCTCACTGCTGCCTAACTGTGGGAAGCTGGCTGTCAATCAGCATGATGTTAGCAGTCAGAACTCAATGACAGGAAAGACTGGAAGAAAAAGCGTTGCTGTTGACTTGTCACAGTTGAATTGTTGCTATGATCGGTCAGTGACTGCACTGTGCCAGCATCGGCTAGAACAGGTAGGTAGTTAGCAACTTCCTGTCTGATAGTTTTTAGGCTCATAGTAAAAAAAGAAAAAAGTCCCCAAGCGCTCTCCCCTTGTGTGCTGTCTTCTTCCCTCATGTGCTCTCTCCTTTGAGCTGTCTTCCCCCTATGTGCTCACCCCTCTGTATATGGTCTCTCTCCCCTGTGCAGTCTTCTCATCTCTGTGCTCTCTTTTGAGATGTCTCTCCACTGTGCACTCTCTATCTTTGCACCCTGATCACTCACAATGTGCAAGAACCGCCATCAATTGGGTGTGCCACTCTGACGCCATCTATGGCTGCATATGGCACGTAATAGTTGGACATCCTGATGGCGGAAATGAATGACGAATGCCACAAGCTAATTAAGTAAGTGGATGGGGTTTAGGGCACGAGGTACAAAAGGTACAAATCTTTCCATGTAAATAGCTTCTTATCTTTGGGCAACTACTACCGTAAATATTGCTGTGTTAAATATATCACAATGTTATACTTCTATAGGTATTGAGAACTTTCAAGCATTCACAGGAGAGCATTATTTCCTCATTTTCTGCTTTTTACCTACCTGCTGGAAAAGGAATCCAAGATCTAGTCAAAACCTTTGAAGTATTTCTCCCTGAAAATTATAGGAATTAGCTATGCTTTGTCATGCACATGTTTATTTCCTTTGCGTGTATTGGAACAACACAAATTGGACATACTTTTACAAAAAAAAAAAATTGAAATTGACTTGATAAAATTGTTGGCAACTTTCCAGAATATTGGGTAAACATGTGATGCTTGTTTTGCTCAGTGGCAAGTAACATGTTTGGGCAACATGAAAATCACACCAAAAGCCTGACAAAAAGGGGAGAAGTTGACTAATACCGTCACACGCAGCAATATTGCATGCAATTTCACTGGCAATTTGCTGGTTGCAGTGAAATCATGGACACATTGTTCCATTTTGTTGCCGTGTACAAATGGAACAATGTGTCCATAATTTCACTGCAACCAGCAAATTGCCAGTGAAATTGCATGCAATATTGCTGTGTGTGACGGTACCTTTAGTCTTGGCATTGTGTGTCTGTGTGTGCCAAACTGAGCATGGAAATTGTAAGGACAAGAAGAGAATGCTTTGAAGACTTTAGGATTAAATTTGTTGAAATTAATCATAAATTTCAAGGTTACAAGTTCATCTCAAAAGGTCTTGATGTTCCTTTGTCCATGATGCACAACATAATGAAAACGTTTTCAACTCATGGCACTGTTGCTAATCTCCCTGGATGTAGACTATAGATAAAAATTGATGAAAAATAACAAATATTGGACATAAAAGCCCTTGATGCTAATAGGTATTATACTCTAGTGGAGGTCACAACAAAAACATATATACCTATATAAGATTCTCAAAATAGAACTAGACAATAAATAGAAGATGACCAAAAATTACAACTATATAAACTTTATTGATCAAATTTCATTCTCCACACACCTGAAGATAAGATAAAAAGACTCTATTAAAAATCAGAAAAAAACAGTGTGGTCAATGGTGTGTCACATTATGGCATGAAATGTAGATTAAAGATATATAATAATTTAAAAATGAATACTACAAAAAAGGGAGTTACAATGTTTGCAGAAGCAAATAATTAATAGTAATTAGATGGACGGAAACCCACAGATATTTGTAATAACCAAAAGAACACTATACAAATAGTAGCAAAAATATAATTGATGGAGGGATTCTAATCCAAAAAATGAATAAATTAATAAAGAAAAATCAGCAATAAATAGAGTGAAGCAGTGCAATGACAGAATTACTCACCATAGTGCACCTTAATAAATGTAGATCATCACTAGATTACCCTGTGACTCCCGTGGGCACATTTGATGACCACATCATCATTTGTTTCCCCTCCCCACCTGGTTTCCAATTGGATATCAACGTGTACACACATACACAAATGCAGAGGCTGACTCCCAGGATGCTGGGCGCGGTGTGTGATGCTGTGACAGAGTTTGGCAAGCACCCATTTGAATACAGGTGTGCAAGGGATGCTATCTCTATATAAAATGACAAAGAACAGTGCCCCAGTGCCTCCTGATGAAGCTGTAGACAAAATACACATTGAGGCACTGGGCAGTGTGGTGTAGTTACTGGCACATCAATTATGTTGTACTCTAAATGGTAATTCTGTCACTGAACTACAGCACTTTATAGATCTATTTATTGCTCATTTATTCATTTTCTGGATTAGAATCCCTCTGTCATTAAAGGGAACCTGTCAGGTGGTTTATGTCCCCCCAGCTTCCACTATCTGCACCTGCTGATTCATAGTGCTATTCTAATCATCCCTGTCTGAGCTCATAGTGTAATGTGAAAGGTGAAGAAAAAGCATTTATACACTTACATTTCAGTCCCCACCTTGGAGGAGGGGAACTGTCTGGCAGGTTAATAGTTAACTCACTATTACCTTGCATGACTAAAAGGCCTGTGTGATGTAACGATCATGTGACCATAGTGGGTGGAGCTAAGCGAGTTAACTCATTATCTATAGAGACTTAGCTCCGCCTATTGTAGTCACATAGTTATGACATCACATCAGGTCTCCCAACATGTTCTAACATAAGGCTGAAATTTTAACTATTAACCTGCCAAACAGTCTCCGTCCTCCAAGCTGGAGACTGCCAGAAAATATGGGAAGCAAGGTGTACCACGGTCCGCGCTGCTGAGTCCACAAAATCACCTGGGATGCAAGATGTTGTAGCAGTATACTTCTTTATTTCTTCTTACGCGTTTCGGCGCCCTTCCTGGCACCTTCCTCAGGAGGGGCACCGAAACGCATAGGAAGGAATAAAGAAGCATACTGCTACAACATCTTGCATCCCAGGTGATTTTGTGGACTCAGCAGCGCGGACCGTGGTACACCTTGCTTCCCATATTTTCTGGCTGTTTTTCCACGTTGGAGTGGTCGGTGGAGGTCCTGCAGCAGCTGATACTGTGATATGCTGTTAAACCAGTTTTGGGTCTCACAACTGGAATAGGTGAGTGCAACTGCATTACACCACTCACATCTGAGTGTCACTAGTGATAGGGCACTATTGCGCTCTTGTTCCCCCACTTTTTTTGTATTGATCCAAGCTGGAGACTGACTGCCTCACTTACATAAGGAAATGTAAGTGTATAAATGCTTTTTTTTCCACCTTTCACATTACACTATGAGCTCAAACAGGGATGATTAGAATAGTACTATGAAGTTGTACAGACAATGATAGCTGGGAGGGGCATAAACTAGCAGATAGGTTCCCTTTAATACATTTGCTGCTATTTGAATGGAAGTGTGGCGCCCAGGGGTCCGGTAATCACATTACAAGCTTGGAGGCAAGGCCTCCACCAGGTGAAGCACACATATAACATATCCCAACCTGGGCCTGTAGGGGGAGCTCTAACAAATGAGATCAGGTCAGTTGTTGACGTCAGAAGAGGTCCCTTAGATATGCAGGTGCAGGGGGAGGAACTAGTCAGTTCCTGTGAGGAGAGCTGAGGTGACAGTTGAACAGAGCAGAAGGAGGAGAGGAAAGTGATCTTTGGGACAGGAGCTGTGTTAGGCCGGTCCAAGGAAACTGACAATGTGTGGAGCCCATAACGAGGGCCTGAGGAGAAGAGAAAGAAGATCTGGGCATGGTAGTAGTGCCAGCAAGCCCAGAATTAAGTATAGTATGGTCATCGGAGACCGAGATCGTAAGGGATTATACACCCAGAGGCCAAATCCGGAGAACGGATAGTTATACACCGCCCCATTCACTGTAAAGTTAAAGAGACACACCCGCACTACAGAGCCCAGGAGAGCTAAGTAGAAATACAGCCAAGAGAAGGGTTCACGCTGCTTGTCCTACAGCTAGTACAGAACAGAAAGGGTCACAGCATTGCTTTATGCAGCCAGGGCCAAATGGACACAATCTAAAAGGAAAGCCTCAGGACTTCCCTGGCATGGAAAGCCTAAAATTACCTCCAAGCTCCGGACCCCGTGAACTTTAGAATACAGAACCCAGTACTACCTGAGTTCCACCATTAAAGGTAAAGAAAATACTGTTACTCCTGTGTCTCCACATCATTGTTTGAGCTAATTCCTGCATCCCCATCAACACCGATAACAATTATTATCACCAGCTCAGGGATCATCCTAGCCCTACCTGTGGAGGGTTTATCATCCTTCTGCATCCCAACATCATCCCCTGAAGCTGAGATAAGCAGTGGTTGTCATATCCGGCCGCATTCCACAGGTGGCGTCACTTACAAACTCTTATTTGTATTCTTATTTTTTCCAGAGAATAAGGACCAGTCGTAAGTAACCCATAGCCCTGAGGGCGATACAGTATTATATTGACTATTACAATTTTCTCTGGGTTTCTGTCCACATAATTATTATGAATTTTGTGTTCGTCCAAGCAATGTAACTCCCCTTTTTGTACTATAAATTTTGAAAATATTTTGTATCTTTAACAGACATTTCATGCCATAATGTGACAAGCCATTGACCAAACTGTTTATTCTTGTTTTTAATTTGATCTTTCTCTCTTATCGCCAGATGTGTAATGAATGAAATTTTATCTATAAAATAAATATATTTGGAATTTTTGATCATGTATTGATTGTCTTGTTCTATTTTGGGAATCAAATATACCGTATATACTCGTGTATAAGCCGACCCGTGTATAAGCCGACCCCCCTACTTTTGCCCCCAAAACCTGGGAAAACCTATTGACCTGTGTATAAGCCGAGGGTGGACCCCAGCACAGGTATACAGCCCCCAGCAGTGTAATATACAGGGCCCCCCAGTGGTATACAGGCCTCCCCAGTGGTAGTATACAGCAGCCTCCCCAGTGGTAGTATACAGCAGCCTCCCCAGTGGTAGTATACAGAAGCCTCCCCAGTGGTATATACAGGCCCCAGCAGTATATACAGCAGACCCAGTGGTATACAGCAGCCTCCCCAGTGGAATATACAGGCCCGAGCAGTATATACAGCAGCCCCAGCGGTATACAGCCCCAGCCCCGTAGTATATACAGGCCCCAGCAGTATATACAGCAGCCCCAGTGGTATACAGCCCCCCCCCGTGGTATATACAGGCCCCAGCAGTTTATACAGTAGCCCCAGCGGTATACAGCCCCCCCCCCCCGTGGTATATACAGGCCCCAGCAGTTTATACAGTAGCCCCAGCGGTATACAGCCCCCCCCCACCCGTGGTTTACAGGGCCTCCCCTTGCTGCCGCACACCTGTAAAGTAAGACATTATTATACTTCGTCCTCCGGCGCACAGACAATGATGTAATTTCCTGTGCGCCGGAGGAGGAAGCATGAAGACCTGGAGGAGCGCGGTGACCGAGCGGCGACAGCGACAGGGATAAGTATAATGATGTCTTACTTTACAGGTGTGCGGCAGCAAGGGGGGCACTGTATACCACAGGGGGGTTGTATACCGCTGGGGCTACTGTATACACGTATGACTCGTGTATAAGCCGAGGGGGGGACTTTTCAGCTCATTTTTTGTGCTGAAAAACGTATACACGAGTATATACGGTAGTTATAACATTGATGACATTTTGCAACACAGGATATTCTGCATGGTGATTAAGCTGCCCCAATCAAGTTCCAAAGAAATTCAAGCTGTCCTGCAGGCTCAGGGCGCATCAGTGTCAGCGCAAACTATCCGTTGACAATTGAATGAAATGAAATTCTCTGGCAGGACAGCCAGGAGGACCCCACTTTTGACATAGCCCACAGAGACCTAAAGATAGACAGCAGTTTGCCAATTTGTATGTGATTAAGCTAAAATCCTTCTTCGGAAATGTTTTGTTTGGACAAGTGAGACCAAGATAGAATTTTTTAGTAAAGCACATCATTCTTCTGTTTACTGAAAATGAAATGAGGCCTTCAAACAAAAGAGGACAGTACCTGCAGTCAAATATGGTGGAGATCCAGAGATATTTTGAGCCTGTGTGCAAAGCATCATGAAATCTGAACATTACCAAAGCATTTTTAGTTATACATTGCAAGAAAGTTTACGTCTTAGGTTATAGGTTTTTGAGCAGGAAAAAGCAGGCAAGGGAACCCATAGGGTGGACAGGCCCACATGACAGGAGGGGAGGTAGGGAGTGAATGGGTTTCATTGATTGGTAGTATATATGGACAAAGAGGATTGGTGGTCAGGGGCAGGAAAGGGGGGAGTCTGGAAGAGGGCATGGGACAGTGAAGGGGAGGCACATGTCACTCTGCTTCCGGTTCTGACAGAGGAAGTTTCTCTGTCAGTCTGTCTGATCGCAATGGCGGATCTTGTCCACTGCGGTGCATGGGGCGCAGGCGGTACAGGCCTTCGTTCAGGCTGCCTGCACGTCCCCATCGGCACCGGCCCCCTCCACACCCGAAGCGCGCGGCCGGCGTTCGCGGCCGCCTGAGCGCTATTCACCGGAGGCGGGTGGTGCGAGGCGGGTCCGTTCTGGGAGCCCCGGTGGGGACCCTCAACGGCGGAGAACGTGTACTCCAGGCTTGGAGCCGTCTCCGGCCGTTAGGAGGAATCCGCGGCGAGGGAGCGCCGGACCGGAAGTGGGCGGGCCCGGCCTACCGCGTACTTCCGGCCGGCAATCTAGGACTGGAGGGCCTGTTATCACGGCGGCTCCCGGCCTGAATACGCCTGGGAGCGGCGCCGGGCGGCCGGCGGAGACATCGGGAGCCTCCTGCAGTCGGCGGGGGGCAGAGCGGCCTTCCGGGGGGAAGGGGCCAGCATCGGCGAGGCGAAATAGGGGGAATCCGAGTGGAGACCGGGGCCTGGCAGCAGCAGACGGGAGGAGACGGGGTTCAGGATCCACAGAGGGCGAAATAAGACGGTTACGACGCGAGACGGTGGCCCCTGGCGGTGATGTGGGTGGCACCAGGGATGGAATGACGAGTGCTCTGCGGTCCAGGAGGGCTGGTGCGGATCCTTCCCGTACTACGGGAAGGGGATCCCGGCGCGATCAGGAATTACACCCCTCTGGCAGTCGGTCACAGGGGTCTGGAGCGGGAGGATCTTCCGGCCGGAAGAGGCAGCGGGGGAACTCGGTGGCCGGGTACGGTCAGGGTTCCCGGGACAGGGCAGCTGATAAGAGGCAACGGCCTGTCGGGGTGGCTGTGTCTCCAGAGGGTATGGGGGGCGGCGTTGGGCGGCGTCGGGATGATGACACGGCTTCCCTGACTGGTGTGGACGACGCGTGCTGTCGGGAGGATGGCGAAGAGTCCGAGGGATCTTCAGTGGACGGAGGACCGGAGGAGGACGTCGTTGCGGCTGCTCCTCAGCAGCCTGGTGAGACATTGGGGAATGTGGTTTTACCTGTGGTGGGGGAGGTTTCTAGAGGGAGTGTACAGATATTGGGGGAGGGTTTGCATGGGAGTCCTGTGGAATTACAAGGTTTTGGCCAGTTAGTGGGTTTTTTGCGCAGTTTGATGTCGGCTTTGAGTCCGGGTGCGATCACGGGGTCGCCGGTCGGGGCATGGGTGGGGCATGCTGGGGCGAGTTCGGTCGGGACGACAGTGGCACCGATTGGGGGGGGGACTGCGCCGGCCGTGCTGGAGGTTGCGGGTGGGGCGGCCGGGTTGGTGGCTGAAAAGCAAACGGAGAAGGAGGCCGAGAAGGAACAGGAGGCGGGGAAGGAGAAGGAGAAAGAGGACGAGGTAGTCAGAATCAGTGATAAGGCAAAGAGCGAGGTTTATGTGTGTTTTGAGGGTCTTTTGGGGGCGCACCTCAAGAAGGAAGTTCGTGAAAAAATTTGGAACAAAGAGTATGTGGAAATTTTTTCATTGCTTCCTCTTGCTAAATTTAATTTGGATAAGGTGCGGCCGAGTACTTCGAAAAACGAAAAAGATGATGAGGAGAAGCGGCGTTATCGGCTCATCCCGCGGACGTTTACGAATTGGCTGCAGGCGTTCGCGATTTTGGCAAGCGTAGTGGGGGAAAAAGCGCCGGAACATTGTTCCGCCTTATTTGGATATATGGACTCAATTGGGGAGGCGTACAGGGAGCATGGCGGCTCGGCATGGCTGCGTTACGATGAGGAGTTTAGACAGCGGATGGCGGTGCGGCCGGATATTCAATGGGGACATAAGGATATTACGTTATGGCTGCGGTATATGACAACACCGGCTCAGCCCTTTCGCGGGACGGCCGGGGGTTCGGGTTTCGGTTCGGGCTCCCGGCAAATGCACGGGGGGGGGGACGCTGCTGGCAGTTCAATGAGGGCCAGTGCAGGTTTGGGTCGTCTTGCCGGTTTAAACATGAGTGTTCAGGTTGCGGGGGCACCCATAGCCGGTCCCGTTGCTTTAAAAAAGGGGGAGGAAAAGGGGGTGACAGTGCTGGTCAAAGGGAAGACTCCGGTGAAGGTCGACGCGATGGAACAGTTCCTAAATAGATATCCTGATGTAGAGGCAGCTGAGTTATTGCGTTCAGGGTTTCGTGTTGGTTTCCACATTCCGTCCGATGCAACGGCTAGTGGGGTGTTTCCGGGCAATCTGCGCTCAGCTAAGGAGCGGTCGGGGGTAATCGGGGATAAGCTGCGGACGGAGGTGGGGTTAGGGCGGATGGCGGGTCCTTTTTTGGAGCCTCCTTGCGAAGGGCTGATTGTTTCCCCGCTGGGGGTGGTGCCAAAGAAGGAGCCGGGTAGGTTTAGATTGATTCACCATTTGTCATTCCCGGCTGGGAAATCGGTTAATGATGGAATTCCTCCGCAGTTGTCTTCGGTTTGTTACGTTTCCTTCGACAAGGCGGTGGAGTTGGTGCGAAAAGCTGGGCCGGGGGCGCTGATGGCGAAGTCGGATGTGGAGGCGGCTTTTCGCTTGTTGCCGGTGCACCCGGAGAGCCAGCGTTTGTTGGGTTGTATGTGGGATGGGTGTTTTTATGTAGATCGCTGTTTACCCATGGGGTGCTCGATTTCTTGTTCTTATTTTGAGGTTTTTAGTTCATTTGTGGAATGGGTTGTGAGGGATGTGTCGGGTATGGATTCTATAATCCATTATCTCGATGATTTTTTCTGTGTGGGACCGGCTGGTTCCCCGATTTGTGCAGGTTTATTGTTCGCGTTGCAAAGGGTGGCTAATTGTTTTGGCATTCCGTTGGCTCCGGACAAGACGGAGGGCCCGGCGACAGTGATGCGTTTTTTGGGAATAGAGTTGGATTCTGTGATAGGTGAATGTCGGTTGCCAGGGGACAAGGTTTTGGACTTGCGGAGGTCTGTAGCAGAGTTGGGCCGGGCGAAGAAGGTTCGGCTAAAAGTTGTCCAGTCGCTACTTGGCAAGCTGAATTTTGCGTGTAGAATTTTACCGATGGGTCGGGTGTTTGCCCGACGGTTGGCAGCGGCCACGTCTGGTACTGTATGTCCGTCACATTTTGTCAGGATTACGAAGGAGATCAAGGAAGATCTGAAGGTCTGGGATACGTTCTTGCAGTCGTATAACGGGCGTAATTTTTGGTTGAAAGAGATGGTGCCCAATAGCGAGTTGCAACTCTTTACGGATGCGTCAGGATCATTGGGTTTCGGGGCGTTCTTTCAAGGCAGTTGGTGTGCAGGTGCGTGGCCTCAGCAGTGGCATGTTGAGGGCCTAGTGCGGAATTTGGCGCTATTGGAACTGTTTCCCATCGTGATGGCGGTTGAACTGTGGGGGACGGTATTGGCAGGACGAAAGGTGTGCTTTTATTGTGACAATATGGCGGTAGTGCATGCGATCAATTCATTGTCCGCAAAATCTCCGCCGGTTGTAGCGTATCTGCGTCACCTGGTGTTATTGTGCTTGCAGCAGAACATTCAGATTGTGGCAAAACATGTGCCTGGAGTTTCTAATTCTGTGGCTGATGCGCTTTCTCGCTTTCAGCTCCGCAGGTTTCGGGAGCTGGTACCATGGGCAGAAGAGGAGGGTCGGCAGTGTCCGGATGGCTTATGGACCCTGGTAATGTGATCGTGGGTAGTTTGATCCGCAGGTCGGTAGCTGAGTCGACGTGGGCACGGTATACCGCAGTGTGGCGTGAATGGGAGGCTTTCGTGGGAACGTTTGGAGATGGTTTTGACGGGACATGGCTGGAGCCGGTTTTGGCGTTCATTAGCAATGATTTTGTGGTGGGTAAATCGGCATCTGCGGTGTCAATGAGGATGGCGGCTATAGCATTTTGGTTTAAGTTACTGGGAAAACCAGATGTGACAAAGGATTTCAGGGTTCGGCAGGCGTTAAAAGGTTTTAAACAGGGAGCGCGGTTGAGAGACAGCAGGCGTCCAGTTTCAGTTGAATTGTTGGATAGGCTGGTAGGTTGTTTGGAAGGTGTTTGTGTATCGGATTATGAGAGGGTTATGTTCTCGACTGCGTTTGTATTGGCGTTTTTTGGGGCATTTCGTTTGGGTGAATTGGTTAGCCCTTCTAAGGTCAGGGCAGGAGGTTTGATGTTTGGGGATTTTGTCGTGTGGCCTGACAGGGTGGAATGTTGGCTGCGGCGTTCCAAGACTGATCAGGCGGGAAGAGGAAGGCTGGTGGTGCTGTACGCCCTGGGGAGTAGGTGTTTGTGTCCGGTGCGTGCCGTGAGGGAATTTTTGTCAGTAAGGGGGGGACGCATGGGTCCTTTCTTGATGCACGCGGACAGTTCGTTTTTGTCAAGGTTCCAGTTTCGGGCAGTTTTGAGAACTTGTTTGATCACAGTGGGTGAACGGCCTAATGAATACGGTACTCATTCATTTCGAATAGGGGCGGCTACGGAAGCGTCTCGGTGGGGTTTGGGAGATGAGATGGTTCGGCGCATTGGTCGGTGGGAATCGTCTCGCTTTCGGCTGTATGTGCGGCCCCATTTGCTCACTCGGTAACGGCTGTAAGGCTTAACACAGGTTGCCGAATGGGTGGGCATAAAAACAGGGGATTGGCCAAATGGCCGGGTTATGTTTCACGGAGGGAGAGCCTTTGTTTTTCCGTCGGAGTTTTGCACTTACTTGTTTTGTGTTTTCTTTACGCAGGTCCCTGTCTGATCTGGATTATGGGCCACTCTTACGTTTATTGGGGGGCTCGGAGAGCAGATGTTCGTCCGGATGGTCGTCAGCTGGGGCTGGATCGTTCGGCCGCGGAAGTTAAATGGCTGGGGTTCAGGGGTATGACGTGGGGAAGAGTGTTGCCAGAGTTTGAGCAATTTTGTGGTATGAATCGACCTCCTGATGTGTTGGTGTTGCATGTCGGGGGGAATGATATGGGGGTGCGTGCGTCCAGAGAGTTAATCAGGGACATTAGGTGTGATCTGTTGCGGTTATGGTGTGCGCATCCTGGCCTGATTGTGGTGTGGTCGGATATAGTCCCGCGGGGCAGGTGGCGTTTTGCGAGATCAGTGGATAAGATCAATAAGGCGCGGGTGAAGGTGAATAAAGTAGTAGGGGCGTTTGTAGCAAGGAATGGAGGTGTGGTTGTACAGCACAAGGATTTGCAGTCATCATCGCGGCAATATTTAAGGTCAGACTTGGTTCATCTGACTGATATAGGGATGGACATGTGGATGTTGGGTTTGCGTGATGGAGTGGAACAAGCTCTGGGTGTATGGCGGGTCCAGGTCAAGTAAGGGGTCACTTGTCCTGTCCTGTGGCGGGGGTAGGTCTGGTCCAGAGGCAAGAAAAGTACATTGGAAAAAGGGGAGAAGTCACTTGGAGGTTACAGTGGCTACGGAAAATTGGTACTTGGCAAGTACGGGGTACAAAAGCTGGGGTATTTGGTGATGGGTAACCAGTACCTCGTCCCTGGGGCCGGTGGGTGTAGCGGCCAGGGATAGTAATAAGAATAATAATGAATAGCCAGTGCCAGGGGGAAAGAACCAGTACCTCGTCCCTGGGGCCGGTGGGGGTAGCGGCCAGGGATAATCATTGGAGGCTTCTGGACCGGGCCTATCCAGGAATGATTGAGGAGTGCCTATTGTTTAAAGTTGGAACGCCCGTTGGAAGGCGAACCAGTTGAGTTTATTTAGTATGTAACCAATAGGCAATAAAAGGCTGCTGTGGCCAATTATTAACCAAGTCATGGCAGTAGTTGTGTCATTATTGGGGCACGTAAGGAAAAGGGGGTTGGGGGTGGTTAACATGGTTGATAAGGAACGACCGAATAATCCTCCCTCACCTGTCAAGCAGGCAAGGGAACCCATAGGGTGGACAGGCCCACATGACAGGAGGGGAGGTAGGGAGTGAATGGGTTTCATTGATTGGTAGTATATATGGACAAAGAGGATTGGTGGTCAGGGGCAGGAAAGGGGGGAGTCTGGAAGAGGGCATGGGACAGTGAAGGGGAGGCACATGTCACTCTGCTTCCGGTTCTGACAGAGGAAGTTTCCCGCCCGCCCTCCCTAGTTGGTGGTTTGTATGAGTTTACAGTGTGCTCGATGGTTGCTCTTGCAAGGGGATGTGGTTGGTGTGGTACATCTTGTCACGGCAGCGGGGGTAGGTCTGGTCCAGAGGCAAGAAAAGTACATTGGAAAAAGGGGAGAAGTCACTTGGAGGTTACAGTGGCTACGGAAAATTGGTACTTGGCAAGTACGGGGTACAAAAGCTGGGGTATTTGGTGATGGGTAACCAGTACCTCGTCCCTGGGGCCGGTGGGTGTAGCGGCCAGGGATAGTAATAAGAATAATAATGAATAGCCAGTGCCAGGGGGAAAGAACCAGTACCTCGTCCCTGGGGCCGGTGGGGGTAGCGGCCAGGGATAATCATTGGAGGCTTCTGGACCGGGCCTATCCAGGAATGATTGAGGAGTGCCTATTGTTTAAAGTTGGAACGCCCGTTGGAAGGCGAACCAGTTGAGTTTATTTAGTATGTAACCAATAGGCAATAAAAGGCTGCTGTGGCCAATTATTAACCAAGTCATGGCAGTAGTTGTGTCATTATTGGGGCACGTAAGGAAAAGGGGGTTGGGGGTGGTTAACATGGTTGATAAGGAACGACCGAATAATCCTCCCTCACCTGTCATGATCCCAATCATACTTCAAAAAGCACTTAGAAATGGATGGAAACAAAGCAATAAGAGTTCTGAAGTGACCAGCTATAAGTCAGCATCTAAATCCTATTGCACACCTGTTAAGTGATCTTAAAATTGCTGTTAGGAGAAGTAACCCTGAAAATGTAGAAGACCTGGAGCAGTTTGCAAAAGAAGAGTGGTCCAAAATGTCAGTTAAAATATGTAAGAAGCTTTTTGATGGTTGTAGTAAGCTATTAATTGCAGTTATTTATTCCAATTTTATTTTATTTATTTATTTTATTTTATTTTATTTATTCCATTTTACATTAAGGGTGCCAACAATTTTCTACCGCCCACTTTTGAAGTTTTGTGTGAAATTGTGTTTAATTATACCATTTTTATCTCTTTTCTTTCTGTTATTCCAATACATTGAAAGGAAATAAACAGGTGTATGATAAAACATGTGTAATTGCAATAATTTTCTGGGAAAAATACTTCAATTTCAGGAATAATGTGAAGGGTGCCAACACTTTTAGCCATTACTGAATGTGGAAAAAGGGACAACTAAAAGACTATAGAAAAAGACACATAAGCCCTGATTCATCATTTTCATTTTTTTAAAGCGGACCAACCAGCAGATTTTAGTTCTATAAAGTGAAGCCAGTCCCTTACAGGCTCTGAAATACTGAGTACAATCATACCTTTGCTCCAATGATTACATGTATGGTTGCTGAGATAAGAAGTCCTTAGAAAGTGTGCAGCAGGGGGAAAGGAGTGTTCAGCACATTACCATAAGAGGGGCTGGGTTTCTCTTTATTACTCCACAGTTTGCTCTAAGCCAAACCTTCACCCATCCCCTCTCTCTTCCTCCCTGTCACTATATAGAGTAGCAGGCACATTAAGACTGACATTGCGCATGCAGATAGCATATTGTCAGGCTCATATGTGCCTCAGATCATCACTCCCTTCCAGTCTGTGTATTCGGCTTCTAGTTCTCAGCTGTCTCCTCACAGTCACAGGTGTTTGAGAGCAGAGAGCTCAGGACTCGCAGACTGGAGGGGGCGGGGCCTCATCTTGTACTGGAAATTGGGGGCGGGGCCTCCTCCTGCACTGTGAAACTGCGATTACACACAACTAGAGAAGAAGCCTGAGAATCTGAAGATACAGGAGGGAGGGATCTGGGCACATAGGATGCCTGACACTGCAATTTGCATACACAATATCAGATCTAATGTGCCTGCTACTCTATATAGTTACAGGAAGGGAGTGAGAGGGGAGGGGGAGGGAGTGAGAGGGGAGGGGTGAAGGTTTGGCTTAGAGCATACTGTGGACTAATAAAGAGAAACCCAGCCCCTCTTATGGTAATGTGCTGCACACTTCGTCCCCCTGCTGCACACTTTCTAAGGACGTCTATAACAATTATCTCAGCAATCATACATGCAATCATTGAAGTATATAAATGATTACACTCAGTATCCCAGTGCCTGTAAAATAGTGTCCTCACTTTATAGACCTAAAACCTGCTGGTTGGTCCTCTATAAGTCACTTTTCTAATTTTGTCTTGATGTACTCACTGACATTTATTACACCAAATTGATCAAAATAGTGCATGTAGTTTATGGCTTTTGTGTAAAGTCAAAAAAAGCTTCTTTCCACCTGTCATATGCCATTTTGAAACTTTTGGCACAAAAATCTAGTTATTTTCAAAATGTCCCTAAAGTTGAAACTTTTGGAACCGTTCATAAAAACTTCACCAGGGAGTAGATGTATGTTATAATGTTATGACATTTTAAAAATTCCCATTTAATTAATCAGTTGAAAATATCTGGAATAATTAAACTCTGACCAAAAATTGGGAAACAAAGATACATACAAAAAATAAAAAAAAAAACACAGGTGAGCACTTATAATATAGATATCTAAACAAGTACAAATAGAACAGTAAATAGGATCCACACAAAAAAGGCACAAAACTATACAAAAAGCAAGTGTAAAGGCAATGATGAATAAGGGCCATAGACTGGAAACCAAATATTATACACTGATCTACTATGGCTAAGCAAAATGTTCCAAACTGATCGTGAGATTCTTACCGTGTTTCCCCGATAGTAAGACACCCCCGATAGTAAGACGTAGTGGGGGTTTTAGGGGTGTCGGCTAATGTAAGATGTACCCCGAAAGTAAGACGTAGTAAACTGTACGTTGCGCAAATATAAGCCATAGTACCGGTACCTTTTGCTTCATTAACAGTGGGATGCGGCTGGTTAGAGCTGGATTCGGCCGGTTAGAGCTGGATTCGGCTGCTTAGAGCTGGATTCGGCCGGTTAGAGCTGGATGCAGCTGATTAGAGCTGGATTCGGCCGGTTAGAGCTGGATTGACTGGTTAGAGCTGGATTCGGCTGGTTAGAGCTGGATCCGGCCGGTTAGAGCTGGATGCGGCCGGTTAGAGCTGGATTCGGCTGGTTAGAGCTGGATTCAGCTGGTTAGAGCTGGATTCGGCCGGTTAGAGCGGGATGCAGTCGGTTAGAGCGGGATGCGGACGGATCTGGAGGGTAACGAGCGGAGGGATGTGGAGGCCGCGGGAGCAGCGGTAATGTTGTCCGTGGTCCATCAGGACGATGGACAATATACAAAAACACGCAGCCTCAGTGCCCTCATGTGCAGCCGCTGGTGGTATGGGGTTAACTGTGTGTGCCCGGCCTGACGTCACCGCTGCCCCGCTGATTGGCCCAGTGCCTCCTCTGTGTCCCCCGGCTGGCCTGAAGTCTCCTCTGATTGGCCCAGCAGCTCCTGCATGAGGAAGAAGAAGCCACACCTCTACCCAGCACCACAGAGGAATCGATCTGATCGCCATTACTGTACCAAGTAAGCAATTCACAAAATGCACCATGTAAAGTTTCCTTAACTTGCGGTACACTTGCGCCCCATACGGTACATTGCATGGGGACTTGCTGCGTGGGATACTGTATGGGGCTGTTACCCTATGGGAGGCTGTGTGGAATACTGTATGGGGCTGTAATCCTATTTTTTTTTTCAATATAAGACATACCCTGAAAGTAAGACATAGTGGAACTTTTGGAGGTAAAAAGAATGTAAGACACTGTCTTACTTTCGGGGAAACACAGCATTTTTGGCCCACAGGCTTTATTGGATAAAGAGGATACTAACCTGTTCATGTTTTTCACCTTCTTCTGTCTCCGACAGCAAACAAGAGCTGTAATTACCAGTAGCGTCAAGCCAGCAAAACCGCAGATTGTTGATATGATGACCATCATGAAGTGTGTTGGAGAAAAAGATGATGTTGATGGCATAACAGTTTGCTCATGAGCTGTTTTTATTGTTGTTGGTAAATTTGGTGTACCTATAAAGAAAAATGAGTCTTGTTAGATAGTTGTATTTAGCCCTTTCCTGCTGTGCCCAAATTTTGTTTCTGCAAGTCCATTCCACCCACTCTTCTAGGAGTCATAGCTTTTATTTCTCTGTGATCACACGTCATATGAGGGCTTTTTCTATGAGATGAGCTATAGTTTTCAGTGACACCATTCATTTTTTGCATAAAATACACTTACAATCGCAACAAAAAAAATTTCAAGTTTATGGGAAATAGCAGAAAAAGAATGCTGCTCCCTTATTGATTTGGAGGTTTTGTTGTCATGGTCTTCATTGGTATGGTATGGAATTGGTATGGCAAAATGACCCAGGAACAGGATTCTTTAGGGTCAGTACAATTATGTGATCCCAAACTTGAATATATTTTTTTTGTTTTAATGGGAAAAAATGTTTGAATTTTACAAAAATATATATTTTTTGTATCAACATTTTTCGGAGACCCATAATATTTTTCTATTGTTTGAGCTTGTTATATTTTTTTTGCATGGCAAGCTGCCTTTTTTATCATTTTTGTTTATTCAGTTTTGCTATGTACAAGATTGTGATTATATTTATTGCATTTTGTGGGGTGGGGAATGTGTTCTGATAAAACCAACAGTTCTGGCGATTCAGTTTTTTCTGCCGTGTGCTGTTTATCAGTCGGTTTCAATAATTTAAAATTTTGATTGCTTTGATTTATAGAGTAGTGGCAATGATGACTATGCTTTTTTTCTTTTTAAAAGGCAGAAGTAGATTAATTCACATTTTTATTTTATTTTTATATATCGATGGCCTGCCAGGACCTTAAGTCTGATGGCCAATCAGATGGCCGGTAGCAATTAGGTGGTGTGTGACGTCACTCACCACCTGATCACTACCAGCTGTCTGATTGATCATCAGACTTAAGGTCCTGGCAGCCCATCGGATGTGTTCTTTTCGGGTCCCGGGACAGCCATCGGATAGGTGAGTACCGTATATTATTTTTTTATTTTTAACATCTTTTATTAACTTTTATTTCACGTTCACAGTGTATATAGATACACTGCAAAAGTGAATGTATTACTCGCTACTCCTAAAGAGTAATCACAAGGAAACTCACGAAGTAGCGAGTAGCCTGAATACTGTACTATTCGGCGAATACTGAATAGTTATGAGTATACTTGCTCATCCCTTATAACTACATGTGAGCACTCCTTCAGGAAACCATCCGCTGTCATGGCAACCAATCTGCACCATACTGTCAAAGCATGGGCGCCTCATGGACAACTGAAAAGTCAAATCCTGTTCATGTAAGGGGTTAAAATCAGCACTGAACGTATTCTATATACAGGATTTTGATGATGTTTGACATACATGTACATTACAAGTCAGGAAGGGGTTAACTATTTCCATCAATATATTAAGACTAGACTTCTGTGCTAATGTAAATTGTCTTATGTACTATAATACAACAATCAATAAAATTTAAAGGGAACTTGTCACCATGAAAATGCATTCTAATCTGCATGCACCATGTAATAGAGCAGGAGGAGTGTAACAGATTGATATAAAGTTTTGTGAAAGAAGATTCAGTATAACCTGTGATTTCATAATTTAAACTTCTTCTCTTTCTGGCATTTTAGGTTCAGTGGGCGGTCCCATCAGTGATTGACAGCTATATTTGTATGCAACACTTATATAAAGACAGCTGTCAATCACTGAAAGGCCTGCTTACTGGACTCAAAATCCCAGAAGCAGAAGTGGAAGGAACTGTTGTGTAAAGTAACCAAGAATCGTTCATGCCTGTGTATACCAAGTGAAGTGTTAAAGGACATGCCTACTATCTGTTGGGCATAGTTGTTACCAAGCTAAAGTTCAGTAAAGATGACATTTTTGGACTTTGGTCTCTCTTAATTCTATGTGAATCATCTGGTCCTGACTATATCTCATGGCAACTGTCAGTCTGCATTGGCATATCACCCAAGTAAAGAGCACCATGAAGACACACACCTTGCCAGAAAACCTATATTCATGTAGTGTGGCAGGGCGTAGGAGTATCTTGCCCACAGCTGCCACCATCCCCATCTTGTTACAGCATGATAAAGTAATAATGCCAATAATGCCCAATAACATAACAAAACTGCTCTAGCCCTTTTAATTTTAATGCACTGCTTCTTATCCATTATATTTCACCTTGACATGGGAGAAAAATTCTCTAGAAGAAACAAAGAAAGAAAGTGAACAAAAAAAGAAACCAAAAGTACTGAAAGAGCCAAAAATCATTGTGGACTGATTCTGGAGCTTAACCTGCAATCTACAATATGCTGCCATACATGTGACTTTTTATGTAATAATTAAAAAATGTTGCCTGGTCAAACAAGCAAGTTTAAAAAATGGAATCAAATTGTCAGTATCACACTTTACAAAGCTATACATATCAGAAAATGAAATACTTGCGTTACCTGCCCTGCATAGTGGAATGCTGCAATATTCCCATCTAACATTAGGATCTGTTGTGTAACAATAAGGACGCTCATGTTCTCCTCCAGGATTCCTACAATAATTTTCTGCATTAGACAGCTCTTGGAAAACACTAGGCATCTTTCTGTGTGGGTGAGGTAGCTAGAAAAAAATGAAACATAAACAAATATTATCATAAGGGTCTAAATTCTTCATGTAAGGGCCTATGCATAGAACAGATTTTCTCGTACAAGTGCTTTTCTGTGGTTTTCATAGATTACACTCGGACTAATGATATTCTATGGGGCTGTTCGCTTGTTACATTTTTTTCTCACTCCAGTGGGTCGAAGGAAAAAAATCAGTGACATCCCATTTCGATCATGAGGCCACGGTCACAGACATATAGCATCCGATGTGAGAGAATCGAATGCTGTATACTAATGACACTTGTCTGTGGGTGTGAGTCAAAAGTAATTTTCCTGTCATCCAATTCTCTTAAATGTGAGAATCGGATCATAGCTGTGGAGAAGATGGAGAGATTAATCTCTATCTTCCCATTGCCTGTCTCTGAGTATATCGGACTGCACTTACCGTATATACTCGCGAATAAGCTGAGTTTTTCAGCCCAAAAATTGGGCTGAAAAGTCCCCCCTCGGCTTATACACGAGTCACTGTATACTGTATACAATGTATACAGTATACAGTGCCCCCCCATCAGTACACAGGCCCCCCCTTGGGTAGCAATCCTGTAAAGGAAGAGATTAGTATACTTATCCCTCCGCTGTCCCTCTGCCGCTGTCCCGCCGCCGCCATCACGCTCCTCCGTCTTCATCTAGCGTCTTCCGTCTTTTTCCGGCTTCCTCCAGTGGGCGCAGGCAATGACGTCATTGTCTGCGCGACAGAGGAGGAAGCCGAAGAAGACGGAAGACGCTGGATGAAGACGGAGGAGCGTGATGGCGGCGGCGGGACAGCGGCAGCGGGACAGCGGAGGGATAAGTATACTAATCTCTTCCTTTACAGGATTGCTACCCAAGGGGGGGGGGGCTGTATACTGATATGGGGGGGCTGCTGTATATACCTCTGGGGCTGTGTATACCTCTGGGGCTGCTGTATACTACCACTGGGGCTGCTGTATATACCTCTGGGGCTGCTGTATACTACCACTGGGGCTGCTGCTGTATATACTTCTGGGGCTGCTGTATACTACCACTGGGGCTTCTGTTGTATATACCACTGGGGCTGCTGTATACTACCACTGGGGCTGCTGCTGTATATACCACTGGGGCTGCTGCTGTATACTACCACTGGGGCTGCTGCTGTATACTACCACTGGGGCTGCTGCTGTATATACCACTGGGGCTGCTGCTGTATACCACACTGCTGGGGGCTGTATACCTGTGCTGGGGTCCACCCTCGGCTTATACACGAGTCAATAGGTTTTCCCAGGTTTTGGGGGCAAAAGTAGGGGGGTCGGCTTATACACGGGTCGGCTTATACACGAGTATATACGGTAAATGATATCTAAGTTCAGTCTGATGTTTCACTTGCATCCATAGTCAGTGACAAAACTGCATGTGATGGAATTTTTTTCATATTTTTACTGGGTTCAGCGAACGAAAATACATGAAAAATCATCTCCTACTTCAATTTTACCCGAAGACCTGTGTTAATAGAGAAAAAAATATTTGGTGCTTAATGATTAACTATGGGATATAAGAGGGGGTCCCTATACAATTCTAGCACCCGTGCCCTCTATTGTCTATATCCGCCTCTGCTCATACAATATATAGTGTACATTTCTTAACAAAGACTTGAATTAGGAGAACTGAAACAAAAGTCTTAATGATTAAACATCGGCTCATTCTTACTGTGTCCGCATACTTGTACTCCCGGGGCCATTCAACAACATCTGGAAAATGTACTGGTTAGGAGTGCAACAGCCAATCACAGATGCTGTCACCGAGAGTGAGCAACTGTGATTTGCTGTTGGAGTAACCTGGAAACAGCCCATAAATTTTAGCATCTACCATGCAGGATAGATCTTGGAATTAATTGGCTGTTTTCAGGTTACTCCAACAGCCAATCACAGATGCCTACTCTCTATGACAGCATCAGTGTTTGGCTGTTGTACCCCTTACCCATTGACTGATGTCATAGTAGTCTAAAAATAAATAAATCATTTTAAAAATATTACATAGGGTTTTGCTGTGTTTTTGATCTCAGCATAGATAAACCAAACAGCTACAGGCTGCCATCCCAAGCTGTCTAGCTTTACTTTGGCTGGCAATCAAAATTCTGGGAAGCCCACTGGTTTTTAAATTATTTAAATAAATAATTTAAAAAAATGTCTAGGCTTTGCCCAATTTTTGATTGCCAGCCCCTCAATCACAGCCTACTGTAGTCAGAATTGTCCCACTTAAATGCCATCACTAAGGCTAGCTTCACACCATGGTTTTTTTAAATCCTTTTCTGTCCGGTTTGAACAGGACAGAACAGGATCCGTATTTGTCTCCCATGTAGCCTTATGGTCCTGGATTGGTCATAAAATGCCATCCAATTTTGTGTATTCAGTTAAGGATCTGTTTCTTTCCTGTTTTTTACAGTGCCCAAAATCAGAGACTGCAGCATTTTTGGGCTCCGGTGAAAAAACAGAACAAAATCGGACAGACCCGGATCCAGGGCAATCCGATGCACATAACATGGGAGTCTGTGGGCGCCAGATCTGTCAAAAAATCAATTCATTTCCCGGATCCGATCTTTTGCACAGAGCATGCTCAGAAATCCTGCCATCCAAACTTCAGCACCAAGGACAGCAGTACTTCTAGCAGAGGCTGTGAATTCTGCACCAAGGACAGCGGCAGAGCAGACACAGGCAGACTTCAGCACCATGGACAACAGCAGAAAATGAATCCTGCAAAAAAACTGGATCCAGGACCATATTTGGCCACACTTTCTACACATCCTGTCCTGTCAGGTTCTGTCAGGGTGATCCTGCAAAGAAACAGGATCCACCCTGACAGACAAAAACCGTGGTGTGAAGCTAGCCTTACGTACTGGCAATTAAGTGATTAGACAGATCAACTATTGCTAAGTGGCAGATGCCTGCTGTATAATAAAGTCATCATATTCTAACTATGGTGCATTCTCAGCTCCTCAGTCAGCTCCATACACCCGCACCTCGGAAGTGACGTACTGTATATCACACATTCGGAATGGGATAAATAAATATTAAGGGACTAACAAAAAGGGTGTTTTTCTTCTAGTATGAGCCGCACCATTATACATAGGTTGTGTCTGGTACTGCTGATTATCTCTGCTTACTTGATTAGGATGAGGATGCAGTACCAGACACTGTCCAAATACTAGAATGGCCCTCTTTCTGGGAAAGAAAATAGCCATTAATTTTTGTTACCCTGGAAATCCTTTTTAAGTAAACTAAAGCAAAAGTTATCAGCTTAAATGATTATATGCCTGGGATATTTTCTTCAAGAAGTGTTTTCGGAAACCAACGGCTGACCTGCAGCTGTACAGATTTCTCCTTCTCACAGCCCTTGAAGACATTTTGTTTATATCTCAAGTTTCTCATTTTAAAACCAAATAAAGCATTTAGAAATCTGGCTCTAACTTGGCAGAGGAAAATACAGGTGCCTGAATGGAATAGTAAATACTTTTCAAAGGTCTCAGCTGAATAAGAATTTATTTTATTAGCTCTATTCCCATATTAAGATAACACGTTTGAAACCTGACATTTCTCCTGAGAGCAGCAAGGGAAAAATTCAACAAATGTTCATATCACAAATTCTGACCTGTTCTTGAGGAGTTCCTTTAGTTGCCTAGACTATAGAATGTATTATTTATTATAATGACACATACATTACCTGTTGACTCCATTTTTGACAAGGGATTCCTGATGCTGTCATGTTGACAGTCCCTTGGTAATGCCTGCCGTTGCCTTTATAACACATTTCTGGAAGAAGAAGGGAATTCTTTAATAAATACTGCTTTTAACATTTAATGAACTATGAATAATTATTACAACTTTAAGGTGCCTTGCTTTAGAAAGCAGAAATTAAAAATACATAATTGACTCCTACCTCTTAAATATTAAAAAAGAGAAAGAAGGACAAACCATGTGACGATTGGACACGTGGCAAATTTTGACCATGCCCCTAGCCACAGGCCAAGCCAAACCCATTTACAATTTTTTTCTAACCTGGCAGGAAGGAATATCAATGGGGCAATTTCATTGAGGGACATTCAGCAGACACCGGAGTTTGCAGGGCATAGACCCAAATCTGAGTGTCATGTTGTACCCTGGACGGTTGGGACTAAAAATGAGTGCAAAGAATCATGGGACATTGGTGAAGCGGGCAGGTCAGTGGTACTCTGTGGCTCCGGGTGAGGATGGGTTGCTTTCAGTCAGGATTGGCGCTGACACAGAGGTGCCATGGTTGGGATTCAACAATTAGGTGGTTCAATGGTTTTGAAATTGGGAATCAGCCTGGTTTCAGCTAAATGTGCGGCCTCTTTGGTAGGTAACGTGGCTGGGGGCGAAATGGCCTGGCACGGAGAGAAGGGGTCGTAGGTAACATATTGCTTAGACGTGTTGTGTTTATTCTTATGAAGTTATAACTCGGTTTTGATTACTATGGGTAATAATTGGGCGTGTATACTGGGTCGTTGCTTGTGTCCTTTGGGGGCAGGGCAAGGCGATGTTTGAACATGTGACTGTCAGTTGGGGCAGGACGTGGCTTCGATGCTCAAGTGGTTTTTAGGAGGGGTAGGACCTTAGGGCAGGGTCTTGAGTATTGTAGAAGGGTGGATCAACCCTATAATGAGTCGGGTTGCATGAGGGGAATGATCTTGGGTTTGTTCATCCCAGGAGTTGATGCAGGATATTAGGTGCAATTTGGTACGATGGAAGTATTCATACCTAAGATAGTAACATAGTAACATAGTTTTTAAGGTTGAAGGAAGACTTTAAGTCCATCTAGTTCAACCCATAGCCTAACATGTTGATCCAGAGGAAGGCAAAAAAAAAAACATGTAGCAACACTAAGCTCCACATTGGGGAAAAAAATTCCTTCCTGATTCCAGATATGGCAATCAGACTAGTTCCCTGGATCAACACCCTATCAAAGAATCTAGCATATATAACTGGTAATATTATAATTTTCAAGAAAGGCATCCAGGCCCTTCTTAAATGTTAGTAGTGAGTCACTCATTTCAACATCATGTGGCAGAGAGTTCCATAGTCTCACTGCTCTTACAGTAAAGAATCCGCGTCTGTGATTATGATTAAACCTTCTTTCCTCCACACATAGAGGATGCCCCCTTGTCCCAGTCTCAGGCCTAAGAGTTAAGAGATCATTAGAAAGTTCTCTGTACTGTCCCCTCATATATTTATACATTATTATAAGATCACCCCTAAGCCTTCGTTTTTCCAAGCTAAATAACCCCAAGTTTAATAACCTGTCTTGGTATTGCAGACCCCTTAGTGCTCTAATGACTTTTGTCGCTCTTCTCTGGACCCGCTCTAGTTCAACTATGTCTTTCTTATACACCGGAGACCAGAATTGTACACAGTATTCTAAGTGTGGTCGCACTAGTGACTTGTATAGAGGTAAAATTATGTTCTCCTCATGAGCATCTATGCCTCTTTTAAAGCATCCCATTATTTTATTTGCCTTTGCAGCAGCTGCCTGACACTGGCCACTAAATGTGAGTTTGTCATCTACCCATACACCCAGGTCTTTTTCAGTGACAGTTTTGCCCAGTGTTTTACAATTAAGCATATAATTATACCTTTTGTTTCCTCTGCCCAAGTGCATGACTTTACATTTATCCCCATTAAATCTCATTTGCCATTTAGCAGTCCAACCTTCTAGTTTACATAAATCCTCCTGTAATATAAAATTGTCCTCCTCTGTATTGATTACCCTGCAGAGTTTAGTGTCATCTGCAAATATTGAGATTCTACTCTGTATGCCCCCTACAAGGTCATTAATAAATATATTAAATAGAAGCGGGCCCAACACTGACCCCTGTGGTACCCCACTATTAACTGTGACCCATTCTGAGAGTGTTCCATTAATAACCACCCTTTGTTTCCTAACACTAAGCCAATTCTTAACCCACTTACACATATTTTCCCCTATCCCCATTGCCCTCATTTTATGTATCAACCTTTTGTGTGGCACCGTATCAAAAGCTTTTGAAAAGTCCATATACACCACATCCACTGCATTTCTTTGGTCCAGTCCAGAACTTACTTCTTCATAGAAGCTTATCAGATTAGTTTGACAGGAATGGTCCCTCGTAAAACCATGTTGATAATGGGTCATGAGGTTATTTTTCTTCAGATACTCCAGTATAGCATCTCTTAGAAAACCCTGTAGGATTTTACCCACAGTAGAGGTTAAGCTCACTGGCCTATAATTTCCAAGTTCAGTTTTTGTCCCCTTTTTGAATATTGGCACCACATTTGCTATACGCCAGTCCTGTGGTACAGACCCTGTTATTATGGAATCTGGGTTGGTTTGTGATGTGGTTGGATAGTATGGCCTGTTTGTCAAGGTGGTATGCCGGATTTGTAAAAATAAAATAATAAAAAAAATGTTGAACAAGGCTAAAGTTAAAGTCAAGTGGGTGGTGTCTCTCTTGTCTCCAGTAATGGGGTGTCATGGTGAGACACCAGGAGGTGGAGTGATCGGCTCTGCAATATTGGAGGTTGGATGGTGTTATTTTATTTCAAACAGATAGGGGGATGTCGGGCTTGCATGAACGTATTGAGCAAGCGTTGGGTGGTGGTGGGTCCAGTCCACGTAAGGTGTCATGTGGCCAGTCCTGTGGCGGGGGTAGGTCTGGTCCAGAGGCGGTTTAGTGGATAATCGTAGTTGGGAGGTGAGCCACTAGTACGGTATAGTGGCTCCGGTTACAGGTAATTTGCAGGCACTGGTCCTGCAAGGTAGGGGTATTAGTTCTTGGTAATTAATACCTCTTGTGGTTTAATGGATCATGGTATCCGGGAGGTGAGCCACTAGTAAGGTATAGTGGCTCCAGTTTCAGATAACTGGCAGGCACAGGTTCTGCAACTTAGGGGTATTAATTCTCGGTAATTAATACATCATCCCTGGGGTCGGTGTGTTGCGGCCGGGGATAATGTTTCATTGTGGGAGGTGGCTTCTGGACCAGGCTTATCCAGGGTTACGTATTTGTATTATGTCCTGTATTATTACTGTGTTACCTATTGTTTAATGTTGGGACACCAGGGTGCGGTGTCCCTGGGTTAGTATGTAAATAATCTATTATATAATCACGAATGGGATTTTTGCCCCTTTTGAGTCCGCTCACGCTGCGAGTCAATGTCGTCATGTGGATACGCCCGAAGCATTGGCCGCGCAGCGGCCATTGCGAGCAGTTCTAAGGCGACTCGCTATGCCCGCGCAGCGGGCATGGCGAGTCACCTTAGCAGCGCGAAGCATTGGCCGCGAAGCGGCCATTGCGAGTCAGAGACTCGCTCTGCTAGAATCCCGATGCATGTGCATCGGGCACCCAGCTAGTAGGTAATAAAAGGGTTGCTGTGGCCAAATTTTAACCAAGTCACAAGAAGTGTCCGTGCTTTATTTACAAAGAGTTTAATGGGTTGGTAACACAAGAATTTAACGACCGGGGAATCCCTCGTCGATTGTCATGTGTATACAGCATATTTGCCAAAACCTGGTTTGATGCCTAAAAAAAGTTTACATAAACATAAAGGGAGATGTAGCAATCTCTGCTTTTAAGAACCCAAAAATGGTGGATGTATACAGCAAATTTGCTAATCACTGGTTCGATGGACAAATAGGTTGAATATTCAGAAACAGGGGCAGGAGTGTCAGGGACTCAGAGAGCTCTACTCAAGTCAAACAACAAACAGCAAGGAGGCAACAACAGTCTCCATTTTTCAATAAAATTAAGCACAGCCACGACTAAAGTGGCATCAATTGCCCCAAAGTTGAAATATTGAAATGAGGAGTTTAATGTAGCACATTGAAAAGTACACAAACATTTAGACTCCCCAGGCTGAGACTGGGGTGGAAACGTCCTTGTCGAATCATGACTTGTTCATCTGATAAACGTTAGTCTGTCTACACTCTTCTTGAGAAGCCGCATGCGCTTATCCGTCAACACACTACCAGCAACACTGAAGACACATTCAAAGAGAACGCTGGCTGTGTGGCAAGACAAAATCTGCAAGGCATGAGTGGCGAGCTCAGGCCATTTTTCCAGTTTTGAAGCCCAAAATGCACAAGGGTCCAGTTCCAAAGTCATGGCATCAGTATTCAGCTGTAGAAACTCCTGTACCATTCTCACTAGGCGTTCACTATGTGTCAAACTTGTTCTCTCTTCTGGCGTTGCAAAGGATGGTCTAAAAAAGAGGTGAAATTATTCTACAAAATTGCTGTTACCACATACACTATTACTGTTAACGTTTGAGTGATGACGACTCGACGTTCCCCGGGTTGGAAAGGTATAACTGCAATATTCACTATGTGCACCACAGGTGTTTTGGGGAAAAGCAGTACTAATATTGTGTAAAAGCTTTTGTTGATACTCCTGCGTGCGTGCGTCCCTTTCTAGGGCGAGATGCATTTCGCCAAATTTACTCTTGTACCGGAGATCTAACAATGCGGCAACTGTGAGGTAGCGGAGTTGGTTGGCAAGACGAGAGGCAGGGACTCAGGCTCTGGTTCACACAACAACACGGTTTATTTACAAAGTTCAATTGGTTACAGACCTCTGGGTTGTGGGACACAGCCGGTACAACCTTGTATGTTTGCAACACAGTCCAGTATGAGCTCTGTACCTCTGTCAGGTTCTGTCTTGGCCGGGTCCACGGGTGACGGCCAAGACCACATGCCTAGGCTGAGTTTTGTCAGCACACAACCTGCTCTCTTAGCTCTCGCTCATTAGCCTCTTTGGTTTCAACTAAGACCCCACCCTGTGTTGCAGGTCATGTTTTAAACACAGGCCTAGACATGGGGATTCTCAAAGACCCGGAGTGGAGGGCTCTTATAGGGATATGGAGCACAGTCTGGGAAACACATACCCGCCATCATAGATCACACCGATCACTGTCTCACACATCCCAGTAGTGGGCATTACTTTGAATTCTAATAATCCGAGGATCATGTTGCATATAGTGCAGCAAGAAGGCACTCATATGTCTTGCGCATCCAGGTGGCCCAAGTCCTTGTTGTGTTGGTGGTGGTGGGGTAACATTCACGGTTGCTTCCTCTGCCCTCTCGCACCACAGAAATGTGATCAAGATTTCACTCATATGCTGAGTCTTCCATGCCCATTCCCTGTTTGTTCTCCATTTCTTCCTTGGCTCTTGCACCTTCATCAACAGTCTGGCTGCTACCATGTGTCCTCATTGTTCCCTCTCCCCCACCCTCTCATGCCAGCCGCCTTGGAGCGTGGGGGAGAGGGAACCTTTGATATCTTGTTATCCCTTCCGTATACGCCTCCTCCTCTACTTCCTCCCCTTGCTCTTGGCCCACCACCTGACTCCGAATACTGGTTAAAGTGTGCTCTAGCATGACTGGAATATTTATGCTGATAATGGCAACGTCAGCGATAAACATCGTAGTAGCCATTTTAAAACTATGCAGAAGGGTGCAGAGGTCCTTGATCTGAGACCACTCCAGCAGCCTGATTTGCCCCACCTCTGGATCGCGTTGGCCCAGGCTATACCTCATACCATACTGCACCATGGATCGTCGCTGCTGCCACAGTCACTGCAACATGTGAAGAGTGGAATTCAGGTGGGCAACCAGCAGGTCGAAAGACTTCTGTAGCGATGCAAGTCGTTGAGCTGTGGAATGCGAATGGCAGAAGTGAGCACACAGCGACCGTGCCCTCTGCAGAAGAGCATCTAGGTTAGGAGAGTGGGCTAGAAATTGCTGGACAAGCAGGTTCAAGACATGAGCCATACAAGACACGTGTGTCACCTTGCCCCGGTGAAGGGCCGCACCCAGGTTTGCAGCATTGTCACACACGGCTTTCCATGGCTGCAGGTTCAGTGGAAACAATCACTGATTAAACTCGATCTCCAGAGCTGACCACAACTCCTCAGCTGTGTGACTCACATTTCCCAGACATTTTAACGTAGACACCACCTGATGGTGTTGAGCAGCCCTGCTGCCAGCATAGTAAGGAGGTGTGCTGGATTTCTTCTGAGCAATTTGAACGCGTGTCACATTATCAGACAGGCTTTGGGCGCAGGTAGAAAAGATAAATGAGGCAGAAGCAGTGGAAGAACTTCTACATACAGAGGTTTGATGCACAACCCATTGGGATGCCACGACTTGTACAGCAGCTCCTTCTCCTGCTGTCACCATAGACCCCCAGTGCTCAGTCAGCGACATGTAACACCCCTGTCTATGCTTACTCGTCCAGGTGTCTGTCATGAAATGCACCCTGTCACACACAGAATTTCTCAAGGAAGTGGTGATGTTGTGTGCAACATGCTGGGGTAGTGCATGCATAGCTTTGTTCAAGAAGTAGTGGTGACCGGGCATCTGGTACTGGGGCGCTGCGACGGCCATAAGGTTTCAAAAATCGTCTGTATCCACCAGCCGGAAAGGCAGCATTTCCGAAACCGACAGCTTGCTGATGATGAAATTCAACCTCCTAGCTTTGGCATGGGTAGGAGGAAATGGTCTTTTACTTGTCCAAATCTGAGGGACCGAGGGCTGGCTGCTGTGCTGAGACAGGGTTGAGTGGGGTGTCCTAGACAAACTGCTGGACTGTGAGGGAGGTGCAAGCGGACATATTATGTCGCATTCATAAAAAGGTGGTGCTCTCGATGTCTGACAACGCTCAACACCAGCAGGTGTTTCCACTTCTAAAACAGCTGATGACCTGTCAATCATACAGGCAGTTGTTGGTAAAAGGTGGAAGTTATGCATCCGACAGCCTATGTAACGCTGTCCCCACAGTCACAGAGGATGAAGAAGCCACAGATGCACTTGATGGCGCAGTCAGCAGTTTACCAGGCCCGCTAGGCCGCATTGTATTACAGTGAGCTTCCCACTGTGACTTATCCTTCATGTCCATGTGATGGTTCATGCATGAAATACTCAAACTATTGATTTTTTGGCCTCTACTCAGATTTTGTTTACAAATTTTGTAGATAACATGCATTGGGTCATCTTTTGTGATCTGAAAAAAGGCCCAGGCTAGGCAAGGCTTATCACCCATGCGACCTGCAGAGCCACCACGGCTGTTGCCCAGAGACAGAGTTGTGGCTGAGGACGCAGTTGTTGATATGCTTCCAGGACTCTGTCTCTGTCCAGGAAGCCGCTACCTAACCTCATTACTTTCATCCTCCTGAGCACAAAGTCAAGTTGTCGTTCCAATCAGGTATATGAGTCACATCATCATCTGCCTCATTGTCTCCACTATCAGGGGTTACAATTTGGGAATAAGGGTCTACATTATGCTCGGACCCTTCTTCATTTGGGTCTGGATCCGACTCACAAAGATTTTGGGCATCCGTGCAGTTCATTTCCTCCTCTTGACTCACTGAAGCTTTGGAGCAGACCTCTGATTCCCAGGCTATAGTATCAGTGAACAGCTCTGCAGACTCACCTATCTGTGTTAACCGTAGTCAGTAGGGCGGCTGGAGACTTGTGAGCTGTGAGAAAGCAAGTGTGATTGAGGTAAGACCTCTGAGGACTGAAGTGTTTGTGTTGTTGAAGTTGAGGTGGGCGAGAGCCCACTTGATGGAGCTCTTGATATCCATTGCAGCACCTGCTCTTTTGGGGCCTCATCTACAGGTTTTAGCGATGTTCTGCTGCGTAAGAAAGGGATGATAAGTAGACATTTTATACAATACAAAAGTGTTTTCTGTGCTGTGTGGCAGTAGATTTACACAGAACACTGGACCACAGCTACTTAGCCAATGAGTGGTACTACCCGAAAAAGATTTTGTTAACTAGCTTTGGGCAGATGCAATGTAAAAGGGTTTTCTGCGCTGTGTGGCGGTAGGTTAGAACAGAACACTGGACCTCAGCTGCCTATTCAAACACTGCTACTAGCCAAAAAGGATTTGCTTGGCTAGATGCAGTAAAAAAAGGCTTGTAAACACAGGAGGTGTAGCTTTCTTCACAGCAGTGCTACACCTCTGCCTAGCACACACTGTTACTATTCAAAAAGGATTTGCTTAGCTAGATGCAGTAAAAAAAGGCTTGTAAACACTGGAGGTATAGCTTTCTTTACAGCAGTGCTACACCCCTCCCTGGCACACACTGCTACTAACCAAAAAGGATTTGCTTGGCTAGATGCAGGAAAAAAAAGGCTTGTAAACACAGAAGGTGTAGTTTTCTTCACAGCAGTGCTACACACCTGCCTGGCACACACTGCATCTAGCCAAAAAAGATTTTCTTCATTAGATGCAGTAAAAAATGGCTTGTAAGCAGAGGAGCTGTAGCTTTCTTCACAGAAGTGCTACACCCTGCCTGGCACACACTGCTACTAGCCAAAAACGATTTGCTTGGCTAGATGCAGTAAAAAAAGGCTTGTAAACACAGGAGTTATAGCTTTCTTCACAGCAATGATGCACCCCTCCCTGGTAAACACTGCTACTAACCAAAAAGGATTTGCTTGGCTAGATGCAGTAAAAAAAGGCTTGTAAACACAGGAGGTATAGCTTTCTTAACAGCAGTGCTACACCCCTGCCTGGCACACACTGCTACTAACCAAAAAGGATTTGCTTGGCTAGATGCAGTAAAAAAAGGCTTGTAAACACTGGAGGTGTAGCTTTCTTCACAGCAGTGTTACACCTCTGCCTAGCACACACTGTTACTATTCAAAAAGGATTTGCTTAGCTAGATGCAGTAAAAAAAGGCTTGTAAACACTGGAGGTATAGCTTTCTTTACAGCAGTGCTACACCCCTCCCTGGCACACACTGCTACTAACCAAAAAGGATTTGCTTGGCTAGATGCAGTAAAAAAAGGCTTGTAAACACAGAAGGTGTAGTTTTCTTCACAGCAGTGCTACACACCTGCTTGGCACACACTGCATCTAGCCAAAAATGATTTTCTTCATTAGATGCAGTAAAAAATGGCTTGTAAGCAGAGGAGCTGTAGCTTTCTTCACAGCAGTGCTACACCCCTGCCTGGCACACACTGCTACTAGCCAAAAACGATTTGCTTGGCTAGATGCAGTAAAAAAAGGCTTGTAAACACAGGAGTTATAGCTTTCTTCACAGCAATGATGCACCCCTCCCTGGTAAACACTGCTACTAACCAAAAAGGATTTGCTTGGCTAGATGCAGTAAAAAAAGGCTTGTAAACACAGGAGGTATAGCTTTCTTAACAGCAGTGCTACACCCCTGCCTGGCACACACTGCTACTAACCAAAAAGGATTTGCTTGGCTAGATGCAGTAAAAAAGACTTGTAAACACAGGAGGTGTAGCTTTCTTCACAGCAGTGCTACACCTCTGCCTAGCACACACTGTTACTGTTCAAAAAGGATTTGCTTAGCTAGATGCAGTAAAAAAAGGCTTGTAAACACTGGAGTTATAGCTTTCTTTACAGCAGTGCTACACCCCTCCCTGGCACACACTGCTACTAACCAAAAAGGATTTGCTTGGCTAGATGCAGTAAAAAAGGCTTGTAAACACAGAAGGGGTAGTTTTCTTCACAGCAGTGCTACACACCTGCCTGGCACACACTGCATCTAGCCAAAAAAGATTTTCTACATTAGATGCAGTAAAAAATGGCTTGTAAGCAGAGGAGCTGTAGCTTTCTTCACAGCAGTGCTACACCCCTGCCTGGCACACACTGCTACTAGCCAAAAACGATTTGCTTGGCTAGATGCAGTAAAAAAAGGCTTGTAAACACAGGAGCTATAGCTTTCTTCACAGCAATGATGCACCCCTCCCTGGTAAACACTGCTACTAATCAAAAAGGATTTGCTTGGCTAGATGCAGTAAAAAAAGGCTTGTAAACACAGGAGGTATAGCTTTCTTAACAGCAGTGCTACACCCCTGCCTGGCACACACTGCTACTAACCAAAAAGGATTTGCTTGGCTAGATGCAGTACAAAAAGGCTTGTATACACAGGAGGTGTAGCTTTCTTCAAAGTAGTGCTAAACCTTTGCCTGGCAAATACTGCTACTAGGCAAAAAGAATTTGCTTGGCTAGATGCAGTAAAAAAGGCTTGTAAACACAGGAGGTATAGCTTTCTTAACAGCAGTGCTACACCCCTGCCTGGCACACACTGCTACTAACCAAAAAGGATTTTCTTGGCTAGATGCAGTACAAAAAGTCTTGTAAACACAGGAGTTGTAGCTTTCTTCACAGCAGTGCTATTCCCCTGCCTGGCACACACTGCTACTAACCAAAAAGGATTTGCTTGGCTACATGCAGTAAAAAAAGGCTTGTAAACACAGGAGGTGTAGCTTTCTTCACAGCAGTGCTACCTCTGCCTAGCACACACTGTTACTATTCAAAAAGGATTTGCTTAGCTAGATGCAGTAAAAAAAGGCTTGTAAACACTGGAGGTATAGCTTTCTTTACAGCAGTGCTACACCCCTCCCTGGCACACACTGCTACTAACCAAAAAGGATTTGCTTGGCTAGATGCAGTAAAAAAAGGCTTGTAAACACAGAAGGTGTAGTTTTCTTCACAGCAGTGCTACACACCTGCTTGGCACACACTGCATCTAGCCAAAAAAGATTTTCTTCATTAGATGCAGTAAAAAATGGCTTGTAAGCAGAGGAGCTGTAGCTTTCTTCACAGCAGTGCTACACCCCTGCCTGGCACACACTGCTACTAGCCAAAAACGATTTGCTTGGCTAGATGCAGTAAAAAAAGGCTTGTAAACACAGGAGCTATAGCTTTCTTCACAGCAATGATGCACCCCTCCCTGGTAAACACTGCTACTAATCAAAAAGGATTTGCTTGGCTAGATGCAGTAAAAAAAGGCTTGTAAACACAGGAGGTATAGCTTTCTTAACAGCAGTGCTACACCCCTGCCTGGCACACACTGCTACTAACCAAAAAGGATTTTCTTGGCTAGATGCAGTACAAAAAGTCTTGTAAACACAGGAGTTGTAGCTTTCTTCACAGCAGTGCTATTCCCCTGCCTATCACACACTTTTACTATTCAAAAAGGATTTGCTTGGCTAGATGCAGTAAAAAACGACTTGTAAACACAAGAGGTGTAGCTTTCTTCACAGCAGTGCTACTCCCCTGCCTAGCACACACTTTTACTATTCAAAAAGGATTTGCTTGGCTAGATGCAGTAAAAAAAGGCTTGTAAACACAGGAGGTATTGCTTTCTTCACAGCAGTGATACACCCCTCCCTGGTACATGTGGCGGCGCTGCGATCAGGAAACCACAAAAGGGAACTGCAGCCAAGCAGGTAGGACGACAGTTGAACACCAACACCCTCACTGCCCACACACCCACATAACAGTAGAGGGCAGCACCCAACCCGGAGCCTGGGAACTCTAGGCAGGCGAGGGATGGTGGGTTTAGAGCAGGGGTGGGGAACTCCAGTCCTCGAGGGCCGCAAACAGTTCAGGTTTTCACGATTTCCTTAGTATTGCACAGGGATTGGAATCATCACCAGTGCAAGTGATTATGTTATCACCTGTGCAATACTAAGGAAATCCTGAAAACATGCACTGTTTGCGGCCCTCGAGGACTGGAGTTCCCCACCCTGGTTTAGAGACAGTGGGTGGGCAAACACGTAGTCAGGTGACAGAAGGTAGAAATGGTGAAGGGGAGGAGAAAGGAGTCAGTAGGCCGGTGTAGGCTGAGCAGTAAAGACTGAATCACATGTCCTGGACGAGTGGGGTGTAAGGAGCGCAGAATCTGAACAGAGCCAGTGCGAGCCGCAGAGAGAAAGCACGTCCGAAGCCAACACCCTGGGAGTGTGAGGGAAGAGAGGGACGGTGATACCGGGCCCTAGAACTACGGCTGAGACGACCGACTGCAGGCGGAGTAGCTCTCCAATGATACCCAAAGACACAGTAGAAAGAGCCTGGTAGACCCTCACACGGGAGGACTGCTAGAGGCTAGGCTGAAGTAGAGTGTCGGCTCTAGAGGGGACCGTAGCTTCACCCGGCCTCCCCAGACAACCGACGGGGGACCACAACTACACGTTAGGGTCCCTACCCCAAAGGACAGGCAGCTCAATGGCAACCCGGAGGGCTCATAGGAGTCCGAGCCACCGCCATACTGTCCGGAGTCACGTACACCAAAGTGAACTAAGAGAGAGAGAGTCAACAGCCTGGGAAGGACGCAGAGACAGAGTGAGGGGTCACAGTAGGAAAGACCTGGCTGCAGGGAGCAAAGGGAACCCGGAGGGGAAAGTGTGCCCTTGTAACTGAGAACCGAACTAAGAACTGTAACTGACTGTGAACTGTACTGAAGAGCTTTGAGAAGTAAACACGGTGAACCCTGAATCTGACTCCCTTGTATCTCTCTGCCATAACACGACTCCCTCCATACAGGTTTGCAGCAGATTCCCACCTGGAGAGCCACAGCTTACAGGCTCCAGTGCTGAAGGAGGATTCCTGTAGCATCTGGACAGTAAGTGTACTGCACTCAGCAGAAGGCCTGCACACTACACAATAGACTTTAATCAACACTGCCCCGGGGAACACAGTTCTGCCCACGGAGAACTATTCCATCCTTGCTGCCATTACATCTTCCCCGGAGGTTCTGCGGCAGCGGTGGCCCCAATACTGGCCACACACTGTGGGTGGCGTCACGACTGACATTCCCCTGTAAATATTCCCCTTATTACTGTCAAGCCAGGGACACGGCCCGGACCAGGACCACCCGTGACATTCTCAGCAGCAGACCCGGTCCGGCACCGAGTACCCCCGTCCCAGTGGGCTCGACATACACACTGCTACTAACCAAAAAGGATTTGCTTGGCTAGATGCAGTAAAAAACGACTTGTAAACACAAGAGGTGTAGCTTTCTTCACAGCAGTGCTACATCCCTGCCTGGCACACATTGCTACTAACCAAAAAGGATTTGCTTGGCTAGATGCAGTACAAAAAAGCTTGTATACACAGGTGTAGCTTTCTTCACAGCAGTGCTACACCTTTGCCTGGCAAATACTGCTACTAGCCAAAAAGAATTTGCTTGGCTAGATGCAGTAAAAAAGGCTTGTTAACACAGGAGCTATATATTTCTTAACAGCAGTGCTACACCCCTGCCTGGCACATACTGCTACTAACCAAAAAGGATTAGCTTGGCTAGATGCAGTAAAAAACTGTCTTGTAAACACAGGAGGTGTAGCTTTCTTCACAGCAATGCTACTCCCCTGCCTGGCACACACTGCTACTATTCAAAAAGGATTTGCGTGGCTGGATGCAGTAAAAAAAAGGCTTGTAAACATAGGAAGTGTAGTTTTCTTCACAACAGTGCTACACACCTGCCTGGCACACACTGCATCTAGCCAAAAAGGATTTGCTTGGTTAGATGCAGTAAAAATTGGCTTGTAAGCAGAGGAGGTGTAGCTTTCTTCACAGCAGTGCTACACCCCTGCCTGGAACACACTGCTACTAGCCAAAAAGGATTTGCTTGGCTAGATTTGGCCAGATGCTGTAAAAAACGCTTGCAAAAATTTCAGCACAGCACTGGAACAGACCTGTCTGACAAACAGTGCTTTTAAGCCTTAAAAAGGCTGTTCTTGGAAGGAGTCCCTAAGCCTACTATCTCTCTATCTAACTTGGAGTAGAATCACTATCTAACTATATTTCTCTGTAGTGCACACAGCAGCAGCGAAAACTGTATAAATGGGGACAGAACGTACATCAAACTATTTATTAATTGCAATTCGAACTATGTGGTGTACAGAACTATATACACTGCTTGTGATCTAGGATACATTAGGTGTACCATGAGAAAAATTAAGCAAAGAATTAAAGAGTATATGTGGGATGCTATCAATCTAGAGGCAAATAATACATCTAATTTGTCTTAACACTTTTTTCAGGTTCACTCAGGAGACATTTCAGTGCTGATTTTCTATGTTTTGGAACTTGTGGGGAAGCCTCGAAGGGCTGGTGATTGGAGAGAGCATTACTTAATCGAGAAGTTTACTGGATATTGATGATGAAGACATCAATCACAACCAGATGGATTGAATTAACGCAGAGATTTAATTTTGCATTATTAAATTATTTACCTATTTAATAATTTTGTATAATGTGAAATGCAGTACAATTTATAGTTCATGGTACAGGTATATATGATGCTCTGCATAGTATTTTGCAATTTATAAGGAAATTTGGAATTTTTGGAATTGTGAAAAAGAAAAAAAACAATTTTTTTTTTTGTGCGCTATTCATGTCCATGATTTTTTCTTGATATACCGTATATACTCGTGTATAAGCCGACCCGTGTATAAGCCGACCCCCCTACTTTTGCCCCAAAAATCTGGAAAAACCTATTGACTCGTGTATAAGCGAGGGTGGACCCCAGCACAGGTATACAGCCCCCAGCAGTGTGGTATACAGGCCCCCCTCAGTGGTATACAGGCCTCCCCAGTGGTAGTATATAGCAGCCCCAGTGGTAGTATACAGCAGCCCCAGTGGTAGTATACAGCAGCCCCAGTGGTAGTATATAGCAGCCCCAGTGGTAGTATATAGCAGCCCCAGTGGTAGTATACAGCAGCCCCAGTGGTAGTATACAGCAGCCCCAGTGGTAGTATATAGCAGCCCCAGTGGTAGTATACAGCAGCCCCAGTGGTAGTATACAGCAGCCCCAGTGGTAGTATACAGCAGCCCCAGTGGTAGTATACAGCAGCCCCAGTGGTAGTATACAGCAGCCCAGTGGTAGTATACAGCAGCCCCAGTGGTAGTATACAGCAGCCCCAGCAGCCCCAGTGGTAGTATACAGCAGCCCCAGTGGTATACAGCAGGCCCCCAGGGGTACATATAGCAGCCCCCAGGGGGTACCCAGCAGCCCCCTGGGGGTACCCAGCAGCCCCCAGGGGGTACCCAGCAGCCCCTTGGGGGTACCCATCAGCCCCCAGGGGGTACCCAGCAACCCCTGGGGGTCCCCAGCAGCCCCCTGGGGGTCCCCAGCTGCCCCCAGGGGGTACACAGCAGCCCCCTGGGGGTACACAGCAGCCCCCTGGGGGTCCCCAGCAGCCCCCAGGGGGTACACAGCAGCCCCCAGGGGGTACCCAGCAGCCCCCAGGGGGTACCCAGCAGCCCCCTGGGGGTCCCCAGCAGCCCCCAGGGGGTACACAGCAGCCCCCAGGGGGTACCCAGCAGCCCCCAGGGGGTACCCAGCTGCCCCCTGGGGGTACCCAGCGGCCCCCAGGGGGTCCCCAGCAGCCCCCAAATGCTGGCACTCGCCCCCCCTTGCAAGGGCCCCCCCCGCTTCTCTTACCATTCCGGACTTCTGATCCGCGCCGCTCCTCGGTGCTCCTCGCTGCTCCGTCCGTCCGTCCTGCAACATCCGGGATCCCCGGCCGTCGCGCGATGACGTCATATGCCTGCGACGGCCGGAGATCCCGGATGTAGCAGACGGACGGAGCAGCGAGGAGCACCGAGGAGCGGCGCGGATCAGAAGTCTGGAATGGTAATATAACCATCGGGGGGCCCTTACAAGGGGGGGCGAGTGCCAGCATTTGGGGGCTATATGCACTGCTTCCCCCTGCCGCTGATTCACAGGGGGAAGCAGTGCATATTTAATGAGCGGCCCCACTCATACAGCAGCCCTCCCCCCCCCGCCTCCTGCAGCCTCCACAGCCCCGGACACAGCCCCCACCCGTATTGACTCGTGTATAAGCCGAGGGGGAGACTTTTCAGCCCAAATTTTGGGCTGAAAAACTCGGCTTATACACGAGTATATACGGTATATCCTACGGTACCTTCTCATTATTATGTTTGTATTTATATGTTTTTCTCTTTCTCTGAAATCATATTACATGTAATTTCCCCATCTTTTTGAATAAACAACATTATTGTCTGCCAGGATTATATAGGCGTTATATACACCTGCTGTGTTTTGTCTCACTGTAAATGTTTGGGGTGGAGACTTCCCATACTATTCTTTATCCTCTATAAAAGTTTATGCAGTAGACTATGTTTTTCAGGTAAAGACTAAGGGTACCGTTACACAACGCAATATTGCATGCAATTTCACTGGCAATTTGCTGGTTGCAGTGAAATCATGGACACATTGTTCTATTTTGTTGCCGTGTTCAAATGTAACAATGTGTCCATGATTTCACTGCAACCAGGAAATTGCAAGTGAAATCGCATGCAATGTTGCGACGTGTAACGGTACCCTAAGGGCCATCAGGCCAGAAACGTGTTACCTGCACGTCTTTGTTCCTATGTGATTGTAGTGCAAGTGCCAAATGTATTTTTTTTTATACAGATGTGTGAAGGTAGCCTAAGCATGTCCAAACATTAGGACCTAAAAGGTTGTCCATTGAGTATTCATCCTCCAAGTAGCATAAATGTACAATGTTTTGTTATATTCGATTGTGCAAGACAGCTAAATAACATTTTTAATTTTGTAATATGTGTACATTATTGCAACTTACTGGTAATATTTTCTTTCTGTAACTCTGAAAAAAAAAGATAATTTTAAAAGACATGCCCATTTTACATGGAATTTATATACTGTGTGGCATTAAATAATTTGTTCCTGCACAAAAATTAGAGATACAAAATGTTAACACAATAACCTTTAGGCTATGTGCCTCATGATGAGTTCTTGGTGAGTTTTTTAAGCTGCGGCGAAAACACAATATCCAATCCCAGTAAAGTGCACTAAAACACATGTTTTTTTTTTCGTGTGGACTTTCTGTATCTAATTCATTTCTATGAAGAAAATCTACAAAGTAAACTCAACATAACCACTAGAGGATTGACATGTTGACATTTGAATCACACACCCCAGGGTCACTGCTGCAGCCCTTTCAGAGTCTCCTCAGTCAAACCCTGATGAGTGTGTCCAAGCCCTAAGCTCTAGAATCCTTTGATAGTCTTGAGATTTCATTGTAATTTGCACAGATTAAAGACACCCTGTGCTAGATGCAACAAAGCAGTCCCCAGAACGTAACAGAGCCTCCTCCATATTCCACAGTAGGGACAGTGTTCTTTTGTTGATACACTTTTTTTGTCCGTCTGTGAACATAGAGCTGATGTGTCTTGCCAAAAAGTTACATTTTTGTCTCATCTGTCCATAGGCCATTCTCCCAGAAGCTTTGTAGCTTGTCAACATGTAGTTTGGCAAATTTCAGTCTGGCTTTTTTATGATTTTTATTTCAACAATGGTATCCTCCTTGGTTGTCTCCCATGAAGTCCACTTTGGCTCAAACAATGACGGATGGTGCGATCTGACACTGATGTGTCTTGAGCTTGAAGTTCACCTTTAATCTCTTTAGAAGTTTTTAAGTTTTCTGAGCGCTTTTGTTACCATTCGTATTATTCATCTCTTTAATTTGTCATTAATATTCCTCCTGAGGCCATGCCCAGGAAGGTTGGCTACAGTCCCATGGATCTTGAATTTCTGAATAATTTGTGCAACTGTAGTCACAGGAACATCACACTTCTTGGATATGGTCTTATAACCTTTACCTTTAATGCTTGTCTATAATTTTCTTTCAAACTCCTGAGACAACTCTTTCCTTCGCTTCCTCTGGTCCATGTTCAGTGTGGTACACACCATGTCACCAAACAGCACAGGGAGTATCTATAGCTCTATATACAGGCTGACTGACTAATTACAAGATTGTATACACCTGTGATGCTAATTAGTGGACACAGCTTGATTTAACATGTTCCTTTTTTCACATTATTTTCAGGATTACCATCATTTCTGTCCAGGCATATTTCAAAAGTTGAATTTTTAAAAAAAAATTCTGTGGAAGAAGGGTTTAAAAGCAATGCCTGACTTTCATTTCTTTATTTTCATAGATTTTTTTATTTAGTATTACTTTTGTCAGATTCAAGTTATTTCCTGTGACCACTATGGGTTTTTCTTTAATTAAATGAGGGGTACCAACAATTTTGACCACGTGTGTAGTACTGTCCATCCACTGTTACCATATGTGAATATAACATGTGTAAACAGATAATATACATGAAAATCATGGTTGTCATTGTGCCTACCTGTGTGAATGAGATGAAGCACATGGAATTTACATGGAGGGTATGCATCAAGTCACCAAAATGAGAAAATACAAAGGAGGAGTCCATACAGTGCCAAGGTAATAATAATCATTTTATTTATATAGCGCCAACATATTACGCAGCACTTTACAATTCGGAGAGGACATGTACAGACAATATGAGACAATACAGAGTAACAAAAATTCAAAAACCATGAGGAGTGAGGATCCTGCTCGCAAGCTTACAATCTAGAGGAAATAGGGGAAGCACAAAAGGTAACAGTAACAAATGATGTCATATATGGTCCAGCCATCAATATAATAATTAGGGGATTCACGTAACGCTGCATGAATCGGTCATCGGTCGGGATTTGTACAAGTGCAGGTAAAGTGCTATATTATGCAAGGGGGACAGACAGTCTGCAGGTGCAAACAGATGACACAAGAGGCCAGATTTAGAAAAGGGAAGATAGGAATAGTTAGACAAGTGAGGTGAGGTGATAGGCCAGTCTAAAGAGATGTGTTTTTAAGGATCGCTTAAAACTATTGGTATTGGGAATTAATTGAATTGTTCTTGGTAATCCGTTCAAGAGAATTGGTGCAGCTCGTGAGAAGTCTTGGAGACAGGAGTGGGAGGTTCCGATTGTAGCTGATGTCAGTCTTAGGTCACTTGCAGAGCGGAGGACACATGGTGGGCGATAGACAGAGATGAGAGAGGAGATGTAGGGTGGAGCAGAACTGTGGAGGGCTTTGTGGGTGAGAGTGATAATTTTATATTGTACTCTATAGCGGATTGGCAACCGATTCAATGACTGCCCTAGGAAAGAGGCATTGGTGAAGCGGTTGGAGAGGAATATGATCCTGGCTGCTGCATTGAGGATGGATTGGAGAGGAGAGAGTTTAGTAAGAGGGAGACCGATTAATAGAGAATTGCAGCAATCCAGGCAAGAATGAATAAGGGCAACAGTTAGAGTTTTGCAGAGTTAAAAGTAAGAAAAGGTGGAATTCTAGAGGTTTTTGAGGTGTAGGTGACACGAGCGACCAGATTTGGGGAGAGAAGGAGAGATCTGAGTCAAATATAACCCCAAGACAGCGGGCGTGTTGTTGAGGAGTAACAGTAGAACCACATACATAAATGGCAATATTAGGTTTCGGAAGATTAGGAGAGGGAGGAAACACGAGAAGTTCAGTTTTTGACAGATTTAATTTAAGGTAGAGAAAAGACATGATGTTAGAGACAGCAAACAGACCATCACTGGTATTTTGTAGTAATGTGGAGGTGATGTCAGGAGAAGAGGTGTATAACTGGGTGTTCTCAGCATAGAGATGGTAGTGAAAACCAAATCTACTGATGGTTTGTTCAATAGGGCAGTGTATAGAGAGAAGAGAAGGGGACCTAGGACTGAACCCTGATGAACCTCAACCTTGGGAGGAAGAGGAGAGGAAGAGGAGCCTGCAAAAGATACAGAGAAGGAGCAGTCAGAAAGGTTGGAGGAGAACCAGGAGAGAGCGGTGTCCTTAACTCCAATAGAGTAGAGCATAGAGAGAAGGAGCTGGTGATCCACAGTATTGAATGCAGTGGAGAAATCCAGGAGGATTAATAGGGAGTAGTGACCATTAGATTTAGCTGTTAGTAGATCATTAGAGACTTTAGTGAGGGCAGTTTCAGTAGAACGTAAGGAGCGGAAGCCAGATTGTAGAGGGTCAAGAAGAGAATTGTCAGAGAGATAGCGGATCATACGGGAGTGGACCAAGAGTTCCAGGAGTTTAGAGATGAAGTGGAGATTAGAGACAGGTCTGTAGTTAGCAGCAGAGTTCTGGTCGAGGGATGGTTTTTTTAAATAATGGATGTATACTTGCATGTTTGAAGGAGGAGGGGAAAACACCAGATCAGAGGGAAAGATTAAATATTTTTGTTAGGTGAGATGTGACAGCTGGAGAAAGGGATGGAAGGAGATGTGAGGGAATAGGGTCACTGGTGCAGGTAGTAGGGAGAAAAGATGCAAGAAGCCGGGTGACTTCTTCCTCTGTGACCGGATCAAAGACCGAAAGTGAGTTGGATGAAGTGCAGGAGGGAGAAGAATTCATGATGTTCTGAGTCTGTAAGGAAATTTCCTGTCGTATATTGTCAATTTTGTCCTTAAAATATTTGGCCAGATGGAAAGTGTCAAAGAGTCGTTTAGGATTGTTGGCTAGTTAAGTGAGAAGGGTGTTGTAGTAAGCTTGTTTGGAGAGGTGAAGGGCGGTTTTGTATGTTTTTAGCATAAACTTATAATGGATGAAATCTTCGGCCAGGTTGGATTTTCTCCACAGGCGTTCTGCACACCTGGAGCACCACTGGAGAAACCATGTTTGCAGTAAGTGCCAAGGTTGCCGCTCTTGGTGCTGAGTTGTTTTAAGTGTAGGAGGTGCAGCATCATCCAGGGCACTTTGCAGTATTTCATTCTAGAGTTTTAGAGCAGAGTCGGGAGAAGAGAGGGAGGAGATTGGAGTGAGTGAAGCCTGTAAATTCTTTATATGTTTCTGAGTGTCAATGGCACATATATTCCTATAGGTGAAAGAGTTGGGAGCATCCTTGAAGGGTTGACAGTATTTGACGGAGAATGAAAGAAGGTTGTAGTCAGAGAGTGGAAGAGAGGAATGTGTAAAATCATGCACTGAGCAGAGCTGGGAGAAGATCAGGTCCAATGTATTCCCATCTTCATGTGTGGCAGAGTTACAAAGTTGTGAAAGACCAAGATAGGAGGTATGAAATACTGTTGGATATGATGCTGAAGAGTTCAGGATAAATAGAGTAGGTCAGAAATACATAGTGTAGTGTTGCAAATGGTCCGGCTGGTAGCGCTGATCCAAACACTTCAAGGGGCAAACTACCATTAGCAGCAAATGTGACATCACCTGCAACGCGATTATTCACGAGCAAAAAACAACCTGCTACTGATCCAACACGTTCCAGAGGTAACATGCTTCTTCATCAGGGTTTTCCTTTTACTGATAAAAGTATTTTTTCATTTTGGCGGTTTGATGCATAACCTCCACATAACTTCCACGTTTTAGCTCATTCACACAAGTAGGCACAGTCAACCGTTATTTTACTAATATAATCTTTTCATGTTATAGGCACATTACAGTGGACGCACAGTACTACATAGGGCATGGATACTTGCATTTTACCCTTTTAGGATGCCTATGTACAAAGACAGTCAGTTGCGTTCATACATGTAGCTTTCTTTACTCTTATAGGACAGTGAAAATGCTTGCGCACAGTGTACATGTTTTTTTACTTAGTAATCGGCTCAAATAGTGATGCCGAATTTTCTGCTCTAAATCTGTATCCGAATTTTTGCAGATTTACACAGCAAAAACATGTTTTCTTAAGCTGCGTAATTGCTGCTTTTTAGGTGTATCACTTTCTAAATGATCATGCCCACTATGATGCGGAGTACACTTACGAGGGCCGATCCAAAAGTAATCATAATCGGTTATTTCCTCGTTTGTTCCTATACTGGCTGTAGACTGCAAGCTAAAGGACCTGTGACGACATCATGACCATGTGACCTGTGGGCATGGCCACTCCATCCTCAGCTTAAACCCAGAAGTAAGTTCCTCCAGCAGAAAATTGTTGAATATAATTGACATGCTGCAGATTTTTATGGCTCAAAGATCTATAAAAATTTGCACTTAAAATGTTGCATAAAAATGCGCCAAAGTCGACACAGCCAAACTCACATTGACTTTGCTGGCTGGCCAATAGATCATTCTCATTTGCTGCGCATTTTTCAAATATGCTGTAAACGTGTGCAGCAAATGCGCCAGCGGGGTCACAGAGCCATAATCTGCACAAAAAATGAGACATGGCCTACATTGTTTGATTTGCAGACCTAACCCATTAATTTAAGTGAATGGATCTGTTAATAAAAAAGGACTGATGTTGCAACACAGGGCATAGGGCGGTAGCCATGAGTGAGTAATTTGTCTGTTGCACCAAGTCCCGCTAAATGAAAAATAGCACACCACCAATGCATACATGAAACAACATCAAGTTTATTAAACACAAGAGACATACCGTACATCTAAAAACAATTAAAACCATACAAAAAACCACAAACCCAAAATGGTGGAAGTAGTCCCCAAAATAATAATGCATTATCACAAAAAAAGCACATCCAAATGCAAAATGACAGATATGGCAATAACAACAATAATCTAGTTGAAAAAACAATGTAATATAACAGTGAAGGCACAAGAATGGTTAGCAAGTACACTGAATGGCAATAGCAGCAACAGTAAGATGTGCAAACTGCGCACTATAAAGTTCGTTTGTGCAAGCCCTCAATGAGAGAAAGGTGCACATGTTCCCAGCAGGGAGAATAATCAATGACCCCTGAGAAATCTGCTCAATGTCAACTAGAAATAATGGTGCAAAATCCAAAGTAAAGCACCGGATAATGCCCAAAGTACTACAAGTAATCAGCCATGGCAAAAATGAAACAGCCCAGACCTCATAAAAACTGAACTGCTCTCACCTAATCATAATAGTCCTGTAATAGGAGAAATTCAGGGAAATCCCTGATCAGAGGAGCAGAACCAGGAATGGTGCTCGAGCCATGCTGAGTATAGTGGAGAGGGACCCTTCACTAATGCGTATCACCGCGTTAATGTGGCTTCATCAGGGAGGCGTGGCTAGGAGGCACCCTCCCTCGTCTTTAAATGTGTTAGAAATTAGAGCGGATTGCCATCCGCTGTGATGGTTGCCATGGACCCCAGGAGACACCGGAAATTACATCACCGGAAGTAGGTGGGATCACATGTGTTGGGATTTCCCATGCCGCTCCGCCCCTAATGAGGTATAACAGCGATATTAACCTGTGCTGGTCTGGCACAGAAAGGAACATAACCAGTATGGTGGTGACACTGTAATGGTACCTTTACACGCCGCCACGGCAGGCTGGATACATCCCGCTACAGGCTACAAATGTAGCTTGTAGCGCCAATGTAGCCCGTCGTAGTGGCGTCTGAAGACGCGACGCTACAGCCGGCGACAGATACATCTGTTTATGGGCTCTGCTCGAAAACAGATGGCTATATCGCCGATGGTAGCGAGCTGTATCGGCGTGTAAAGAAGCAACGGAAGGGAACTCTGGACACCCGGGGCTGTAGCTGCAATGTAGCTAAGGCTTGACCTCGGCTCCATGTTACCGCGCCCCATGTGCGATCATTGGTGGAAGCTGCTGCATGACGATTGGTAGTCGCTGCATAGGGAGGCATATTTAAGGAGCTGACGAGTCACACTACACAATCGCTCGAGCGTGCTGTATTACTCAGCCTCCTGCGATGCCTGCCCAATCAGGATGTTATTGCTTCGTCCTATCAGCGTACGGAAGTCTTGTAATCCACAATTGGAGCACGCCTATGTGCTGTCCCTGCTGCACCAGGTCCGCCCATAGTAGCTGGTTGTAGCGGTGTGTAAATGAGCAACAGCTGGCTACTTGAGACACCCGGCGATGTAGCTAGCTATAGATGTAGCGTGGCGTAGCGAACCTTGTGGCGGCGTGTAAAGAGGGTGCGTTGACCGTTTGTAGCCGTTTGAGCGTGCTCGTGCACGTGAAGTAGCGGGATGTATCCAGCCTGCCGTGGCGGCGTGTAAAGGTACCATTAGAGAGGTGCAGGGAGGCTCAATCAAGGATGACAGGCTGGCAATAAACATATATAGGAAGGCACAATGCACATGATAATGGTGAAGGCAGAAATAGCAGCGCCAGGTGTAAGGGGATTTTTTTTTCTTCCCCAGATGATGGCAATAGTAAGCAGTTGAATAAAGCAGACAAAACCTGCAGATCAGTGCAAACAAAGCAAAATGTGCACTGGTTCTGTAAGTCAGTCTGTGTACTATTGGATGCAGCATTGAGATGTGGTGCGATAATCAAAAAAGAGAGAGATTTTATGTGGATTTCCGATCCTGTTGTGCCAACTGCATATTTTCTCCCAAAGGTTCATAAGAATCTACAGAAACCACCGGGAAGGCCAATTCTTTCCTGCATCGGAAGCATCTGCATGAAAGCGGGCTCCTATATTGATCATTATCTGCAACCAAACGTTCAAGGGCTTACTTTTCACATTAAAGACTCTACAGATTTCATCAAGAAAAGCTGCATCATTCCAGTCCACACAGGTACTTTCATAGTAACGTGCGACGTTGAATCTTTGTATACAAACATTGCGCATCACCGCAGAATGGAGGTGGTGACGTATTTCTTGAACAAACAGACTGGCACTGACCGTCCTCATGATTAATTTCTGATAGACCTTTTGGATTTCTTGCTGTCCCATAGCTACTTCACATTTGACAGATGTTATTACCGACAGATCTCCAGAGTAGTATGGGGACGAAGTGTGCCTTGTCTTTTGCAAATTTGTTTTTAGGCTGGTGGGAAGAACATATATATATGATATGCCAACCTACATAAAGAACATATATATATGATATGCCAGTCTACATAAATAACGACCTTGCCTGGTTTACGTTCATAGATGATGTGTTGTTTTTGAGGAGAGGGGGTGAAGAATCCTGTAGGGGGTTTATTGAAGAACTTAATTCAAACGCCATGAACATATTTCTAACTTACAGTCTATCCCCCTCAGAAGCAACCTTTCTCGACTTGAAGATCACAAAGAGAGACGACCATCTCATAACGGATCTACATAGGAAACCCACAGTGATTAATGGCCTATTGCATTTTTCCAGTGTTCACACGATGCACGTCAAAAAAGGAATCCCGGTGGGCCAGTTCCTAAGGGTAAGATGGAATTGCACAAGTGATGATGATTTTCGGCATCAGGCACGCGCACTAACAAACAGGTTTATTGCCCGTCAATATCATAGGCGTACCATTTCCACAGCCTTCAGGAGGGCCCAGACTTGTTCTCAAGATTCGCTTCTCCAATACCATCCTAAATTAACAGATGACACTCCAAAGATCGTCATGGATTTCCACAACCAATGGAATAGGGTGGGTGACATATTTAGCACACACTGGGATGTCCTGTTAATGGATCCTAAAATTGGACCAGGGAGAGGGGAACGACCAATGATTAAGGCTAGACGAGCGCCAAACTTAGCCGATACATTAGTACAGAGTCATTTCAAAAGACCAACTCATGTCCTGGGCCGCGGAACAAGACTAAAGGATTCCGTTCCATGCGGCTCCTGTAATGTCTGCCCCCTCATGACCCCCACAATGGATTTTTTCACCAACCCGGTGGATGGTAAGAAACATCGGCTCAAACACTATATAAATTGCAGATCTGAATTTGTGATATATGCAATTTTATGCCCCTGCGACAAGATATATGTAGGGATGATGGGCCAAGAATTGCGGAAGCATATCCAGAAGCATATACCAACTATCCAGTTAGCAAGGGTCCATCATGACAAAGGATGGCCATTAACTTCGATCGCTTCCCATTATCTCACTCACTATCACGGACATTCCACAGAGAGCAGGGTGTTCGCCTTGGACAAATTACAGCATGCCCCCAGGGGGGAAATTGGAGAAAACCACTTTTGCGATTGGAATCGCGGTGGATCTTCCTCCTCAATTCCGTCTTTCCTGTGGGAATCAATGAGGACCTTCTATTTACAGGGTTCCTAGGGAGCTAGACATACAACTGATCTCCGTGGGCAGGGAGGAATGGCCACACATATCCCGGGTTTGGGAAAAGTCGTATGCCCTGACTTCCCTGGTCATGTGTTAGTTTCTATTCTTTAATCCCATTCTTATTTCCATTTCTTTTCATTCTCTGTTCTAGGTTGCATCAGGTATCTTCTCCTGCTTCTACAAGATCTCATTCAACCATATCAGCACTTCATTAGAGCTCTTGACTGCTTCGGTCAAGCTTCCAAGTCACCACTATGGCCACCCACGGAAATCGGGTGTAGTCTTCAACTCCAGGAGTACCAGGGGCTCCTTTGTGGATCTCCTCTGTTTTTGTTTATTGTACATATTTTTTGTTTATTGTACATGTTAGATGTCTTGGGTAACTCTAGGAACTGGTTTTGTTGCCCTGGTCTGCCGCTCATTGATGGCTATGCACATTTATACAATTTCTCTCTGTCTGAAGAGTCAGGGCAATATGTTGCCCGCCTCGCTTACTTTACACCATTTGGTGTTCTCATATTTCCATCACCCAGGAGTCATCATTTTCCCTGTGGCTCTAAGCTGGTGGTTCACGTGTTGCATTTTGTTCATTGCTGCTCCCCACTTTGGTTGATTATCATGTATTCACGGCATTCTACATTAAAAAGCATATCCCGTAATCTGGCTATCTTGTAGTCCCCTTACTCCCTTTCTTCTATCCCTATATTAGTACCTGGTTTTTCATCACGTTGGGTCATGGAATTTGTGACTAAAGGGCCTGTCATACGTGTCAATGTCGCCTACGATATCGCTCTTGCCTCACAAATTATTAATCGCCTGAGCGATGTGGAATTATCGCAGGTAAGATGTCACACGCGTCAATATGACCCAGCGATGCAGTGATGTCGCCATCTTGCGAGCGATTTTATTTAGTCGCTTGTACATTGTCAAAATAGAAAATACGTCGCTGAGTTTAGTGTCACACGCAGCGATGCACAAGGTCAACTGAGCGATGAGCGACAGGTTTTACATCTGGCAGTGAAACCTGCGATCGGCGATCAGCGACATATCGCTGGTTTCATCGCTTGGTCGCATGCTTCAATGTCGCTCCTGCGTCACTTTTACGTCGCTTGAGCGACTGAAAGTCCGTGACGTACGAGCGACATTGACAGCGATATCGACGCGTGTGACATCCCCTTAAGGGTTGGGGAGGTGGGACATATACACCTATGGGGACAACGACGATTGGGCGTATATATCCATAGGGCGGGGATATTTCCTGGCATGATTATTACTAATTTGATAATTTGAGTGATGACATACATGGCAGCGTGCATGTCTCTGCGTTTCGCATGATTTCCATGCATTTTTTTCACCATTGATCATTACTCCTACTGTCCTTAGTAGCATACTCTACGCCCATTGGTATACGCAGGTGTCTCACTACTGATCTTTGACCATGCCCGGACATGTAAATCCACATATGAGGTACTATATTGCAATTTTCATATTGCGCTTGCTTTACTTATCCTCTTGCGACTTTATTTTTAAGAGTCCGCCACATATGTACGTACTTCGACACATGGGAATAGACTTAGGCTCCTAGATTACATCCATACAGGGGGTAGTCAGTCTTGTGAATTTATGCCCACGATGGGTTCCATCCCTTCATCGCATGGAGATTTGTACGGCATGGGGATTATAATTCGTAAATCCACAATTGGGGTATGATAAGCGGCTACCATCGTTCATTTGTTTGACACTAATTTGAAATAACGGGGTACCATACTGACACATGGTGGGTGTGTGAATATGTGCTACTATGCACTATTGTGGTTCTCACCCACCTGTGAGCCCCCTCGCTGGCAGACTGACTTACAGAACCAGTGCACATTTTGCTTTGTTTGCACTGATCTGCAGGTTTTGTCTGCTTTATTCAACTGCTTACTATTGCCATCATCTGGGGAAAAAAAAAATCCCCTTACACCTGGCGCTGCTATTTCTGCCTTCACCACTATCATGTGCATTGTGCCTTCCTATATATATTTACTTGCAGCCTGTAATCCTTGATTGAGCCTCCCTGAACCTCTCTAACAGTGTCACAGCATACTGAATATGTTCCTTTCTGTACCAGACCAGCACAGGTTAATGTCGTTGTTATACCTCATTAGGGGAGGAGCGGCATGGGAAATGCCAACACACGTGATCCCACCTACTTCCGGTGATGCAATTTCCGGTGTCTCCTGGGGTCCATGGCAAACATCACGGTGGATGGCAATCCACTCTAATTTCTAACACATTTAAAGACGAGGGAGCGCCTCCTAGCCACGTCTCCCTGGCGAAGCCGCATTAACGCAGCGATACGGGTTGGAGAAGGGTCCCTCTCCACTATACTCAGCGTGGCTCGGTCAACACTACTGGTTCTGCTCTTTTGATCAGGGATTTCCCTGGATTTCTCCTATTACAGGACTATTATGATTAGGTGAGAGCAGTTCAGTTTTTCTGAGGTCTGGGCTGTTTCATTTTTGCCATGGCTGATTACTTGTAGTACTTTGGGCATTATCCCGTGCTTTACTGTGGATTTTGCACCATTATTTCTAGTTGACATTGATCAGATTTCTCAGGGGTCATTGATTATTCTCCCTGCTGGGAACATGTGCACCTTTCTCTCATTGAGGGCTTGCACAAAAACACTTTATAGTGCGCAGTTTGCACATCTTACTGTTGCTGCTATTGCCATTGAGTGTACTTGCTAACCATTCTTGTGCCTTCACTGTTATATTACATTGTTTTTTCAACTAGATTATTGTTGTTATTGCCATATCTGTCATTTTGCATTTGGATGTGCCTTTTTGTGATAATGCATTATTATTTTGGGGGACTTCTTCCATCATTTTGGGTTTATGTTTTTTTTGTATGGTTTTAATTGTTTTTAGATGTATGTCTCTCGTGTTGAATAAACTTGATGTTGTTTCATATATGCATTGGTGGTGAGCTGCTGTTTATTTGTCAATTCCTTTTTTCCTGCTCTTGTTGACAAAGCAGCACCCCTTCCTGACAGGATCATTATTGCTGGTGGTGCACCCGTCCTTTTAAAATATTACGCTAAATGAAAAAGTCCTATCAGGATGTGTGCACTTCTGCTATGGAGACGATATGCCTTTGAAAGCCTCATGATGTGGATGGCTTTGACTATCCATACCAGATGTTAACCGAGTCCCTGAGGGAAACCACCAGTTAAAACATTATTTTACTGCACAAGCACTTGATAGCAACTATGTGCATTAGATAGTGGATACACAACTTCTCGTATGTTTCGTCTTGAATACAAAGCATCTTGATAAACAGTTTCTTAACTTTTTCACAATCACTTAACCCTACCTCCATCTGTCTCACTGGCTTCACCACAACCCAGCCTAGCACCGCAGCACAGTCAATGAAAGTCATCTTTTCCACCTGCAGTCCTGCATCTTATCTAGTTCCTAGAGGACTGATTTGCCAATATGGCTGGACTTGGCTTTAAGCTTCCTGACACTCAAGTACTCCTCCTTGGGGCACTTATGTTATGTTATGTTTTTATTTCATCCTGTCCCAAAACTCATCTCACTCATTCTCTTGATCTTTCGGTCAGTCCTGTGACCCGTCTTCTACAGATCATTTTGCATCTCAGTCAACTATCTATCTCAATATTCTGGATCTTGCTATCTATGGCCTTGGTCTTCTTCCACCTTACGACCACCCACATCATGCAGCTATCACTGTCGACTTGCACTAGCCCCTCTCAATCTGGACCAAACATTAATTGTATCAATACCTTCCCACAGTGGCGGACCTTGAGCCTGGAGGGCCCTGGTGCAGCAGGGGGGGGGGGGTGCTGATAGATGTCAGCGAGGAAGGGGGGTAGTAGGTAATGCGGCTCCTACCTGCGCCGAGGTGCACATTGAAGTCCTGAGTGCCGGGGCGGCAGAGTAGAGGAGGGGCAGGATCAGCCAAGGGAAGCAGGAAGCTTCCCTCAGTTAACCTCCTTTCCTCTGACACAGGGTCACAGGGGGCCTCCTACAGGTGCTTGAGGGGCCCCCTACCCGGTCGGGGCTCTGGTGCAGCTGAACCAGCTGCACCACGGTAGGTCCGCCCCTGCCTTCTCACTACTTTTTGTTGGCCAGAACACAGCATCATCACATGGCAGTGATAAAGATTATTCAAGTAAACATTATAATGTATCATATCACAATTCATATTACACATCATAACATAAAGGGGGAATGTTGGCAACATGTCAATCTCCTTACAATAGCATAGATGTTGCATCCATAAGTTGTTTGACTTTGACAGAACAATTTCTAGAGGAAGCTTGAGAAACATTCATTAGTTTCTCTTGTTTGCATTTGGGAAAAATAAATGATGCATGGAAAATAAAAATTAAAACACAGACCAAAATTAAATCAAAATTGGATCAAGCATATTGCAGAAACTTGTATCCAAGAAAAAAAACCTATCATTTAAATTTGGCCTTACTGTACTTTCTTTACTTAAAAAGGGAACAAAAACTTCTATTACTTTCCAAATATTCAGATCATTACTTACCAAAATATGGAATTTTGATGCAGGCCCCAGGGCTTTTTTGCAGACTCGGGAGATTTTCACAATCAGGAATTGTCAATAGCATTAATCCAGGTTTATAAATTCCTTTACGTGAATTTTCCTCTATAGAAAGCCACTCTTTGAAGCAGTATAGATCCTTTACTGCAAAGCAGTGCTCCCTGAAAAATAAGACAATGAATGGAAGAAGTTCAATATAGCAGTAATAAATATGACACGTTATAAAAAAAACTTTAATACAGTGGGGAAAAAAAGTATTTAGTCAGCCACCAATTGTGCAAGTTCTCCAACTTAAAAAGAGGCATGTAATTGACATCATAGGTAGACCTCAACTACGAGAGACAAAATGAGAAAACAAATCCTGAAAATCACATTGTCTACTTTGGAAATATTTTTTTCAAATTTTGGTGGAAAATAAGTATTTGGTCACTTACAAACAAGCGAGATTCTGGCTCTCATAGACCTGTAGCTTCTTTAAGGCTAGATTCAGATTAACGTTTTTAGCTGTGCCCCGGGGGTCACGTTAAAAACATAGGTTTTGGCAGCAATAACATGGTGCTAATGTCATCTGATGGAAATCTCACGTTATTTCTGAATGCAAGCAAAGAAGCTTCCGAAAGCGTCTTTGATTGCGTTAGGAAATAGGAAATTCACTAAGATGTCAGAGAGGGAGCCACGTTAACGGCGGGATCACCATAGGTAGGTATTGGCAGCGGTTACGCCATGCTAACATGACGTTAGGACCACATTATTGCTGACAATGTATACGTCTTTAGTGCGACCCCATGGGGCAGATCTAAAAATGGTAATTTCACCCAAGCCTAAGAGGCTATTCTGTCCTCCACTCATTACATGTAGTACTGGCACCTGTTTGAACTTGTTATCAGTATAAAACACACCTGTCCACAACTTCAAACAGTCACACCCCAAACTCCACTATGGTGAAGATCAAACAGCTGTCGAAAGACACCAGAAACAAAATTGTAGCCCTGCACCAGGCTGAGAAGACTAAATCTGCAATAGGCAAGCAGCTTGATGTGAAGAAATCAACTGTGAGATCAATAATTAGAAAATGGAAGACTTAGGCTGGTTTCACATTGCATATTTTTTCCTGTTCGTGGGATCCTACTTTTTGTAGGGTCCCACGGACAGGAACGGACACCACAGGGGGTGACCTATTTCTGTGTCCGGGTCCGTGATTATCACGGATCCGGACTCAGAATGAGCTGTGTGGGGTAATTTCACTTCCGCAATGTATATATACATTGCGTAAGTGAAATTTAAGTGAAAGTAAGTGTTAAAAATAAAAAAAATCGATCGTCACCTGTCCAGTGATCCCCAGATGTGCGGCATCTAGCTCCGGATGCTGAAAGGACCTGGCTTGGTGGGGCTACCCGCTCAGCGTCATCGGTCACATGACCGCTGTGACATCATGCCAGGTCCTGTACATCCGGAGATGCCGACGGCGGTGGATTGCAGGACAGGTGAGAATCGATTATACTTATTTTTAACACTTGCTTTCACTTAAATTTCACTTCCGCAATGTATATATACATTGCGGAAGTGAAGTTAGACGGTTAGGAGCGATTTTAATGTACTGAGCATGCTCAGTACACTAAAATCGGGTCAGAGAAATTATCCGATGTTTTCTCGGACCTGTGCTCCATGTTATGGGCCACGGATCATGTTGGATCCAATTCGGTCCGATTTGATCCGCTCCGAGCAGTCTATGATTTTGGGCACAGCAAAAAATCGGACCGAATCGGATCCGACAAAATCGGGTGGCAATTAGGCCAAATCGGATCCGATCCAATCCCCATAGGGATACATGGGGGCCAAATCAGATCCGTTTTACAATGGACAGCCACGGATTGTAAAAATACACAATGTGAAAGCAGCCTTACAAGACCACTGATAATCTCCCTTGATCTGGGGCTCCACCCAAGATTTCACCCTGTGTGGTTAAAATGATCTTGAGAATAGTGAGCAAAAATCCCACTACCACACGAGGGGACCTAGTAAATGACCTGCAGAGAGCTGGAACCAATGGTGCCCAGCAGGGCCGGCATCAGCACCCGGCGTACCCGGGCAAGTTCCGGGGCCCGACGGCTTGGAGGGGGCCCACCGGGCCCCTGAGGGCTAGGGTCACAATTGTGTTGTGACCCTAGCCTGACGCAAGTATTGTCTGCTGCAGCGCAGAGCGTTTAACGCTATGCGCTGCCAGCAACTGAGCCCATAGAAACCCGCAGTTTACATTGACAACCAGTGGTTGTCAAGGTAAACGTCGGGTTTCTATGGGCTGCCTCCAGCGCATAGCAGCGTTGCAACATACAATACTTGCATAAGGCTAGGGTCACAATGCAAGTGTGACCCTAGCCTCAGGGGCCCCTGAGCACTGCCCCCACAGCCAGAGCCATATCCAGGGGGCAGCTGGGGGGTCATTTTCAGGCTCCTGCAGGCTGCAGCACCGGAGGTCTCCCTCCTCCCCCCTCCACGGGAGCCGACAGAGCTGCACACTCTGTGCTAGTGTGCTTACAGGACCTGTGATGATGTCAATGGATGGGGAGGAGTCAGGGGTCTCATGATCAGCTCCTCAGTGTATCCAGGACTCTGCTGGCCATCAATGATGCTCAAATAAGGTGAAGTTTGTGTGTGGTCAGGAGGCATTTACAGTGTGAATGTAGCAGAGGTGAGTGTGTACTAGGTGTATGGCAATTAGGTGAAGGTTATGTGTGGGGTCAGGAGGGATTTACAGTGTGAATGTAGCAGAGGCGAGTGTGTACGAGGTGTACGGAGCAGAGCCGTGTGTGTACGAGGTGTACGGAGCAGAGCCGTGTGTGTACGAGGTGTACGGAGCAGAGCCGTGTGTGTACGAGGTGTACGGAGCAGAGCCATGTGTGTACTAGGTGTATGGAGCAGAGCCGTGTGTGTACGAGGTGTACGGAGCAGAGCCGTGTGTGTACGAGGTGTACGGAGCAGAGCCGTGTGTGTACGAGGTGTACGGAGCAGAGCCATGTGTGTACGAGGTGTACGGAGCAGAGCCGAGTGCGTACGAGGTGTACGGAGCGGAGCCGAGTGTGCACGTGGTGTACGGAGCAGAGCCAAGTGTGCACGTGGTGTACGGAGCAGAGCCGTGTGTGTACGAGGTGTACGGAGCGGAGCCGTGTGTGTACGAGGTGTACGGAGCGGAGCCGAGTGTGTACGAGGTGTACGGAGCAGAGCCAAGTGTGTACGAGGTGTACGGAGCAGAGCCGCGTGCGTACGAGGTGTACGGAGCAGAGCCGCGTGTGTATGAGGTGTACGTAGCAGAGCCGCGTGTGTACGAAGTATGTGTACCAGTGGTAGCCCCCTGCGGATTCCGCTCCTATAGTCTCAGCCACCTTTGCCAGCAGCATTCTTCTCCATAGTCTCTTCTGCCGCTGTCTGCATTCTGCAGCTCAGCATGGAGGGGCACGATGTCATCACTGTGCTGATATGTGCAGAGCGACCGGAGGAGACCGGAGCGGCAAGAAGAAAGGTGAGGAGAAAGAGAGATCCGGACGGCCAGACACTCCGCTTGGCTGCGGTGCCACCATATGGCAGTGCGGCTCCATTGAGCTGCTTGCATTATTTGTGTGCTTGAGAATGCTTGTGTATATACCAAGCATCCTCAGACGCACAAAAATGCAACATTTTATATTTGAAGGGTATTTTTAAAAGGCGCAAGGGAATGCAATCGCATTTTAGCCCGCTCCTAACAATGTGTAATATACTCACTGTCAGGAGCAGCTCTTGCTGGTTTCAGCAGTCACTGTTCCTGTAAGGCTGCCTTCACATAGGAGTTTTTTTTTTAAATGTGGCAGTTGCGGTAAAAAAAACCTGCATCTGCCGCATTTTCCGTCTAGCGGCTGCACTTGCTGCACGTTTGCGGCAAGCCCCATGCATTGTCTATGGGGCTTGCGGTAAGTGTGCGGCAATATATATATATATACATATATATATATATATATATATATGTATATATATATATATATATATATATATATAGTCCGCGATATGTACTTAAAGGGGGCCCACTGAGACCTTTTCGCCCGGGGCCCACAGAAGCCTGGAGCCGGCCCTGGTGCCCAGGCTACCATCTGTAACACACTACGCCACCATGGACTCAGATCCTGCAGTGTCAGATGTGCCCCCTGCTTAATTCATTACATGTTCAGGCCCATCAGAAGTTTGCTAGAGACAATTGAATGATCCAAAACAGTATTGGGAGAATGTAATATGGTCAAAAGAATCCAAAGTAGAACGGTTTGGTAGAAACACAACTCGTGTTTGGAGGACAAAGAATGCTGAGTTGCATCCAAACAACACCATACCCACTATGAAGAATGGGGTGACAACCTCATGCTTTGGGGTTGCTTTTCTGTCAAAGGACAAGGACAACTGATCTGTGTACATGAAAGAATGATTGGGGCCAGGTATAGTGAAATTTTGAGTGCAAACCTCCTTCCATCAGCAAGGGCATTGAAGATGAAATGTGGTTGGGTCTTTCAGCATGACAATGATCCCAAGCACACTGCCATGGCAATGAAGGAGTGACTTTGCTAGAATCATTTCAAGGTCCTGGAGTAGCCTAGCCAGTCTGCAGATCTAAACCCTATAGAAAAATCTTTGGAGGGAGCTGAAAATCCGTGTTGCCCAGCGACATCCCCAAAACATCACTGCTCTAAAGGAGATCTGCATGGAGGAATGGGCCAACATACCAGCAACAGTGTGTGCCAACCTTGTAAAGACTTACAGAAAACATCTGACCTCTGTCATTGCCAACAAAGGATATATAACATAGTATTGAGATGAACTTTTGTTATTGACCAAATACTTATTTTCCACAAAAATTTGAAAAAAAAATTCTTTCCAAATCAGACAATGTGATTTTCAGGATTTGTTCTCTCATTTTGTCTCTCATAGTTGAGGTCTACCTATGATGTTAATTACAGGCCTCTCATCTTTTTAAATGGGAGAACTTGCACAATTGGTGGTTGGCTAAATACTTTTTTACTAGATATTTTTAATGTCTTCAGATCAAGATATAATGGCCACAAGTATACTAAAAGGGTTATTTCATTAAGACAATCTGTTCATACTAATCAGCCTTGCATTTGGCCAACTGATTGGTTTCCTTTTTACCCAGTCAACAAGACAACTCTGACCTACAGAACTGTTACTCATTCAATCGGGGAATTCAGACACACTGCCCATACCCTACGAACCTGTCTCACAGTGTAGCACAAAATATTATAATAGTGGCAAATATCAGCACAGGAACCATGTGGCCGCTATAGGACTTGTAAGATGCCAATACATTTGAAAACAATGGTGGAACAGGGGATCATCCTTATCCTACATTATTCTCCTTCTTTGTCTGTGCTCTGATGTCTCAGTGCAGCAAGTTCAATAATATCACATTGTTGTCACTCTGCAGAGATGTGCAAAGCTTCCAAACACATGCTGTGGAGACTGGAGTAGTGTTTTTTTAATCAAAAAGTACATCATGAAAGCTAGTATGTAAAACTGTTTGCAGGACAATGCTGGAGACATTTTCTGTATGGTGCGCTATATAGATGTCTGGGTCAGCCACCGCTGAGCAGGGGTGTAATGGTGGCTTACTGTCACTGTGATCTCTCTGGCTGGCAGACTGTTCCCAGCAAAATAAGAAGGGGTGAAAATTGCGGATGGTGGAACAGTATCAGCCACTTTCAATAAATAATGTCTAGGCATTAGGTGCAACAGAATAACTCACCTTTATTGGTGCAATTGATGATGGTGACTATTACAGCTCTCATCAGTTATTAGATACACAGTGTCACAGCCCCTGGTGGTGTGATGAACTCAACTCTTTTTTGGCAAGGTGTAGCAACTCTCCTCACTCTCATCTGTTATAACACCATGCATGCACTAAAACATCTCTTGGCCTGGACCTTGGAATCCATGGTATCTCATGCTTAAAGGAAAGTACCTCAGCTCTCCTCCTACTGCTGACAATTCAGGATCCCATCAAGACATCCCTTTGTCTGATCCCTGACCGACGTCTGGCAGTTTGTCACTATTTGGACTGTGGAGGTCACTATGTCCCATGTGGCTGCACAGATTTTTCTGGGTTCCAACAGCAACCACAGCAAAGGCTTTGGCTGGTTTCCTTTAACTCCAGCACCACTGAATTCCAGGGGGGCACAGTTCCTTTTCCCTGACTCAGCAGTTTTCCTGTAGGGGCTGCTAACCACGAGACTTTACAATAGCCCTTGCAGTAATCACATCTGTGAGTATAAAAAATGGGCAGAGAGCTGATTTCCCACACCTGCAGAGTTTACAGATATTTGTGATGCCTAATTCTGTAGAGCACCACTTTGGGGCCATAATACTGTTTGGTAGGCTATGTGGAGGGTCATTAAACTGTGTGCAGGGCTATGTTCCGAGCCATTATGCTGTACGGAGATCTATGTGGGAGCAATTATACTGTTTGCACAGCTACATGGGGATCCATCATACTGTTTGCAAGGCTTTGTGTGTGGGCAGGATTATTTACTGTTTGAGGTAAGTGGAGGCCATTATACTGTATGCGGGAAATTATAGAGGGGGTGGAGGTTTGTGTGGGGTCCATCATACTGTCTGGAGGGGCCATCATATTGTGTGGGAGGGTGTGGGACCATTGTAGAGTATGGAGGGCCATTATAATATATGGAGAGCTGGGTCGGGCCTTCTTATGTGAATGGCGGTGTTTGAATCATTGTGAGGGCATTGTACTGTGTTGCGATCACCATAATTTTGGTGGCAGGAGAATACTGTAGGGTCATCATATTGTGTTGAGAGCTATCTTAATATGTGGGCCTGGCAAGGAGATTAAATAGGAACAAAATTACTGTGTAAGGCTGGCTTCACATCACGGTTTTGTTCCTGTCCGTGGGGATCCTGTTTTGTGCAGGACCCCACGGACAGCAACGATCAGGCCCAGATGTGTACCTCTGGATGACATATCTGTCAGTCTGGATCCGGATTATGAGGGATGTGGACTGACAGAGCTGGGAGGAGCCGAACCTGCAAAACTCAGGCATGTACAGTACTTTCGCTTTAGGAGTATATGAACATACACTCCTAAAGCGAAATAAAAGAAGAAGTGGGTATTAAAAACAAAAAAAAATGCTCACCTGTCCCAGGATGCGAGACATCCACATCCAATGAAGCAAGGATGCTGCAAGGACCTTAATCAGCTGATCAACAGCTGATTGGCCAGTAGCGGTCACAAGACACATCAGCTGATCGCTACTGGCCAATCAGTTTTTAACGTCTTTGCAGTATCATACGTCTTCCCGGGACAGTCATTAGAGAAGTAAACATTGCTGTATTTAATTTCACTTTAGCAGTGTATATAGATACACTGCAAAGTGAGATTACTCACATATACCACTGGTACAGAGCAGTGCTCTTGTTCTAAGCATGCGCTGTACCCTGAAACCACATCCAGGAAACAATTCATTTTTTTCCCAGATCTAGCTCCATAGGCCCCCATGATAAGTGTGCCGGATCGGACAGGATTAGTTTTTGTCCGGTTTTGTCAGTGGAGCCCAAAAACAGTGTACACTCCAATTTTGAGGCCGGGAAAACACAGGACAGAAATGAATCGTACATTGAATTCACAAAACCGGATGGCCGTTTATGACCAATCCAGCACCATAGGGATACATGGGAGGAAAAAAATGATCCTGTTCTGTTCTTTTCAAAAATGAACAGGACAGGATGACAAAAACCAAAGTGTGAATCCAGCCTAAGGGCTGCAAATATGTTACATATGCTTTCTGTGACCATGACATATACACTCTATTTTGTGCGGGGGGGAAATAATCAAAATTAGGATTTCTGCTATGATTTTATGTATACCCCTGAGAGGAACACAGCAAGTTTTCTAGATAACCTCATTTAAAAAGAATCTTGGGAAATGTGTAGCTAGCCAGCCATTTTCTTTGCAATAGCAACTGCAGGTGAAATACAGTATCACATGGTAAACATTAAATGATCGGTCATCCATATGTCACAAAAGTGGTGTGACACTCAGTCATTATCCTGAGCTAAGTGTGGCTCACAAGGTAAAAAAAAAAGATTTCTTACCCGTAATTCTTTACCCTTACGCTGAACCTTTATCATGTGATTCATGCTGCCAAAACTGCAGATAGCATGAATAAAAGCCTGGGAGCACTAGTGCAGCCAGGTATATTTTTCTCTGAAACATTCTGGTGATTCTGAGTGAAAATGCTTAAAAGATCCAGCCCAGCAGCAAAGCCAGAGATAAGACTATACCTGCTCTGCCAATACTGGTATTTGCTAATGCTGCTGCGGCTGCACTTCTAATTGTGCAGCAGCAGTCTCTAATTTTCTGATCCTCCTGGTGCCAGTCTACTGGAGGAGGCTCAGACCCGCTACTTTCCTATGAAGTCCCCCTAACACTGATAACCTTGTAATGCCGCCTGTACAAAGACTCATAGAACTGCATTGGGATGCCACCCCCTGTCTACTGGCAAGGGTCGCCGCCTGAGGCAGACATTTCATGTCACCTCATGGATGATGCGGCCCTGCGCTGCTGCGTACATGGGGATGGAACTATCAATCACCTCTAACAGTGCAATCGGGAGAAGAGCCGGATAAATCTAATCTCTTGCTGCGGTCCATGGCCAGATCTACTTATTGTACTTTCTCTCAAATGCCAGCGCACTTCATTGAATACTATGCCTGGCTACAATCATGCCGCCAGGCTCTTATTCATGCGGCCCACGCTTGTAACGCATAAAACAGATGATGGCTTCCCTGTAAAATGCAACTGATGTTTCAGGAGAACTTGCAGCTCCTCTTTCCTCCTAACTTTCACTCCCTTCTCCGTAGAATTTTATGACCCAAAGCACCCATCTCCTATCTCATCATTGGGCAAATCTGTATTCACTGACAATAGATTATATTTGGGAGGTGAGAATTTTGACAATGAATTATCAATCCAGGAGGAGAAAGACGCAAATTTCTTTAATAAAATATATTACAAAATTTTTTAAATGTTATAAACTACAAATACAAATTTTATGAAAAAAATAAATAAATTGACAGGTCATCTTTAAGACATATCTTTAGATGTACTATAAGGATGACTTACTACATGATAATTTCAATGAAAGCTTATTTTTTTGCCTATGTAACAAACTTTAAGAAGCCACTACTGTATAACCTGTTAATCTTGTTCAGAATAAACTACACTCACACATTATTCACGCCCAAGAGTGCCATTTATCACACTCTGAAGACCTACCCAGAGTGACAGCAGCAAACCGGGATCATCATCCCGACAAGAATAAACTGTTACATGGAGACTTGTTGATCTTATTAATGTACCCGTGGTACTGTGCCAGCTTCCGTGGTAAGCAGCATTATATTCAGACTGTAGGTGAGTGCCAACTTTAGGTTGCAGTCACTGAATGCTCACAATATGAACAATATTACAGAGGTCAAGAATAATAACCATGAATTCTAATTAGAAATGCATCATAAAATATTGACTCCGCCAGTGTGTGCTATACAAATTTTGCACTGGTTGCAGTGAAATCATGGACACATTGTTCCATTTTGTTGCCATGTACAAGTGGAACAATGTGTCCATGATTTCACTGCAACCAGTGAATTGCAAGCAATATATCTCTGTGTGTAAGGATACCTTTACACGCCACAACCAGAGGAAACATTTTTGGCGGCGATATTTTGTCCTGGAAATATCGCTGCCAAATTGCCTCCTTATTGCGGCGTTTAAATCGGGAATTTGGCAGTGATAAGAGAAATGTCGCCTGGTTTCAATTTTACAGCAGCTATCTTACACGCATAAAAGGTCCTAGCAATGTTCAAATCCTTTAAATGTAACTCATTTTAATAGGTCCCTCGAACACTACAAGGTGGGGTCTATAGTAAATGTATGGTAACACAGTCTTTATGGATCCATATTATAAATGTGCAGGTATAAATGTGTCCTTACAATTTCTCCTGGCTTGACATGTCCCTAAATTAAAGAATGGACGGTGAAAGGTGACTAGAGAACCAGAACAACATAGAGACCTACAGTGGTGAATGTGTATGTTTCTTGAGTCTTCCAAAAACATAGTGATACATTAATATCTATGGAATTGCCATGTGTGATAAGGAAAGCAGTATGAACAATGAGAAGCAATATTCCATTATTACAAAGGAGGTAAAAAACAATTTGTCAAAACTTACTTAAGCGTAACCGTCATCTAAATTTTAATTTAATAATAATGTATAGCAAGAGATTTTAATAAACTTTCAAATATACTTTATTAATGAAATCTGGAAGGAAACCATTCATAAACCTTCCATAAGGTGTCCCCACTAGACTGTGTGTGTTCACACTGAATATGGGGCATGTAACCATATAAAGGTGGGGGTGTGGCCTACACTGTGTGCGAGCTCCTGACTGCAGCTGGTGAGGAAACAATATATCAGATTACCTCAGGCTACAGCACAGCTGCTAAGCAATGTCAGAATGTAAGGACCAGTGCAAACTCCTCTTTCCTTGGCACTAGCTTCTGATCTGTCATCTGGCTCCAAACAGGTCAGTCACGATCTCTGTTAACCCTTTCCATGCTGTCACATTGCACTGCATCCTATCAGCTGCTGGCCATGCCCACACAGTCATAAAATGCAGTTTTTAAAAGAGCATAGAAAAATGTGAGAAAATAAGTTATGTCGCACAAAAAAGCATTATCTTTGCTTCTATGTGATCCATCATGTACAAGTAGTGCAGTATTGTAATGTTTTTTTCTTTCAATGAAATGACATTTACACCATAAATGACGTCAGTCAATAAAAAATGGTACATGTACACCCTTGACGTGGCCAAACAGGCCAGAGAATTAATTTGTCTTTTTCTTTGCCCTTCACTGGTTCCTGGAAAGCCAGAGCTCTCATTCAAGGAACATTCAGTGGAGATCTACAGAAAAGTAGTAGTTTAGAAGGTGCACTGAAGTGGTTGACCATGCCAAGGGTAAACTGAGTTCTTGTGCTTGGTTTGAATAGTCCTGTTGTGCTGACAGACTCCTTCTAACATGTGTTGAACATGCTGAAACCACTTGGGTCTGATTTATAATCTTATGCAGTTGTGGAACTCAGCTCGCTGGTCAATTGAGTGACATCATCACCTCATTTTATGAAGGTCAAATAGCAGCTGTCAACAGTAAAGTATAAATGCCCTCCCAATCACATTAACCTAAGGCTTCTTGTTTTGGCTACTCATGATATTTCAAATACTATACAGAAGGAGAAGTTCCAGAGCTGACGAAAAGGAAAGAGTCTCAAGGGAACTTGGATAGACGGTTCAGCATTATAGTTGGATATCAGTCTGAATACTTAATGCTAATTTTATTTCTAACTAAGGAATACAGGAACCTAACAAGCAAAGCTTAAGTCTATAGTAGAGGAACTAACATATCCTTGGAGCTTCATCACTGTCTCTACAGAAGCTTGTTTTGACCTTTACAGAAGGAGTTCTGGCAACTCCGAAACCACAAAATAGTGCTGACATGAGGCATCAATGCTCATTCCTGAAGTGTTTGCTCCAGCCATTAAGCATTTTCTTCTCACAGCAATAACTGAAGAGGACTTTTTGTGCCAAACAGACCTAAGATCTTTGGCTTCCATTGTAGCCAAGTACTACAAAGGCATTAGTGAAGGCATGAGGGACTCACCATTGCTGATGTTATGAGAATATTAATGAGGGATATACAGTAATAACCAGAATTTCCTACTGTGTTTAGTGTAAATTGTGATGATCTTTTTATGCATATTAATGAAATGAAATTTTTTAATAACCTGGTTCCATAATTTATTGTATTATTGTAAATATATATTGACCATGGTTGATGGCGGATAAGGATAAAATGTCCAAAATAATTTTAGACCATATAAGAATTTTGGTCCAATCATCCAGAAAAAAAATAATTGTAAGTTGTCAACCCTGAATGTAAATCCTCCTGGTGGTATATATTACTGACGACATCAGAATGTATGGGCTCTTGGTAGGTATATATGTTCTCTTTTATGCATATGTCTCTATAAAGGAGCTGTTCATATACATATATATGTGTATGTATATGTGCTCTGTGTAGAATTGCGTGCATGCTATGTGTGTCTATAGATTTGTATGTGTAACATGTATGGTGTGTGTCACATACTGTGTGTATACTAGAGAAAAGAGGGAAAAAGCAGTATATCAGGCGCATCAAACAAATTGGCCAAGAGACCCTAAAAATATTTAATTTAATTTAAAGCAGCATACAATGCATTTGAGAGACTGTCTTCCCCTTCATCAGATATAACAATCAATGTTGGTGTGATCCTTTTATAAAACACAATAGGATGGAGACCAACTAACAATTCATCATGCTAATATCCAACATGTCCATTGGCATTGCAATGATACAATAACTAGATTAAATATCCCTAGATTATGAAACATAAATTAAACAGAAATAAAATACATAAAAAAAACACAATTTTAGTTTTTTTTTAACATATTTTTTACATTCTCCGGGTGTACAGATTATGTACTAAAAATATTGAAGACTAGGAAGTTCTAGTATAAAAAAAACTATAGTGTAAGAAACTAAAATATTAAAAACAGAGGAATATTATGAGGTGCTCTCTATATTAATATTGAGCCCCTCTGTGATCTTGTAGATCCAAAAGGGTTCATGATTTAGTAGTTGGTGATATCTGTTATGCAACCATCATGAATTTGCTCAATAATTATTAATTTTAGTCCAGCTGGGTTCTTAAAGTGCTCGAGCAAAAAATGCTTTGATACATTATAATTAATAATACCGTGGACTATGTTGTTTCTGTTTGTTCAGTCTATAGTGCACGGGTTGAATCGTCCTACCAACGTACTGTAAACCACATTTACATTCTAACAAATAAACTACATAGGAGCTACTATAATTCAAATTTTGTTTGATGTCAAAAGCTTTTCCCATGGTGCTTGATATAACAGTCATTGCACCATATTGAATACTTCCACAGAAAAAGCATTTTTGGTTAACACATTTAAAATTCCTCAATACACTGGGTGTAACTGTTTAAATCTGAGGGCTCAAACACACTTATGTGAAAATCTCGCATTGCACTCGGGCCAGTGTTAGTAAATGAGTCAGAACAGATTACCGTGTGTCTGCAGCTTTTTTCTCATCCAGATTCTGTATGAGAGAAAAGTAGCAACATGCTGCGGCAGTATGCAATAATTGTGCAAGACTCGCCAATGCAAGTCAATGGGTGCGATAAAAAAAAAAATCACAAAGCACACTGACAGCACAGGAACTGCGATTTTAACGTGGTATTTCTCATGCTGAAAAAAGTTAGAATAGAATAGACAGAAAGATAGATAGATAGATAGATAGATAGATAGATAGATAGATAGATAGATAGATAGATAGAACAGAAAAAAAACTGAACAGCACTCCAAGACATAATGTGAACTGGTACTAGCAGTGACACTGGGTCAAATACCAAGAAAAAAATCTCTCTGCAGCACACAGCTACTACCAATATTGTACACATGCTGCCAAGCATAAAATGAGGAAAAAATTTTAAAAACTTACGTTTTTTAAAAAAAAACACATTATTCTTAATTTTTATTTTCTGGTGTTCTTGGTACATTGTCTGCTTGCTCATCAACCATGAGGTTGAGATGGTGTCCACCACTTAGAAGTGGGACATGGAGGAAAAGGAGGACAGGGATGTCAGCGCAGGACTCATCAGACCTGGGGGCACCATGACATGGTTGATGAGCAAGCAGACATTGACAAATGTGTGTACCAAGAACCCTAGAAAATAAAAATTAAGAATAATGAGTTTTTTGAAAAAAACACAAGTTTTTAATTTCATTTCCTCATTTATTGCTTGGTAGCATGTGTACAATATTGGTAGTAGCTGTGTGCTGCAGAGTGATTTTTTTTCTTGGTGATAGATAGATAGATAGATAGATAGATAGATAGATAGATAGATAGATAGATAGATATAGAAAAAACTGCACAGCACTCAAGATATAGTGTAAACTGGTGCAAGCTGCGATGCTGGAACAAATAACCAGAAAAAATTCACTGCAGCACTCAGTTACTACCAAAAATGTACACATGCTAATAAGCGGTTTATATATGAGGAAAAAATTTAAAAATTTACGTTTTTTTTCAAAAAGCTCAATATTCTTATTCTTATTCTGGGGTTCTTGGTACATTTATTGGCCAATATTTGCTTGCTCATCAAACACTCCACGGTAACCCCAGATCTGATGAATCCTTGGACAAGGAGGACAGGGATGACAACGTAGGACTCATCAGATCTGGGGTCACTGTGGAGTGGTTGATGAGCAAGCAGATATTGGCCAATAGGGTACACCCTGATGAAGGTGCCAGGATAGGTGCCGAAACGCGTTGGTGAATAAAGGAAATCATTACTTTGGAACCTTGCCTTCTTTGACTTCTTGGAGACATCCATTCCTTGTGATTCCATTGAGACAGCAGCCCGGACCGTGACACACCATCTTCCCTATATAGGAACCTGTTGTTATAGGGTGTTAAATAAATAATTAAAAAAAAATGCATGGGGCTTCGCAGTATTTTTAAGTCCAGCTCGATGAAAGCAGACAGTTGTGAGCTGCCACCCTCAGCTGCCTAATTTTAGCTTGGCTGGCAAAAAAAATGTTTGGGCTCCTCCCTATTTTTAATTGCCAGCCAGGTAAAACTTGGAATGTGAGGGCTGGTACTCTCATCGGGGTGAGGGCCCATTATTTTAGGGCCCCCCATGCTAAAGAATAGCAGCCGCCCCTGAAAATGGCACATTTGTAAGAAACCCAATTTCCAGGCGCTTTACCAGGCTCTTCCAGCGGCCCTGGTGCCACTGGGTAATATGGAGTTAATACCAGCTTTGTTTAAATAGCTGGAATTAAGTCCTGAGATTCCTAATGTCAGGCCAAGTTAGACTCAGCAATAACCTTGATGACATATATCTCCCATCTCTTACAGTACCAAAAATCATATTATACATTCCCCCCTCTGCCCAATGTCGGGGGTTTTGGAACCTTCTCTCACCAATCAGGGGAGCCTAGACAGGGCATCTGCATGCCTATGTAAGTTACCTGGTCTATGCTCTACATGGAAATTCAAGTCTTTCCGCGCTAGAAACCACCTGGTCACTGTGACATTCCTCCCCTGACTGTCTCTCATCCACTTCAGGGGAGGATGATCTGACAATAGCTTAAACTGTCGGCCTAGGAGATAATAGTTTAGTGTGTCCACCGTCCATTTGACGGCTAAGCATTCCTTTTCCACAATGGCATACATTTTTTCACAGGAAGATAATTTACTATTTAAGTACAGGACTGGATGTTCCTCGCCATGTACTTCCTGGGACAAGACAGCTCCTAGCCCAACCTCTGAAGCGTCGGTTTGAAGCACAAACTCCCTACTGAAATCAGGCGCCATTAAAACCAGTTGCTTACACAAAGCTGACTTCAATTCCTGGAAAAAGCCATCCCTGCTTCCGAAGTCCACTTACCCATTGATGATTTTGTGCCCTTAAGGAGGTCAGTGAAGGGTGTGGCTTTCACGGCGAAGTTCGGAATAAATCGCCAATAATAACCGACAATTACCAGAAATGTTCGTACTTGCCTCTTAGAGAGGGGTTGTTGCCAACTTTGGATCGTCTCCACTTTATTCAGTTGTGGCTTGATCTGGCCTCTACCACAACATGCAATAAAGAGAGAGACAAGAAGTGCTCCCATGGAGAGAAACCCGGTGGTATAATGGGATAAGGGAGGAGGTGGGTAGGGGGACTCGACTCTAACCTGTTAAGGTTGTGCCGCCTCCACACAACCTCAGTGAGGACCGTCTCGGTGGCCACCTTGCACCCGCACTGCTAGACGCAGCTCCCATCCAACTTCTGTGTTCACCCAGTCACGTGGGTCGATGATCATGTGGTCCGCGCGTCACTGGTCACGGGGCTCTGATGTCACCGCAGGTCCTAAAGCTCACTGCTCGGTCTTGGGCAATGTTCTTTCTATCGGCAATCGCAGCTCCAGTAACCTCACACTCGAAGGGTGGGAGATTTGATTAGCAGAGAAAATATTAGGTTACTTGACAGGAGGGTTCAGGCACAATTAGAAAGGGCAAGTTTAAGGGTTAAAACACGTTTATTACCACAACGCTTTTCCACAATGGAAAATTGTCTTCCTTAGCTGGAAATCCTCTTTCTAATTGTGCATCAGCCTAATCAACCTAATCTTTTCTGTGCTAATATACCAACAACATAGCCCAAATACCTGGCCTTCTACTTCCCTGTGGCGCACTTTTTAGGGTTTATTGTGAACCCTGCATTTCTCAGTGCATCCAGCACCGACTGGACCTTCTGCTGGCAACTTTCCCAGTCCGAAGTCAAGATCACAATGTCGTCCAAATAAGCTGTGGCGTACCTCTTCTGGAGACTAGTATTCGGTCCATGGCACTCTGAAAGGTGGCCGGGGCTCCTTGTAGTCCAAATAGCATCCTAGTATACTGAAGCAACCATTGGGCATAGAGAAAGCCATCTTTTCCTTGGCACTCTGCAACATGGGTATCTGCCACTACTCTTATGTCAGGTCAAGGGTGGTGTTGTATCTTGCTGGTCCTAACCTCTTGATGAGCTCTTCAACTTGGGGCATCGGATATGCATCAAACTTGGAGAATTCATTCAACTTACGATATTCATTAAAAAAATCACCATTCTCCTTCTGGTATCAGCACAGTTACAATGGGACTGGACCAGCCACTTTTTGATTCTTCAATCAAACAAAGATTAAACATTCTCGTCACCTCTTTTGAGATCAGTTCTCATCGAGCTTCAGGAATCAAGTACTGCTTCAGGTTCCACAACCTGAGTACATCCAGGCAGGTCTGAAAAGAGATCTCTGTTCCAGTGAAGCAACTCTTGACTTGGTTGCTTCAGAGCCCTTGACAGTGTGTCCGCCACTGTGATCTCCTTTATGTTTGCTTCCTTCTTCGCCATCAGACATAGGGTTTCCATAGGGTCCCTGTCTCGCCATGGCTTCAGCAGGTTGACGTGGTACACCTGGTAGGGCTTTTTTCTTCCGGGTTGGTCAATATTGTAGTTCACCTCGCCCACTTTTTCGACCACTTTATAAGGTCCTTGCCACTTGGTGAGGAATTTACTTTCGAACGTAGGGATCAATACCAGCACACGATCTACAGGGCTGAACTGTCTCACCCTTGCGGAGCGATTAAGCATCCTTGCCTGTGCTTCTTGCGCTTGGATCAGACTTTCCTTTACGACGGGCATCACCTCTGCCATTCCCTCCTGCAACTGAGCCACATGTTCTACGACACGCTGGTGGAGGCTCATCTCTGCTTCCCAGGTCTCTTTTGCTACGTCCAAGAGACCTCGAGGAGGTCGACCATATAAGAGTTCAAATGGAGAGAATTCAGTTGAGGCCTGGGGAATTTCTCTGATAGAGAACAGGAGGTATGGAAGGAGACTGTCCGAGTCTCTGCCATCTTTCTCCATCACCTTCTCAAGCATGGACTTCAACGATTTGTTGAATCTCTCCACGAGGCTGTCTGTCTGCGGATGGTACACTGAGGTCTTCAATTGGGCAATCCCTAGTGCTTTACACAGTTCCTTCATGACCTCGGAAATAAAGGGTGTTCCTTGGTCTGTAAGGATCTCTTTTGGAAGTCCCATTCTACAGAACATGTGAACCAATTCTCGGGCTATATTTTTAGCAGAGGAATTTCTCAAAGATACCGCCTCCGGGTACCGAGTTGCATAGTGCAGAACTACTAAGATGTACTGGTGGCCTCTTGCAGACTTGACCATGGGTTCCAACCAGATTTATAACAGTTCAATTAAATGGCACCTCTATAATTGGTAATGGAACTAGCGGACTTCAGAAGTGAGCAACGGGGGCGGTCAACTGGCAGGTGGGACTCGATCTACAATAGCTTACAATCTCCCGATGGCATCCTGGCCATTAGAACCTCTGAAGGATTCGCTCCTGGATCTTATCTAACCCTACGTGACCACCTAAGACATGAGAGTGGGCCATGTCCAATACTTTGCGTCTATAGGGCCCTGGAACCTACAGCTGTTCTATTTCCTCATCTCTCACCTAGGTAACCCAATATAGTAACACCCCATTTATTGCAGAGTGGGGGAATCTGGTGTCAGCCCCTGGCTCCTGGGCAACACCATTTATAACAGACACATTTTCAAATGCCCCTTTCAGTGTCAAGTCCCTCATTTCAGCAGTACCAAAATTGTCGCTGGAAATCGGCAACTTCGGGAAGTTAGCTTCATGAGACCCCGACTCGTCCTCGTCACCGAGCAATACACTTAGGGAAAACTCATCTGCCTCCAGCTGCAGCAACGTCTCTTGGTGGGCCAACTGTCCTTCACACGAACTATTGGGTACTACCCCCTCTTACCAAAAGTCCCAATACAGAGTAAAGTCTGCCTTATTGTCACTGGGTCCAATAAGTCTTTCACCACCCCAACTTCATGTGACTTAGTCCCACAGTTTTTTTATGGCCACAATAGCAATGGGGTAATTATTGACATCTCCTTGGATATAGTGGATGCCCACCAATTTACCTGGTATCAGCTGATGTGGAAGTGTGGCCCTCACCAAGGTCACCAACTTCCTAAGTCCAATAGTTCTGTCACTTGGGCCCCATGACCTCCACAAGACATGCCTGCGTACCCTCTCTGGGTTTATGTCAATGCTACAGACCGAGTAAGCATAATATGAGGAGTGACAAATCATGCTACAGTCCATTGGCTCAGTGGTCAGGGGAAAATGGGCGGCTACATGACTTGGGCCCTGACACCTCCAACATTTTGTTTGACTGGCTGAGGGTTTTGTTAAGCCTCTACTCGCCCCTTGGGACCTTGGGTTCCCACCACCTGTAGCTTTACTACCCTTCCTTTGGGTGTCGGACACTGTTTGTACCTCTCAGTATGTAGCTGGCAAGTCCCGTGGCTTCCAAAGGGTACTCTTTACCACCTGGTACCTTTGCACCAGTCCAACCAGGTAATCAGCATTCTGGGGGTGTCCCTGAGCAACCCAAGTTTGTACTGACTTTGGGAGAGCGTGCACAAACCTGTCCATTATCACTTGCTCCACCATTTGCGCTGGGGTGGAGGACTCTGGCTGTAACCATTTTTTGCATGAGATGCAGCAAGACAAACATCTGGGAGTGAGGGGGATTGTTGCCATGATATGCCCACTGATGGACCCGCTGAACTCAAACATTCATAGTCACACGCAGGGATGTCACAATCTCAGTCTTTAGCTTCTCATACTCCTGAGCATCCTGTAAGGCTAGGTCATAATAGGATTTTTGGAGCTCTCTCTTTAAATATGGTGCCAACACCTCTGCCCACTGTTCCAGTGGCAGTTTCTCCCGCTCTGCGACCCTCTCAAATACAGTCAGGAAATCTTCCACATCATCCCCCTGGATCATCTTTTGCAATGGACACCTTACCACTTTCCAGATGCCTGAGTCATCACCTTGACCTGGGGATGGGGCCGCTGCCCTTGCATGGATTACCGCAGTCAGGAGTTCCATCTTCTGCTGCTAATGTTCGCCCGCCTGCAGTTGCTGCTGAGGCTTCTCTTGCTGCTGCTCCTGCTGCTGTATTTGCTGGATCAAGAGCTTATTCGTCTCCTGTTGTGCGAGCTGCTGTTGCTGCTGGTCCTGCACCAGGTGCTTCATCAGGTCCTCCATGATGACTGATGATGTTTTCTGACTTATGGCTGCTTTGACCCAGGACATGCAGTTCATCTGTAGCAAAGACAGGCACTTCCTTGGGATCTTTACCCGCAGTCTTCACCAATTGTGGTAGATCCACTCATGCAGCTCCCATTCAGGATAGTCACTGGTAGACTTGCCGTTTAAAAGTCTGGTTTATTAACATCATAAACCATACGACACACACAAAAAAAACATAAGCAGCCTGTCCGGAAAAAGGAAACAAATAAAGTACAATCCACTATGTTCAGCACTGCTGCTCAGAGCCACACACTGTGCTCTGCACTCTCTAAACATACAACAGAAAAAAAAACCTCAGAGGTGAATATTTACCTTCTCTGACCACACCCTGAGGTGGAGAGATGTGGTGAACAGCCTCCAGCTCACATCACAGATTCAATAACCTTCATGACACATATCTCCCATCTCTTACAGTACCATCAATCATATTACAAGGAATATTTAGATTTAGAACAATATGGAAAACATAGGCTCTTGCTGAGATATTTAGCTTATATATTTAAATATTGTGAATGTTGAGGTGCTAGTATTGTATTATTGTGGCGCCCCACAACGAGTGCGTCACAAGAGGGTATTGCAGCCAAAACAGCAGCAGCAATATTCTCTGACTCAGCAGTCACACAGTTAACTCAGAGATCCATACCCTACATGCATCACCTCGCATACAGTGTCCGTGCTTTCTTATGAACTGCTTATCCGCATACTAAGGTAACCGCAGCTGCCTCAGAACATCTTGTGCAGCTCCTGGCTCCGGGGATCACCGCTCAGCCTGTGGGGAGCGTTCCATCTTGCTGCATTCCATCCCCCGGAGGCCCCGCAGCACCGGTAAAGTTACCGGAACTCTCATAGGTGGCGTCACGAAACAAATTAACCCCTAATCTGTTCTACCAAGATGTCTTCAACTTTTGATCTGTACCACCGGGCCCCACTACCGGCAGGCGCGGCACCCCGTGACAAGGAGGAAGACGAAACGCCTGTTCTCCAGGAGTCCCGGCCACAGTGAGTCATTATTATTCACTTTGTGATTAGTGATGGGCGAGCGTGCTTTCCACTACTTGATACTCAATCTAAAAACAGGGTGCTAGGGGCTGCTCGTTTCTTGGTCAAGTGTGGCGGATGTTGGAGTGTAAGCTTGAGACACTTTCCCACATGTTTTGAAGCTCTTTCATATCCATTCCAATCAATCATTGCCTGACATACCCTTTAATGTCATAGCTATGTCGGCTACTGACAATACTGTGATTGGCTGGCTGCTAGACATCATCAGGTTTTATATGACAGCAAGGAGTGTGATGCTCGGCAAAGTGCAGATCAGGGGGCACTGATGTAGGAGAGACAGCTTAGATTAAAATGGGCGTATATTTAAGGTTGTACACTTATACCCTTTAGGGCCTCTCAGTGGCAGTAAATAGTGTTTTTAGCCTGGTTTAGCCTAATAAATAATAATAAAAAACAACTACGTGGGGTCCCCCATTTCTGATTATCGGCCAAGGTAATGCAGACAGATGTGGGCTGGTATTACCAGGCTGGGAAGACCCATTGTTATTTAGCCCATCCCAGCCCATCTATTATATAATTGCCGTAGCGACTTCCGTCGGAGCGGCGCTGCTTCCGGTCGCTTGGTTAGCGAGTCCGAGCTGCTTCTCCTGGACTCTCCCCGTGGCCGCGTAGCGGCCAAGGTGACTCACGAAGCAATGCCCGCAAAGCGGGCATTGCGAGTCGTTGCAGCCTAGCGAAGCAATGCCCGCGAAGCGGGCATTGCGAGTCGCTACAAACCGCTAACCAAGCCACCGAAGCCGAAGCCCATACTACTGTAGTGTACACCGCTATAGTATACTACAGTCCCATGCCCATAAGCGCCATGGGACTGTAGTATACCATCGCGCTGTACACTACAGCCATCGCGCTGTACACCGTCGCAGAACTCCCACTACCCTAAGCCCATACTACTGTAGTGTACACCGCTATAGTATACTACAGTCCCATGCCCATAAGCGCCATGGGACTGTAGTATACCATCGCGCTGTACACTACAGCCATCGCGCTGTACACCGTCGCACAACTCCCACTACCCTAAGCCCATACTACTGTACACCGCTATAGTATACTACAGTCCCATGCCCATAAGCGCCATGGGACTGTAGTATACCATCGCGCTGGACCCCCCAGCATCAGCCCCTACCCCTAAGCCACTACCCCGACCTCTGCCGCAAGCCCCTACCCCCTGCCGCCCTAACCCACTACCCCGCCGCCGACCCCGCCGCAGCAGCCCCTACCTCTAAGCCAATACCCCGCAAGCCCCTACCCCCTGCCGACCCCGCCGCTCCCGCCGCTGCAGCCCCTACCCCTAACCGCCCTAACCCCTAACCCACTACCCCCGCCGCCGAAGCCCCTACCCCCTGCCGCCCTAAACCCTAACCCACTACCCCGCCGCTGACCCCGCCGCAGCAGCCCCTACCTCTAAGCCAATACCCCGCAAGCCCCTACTCCCTGCCGACCCCGCCGCTCCCGCCGCTGCAGCCCCTACCCCTAACCGCCCTAACCCCTAACCCACTACCCCGCCGCCGAAGCCCCTACCCCCTGCCGCCCTAAACCCTAACCCACTACCCCGCCGCCGACCCCGCCGCACCAGCCCCTACCTCTAAGCCAATACCCCGCAAGCCCCTACTCCCTGCCGACCCCGCCGCTCCCGCCGCTGCAGCCCCTACCCCTAAGCACTACCCCCTGCCGCCATAACCAGCAGCCCCTACCCCTAAGCCACTACCCCGACCTCTGCCGCAAGCCACTACCCCCTGCCGCCCTAACCCACTACCCCGCCGCCGACCCCGCCGCAGCAGCCCCTACCCCTAACTGCCCTAACCCCTAACCCACTACCCCCCGCCGAAGCCCCTACCCCCTGCCGCCCTAAACCCTAACCCACTACCCCGCCGCCGAAGCCCCTACCCCCTGACGCCCTAATCCACTACCCCGCCGCAGCCACTACCCTCTGCCGCAAGCCCCTACCCCCTAAGCCGCACCTAACCCCCTACCCCCGATTCCGCACCTAAACCCCTACCCCCCCTGCCCCCTAAGCCCCGCCGCACCTAAGCCCCTATCCCCTAAGCCCCGCCGCCTCCTAAGCTCACACCGCTAACACCTAAAGCCCTACACCCCAAGCCCCCGCCGTCCCTAACCTAACGCCGCTGTCACCTAACGCCCTACACCCTAAGCCCCCGCCGTCCCCTAACCTAACGTCCCCGTCGATCACTTACATGCCTTCAAGTCATCTGATCGTCCGTCCGATCCACAAGTCCTCCGTCCGGCCAGGCGTCCTCTTCCTCCGGCCCCGGGGTCTTCTCTCTTCTTTCCGCCATCTCCGCCTCTTCGTCCGGCCCCGGGGATCTTCCACCTCCGACGTCCTCTTCCTTCTCATTAAGATAGAATGGAAGAAAAATCCCCCATTCTACCTCAATGAGATCTCAGGCCCTCTTCTGATTGGTCGCTGGATACTGCCCTCAGCCAATCAGAAGAGCCCCTCAAAACTGAGACGCAGTTCTCATTCAGGTCCGCCTTTTTTTTCCCCATTGACATACATTACCGGTGTGTCGGCGATTTTATGGCCGCCCACCTGGTTCTATTTGTCGGCCCTAAAATCGCGGACACACCGCTAATGCATCTCTATGGGCAGTCAGCCCGATTTCGGATTGAACGCCGACCAATCAGAATTCGAGCTGACTGCCCATAGACATGCATTAGCGGTGTCTCCGCGATTTTAGGGCCGACAAATAGAACCAGGTGGCCGGCCATAAAATCGCCGACACACCGGTAATGTATGTCAATGGGAAAAAAAAAAGGCGGACCTGAATGAGAACTGCGTCTCACTCTGACTTAAAAAAATAAATAAATTAAATAATAAAAAAAATTATTTAAAAATAATTAAAAAATAATAAAAAAATAAATAAAAAATATTAAATAATTAAATAAAAATAATAATAAAAAAAAAAAAAAAAGGCGGACCTGAATGAGAACTGCGTCTCACTCTGACTTAAAAAAAATAAATAAATAAATAAAATAAAAAATTATTTAAAAAAATTAAAAAATAATAAAAAAATAAATAAAAAATATTAAAAAATTAAATAAAATAATAATAAAATAATTAAAAAAAAAAAAAAGGCGGACCTGAATGAGAACTGCGTCTCAGTCTGACTTAAAAAAATAAATAAATTAAATAAAAAAGAAATAATTTAAAAATAATTAAAAAATAATAAAAAAATAAATAAAAAATATTAAATAATTTAAATAAAAAATATAATAAAAAAAAAAAAAAAGGCGGACCTGAATGAGAACTGCGTCTCAGTCGACTTAAAAAAATAAATAAATTAAATAATAAAAAAAATAATTTAAAAATAATTAAAAAATAATTAAAAAAAAATAAAAAATATTAAATAATTAAATAAAAATAATAATAAAAAAAAAAAAAAAAAGGCGGACCTGAATGAGAACTGCGTCTCAGTCTGACTTAAAAAATAAATAATTAATTAATAAAAAAAATAATTTAAAAATAATTAAAAAATAATAATAAAAAAAAAATAAAAAATAATAAAAAATTAAATAAAAATAATAATAATAAAAAAAAAAGCGACCTGAATGAGAACTGCGTCTCAGTCTGACTTGAAAAAATAAATAAATTAAATAATAAAAAAAATAATTTAAAAATAATAAAAAAAAATAAAAAATATTAATAATTAAATAAAAATAATAATAAAAAAAAAAAAAAGCGGACTGAATGAGAACTGCGTCTCAGTCTGACTTAAAAAAATAAATAATTAATAATAAAAAAAATATTAAAAATAATTAAAAAATAATAAAAACATAAAAAATAATAAATAATTAAATAAAAAATAATATAAAAAAAAAACATTCTAATAATAATGATATTACTGCTAATAATAATGCTATTAATGCTAATAATATGCTATAATGCTAATAATAATGTTATTAATGCTATTATTAATGCTAATAATGCTATTATTAATGCTATTAATGCTAATAATAATGCTATTAATGCTATTAATAATGTTATTAATGCTATATTAATGCTAATAATGCTATTATTAATGCTATTAATGCTAATAATAATGCTATTAATGCTATTAATAATGTTATTAATGCTATTATTAATGCTAATAATGCTATTATTAATGCTATTTATGCTAATAATAATGCTATTAATGCTATTAATAATGCTATTAATGCTATTAATGCTAATATTTATCCTATTAATGGTATTATTAATGCTATTAATGCTAATAATAATGCTATTAATGCTATTAATGCTAATAATAATGCTATTAATGCTATTAATAATGTTATTAATGCTATTATTAATGCTAATAATGCTATTATTAATGCTATTAATGCTAATAATAATGCTATTAATAATGTTATTAATGCTATTATTAATGCTAATAATGCTATTATTAATGCTATTTATGCTAATAATAATGCTATTAATGCTATTAATAATGCTATTAATGCTATTATTTATTCTATTAATTCTATTAATGCTAATATTTATCCTATTAATGGTATTATTAATGCTATTAATGCTAATAATAATGCTATTAATGCTATTAATGCTAATAATAATGCTATTAATGCTATTAATAATGTTATTAATGCTATTATTAATCCTAATAATGCTATTATTAATGCTATTAATGCTAATAATAATGCTATTAATGCTAATAATAATGCTATTAATGCTATTAATAATGCTATTAATGCTATTAATGCTAGTATTTATCCTATTAATGGTATTATTAATGCTATTAATAATGCTATTAATGCTAATATTTATCCTATTAATGCTATTAATGCTATTAATAATGCTATTAACGCTATTAATTATGCTATTATTGCTATTAATGCTAATATTATCCTATTCATGGTATTATTAATGCTATAATGCTAATAATAATGCTATTAATGCTATTAATGCCAATAATAATGCTATTAATAATGCTATTAATGCTATTAATGCTAATATTTATCCTATTAATGCTATTAATGCTAATAATACTGCTATTAATGCTATTAATAATGCTATTAATGCTATTAATTATGCTATTAATGCTATCAATGCTAATATTTATCCTATTAATGGCATTATTAATGCTATTAATGCTAATAATAATGCTATTAATGCTATTAATAATGTTATTAATGCTATTATTAATGCTATTAATGCTAATAATAATGCTATTAATGCTATTAATAATGCTATTAATGCTATTAATTATGCTATTAATGCTATTAATGCTAATATTTATCCTATTAATGCTATTAATATTGCTATTAATGCTAATAATAATGTTATTAATGCTATTATTAATGCTAATAATGCTATTATTAATGCTATTAATGCTAATAATAATGCTATTAATGCTATTAATAATGTTATTAATCCTATTATTAATGCTAATAATGCTATTATTAATGCTATTAATGCTAATAATAATAATATTAATGCTATTAATAATGTTATCAATGGTATTATTAATGCTAATAATGTTATTATTAATGCTATTAATGCTAATAATAATGCTATTAATGCTATTAATAATGTTATTAATGCTATTATTAATGCTAATAATGCTATTATTAATGCTATTAATGCTAATAATAATGCTATTAATGCTATTAATAATGCTATTAATGCTATTAATAATGTTATTAATGCTATTATTAATGCTAATAATGCTATTAATAATGCTATTAATGCTAATAATAATGCTATTAATGCTATTAATACTGTTATTAATGCTCATAATACTGCTAATAATGCTATTAATACTGCTATTACTGCTAATAATAATGCTATGGCTTATATTATTGCTATTGATGATGCGATTATTATTTAAAAATGTTTAAAAAAACAATAAACATATTTTAGATACCCGATGCATTTGCATCAGGCTAACAGCTATAACTACTATAATCAAATTAATGCACGTTCTAGAATCCCGATGCATTTGCATCGGGCTCACAGCTAGTCCATTATATTCTCCAATTCTGGCTCTTTGTCCTGACTCTTCCTGTTTGCCCTGATTCAGGGCTTATTGGGGTAATATTTTGTGGGCTTGATTTAGCAGTTTAGTGTTAGCTGGCATCAAGCCCAGAGGTTAGTAATGGAGAAAGGTCTATCAGAGACCATCATTATTAACTCAGTAAGTGTAAATTTAAAACACACACATAGTTTCAAATAAACTATTTGAATAAAGACTCCCTCACACTATCCCTCATTCACCAATTTCGGAGAGCAAAGCTCCATGGGTCACTTACGATCGTGCCAGACCCAGAATTTCACACTCGCTGTGACATTGCTGAATGATGTCCCAACACATGAGAAATTCTGGGTCTGATTTTGATTGGGAGAGACATATGAAACCTTGTTCTCTGAATGGCCAGAGCCAGAGCTAGCATTTCAAGCTGAACATTTTTTAAAATTATGTATTAGGTTAATCCAGGCTAAACAGTGTTTAACCTTGTTTAAATTAATAAATTGATTAAAAAAATAGCGTGGGGTACCCCCTATTTTTAAGAACCAGCCAAGATAAAGAAGACAGCTGTGGATTGATATTACCAAGAAAGGAAGGCTCAAGTTTATTTGGCTTTTTCTAGCCTAAACATATCAACCTGCAGCCATCTCAGAAGTGGTGCATCACAGCTTTGTCCAGCTCTTCCCCATTGCTCGGGTTCATTGGCAACAGTGGCAATATTTTTGGGGTTTGATGTCAGCTGTGTGTTAGGTGGCATCAAGCCCAGGAGTAAGTAATGGAGAGGCATCTTTCAGACTCTACCATTGCTAACCCAGTAAAAGGAAAGGGAAAAGACACACACAAAAATAGTTTATTTGAATGAAGACTCCCCCACATTTTCTTTGGTTCACCAATGTATTATCAGTAGTGTTTCCATGAGGTTCCATTGTAACCCACGATCCATGGAGGCAGCCCTGGTGACTGTGAACAGCAGTAATGTACAGCTATTCACAGGTGCCAGGTGCTGAATACATTGGTCATCAGAACCGGTGGCTCAGCACTGCATCAAGCGACACCGATGCGAGCTGTAGTTAGTACCTGAAACCTGTGAATGGCTGTACTTTAGTGCTAATTCTCAGGTGGCTGGGAGCTAGTATATTTAAGCTGGAAATGGCCAAATAACTATATTTTTTTCCAGTCTGATAATACCAGTCCGCAGATGTCTGCACTACCTTGGTTGGGTATTGAAAATAGTGGGACCCCACATCATTTTTTTTAAATGATTTATTTATTTTCCTCCAAGCAGTGATCAGGGATTCAGAGATCTGTCCAGGCATGCATTTACATGTTTTTTCCATTACATTTCAGCAACTATCATCCATTTCAGTAATTTTCCTGCCTCCACTCCACCCCCGCCCTCCTATGGGGGTCTTCCAGAAAAATGCTTGAATTTTTCATTGACTTCCATTGTACTCGTTACTTGAATCAAGCTCATCCGAGTGTCTGACCTGCTCGATTCGAGTAATGAGCACTTGAGCCGTTTATTGCTTGCTCATCACTATTTATGACCTTTTCATTATGTGTCTATTGTATATTTTCTCTTGACAATTCAGTAAAACTTAAAGTGGAAAAAATTGTGTAATAAACAGATAGTTTCCTAAAATGCTTTCTATTTTAGTATACTTCCTGCTATATTATGTTTAATTTTGATATAATTTTCAGTGAATGAAAATTAAATACATACCTATCAGTCAGGGGCATTTGTAGAAATCATGGGGGAGGGGGCAAGTCAGAAATCATAAATGCCTTCCTGACCCTTAAAATAATATTCACTGGGTTCTCAGAAGACCAGATCTCACATGTTTCCAACCCTTACAAAGTAATTTTGCTCATATTGAAGGTCCTTATTGTTCCCCTGCACTAACATACTCCTTTAATCCCCCCTATTGAGTATGATGCCAACAAATGTGCCTCAAACACAGTATGATCCTCACAGTAAATTCCTCAACAGTACCCTCCACAAAGTATAATAACCACACAGTAACTCAACAGTATGATGGCCCTATAGTTCCCCACACACAATATGATGGCCCCAACACACCTCTTCATTCCAAATAATGGTGTCAAAAAAGCCCTCCATACAATATGATGGCCCTCCATGCAGTATAGTAGTTCCCACAACTTTCTACACAGTTTGATGGCTCCCACACAACACCCCACATTGTATAATGGCCTGCAGACTGTATGAAGGCACCCAATAGTCCTAAAAACAATATAATGCTCCCTGCACAACCATCCACAAAATATAATTGCCACTGCATAACCCTCCACACAGTATAATAGCCCCCAAGCAACCCTCCAAACAGTACAATGACCCCTCTACATAGACTTCCAAACAATATATTTGGCCACTACGCAGCCATCCAAACACCATAATGGTCCCCACACAGCCCTCCAAACTTGATAGTTCCCCATATGATGCTCCAAATAGTATGCTGGTCCCCTAAATAGCTATCCATACAATATGATAACCACCCCAAATAGTCCTTCAAATATTATGATGACCCCCAAGTAGCCTTCCAAACAGTATGATGGCCACTATGTTGCATTCCAAATAGTATGGCAGCTCCGCACATAGCACTTCAAATATTATGATGGCTTCTCACCAAGTAGTTTTCCAAATATTATAATGGCCCTCTAAAAGTCTTAATTGAAAAAGCAAGAAACATTCACCTGCTCCGTTCCGCCTGTGCTCTAGTGTTTGCAGTATTTGGTCTGAAGCTCTGCACTGCTTGGCAAAGTGGTTGTGAAGTAGGGACGTTGCGGCATTCACTGTGCTGAGACACCCTGTTCAATCATTGCTTTCAACTGTGTTTGTGTCTAAGATTCAGATACAGTTGAGGATGTGATACCGGTTAAGGAGTGTGGATGGTTCCGTCACTGACACTGGTCTGCCCCTCCCCTACTCACAGGCTTTATAGCAGCTGTGTTGGTCTGCAGTTATTAATGGTATAAGACTGCTACTAGTTCCAACTAATCAATTGACACACATAAACTTTTAAGAAATAAAGCTCTGGTGCACTTTATACTATGGTTTATAGTTATGAATAGTGGCAGTGGTCTTGTGTATAATGGTACATACTAGTGGTGATCAAATACCAAAAAATTTGGATCATCCATTTCAAATACTATTTAATGTTTAATTTGTACTGAATAACGCTTCCAATGCAAGTCAGTGGAAACCCAAATTATTTTCAGCTAGACCCAGTGAAGAAGCCTGGGGGGCTGAGAAAAAAGCTAAAATATATTGAAAAGTGCTAAAAATAAATGAGAACTGCATAGACAAAATGCTTGCATGCATTTCTGACTCACAGCTGGTTTCTAGGAATAATGTCAGAGTATTATACCTCTTTTACGTATTCACAATAACACGTACCAAATCAACTTTGATTATTGACAGACCCAGGGCTAAGAATCTTGGTACTTAGTGTACATGGACCGATAAGTTAATGCTATATGTTAAAAAACTTTTATTGTATCACAAATTATTTATGTAAAAGGTATTTCATGTAAAAACTACCACCTGTTGTAGTTGTTAAAAAAAGCACCTAAGGTATAAGATAATAATACAAATGGTTCAAATACCCCATGTTAAAGGTTTTTTGTTTGTTATAAAAAACGTTTTGCACTTCTTTATAATTTGCGGGGTGCGGTTGGCCCCAATGGGGCGCCATTCATCCAGTGGTGCGGAAACATCGTACTGGGCAGCCTGTTTGATTAGGTGGCAGGACCGATGAGTAGCTATCAGACACTCAGCATCATATGTATCAGTGTGAATGGTGTCCTATGCAGGCCCAATATGTTCATGGCAAGTCACCTCCCACATGTATATGTAGGTAGAGGTGATTTTATCTGCCTGCACCTGGGCTTGCTCTTCATAATGGGGTCTGACTGCATCCTGCCAAGCAGTGTTGGCTTTGTATCTGGCTGCTGATGGTAAATTTTTCTTATGCTGCCTTACGAGTAGTTTTTTGTACATATTTTGTTAAGACTCGTAAGCGTGCGGATCTGTGATGTGGATTACGACCTTAAGTGCCTTGGCCAATGCATGAACCAATACCCCATATAAAAGGTTTTTTGTTTATCATAAAAAACGTTTTGCGCTTTTTTATCATTTGCTGGATGTGGTTGGGCCCAATGAGGCGCCGTTCATACAGTGGTGCGGAGACATCGTGCTGGGCGGCCCATTTAGCCAGGTGGCAGGAGCGATGGGTAGATGGGTAGCTATCAGACACTCAGCATCATATGTATCAGTGTGAATGGCGTTCTATGCAGGCCCAATATATGCATGGCAAGTCACCTCCCACATGTCTTTGTAGGTAGAGGTGATTTTATTTGCCTGCACCTGGACTTGTTCTACATAATGGGGTCTGGCTGCATCCTACCAAATATGAGTAGTTTTTTTGTATGCATTTTTTTGGGTACTCTAGTATCCTTCCACACTACAAAGCAATACTGATAAGATGTATAGATTGTGAGCTCCAATGGGGACAGGGGCTGCTGTATTTGAGGTGTGTACGTGTCCACCAGCAAATTCAAATGGCAGTCCCTAGTAGTTGAATTAAATAAATAGTAAAAATGAAACTATTAAAAAGGTGAATTTAAATTTGCATTAATGATATTTGATTACATAATCAATAATTATTAATACAAAAATATTAATCATGGCCCCTTCCCTTTAAAGTCTTTTATTTCAGTATTTTGGTGTAAGCCCCTTTGTTTCTATTCACTGATGTCGAGTGGAAATCTTGAAAACAACAAGACTCTGAATCAAATATTTCTTGGAAAATTGTTATAAAATATGAAGCTGTTTTTCACAATAGAAAATCCAGCAATTGCATATGCACTGTATATCTGTAAGTTAATCAACTTTGGAATGATATAATTTAGATTTTAGCCTAGACATAGATTTTTTACTTGGTACCTGCATAATGGTTTTGGAGCTGGACCATCTCCAGTTGGGTTGCACTCCTGGAAAAAGTGGTTGCAGAGCAGAACTTCAGCTGCAGGGCGACAGAATGGGCTCACAGTCTTCAGTTCAGTCCAAGCTATTTGAGCCATCATCTCCTGACTTTCTTCTGGTTCAGCATTACTTCCATTGAAGAAAACCAAGGAGTCTTTTGAGAGCAATGTATTACATATGTCTCCTCTGTAAGTGCTGCAGTAGCCTACATCACCTCTATAAAGCCTAAGAATAGAGTGAAAGAGAAGTTGTTATATTCATGGCAATAATGTAGTAATATATAGATGTAGCAAAGGTTATCATGACTTACAAAGCAAAACCATCTTGATAAGTTGTCATAGAAGTATATCTCACTCACCAGAATTAGAACATTATAAAAGCAATTGACAAGTTGTGAAGGTGTTGTATTATTCAGGGCTGTATTATCTGAGTCAATTTAACCTTTGCTCAACCAGTGGCATACCACCAATGACAGCAGATCACACTGGCACCATGGGCCCTGTGAATCGAGCGCCTATGCCAGAATAGACACCAGGGCCCCCCTCCTACCTGTGTGTTCCCCTCACCAGTCATTGCAATTTTAATTGTATCAGCATCACACATGCCGATGCCTTTAAAAGCAATGAGGTAAGACAGCTCAAGGAGCACTCCCTCTCTCATCATTCACCCGCTGTGCCGGTGCTCTGGCATCGCAGTACAGTGGGATGCAATGACATGACTACTGCACACTGCTGAACTGAGATGTGCAGAACGTGGGACATGGCCGGAACAGCAGGGAACCAAGAAGAGGTAAGTATTTAATTATTTAATTAATCATCACATGGGGGCAAGGGGCTAGGGGGGTGCAATATGATATATGGAGGATTGTAGAGGCTACATTATATTATATGAAGGACTATAGAGGCTGCCTTATGCTATATGGAGGATTACAGAGGCTACATTATCCTATATGGAGGATTATAGAGGTTACATTATACTATATGGAGAACTATAAAGGCTGCATTATATCATATGGAAGGTAAAGTGGGATCCATTAAAATATACTAGATGGTGGCCCGATTCTAACGCATCGGGTATTCTAGAATATGTATGTAGTCTATTTATGAAGATTTAAGAATAATGCAATGAATACACAATATCTATCTATGATCTACCTATGTGTCTATTGTGTCTATTGAATATTCTCCTGGGATTGCCTTAGTTGGTAGAGCAGTTGTGTTGTATGAATGGCACGAACATGCTGTTGTCTGTTTGCCCTATCTTCTGGAGATTCATTCAGCCAACACTGTCTATGAGATTCGGCATCTTGGGCTTGTTTGGCAGCAGTTTGTTGTGGTGTCTCCTGTTGACGACGACGTCTGTAAGATGCTCCATCCTGGGCTTGTCTCATGGCAGTTTGTTGTGGTGTCTCTTCGTTTTGATGCCTTGCTGCTTCTGCAGCTTTTGTGTCATCGTCATTGGCGTATTTGCGTTTACGACCAATTAAACCCATTGAATAAACGTGACTGAGGTAGCTCAGACTGTCACTGACTCAACATGTGAAGTAAATGTGACTGAAGAACAGCACACTATGACTGACAGACCTTGAAAACAGGAGTGAAGTGCATCACACTATGACTAACAGATCTTGTAAACAGGAGTGAGGTGCGTCACACTATGAGTGGCAGACCTTGTAAACAGGAGTGAAGTGCATCACACTATGACTGACAGCCTTGTAAACAGGAGTGAAGTGCATCACACTATGACTGACAGTCTTGTAAACAGGAGTAAAGTTCATCACACTATGACTGACAGCCTTGTAAACAATAGTGAAGTGCGTCACCCTATGACTGACAGCCTTGTAAACAGGAGTGAAGTGCATCACACTATGACTGACAGCCTTGTAAACAGGAGTGAAGTGCATCACACTATGACTGACAGCCTTGTAAACAGGAGTGAAGTGCGTCACACTATGACTGACAGCCTTGTAAACAGGAGTGAAGTGCATCACACTATGACTGACAGTCTTGTAAACAGGAGTAAAGTTCATCACACTATGACTGACAGCCTTGCAAACAGTAGTGAAGTGCGTCACACTATGACTGACAGCCTTGTAAACAGGAGTGAAGTGCATCACACTATGACTGACAGCCTTGTAAACAGGAGTGAAGTGCGTCACACTATGACTGACAGCATTGTAAACAGGAGTGAAGTGCATCACACTATAACTGACAGCCTTGTAAACAGTAGTGAAGTGAGTCACACTATGAATGACAGCCTTGTAAACAGGAGTGAAGTGCATCACACTATGACTGACAGCCTTGTAAACAGGAGTGAAGTGCGTCACACTATGACTGACAGCCTTGTAAACAGGAGTGAAGTGCGTCACACTATGACTGACAGTCTTGTAAACAGGAGTGAAGTGCGTCACACTATGACTGACAGGCTTGTAAACTGCAGTGAAGTGCGTCACACTATGAATGACAGCCTTGTAAACAGGAGTGAAGTGCATCACACTATGACTGACAGCCTTGTAAACAGTAGTGAAGTGAGTCACACTATGAATGACAGCCTTGTAAACAGGAGTGAAGTGCGTCACACTATGACTGACAGCCTTGTAAACAGGAGTGAAGTGCGTCACACTATGACTGACAGCCTTGTAAACAGGAGTGAAGTGCGTCACACTATGAGCGGCAGTTCAAATTGCACGCCAATATACCAAGCCGTGCAATATACCAGCTGCGGCGACCAATCAGCGCACTTGGCGCGTGTTTTAAAATACGCTCAGCTGGTTGGTCGCCGCGACCGGTGGCGACCAATCAGCGAAGTGGAGCATAGCTTGGCAGGCGTTTTGATTCCCGCACTGCTGATTGGTCTCCGTTGAGAGTGGCGACCAATCAGCACACTTGGTGCGTGTTTTAAAACACGCTTCGCTGATTGGTTACTGCGGCCGGAGGCGACCAATCAGCAAAGCGGTGCGGCTTGGCGGGAAATATGATAGCTGCAGCCAGAAGCGTGTATCCCGGCGATAGCGACGCCGATGCGTCGCCGTCGCTAGGTTACAGCTTGGCGCAAGTTTTGAATGCGCACAGCTGTTTTGCATACGCTTTGCTCATTGGTTGCCATGGCTGGCGGCGACTAATGAGCCCTGGAGCGCTATTTTTTGGACAGACAGACACGATTAGGCAATTATATAGTAGATGGAGGACTATGGAGGGTGCATCATACAGTATGAAAGACTATGTGAGGCCGATTACTATATGGAAGGCTATGTGGGGCCATTATATTATCTGAATGGCTTTGTAGAGGGCATTATAATATTTTGATGTCTACGAGGGAGCCTTTATACTTTGTGGAGGCCCATTTTAGGGTCATTATACTGTAAGCAAGCAATTACACAGTGTGAGGGTTTGTGTGGAGCCCATCATACTGTGCGGAGAGCTGTGTGGGGCCATTATACTGTTTGGAGAATAGAAGGGGCCATTATACTGCATATAGGCCCATTATATTGAATGGAGAGCTGTGTGGGGCCATTATACTTTGTGGAGTCATAGTAGGGGCCATTTACTATAGGTAGGTGCGTTGTACGGCATGAATGACTGTGTTGGAGGTCACAATTGGGGATTATACTGTGTTAATGTCACCATATTTTGCTTGGGTAGTTGAGGGGGTACAATAGGTTCATAATACTGTGTGTGGAGGGTACTGTGGAGGAATTCATTGTTGGGGGCATTACACCGTATTTGGGGGCACTTTTGTTGGCATCGTACCTTATGGCTGCAATGAAAAGGGAATTAAGGGTTTTCAGTTGGAGCCAAAGTTCTTAGTAATGCCTGCAAAGTTTTGAGATACGTACCTATGTGACCCAGACAAATATTATTTTTTGGGGTGGGGGCAGGGGTAATTATAAATTCTGCTGTGGGGCCCCATTATTTCTATGTATGCCCCTAGTTACAACAACATTAATTAAAAAGATCCCTGGTCCTTAGTGCATGTAAGATTAAATTGTTACTCTTACTCCCCTCTTCCAGGACATAGAGGTCTAATCAGTACTGTCAATTCATGGGTAAAATCTGTCTTCAGTGATACAAATTTTTACATTCTTGAGATTGGAGATGGAAATTGGTGCTACTGAAATTCTATGTACATGGGGTGGAAGAGGAGGTAGTGAGAGGCAGACAAAGATATTTTGAGGCAAGTTCAATAGATCTTTTATGCACCAACTGCCATCTCCTTTATCAGTAATGTGAAACTGTGTCTTCACTGAATACATCTGATTTCTGCACATGAGATCACCAAATTATCTTGGTTATAGCTTTGGAAACCCCTATAAAGCAGCAGTGATTCCCACATTTTGTAGCATTATATATTGTTGAAAAGATGGAATAACCATGTAGAATGAGACTATGTTTTGCCAAAGTAAGAATTGTTGTTGGAGAAAAGATATGAGAGATGGAGACCATTCTTCTATGATCTCTACATGCTAGATTAGTTAATCATGCCAGGTATTCAAAGAAAACCTAGTACTTTTTTGATTCATAATTATACAATCATCAGATTTAATACTTATGTTGTTTTTTTCAGTATTATTGCATTGAAGTTTTACAATATATCCACATTTAGTTAATTTCTGAAATTTGTTGATACAATATTGGTTGAGATTTACTTCTTTGACAACCTAACTCATGATTGTAGCCCTTTCCCTCATCACTGTCCAGGTTGTTCATTAGTATCAGCACCATTAAAGGGGCTATCTGGGATTTAAGATAAAAAAAAAAACCCTGTGCCTAAGCACTAACAGGCAGGTAGCTGCCACCTATCTGCCTGTTGTGCGGCACCCTTCAACGCCATTGACCCCCGTCATAGAGTGGTCACAGAACACTCCTGCCGGGGACAGCATGGCAGGGTAAACAGAGCAGAAGCTCTGCTCTGTGGAAGGGATGGGACAGCTGGTCTCCTGCTGATTGACATCCGGCTCCCTGCTAAATGATAGGGGGATCTGGCTGTCAATCAGCATGATGTTGGCTTTGACGCCTGTCGATAGGGGGGAGAAGCCACCCCCCTGTAGATGTGACATCAGAGGAGACTGCAAAACTGCTGACAGGAGCGGTCTCAGACTGCTCCGTGTCGGCGGTGACCATTTGTGAACAGTGTCGGGCACAACAGACAGATAGGTGGCAACTACTTGCCTGTTAGTGCTTAGGCACATTCTTTTTTTTATAAATCCTGGATAACTCCTTTAAGAAATGGAGATGTCTATGACAATGCTATCGAAGTTAATATCAGCTTCTACAGCTGTATTTCTGATCATCTTAATTTGGGAAATTTCAAACTGGTAAGGATTTCAAGGGCATTATATTTGCTCTGACAATTGGTAGTTGCCGTGTTTACATGAATATTGTATTCACAGAGGTTGAGGTGACCTGATGGAAGAAGAGAAACCCCTGCACAGACTGTTCATTTGCAGTTATATATTTAAGAACATTTCTGTATCTGTCATACAAGGAGAAAAATGTAAGTTATTAATGCAGATGGAAAACTTGAATTTCCTTGGTCTCTATGTAAAATCTGAAGTACTTAACATTTATAATACTGGAGTATTCTATAGTACAAAAGGAGATAATGCGCCCACCGAGGGGGAAGGGGAAAGACTGTGGTCTACCAGATAACAATCCATTGATAAGAACCACTAAAACATGTCTTTATATTAATTTTCTAAAAAAACTAAATAATTAATTAAAGTCCTACCTCCATTCTTCAGGAAACAATTATCCAGGTGCAGAAAAATGACATTAGGAGAAAAAGAAAAGACATGGGTCAGCAACATGAAAATAAGAGGCTCAATCAGTCCGAAAACTAAAGTCTAATTCTTTTTCTCTGGGAAGGGATGATGAAAATAATAATTTCGAAAGTCTAATCATATGTATTAAGTGTGTGACACTGGAGAAGAGCCAATACATAACAGTGGGTCATTTAGAGCTTCATTAAATCAATCTCAGATTCCTACATTTTTTTTAGGCTGTGTATAATACATTGTAAGGAATGTTCCCCAGACCCCATCTTAGCCTCTCACACAGCCAGATCAGAATTCCCACACACTGCACTAATGAGGGGCAGTGACCCCGAAACGCAGCGTCTGCAGTTTGGGGTTCTGATCTGGCACAAATCCTTGGTCATATTAAAAGGCTTGTTAATGAGTAGACTATGACTTTGAGAATTGCTGCCTAAAGGTGGCGCTAGAGTTCATCCACTTCCTCAATAAAGTGGCAATTTGCATATTTTCCTGAGGAGCATTGCGGTTATAAGTCGCCTTATCAGCTTATCTGTCTCCTTATGATGGCAGGCAGATTCCTCTCCATGAGGAAAATAGCTAGTTCCCCAGACCTCGTCTTAGCGTCTCACACAGCCAGATCAAAATTCCCACACACTGCACTGATGAGAGGTAGTCACCCCGAAATGCAGCATCTGTAGTTTGGGGTTCTGATCTAGCACAAATCCTTGGTCATAATAAAAGGCTTGTTAAAGAGTCAATTATGACTTTGAGGATTGCTACCTGAAGGTGGCGCCAGAGTTCGTCCACTTCCACACAATTTGAAAGGAATGTGAAATTTAAATAGTGCAATGCCATAAGGGGATATACAGTAACTTAAAAAAGTATTCATACCCCATACAATTTTCCATATTTCTTCAAGTTACACCCACAAACTTTAATGTATTTTATTGAGATTTTATGTGATATACCAACAACACAAAGTAGCAAGTATTTGTGAAGTGTAAAGAAAATGACGTAAATGTTTTAAAAATCTAAATCTGCAAATTGGGATGTGCACTTGAATTTGTCCCTTTGTATTCTGTTACCCCTAAATAAAATCTAGAGTGACCTGTTTCAGTACCCCTTACTCAATACTTTGGTCTGAACTGTGACTTGGCCATTCAAACATTTGAATGTGATTTGGTATAAACCATTCCTTTGTAATACATTAAGGGTCGTTGTCTTGCTAGAGGTGAACCTGCAACTAGTGATGAGCGAGTAGCGAAATATTCGTTAAATCTATACTTATAACGAGTACTTTGTAATACTCGAGTACTCATCTAAATAGCAAGTCTACTGATAGTCAATTAGTGATAATCTCCACCCACACACATCCAACTATAAAACAAGTATTTCCAGGACAGGGTGGTTTTCTGTGATTCAACTGCATAAAACACCTTGCTATGCCCCCCAGAGAGAGTCTTCCATTCAATCTGCTCTCACTGAGGTGCCGACTCACTTTGTGCACTGAAGGGAGCTGTCAATTTGTGTTAGATCGATCACAATCAACACATCACTCACAAGCACCAGAGATACTCTGCGAGTAATGAGTATCGCGAATACTATACTATCCGTGCGAGTAACGAATATTAACGATTATACACGTTCATCACTACCTGCAACCCATTCTCAAGTCTCTTGCAGCCTCTAACAAGTTTTTCTCCAGGATTTCCCTGTATTTAGTTCCATGTGTCTTCCCATCAGCTCTGACCACATTCACTGTTCCTTCTAAAGAAAAGTATCTTCATAGTGTGATTCTGGCACCACCACGTTTTACATTGCAGATAGTGTTGTCAGGGTGTTATGTAGTGGTAGTTTTCTGCCATACATTGCTTTTTACATTTAGCCCAATAACCCCTACTTTGGTCTCCTCTGACCAGATCAGATTCTTCCACATGCTAGCTGTGTCTCCTACATGACTTTTTGCAAACTACAAACAGGACTTCTTATGGCTTGCTTTCAAAAATGGCTTTTTTCTCACCACTTTCTAATAAAGGCGAGATATTTTGAGTTTATGACTAATAGTCATCCTGTGGACAAATTCTCCCATCTGAGCTGTGGATCTCTGCAGCTCCTCCATGTAACCACAGGCCTCTTGGCTATTTAGTACTCTCCTTGCTTGGGGCATCAGCATATGAGTGTGGCCATGTCTTGACAGGTTTGCAATTGTGCCATACTTTTTTTCATTTTTGGATGATGGAATAAACAGTGCTCCGTTAGATGTTCAAGACTAAGGCTATTTTAACCCTGCTTTACTCTTCTCCATAACTTTATCACTGACCTGTCTGATGTGTTCTTTGGTTTTCATGATGCTGTTTGATACCTTATGTTCTCAAACAAACCTCTTTTCTGAGGTCTTTGGAGAACATCTGTAGCTATACTGAGAATAAATTACACACAAGTGGACTCAAGTTACTAATTAGGTGACTTGTAAAGGTATTTGGTGACTCAGGATTTTTTGGGGGGCATATCAGAGTCCAAAGGTCTGAATAAAAATGAATGTCACACATTTCTGATTTATATTTTAACATGTTTAGAAAACTATGTATCATTTCCTTTACACTTCACAAATGCTACTTTGTTCAAGTACAATAAGCAAAAAGATATCCAGCTCCAAGGTAATCCAAAAAGGTATTCTGCATAGAATAAACCATATAGATGAAAGCAACGCATTTCGAATGCTAAACTGCACTCTTTCTTGTAACTATACAAAGGTTACCATAACAGGAAACATATAGTATTAATTGACCAAATAAAAGGACAATACAAATCACATGGTACAAATGATCACATATGGTAAGGTTATATGTTTCCTGCCATTATAACCTGTGTATAGCTATGAAAAAGAGCACAGTTTAGCATTCAAAATGCGTTGCTTTTATCTATATGTTATTTCCACTTTTAATCTGTCAGAATACATTTTTGGACTTTTATGGAGCTTTTTGTAATTGAACCATATACATGAGGTCTCATGGCTATCTCGTCCTTCCACACGCCTTGGGCCAAACAAGGGGCTGTTATCCTTTTTTTCATTTTTTTACTTGCTACTTTGTGTTGATATCACATAAAATCCAAATAAAATATATTTAATTTTGTAGATGTAAAATTAAATAATGTGGAAAAGTTCATTGGGTATGAATACTTTTTTCAATGCAGTGTAAATAGTGCCTATGATGGTGTCAATATCATCATCTATACAGTGAACACATTGATAAGGAGTGCAGGACATGAGCTTTATGATGTAACCCATATATACTCTATGATAATAATAATAATAATAATAATAATAATAATAATAATAATAATTGGACACCAATTTGCCTTGGTAGCGTGCCAGCTGTAATCTACATACAGGAAGAATGTTATAATTAAATATTACCATCTAGTGGTCACTACAAGAACTACTTTTCCATCATCTACAGTTTCTGCAGAAACTAAAAAGTCTGCAACTTTACATCTAACCATTATTTAGGATTTTGTTTTCGTTCTACAAAAGTACTCAATAGGAGTTTGATTCAGATTTTACCTTCTACATTCAACATTTTTACCCACTCCTTTACTTTTTATATAGGAGAAAAAAACAAACTGATTCAATTTAAACCAACAAATATAAATGTGACGTACAAATGAACTTTAAAACAAACTCGACCCAATCGCAGGATAGTGATGTGGCTGCACTTAAAGGGGTTTCATTAGTTTAAAATTCTGCAGTCACTAATGTTACTGCACATTGGCAAATTCCTAAAGTGTGCAACATGCACACTGTCACAATTCCCCTTAATTGAAAGATCAAGCGGACTGTCCCATGATTACCAGTACATGATTTGCATACAGGCCGTTGCATGCCATCTAGATTCCCACCTGCTTCTTTCAATAGATTATAGCAGAGAACATATTGGTGGTCATGTAACTGCTTGATCTAGCAATTAGAGGGGAATTGTTATGTTCCATGAATGTGAATAACTCCTTGTGTGTTTTTTGTGCTATGCATTGCATTCTCTCTGCTGCAAGGCAGAAGTCCTGCCTTTGCTATTTTGTCTTTTCTCTCCCTGTAGCTCTGTGATGTCAGTGTTACTCCTCCCTTCTTCCCCATATAGTTGTTTTTCTGTCATCTTTGAAGGGACACATGTTTTACTGCTCTAAACAGAATCACTCTTTTTACCTGTTGCAATGTAATTGAATAGAAGATTTCAAAGAAAATTATCTTCACTTCTCCTAGATCCTTACTTCAAGTCAATGTGGTTGAGTTGAACTATCTGGGAACACTTTCATGTGAGTACAATGGTCAATATAAATTTCAGAGGCAATGATACTTCAGGCACCCATACTGGCACTGCAATAAACAGCCAGAATAGGAATCCTGACAGTATGCTTAATACAAACTATTAGGTTTCTGAAGTGTCATGGAGGGATTGCAGTAATTTATGTGAAGCCCAGAAAATCCCCTTAAATTCACCAAATAGACCCTAACTCCTAGCATATCATACTCAAGGAATACCAGATACAAGACCACCAGAGAAAAGTTTTTCAGATACGTTCTTTAAACACTGGTCAGCAGATAAAAGAAATGTATGGTATGGCATGCTTTATTATTTTTCTATTTTCGTTGATCCATTTCTGGCTTTGGCGTAATAAAACAGCATGAAAATTGTGTGGACACATGAAGCTAGCCCTAGGATCAGCAGACATACCTGATATGCTAATTGTTGCTGCCGCTTTTGCTGTACCAAAACTTCCACTATGCTTGTTATCAGCCATACAAGTGAACAGGCCTGGTCTGTTTGCTACAATGTGCAATTTGGAGAAGATAATTCCATCTTTGATGTTTTCTTCAACAGACTCCGATGAAACCTAGACAATGGAAAACAATGAATTTGCAATGTTTGGTTTCTTGACCAATAGTCAATGGCATACATAGAAAACATAGGGTCACAAAGTTTTAATCGATCCCCTAAAAAGAAAAGTATTTATAGATGTACATATGTATACCCTGTTTCTCCAAAAATAAGACAGTTTTTTTTTTATTAATTCTTGATCCCAAAGCGACGCTAGGTCTTATTTTCAGTGGATGTCTTAATATCCCCATAATCCCTTTGCAGTCCCCATCATCCTCTTGCATCCCCTAATATCCCCATTACAGCCTTGTAGCCCCCACATTTGCAGATGTGTTTCAGGATGTTTGCCCCTCATCAGTGAAAAACAGGAGACGCGATTTGGCTATGTCTAGAAACATCTGACAGAAGGTCTAAGGCCTGTGCCCACGCTGGTGCATTTGCTGTGCATTTTATGGGATATTGTGAAACTGTGCAGTAAATGCACATGTTATATTAGCTAGCCTGCAAAGTCAATGTGACTTTGCTGTGCTTGAAGACATCAGCGCCTTTTTCCTTCTGTAGTATTGAGGTGCAGATTTTTATGGATCTTTGATCCATAAAAATCTGCAGCATGTCAATTATAGTATGCCGTTTACCTTCCGTACTCCAGGGACATCCTGGTTTTGACACCTCATTACACCCCAGGTGGGCAGGGGGCATGACCCGACCCTACCACTCAGGTTGTGATGCAGCCAAAATCAGGAAGTGCCTGTTATGAAGGTAAACGGCGTACTATAATTGAAGCGCACCAGTCAGACTGCACAGAGCTGGCAAAGATCCAGCGCTAAAAGGGGTGAATGCAGGATTTTTTCTACCATAAAAAGCAGCAATTACGTAGCAAAGACAAATATGTTTTTTTTGCAGCATAGTTCTGCAAAAAGCAGATGCAATTTGGTGCAAGAAATTCTGCTACACTTTTATGAGTGGTTTGGCCACATAGCTTTAGGTCGAAGTGATTGCCTTGAAGATAGTGCCAAGTCAGTGTAAGGAGACAATAGACTATTAATGCTCCTCTGAGAAACATAAATATTAAAATTGCCTCTTCAGATAGGAAGAAGACTCCAACTTTAGCACTGCCTATTGGATGCATATTATACTTATAAGGTGGTTTTATAAGTTCTAATACATACATTTCCAGAAATCTACCGAGTAGAAATGGGGGCTTATATACTGCGCCACCATACAGACCAGTCATTAAATTCATTGACAGCATTTAAACATTTTTGTTGATTAAGGCTGGGGTCACAGTACCATTTTTCACATGCATTTTGGAGACCGCTTTTCAAAACGCATGTAAAAAACGCACCCATAGCCCCCATGTTAAAAAACGCATGCCCTAATAGCCAAAAAGCATGTGTGACTGTCCCATGCATTTTTGGAGCATATCCAAAAACGCATGCGTTTCTGTAGAAAATGCATGCGTTTTTGCAGAAAACGCATGCGTTTTTATAACATGGGTTCCTATGGAAAACGCATGCAAAAACGCATGTACAGTTAGTACCTTTTAGTGCCATTCAAAAACGCATGCGTTTCCCATAGGAGCCCATGTTAACAAAAACGCATGCGTTTCCGGAAACGCATGCGTTTTTGTTAATATGGGCTCCTATGGGAAACGCATGCGTTTTTGAATGGCACTAAAAGGTACTAACTGTACATGCGTTTTTGCATGCGTTTTCCATAGGAACCCATGTTATAAAAACGCATGCGTTTTCTACAAAAACGCATGCGTTTTTCAAAACGCTCAAAAAAATACTACAAGCACTATTTTTAGGTGCAGATTCAAAAACGCACCCAAAAACGCAGGGAGCCATCACACACCTTACAAAACTCATGCTGACATGAAAAAAAGCATGAGTTTTGTTAAATCACTTAAAAAAACGCATGGCAACTGTGACCACAGCCTAATTCTCAACACATTTCAGGGTCTTCATGTCCCTTCATCAGGAGTTCACAGTGATGTACCGGCTTTTGACACGGAGACCAAAAATGTATCAAGTTGTGTTTTTTGACTCAGCAAAAAAACTGTGATCACCCGGTAAGGGAAAAAAGTGCAAAACTGGATGTATCCACAAGTGAAAGTCAATGGGCCCGAAAATGGATGTGGATGCATCCACTTTTAGCCAGATTCACACTGATGGCAAAAAAACGCCAATGTGAAACCAGTTAAATTATAGCAAAAACAAATCTAACATATCAGCTTGTTACGGTACTTTTTATTCAAGTATTTATAATTAAAATGTTTGCTTACATTTCAGATTTTTTCTATTTTATCTGAATCTTTGTAAAGTAACTTGTGACAGCACGTATTATTTTCACGTTAAATTTCTAACTAAATTGTTGTCAGCAAATGGCCAGCCGGCGTTTACTGTGATCTCCGTATTCTCCACCAAAATTGTTAGAGCAATTTGCCTATTTTACTTCAGCATGACGTAGAGGAGGCTATTATATTGTGCACAAAATGAATGAGGAAAATGACAGACAGCAGATTTGTTCCTAAGTCAGCATATTCCTGAAGAGTGGCACCCCAATAGGACTTATTATAGGCAAATGTTATTACATGAGTTAATACAACTTCAAAATCATTGGTTACATCCCAATTCTTCACGATGATTGATTCCCCAAATTGTCTATTACACCGTTGATTGGTTCTTTATGGTGGTGCTTTATGATATCTCCATCTTTTCAAGAATTGGCAAGGTGGTACGGTACCCCATCTTATCTCTACTTGGACAGCTGGGATTATTGAGGGACACTGAAAGTCCCTAAAACTCCAGGCAGGGTGTACATCCCTTGGTTCTTATCTTAGCTTGACCAGATGGGGCTATGGAGGAATATGTCCTAGACATGTTCAAAGAAAATATGTTCAGATGCCACCTCATAGTCCATTTCAGAAGTCCAAAATGGAGTCTTCAGTATATTCAAACAATCATGTCAGATAATTTCCCTGAAATTACCAACAGTATGAGGTCCCTTTCAAATCAGCGTTTCCAGCCGGATGCATCCGATCCGACAGATTTAACGCACCTGCTGAATCAGCTGCCTAACGGCCGCACTTGCGCCCCCAGTCAGCTGCGGTTGTTTTGCGCGACAGCAACTGCCACAAGTGCCGGATAGTGTCAATACCGAACTTGCCGCAAATCCCATAGGCAATGCATGAGGGCTTGTCGCAAGTGTTCATCAAATCAGCCGTTAGGCAGCAGACCCAGCAGATGCGGTAAATCTGACAGATCGGCTGGATCCAGCTGAAAATGCTGATGTGTAAGGAGCCTTAGGCTGGGGTCACAGTAGCATTTTTTACAAGCGTTTTTGGAGACCTGCGTTTTCAAAAACGCATGTAAAAACGCACCCATAGGCCCCCATATTAAAAAACGCATGCCCTAATAGCAAAAACGCATGTGTGACAGTACCAGGCGTTTTTGGTGCGTTTCCAAAAACGTATGCGTTTTTTAATATGGGGCCCTATGGGAAATGCATGCAAAAACGCATGTACAATTAGTGCCATTCAAAAACACATGCGTTTTCCATAGGAGCCCATGTTAAAAAAACGCAAGCGTTTTAGAAAACGCATGCGTTTTTTTAACATGGGCTTCTATGTAAAACGCATGCGTTTTTGAATGGCACTAAAAGGTACTAATTGTACATGCGTTTTTGCATGCGTTTTCCATAGGGGCCCATGTTAAAAAACGCATGCGTTTTTCAAAACGCACAAAAAAATAGTACATGCACTATTTTTTGGTGCAGATTTAAAAATGCAGCCAAAAACGCAGGGAGCCATCACACACCTTAAAAAACTCATGCGGACATGTAAAAACGCATGGTAAAACGCATGAGTTTTTAAAAGGCACTACAAAAACGCATGTCAACTGTGACCACAGCCTTAGTTTGGTATCAGTGAAGTATACTTACAGATTTTCCATTTTCAAACCACCTGATAGAAGGGACTGGAATGCCGGATGCCGTACACCTCAGAGACACTTCTGAACCAAATGTCACATTCTGTGATTCTGGAGCTTTTATGATCCTGGCAAGCACTGCGAAGAAAAGATTATTCCACAAGGTCACAACTAAAGTACAAGTGTTATTCAGATATTTGCAGTAATACATAATTATTTATGGATTTTCATCTCAGCTGTCATTTTTTTTAATAATCCTTTACTTAATTGGTGTTTGATACTGGTATTTAATTATCAGTTTTAAACCCCGCTTTGCATTTTATATGCTGATGTATTCTATATTAAAGGTCAATTAATTTTGTAAATGCTTAACTCTAATTATTTCCATAGACCCTGAGCTATAGTCAGGTAAATACTCACAAGTATACCAGGGTGAAGAGAGAACAGTTGTGCCTTGGTCTCTGATGGTGACCAAAGAACTTTATGACAGCAGTATTATAAATGGCTTTTGGTCCAGGGAGCTTTGACAACTGCTGTAGAGGGCAGAGATGAATCCATAAATCTTCGAGCTATCATTATACACAGTCAGCAAGTCAGGTTAGTTAATCTCCAATAATTTAGCTCATTACGTTTTATCCTTGAATAGTAATGACTCCTAAATCCAGGTCACCAAATCAAGACCCATTTAGTTTTTATCATCTTATCTTTTTCTGAGCTGGAAGGTAGAAAGCTGTAGGACTTACAAATGTTGGCAACAAGCCGGTAGGCCAAGTGGAAGATGGTAAAGGAAATACAGTCATAAACAGCCTACAAAAAAAATCCCTACATATATATAACCACAAATAAATTAAAATAATACCTTTATTTTAAATAAAAAAAATAAAATATACAAAGCAAAATGGAATAAAAAAATAAACTAATGGTGGGTGATATCATCATGGAAGAAGATACAGAAATTGTGGCATCTTCCAAGGGGTCATTAGAAGGTAATACCCATTATGGATTGTGCACTCACTTTGAATTTATAGCAATCTTGCATTATATGTATGGTATGACATCACAAACAGGTTTAGCTTTTTGTTGTTGTAATGTATATTACACTCACTGTAGTTATTACTTGCAGGATGTACTCTTTTTTGTCTCATATACACTATGCCTTTTGTTATTCGGTTTTAGCACATATTGTCAGGTTGAAACATTTTGTTATCCATCACTTTTGGCTGCATCTTAATTACTCAGCCATGCATTATAGTTACATACCATAGTCTGAGCCCAATATTTGTCTTTAATATTCACATTCTTTTTTTGTGATTGCCATTTCCTTTTTTGTACTTTTTCATTATTTGTACACTGTATCTTCTTTGATATTTTTCCATGATAATATTACCCATTATTTATTTTTTTGGACTGTTCTACTTAAATATATTTTCATTTTTTGATCTAATAAAGATATTATTTTAATATGTTTGCGGTCGTATTTGTAGATTTTGAAGATATCTCATAAGTTATCGCATAAAAACTCATTTTGATCATGCTTACATGGACATGTGCATACGGACACATTCAGACTGCACTTTACTGCCATTCAAATGCAGCTGTCAAAAATTGACAGTGGTGTTTCCATGGTCAGACACAGATGCAATCTCTTGAGCTCTTGAGCCTACTCTATACTCCAAAGTCATATTGCAAACATAGGACCGTTCTGATAGGGTCACCGTGGAGTGGTAGAACGGCTTCCGTACTTTTTTGCAAAAAACGTACTAACGAAGAACCCTGCTGTTGATACTATTTTGCACTTGCTTTTTTACTCTTGAAGCAGTGATACATTTTTTGGGCGTTTTTTGCACTCTTTTTGTGATATATATTCTTGGTGGAGTGAACACGGTTTACACCCCTGTTCACATTGTGATCTGGCTCAGTATCAGTTTTTTCATTAGTTTCTTGTCTTGCAAGTTGAGAGGTGCTCCACCCCTTCTCACTGAGCCTGAACACATAAATTGCTGTTTTTACCTTTGTGTGCCCATAATGAATCTGGCCCTGCTGCACCCTGCATCTATGAGGTATGTTCATACTAGATCAGGTTTTAAATACGTTAGTCTAGGACCGTTCTGATAGGGTCACCGTGGAGTGGTAGAACGGCTTCCGTACTTTTTTGCAAAAAACGTACTAACATAAGAACCCTGCTGTTGATACTATTTTGCACTTGCTTTTTTACTCTTGAAGCAGTGATACATTTTTTGGACGTTTTTTGCACTCTTTTTGTGATATATATTGCAAACATTGTAATATGACTAAGGCCTGGGTCACCTTAGCGTCAGCCATAACGCTGTGCTCAGGCTGCATATTCATCCCTATGGTTACCGGTGTTTTAGCGCAGCCGGCCGCTCCACACAGAAGGACCAGATATGCGCTTTTGCTGAGCGCACAGGAAAACGCTTCAAACAGAATTTCCGTGTGCGCTCAGGAATAGTGATCCAGGCTTAAGGAAAGACATAAACACATTGGGCTATTTTAAAAATGAACAGCACACAGACCCATCTTATTTAGTAGAACTGTTCATGCATTTGCTTTTTAATGCATATGGCTAGGGTCTAACTAGTGTCAGCCAAATCCAGCAAAAACTTAGTCCCTGGCAGCCTAACCGCATAGCGTTAACGGCATGTGACACTATGCGCCGCCTGCCTGTTCATCTCTATGGATACCTGACACTGAAGATACGTCACACGTAACGATATCGTTGCCGATATCGTTCAAAGTCACGTGTTCTGTGACGCTTGAACGATGTCGAAACGACATCGTTGTGTGTGACACTACAAACGATGAACGATCAGTCGGCTGATCATTCATCGTTTGATTTGAGGTCCTGTCCTCAAATCAATCATTGGTCGCACGGTGGACACGCAGCATCGCTGCGTGTCACACCAGGAGACAACCGATAAGCCAGCTCCCAGCACCTCTCTGCAAGCGCTGTGAGCTTGTATCCAAGGTAAACCGCGGGTATCTAGGCAGCGCGCGCTGCCTAGATACTCAATGTATACCTTGGTTACCAGCCTTCTCCGCTCACCGGCTGGTATCCAAGGTACACAGCGGGTAACTAGGGACCCTAGTTACCCGCTGTGTACCTTGGATACCAGCCGGTGAGCGGGAAGGCTGGTAACCAAGGTATACATCAGGTATCTAGGCAGCGTGCGCTGCTTAGTTACCCGCAGTTTACCTTGGACACCAGCCTGCTCCTGTTTACCGCAGCCTGGCAGCGGGAGCAAGACATTGTGGAAATGATATTTAAATCGTTTCCACGATGTCTCTGGTCCATTGATCGCTGGTGAGTCTGCCTGTGTGACAGCTCACCAGCGATCTGAACTATATTGTTAGCGATTGCGCATGCATGTGATCGCTAACAATATTGTTCTTCAAATTGATGCGTGTGACGGCACCATTAGAGCAGCCATCAGCTCCACTCACAAGGACCGGATATGCACTTTGTCTGAGCGCCCAGGAAAACGCTGCAAACCGTGTTTTCGTTAACGCTATGTGCTTAGGCTGCCAGAAACTACGTTTTTGACGGATTTGTCAGCCTGATGGCTGACGCTAATTAGACCCTAGCCTATGTGTGTCTGTTAAACTTGACCATGCAATGTATGAGACTGTTAAAAATAAATAGCAACTGAATTTTTTTTTTTGCAAACATTTCTAATGTAATAAAGGAAAGGAATAAGCTTAATAACTCTAATGTACAAAACTGTAGCAAATATGAGCCAAGCATTCTCTAATTGTTCTGTGAGGTCACTTGGTTGTATGTAGCTGCCCAAAGTCATTTCCTGTAAGGGAAATAAATAAAACATCTGGAGTGCCGTCATAATTAAAATCAACCACTCCAGCCAATCTGAAAATCTACACCACCCAAAAGAAAAATGTGCATCCTTTAACCTTTTACCGTCGCATACAGCACAATGGAAATGTTACATTATTAAAATGTTACAAAAAGTAAGGCTAGGATCAGACAGAGCGTTTGTGCATAGTTTTTTCTTGATCCTTTTTTGGTGTAGTTTCTGCACCAAAAACAGATCTTTTTTTTGGAAAAAAAAATCACAAGCGCATCATCTGTTTGTGCTGCTTTTTATCTCCATTTTCGAGACACCCAGAGAGACACCCAGACAGACACACAGACCCACTGAAAAACACACAGACAGGTACACACTTTCTTACCCTCCCAGCGATCCCATGGTGATCTCTGGTGATGTCTTCATTCCAGGCAGCAGCAGGACCTGTGCGTGAGTTGTTCGGTGCTTCCAGGACCTTGTAACCCTTGTACATTGGTTGCAGAAGCACATAATTATATATGCATTTTTTTTTGTTTAAAGTGAACCTGTCACCTCCATAAACCCCCAGGCTATCACTACCTGTCCCTGCATCTTCCTATTACTACTCTAACTATCCCTTTTTGTGCTAAATGTGCCCTGTGACTGTGTAATAAAACAGAATTATCACTCACTCATTAGTATGTTAATGATCTGGAGGGCAACCATTGCTAGCCCCTCTGGGCGTCCTCTCTGTGTCCGTTTGCCAGTTCCTTCATTGTTTTTCACACCCCAATGGGCGTGATATTGACATCCAAATGCATGCCCCCCCAGCCTGGCTCGCTCCGCTCTTAAGAATGCTGGGTATGACGCTGAACGTGTCATTTATGGTACTCCGCAGTGGGACGCATGCTCTATGGACCGTATCACAGATGAGCTGATGTAATGTGCCCCACAGAGCATGCGCAGTGCACAACTCTGTGGATGAGCTGGGAGTACCGGAAATGACGCGTTCGGCGTTATACCCGACACTCTGCAAAGCGGAGCGAGCCAGGCTGGGGGGCGTGCATTTGGATGTCAATATCACGCCCTTCCGGTCATTGTTAAAATGAAGGAGGTGGCGTGAGGGACACAGAGAGGACGGCCAGGGGGGCTAGCAACGGTGGCCCCCTGGATCGTTAACATACTAATGTGTGAGTAATAACAACGTTTTATTACACAGTCACAGGGCACATTTAGCACAGAAAGGGATAGTTAGAGTAGTAAAAGGAAGATGCAGGGACAGGTTTTGATAGCCTGGGGGCTTTATGGAGGTGAAAGGCTCTCTTTAAACAAAAAATGTATGTTCACTACATTATTTTTGTGTATTTTATGGAATGTTGCGTCAGTCACATAATGAGTCACATTGGTAGGTCCTAAAAGCACTGAACAACTCACCCAAAGGTTCTGCTTCTGCCTGAGATGAAGACATCACCGGGAATAACTGTGGGATTGCGGGGAAGGTAAGTATAAAGGCCCCGTTACATGGTACGAGATCGTGAACGATATCGCTCAAATGTCACAGGTTTGGAGTCGTTCAAGCGACATTGTTAGGACGTCGTTGCATGTGACACCGAGTTATGACTATGATAAATCGTTGGATCGTTGATCACAGATTTGAGAACATTTTCTCAAATCAGACGTTCCATGATCCTGCTGCATCGTCAGTGTGACACCGCGATAAAGATGTCGTTCACGACATTGCCCATTCACATCAGTGAACAAGTATTGTTCACAGGGTTGTGTGAACGATAGCTGCTCACTCCATCGTTGGTGCGTCATCCACAGTATCTTGACGTGTGACATCTCACCAACGATGTCAAAACGATGTCCGAACGACCGCACGCCCCCGAGATCGTTAGTGATATCGTTTCAACAATGTTGCGTGTAATGGTGCCTTTAATATTAGTATTAGGGATGCAGAATGTGCACCAGAAAAACGCCACACAAAGTTACATGCTCCTTATTTTTTGGATGTGCTTTCTGCACCACTAAGCAGCAGTCGAAATGCATGATCTGAGCAGAAAATTGAAAATCACATTCACTTTGCTGGCAGACATTATGACTGCCCTGTTTTTGGTGCAGCTTTAAAAAAAAACAAAAAGACGCAGCACCAAAAATGGATCACAAACATCCAGTGTGAATATAGCCTTAAGGTATATACTGTAAGTGTACATATAAATGTGCTCAATTGTATATATAAATGTGTGCAATATATGTTAAAATGTATATACATATATATATATATACTGCTCAAAAAAATAAAGGGCACATTTAACAACGCAGTGTAAGTTTGAGCAGTATATATATATATATATATATATATATATTATATATATATATATACAGTTATACTGTGTATATCCTAGATGGAGGCGTGATGCTATTGCATTGGAGGGCTGTGACGTTATGATGGGAGCGGACTCTTTGGTGCTTGGAGTGGTGGCTCTATTTCCCCACTTATGCTGTCTTCTCCCCTCTGTTTTCTCTCCTTTGAGCTGTCTCAACCCTGTGCACTGTCTCTCTTCCCCCTGTGGTCTTTCCACCCCTGTGCTGTCTTTTGTGTGCTCTCTTCTTGGAAATGTCTTCCTATGTGCTGTCTCTCCCCCTGTATGCTGTCTCTCTCCCCTCTGTGTGCTTTCTCTCTTCCCCTTGTGCTGTGTCTCTCCCCTCTGTGTGCTTTCTCTCCTCCTTTTGTGATGTTTCTTCCTTATGTGTTCTGTCTCTCTCCTCCTGTGTGCGCTCTCCCCCTGTGTGCTTTCTTCTCCACCTCTGTGCTGTCTCTTCCCCTATGTGCTGTCTTCTCCCCCTGTGGTGCCTTATCCCCTCTGAGCTGTCTCATTTAAGCTGTGGCCCCCTGTGTGCGGTCTTTCTTCCTCTCTGTGCTGTCTTATCCCTTTGTGTGCTCGCTACTTTAAGTTGTTTTCTTGTGTGCTGTCTCTCCCCCTGAGTTTTGTCTGCCTCCCCCTGTATGCTGTCTCTACCCCTTGTGTGCTGTCTGTCCCCCCTGTGTGCTGCCTCACACCCCCTGTGCTGTCTCTCTCCCTTGTGCACTGTTTTCTCCCCCTGTGTTTTGTTTCTCTAACCTCTGTGTGCTATCTCTCTCCCCTGTATGCTGTTTCTCTTCTGTATTGTCTTCTCCCCTCTGTACTCTCCCATTTGAGCTGTCCCCCCTGTGTGCTCGCTCCTTCCCCTGTGATACAATTAAAATTGAAACAAAGTATGTAAAAGGTAACGGTTTGTCGGGCCCCACTGGGACGGGGTACTCGGTGCCGGACCGGATGGTGCTGGGGAAGTCACGGGTGGCTTGGTCCGGACCGTGTCCCCGCTCGGCAAATAAAGGGGATTATTTACAGGGGAAATGTCACTCGTGACGCCACCCACTTGTGCGGCCAGTGATGAGGGCCGCCGTTGCTGCAGAACCTCCGGGGGATGATGGGAGTGGCATAGTTCCAGTGGGAAGAACTGTATCCCCCGGGGCAGTAAGGGTTAAGTCTCTGGTGAGGTTGTAGCACACTTACTTGCAGACGCTGCAGGGATCTCTCCTCCTGGCTGGTGCTGACAGGCTGGATCCTGTATGGAGAGAATAGCTTGCACAGAGAGACTCTAGGGAAGCAGTTCCAGGGTTTTCCAAAGCTTTCTCCAAGTTCTTTCAGTCATTGTACAGGTCATTTGCAGTTCTTACAAGTTACAGTACACGGGCACATTCTCCCTCTCCGGGTTCCCTTTGCTCTGCAGCCAGGCCTCTCTCTCTGTGACCCCTCACACAGTCTTTAGTGTCCTTTTCCGGGCTGTCTACGGTCTCCGTCTGTACGGGTGTTGTGTGGTGCACTGGACAGTATGGCGGTGACTCGGGCTTCTGTGAGTCCTAGTGCGTCACTTAGCTGCCTGTCCTTTAGGGTAGGATCTCAATCTGAAACTCAGACCCTCGTCGTATTGTCTGGGGATTCCGGGTAAACTGCGGTCCCCTCTAGAGCCGACACTCTACTCAGCCCAGCCTCCAGCAGTCCTCCAGCACGAGGCTCTACCAGGCTCTCTCCTTTCTGTTCCTTTCAGTATTCTAGGAGGGCTACTCCGCCTGCAGTCAGTGGCTTCAGCTGCTGTCTAGGGCACGGGTTCCACCGTCCCTCTCTGTTTCTGTCACACTCCTGGTGGCATCAGCGTCGGATGGGCTTTCTCTCCCTCTGCTCACACTGGCTCAGTACGGATTCTGCACTCCTAGGCCTTGCACTCACAGGACGTGTGTTTGTCTTTCTGTCTTTACAGCTCAGCTCACTGTGGCCTACTCTTGCTGACTTCCTTCTCTCCTCCCCCTCACTATATACTCTCAAGTCACCTGACTTCTGGTGTGCCCAACCCACTCCTCTGATCCACCACCCCTCAATCTCATAGAGCATCTAATCTCAGGGCTGGATGTAAACCTTCTCTTACACGTGGGTTGTGTGGGCTGTGAGGGTGTTGTCGTGCAACAAGTGTCCTACCTGCCTGGCTGCAGTTCCCTTTGTGGCCTCCTGGACGCAGGGGCGCCACAACTACAATTCTGGATTGTGGGCACATAGACTGGAGTGGAGTACAGGCTGCTAGGGGACACATAGGATGGGGTGGGAGCACATAGGCTGAGGTGGGGACACAGGCTACTGAGTGGCACAAAGGGGCCGCTCATACAACAGCCTCCCCCCGCCTCCTCCAGCCTCCACAGCCCCCACCACCGTATTGATCCGTGTATAAGCCGAGGGGGAGACTTTTCAGCCCAAATTTTGGGCTGAAAAACTCGGCTTATACACGAGTATATACAGTAATCAGATAAATAGAAGTTACTATGCTCACACTTATATCTAAACAGTATTATTTTAAGAATTAAATGAATAATGTCAGTGTCCAAAAATCACTGTAACAGTTCAATAAACATTACTAATTGACTGACAGGAAAGAAGAGAGAGGAAAGGAAAGAAAAAGAAATAAGAAAAATACAAAGAGTTAAAAAAGAAGAAAAAGTATAGGAAGAAACGGATCCAGATCCAGAGTCTGCGTAGCTGGAGATCGTAGGAAGCCCTGCGGCTTCACTTGCTTGAAGAATCTATTATACACCACCTCTCAGGACAATGAGGAAGCCAGAAGAAAAATAGAAATATTTCTCCAATAGTAAATCCAGACTGCAACATTGATCTCCTAGGAGACTGTAAACAGCAGAAATCCCAGGTGCTTATGTGGCACCCGAAGGGTTAATGTGCCACAGAAACATCAACACAGGTTTACTCCCCACACAACACTACACTAGAATGTGGGAGGAGTTTAGGTGGTACCTGCACTAGTGGGAGGAGCTAAGTTGTTTACCACAGAGCAAGAGTGACAGTTAGTTCAGTTCAGAGGAGAGTTCAGTTTGAGTCTGGAGCAGGACCAGAGTCAAGTAGAAGTGGAGGTCCTGAGAGGTCTGAGGAAAGGAGACAGAGTAACAGAGGAACATCCCCGGGATAAAGAGTTACCCCAAACTTGACCCCGGAGAGGCGCTTAGACGGATACCGGATCCGAGGCTGTGCCTGAGACACACAGGAGAGTAAATACCGGAATAGTGAAGGTCCACCATCTTCACTGTACTATAGCAAAGCAACACGGAGGAGTCAGTGACACAGAGGACTCAAGTTGCCCAGCAGATTGGTACCCGTGAGCAGAGACAGGGCCAGCAGTTCAGCTACAAGCAGCAGCAGGGCCACACACAGCGCATGAGTAGGAAGCCAAGGACCCGGTCAGGTGAGAGCAACCCGGTACAGACTCCGTGGACAATACTGTGTTATACCATCTGCAAGTAAATACTTGGAAAACAACAGAAACTGTGAGTGTGTGTGATCCTTATACTGAAGCCCCACTTGCCCTCATATACTGCGATTACCTCTACTCTCATCATGTCTACTGCTACCCCTACTCTCCTGCAGCATCAATAACTATCCTCACAGACTTTAACTACTACTACCACTGCCCCGGGGAACCCAGATCTGCCCACAGGAACTATTCTATCCAAGCTGTTATCCCATCATCCCCGGAGGTTCTGCAGCAGCGGCGGCCCCATTACTGGCCACATATAGTGGGTGGCGTCACGAGTGACAAATCCCCTGTAAATAACCCCCATTTTATTGTGCAGGCCTGGGACACGGTCCGGACCAGGACCGCCGTGACATCCCCCAGCAGTACACCGGTCCGGGACCGAGTACCCCGTCCCAGTGGGCTCCACACTTAAATGTGGTGCAGATCTAATAACACAAGCAATCTGTATAGAACACCTGCTTCACAGATGGGATAAAGGCCGCATACTCTGCCATGGTATGTAGCTCGAGAGCGCTACAGGTCTAACCACCTGACTTTCCTTTGAAGGCGCAGTTCACAACGCCGCAGCAGCTGCCACTCACAGTAGAGATAAGCAACAGCTGTTAATGACAGCCGGTGCTACTTCAGAGCAGAAGATCACTCCACCAGAGCTTCAGATAGTGATGATTAAATAGTTCCTCTCTTCCAATAAGTAGAAGGGAAAGAGGGAACCAGATGAAAATGTCTCCTCAGGGTTTAAACATGGATCCCAGGCTCAGCATTGGATCCAAACGAATTCTGAAGCGACTTTAACTCTAAAAAGACCAAAACGCATCCCATGTGTTTGTGAAGTTGATATAGACGCTTTTTGGGAAAATAGCCTTAAAAAAGGCTAATTTCCAAGTCGCATTATAATAAGACACAGGAGCTCCAAAATTCCTGTCACCTCATATTAGGGTGCAGGCCACGCCCCTCTCTTTTTTGTTGCTAAGAAAGACGGTTCCTTGAGACCTTGTATTGATTACCTTACTCAGCAGGATATATGTTTTCCCTCATGGGGGGTTACACCCTCTCCTTTGGGGGAACTGGGTTTGGTCAGTTTCTTACAGCCAAGAGTGTTAAGAGGTTAAAACTTAACATTAAATAATAAACGTACTTAAAAAGACTAGATTGTCTACACAAATACACACGTGCTCAAGTGTCATATCACAAATTAAAAAACCCCTCTATTTATTCTAGGAGTTTATAGATAGGTTATGGTGTTTAACTATAGGGATTATATTACCCTCAGTTCCAGTCCACCTCAACCTAGTATACATCAGCCTACAGATGTTTCAAGGTCGTTTCATGTATATCCCCTTGATTAGTCTGGCATATGTACCCCTGTATATGGGAAGTAATAAGCCCACACCTCATATAAAGGAACGATCTCACCGGCTTTCTTCCCCCAAATCAGGGAACTCTCTGAGTCTCTCTTCTCCAGGAGGTCTTTTTGCTAGTGACTGCCTGGTACTGGACTCTCAGTGTCGTTCTTATATTACCACCATGCTCCACTCCCAACGCGTTTCGGATCTAATGTCCTCATCAGGGGATATGTGGCTTGGTTCTCTGTGGGGTCCTATTCATAGGTCCCCCCTTATGATGGTATGTGTCTCTGTAAATGGGACATCACATGTTAGTTTCCTTGTATATGGGGTCCCTGATGACCTCTTGGAAGACATCAGAGCCCTTTTCCACCTAGGAGACAGCGACCATACACAAACTGGTGAAGGACTCTTTACAGACCTTAAGAACAAAAGCTCACGAATGCCACCACCAACAGGGGATGTGAGTGCAGTTGACGTATTCGTCAATCTGGTCTCGGAAGAGGTTAAGGGTTTGGGCAACCTAAGGAGTGATAAACACAATCTCAATAAGAAGGAGATGACATGTATCTGTAATCTTGAAAAAGATCAGTCCATTACAATCAAGCCGTCGGATAAAGGCGGCAATGTGGTTGTAATGGACACAGATAGGTACATTGAGATGTGCAATGCAATCCTTGGGGAAGAAGGGAACTATGAAACACTCAGTTGTAGTCCAATGAAGGAATTTAAAACGGATTTAAAATGTCTTTTGGATAGAGGTTTATCGGAAAATGTGATTGACAAAAAGGAGTTTGACTTTCTAATGCCAGATCATCCAGTAATGGCAACGTTTTACTGTCTCCCGAAAATTCACAAGGGTACTAACCCTTTAAAAGGGAGACCAATAGTATCGGGTATAGGCAGTTTAACACAGAATTTAGGCGTCTACATTGACAAAATTTTAAGACCATTTGTGATCACCCTGAACTCTTATCTTAGAGACACCACCGACCTCTTAAAGAGGATCGAGGATCTGGTACTGGAGGATGATATGCTGTTATGCAGCATTGATGTGGAGGCACTCTACTCATCAATACCACATGAAAAGGGGTTGGAGGCGGTAAGATACTATCTGAGGAGTAGAGGGAGACAATTTGATAAACACATTAATTTTGTCATGGAACTATTGAAGTTTTGTCTGACCAAGAATGTGTTCACGTTCAACGTAAAGTACTCCCACCAGCTCAGGGGCACAGCGATGGGGAATTCAATGGCCCCTTCGTATGCAAACTTGCTCCTGGGCTGGTGGGAGGAAACGTTGTGTTTGGTGAGAACACCCCAATTGACATGGAAAGGATGATTTTATGGACAAGATTCATTGATGATGTCTTTGTCATTTGGAGGGGGTCAGAGGCTAGCTTCAAGGAGTTAGTAGAATGCCTAAATAAAAACGATCTTGGCCTTAGGTTTCCCTTCGAGACTCACAGGGAAAGACTCCCCTTCCTAGATGTCCTAATTGAAAGGGATTGTATGGGAAGGATACAAACGAGTACTTATCGGAAGCAGACTGCCACCAACTCACTATTGAGATGGGAGAGTGGACATCCTAACAGTCACAAGAGAGAGATACCAAAAAGTCAGATGATCAGGATGAGGAGGAACTGCTCATCAGAGGAGAAGTTCCAAATGCAAGCAGATGATCTGAAGGAACGTCTGAAAGAAAGAGGGTATCCTAAAAATGTGATAAAAAAGGCATGGAAGGAGGTCAAGGGTATGGAAAGGAAGAAACTCCTCATACCAAAAGAGAAAAATAGGGAGGAGGAGACTGAAAAAGTACGCATGATTACCACCTACTCAAGTGGGGCAGATCATATCAGAAAAATCATGACCAAGCATTGGCCAATTTTACAAATGGACACAGAATTGAGTCCATTTCTAACCAAAGGTCCTAACATCACATATAGAAAACCGAGGTCCTTGAGAGACAGACTGGTTCATAGCCACCTAATGACTCAGGATAAGAACTGGATAAGAAATAATCTGAAAGGGAGTTTCAAATGTGGGCATTGTATAAGCTGTAAACAGATTATAACAACAAAAACATTTGAGAGTAACGTCACCCACCAAACTTATGATATCAGGTCATTCATAAATTGCGGAACAAAAGGTATGATCTACAAAGCCAAATGTCCGTGCAATCTTGAATATGTGGGGAAAACAATCAGAGAATTCCGTAGAAGGATCGGGGAACACCGGAGTGATATCCGCAACAAGCGGGATAAACCGGTGGCCCGACACATCAATACTTTCCATGGAGGGATGAAAACTGTCTAACATTCATAGGTATTGACCATATCCCACCACCGACACGGGGAGGGGATTGGGATAATAAGATCCTTAGGAAAGAGGTGTTCTGGATCTACACCCTGGAAACAGTGGCTCCAAAAGGGATGAATGAGGCTCTTTCCTATTCTCCTTTCATCGGGGCACCTTAGTAGAGGGTGAAGATAGGAGGGAGAGCCGTCGAGGAGCGGGGGCGCCATGGGCGGGGAGGGAACTGTATAGGGTGCCAACCTCTGCAAATAGGCAGGGACAGATGGATGAGAATAGGGAGATATAGGAGCACAAAATCAATACTTTTACTATCCTTTCTCTAAATCTGTCCGCTGAGAATCTAGTAATGTGAAGAACAAACCCCAATTATATATATTTCTCTTCCCTCAAACTTTTCCCCCCTCCCCCCCCCCCCAATCCCCTCACCCACGGTCCAGGGACAAGAGATATCCCTCTGAAAAATATAAGACCCCACTGCCTAATACATGTCATAACTCCAATCTCAGGAGTAACCAGTCTGTAGCTCATGGGAACCTTGGATATGATCATCCCCTATAGGGTTAACCTTAATCATGCCTATTAACATCATGACATAATCGATCTAGTGAGAAAAACTTATAAAAGAGCCATAACGACATAATTCTGTTCTAATATGCAAAGAAGTGTTGTAACTGACTTGAAGCCGCCATTTGTAGACTGTTTTGGATAATAGGAGATGTCTGTATCCTTATAGAATCTCCAGTAATGCGGAAGGCAGTGTTTCTAATTAAGTACCTGCCCCCCACAATGACCTCACTCCAAAGGGGAGTAACGAATTAGCCCTAAGTTACTCCCACCACCAAAAGGGAATTAGGAGGGAGGTGTGGAACGCATGAGTGCGTTCCACACGATCGCCGGACCGGATGTGACGTCGCGGGATGACGCGAACATCACTTCCGGGGGCGGAGCACACCACGTGACCGGAAAAACACGGTCATAAAGAGCGGCGGAGCGGCCGCGGCGGTGTGCTCCAACATACAGGCCACTGGACTATGCTGGGTAAGTACCCAGGGGGCAATAGCACCCAGGGGGCTGAGACTATACATGTAGCTATCGGTGCTATGCACCTTGCTCCATATACAAGGAAACTAACATGTGATGTCCCATTTACAGGGACACATACCATCATAAGGGGGGACCTATGAATAGGACCCCACAGAGAACCAAGCCACATATCCCCTGATGAGGACATTAGATCCGAAACGCGTCGGGAGTGGATCATGGTGGTAATATAAGAACGACACTGAGAGTCCAGTACTAGGCAGTCACTAGCAAAAGGACCTCCTGGAGAAGAGAGACTCAGAGAGTTCCCTGATTTGGGGGAAGAAAGCCGGTGAGATCCTTCCTTTATATGGGGGGTGGGCTTATTACTTCCCATATACAGGGGTACATATGACAGCCTAATCAAGGGGATATACATGAAACGACCTTGAAACATCTCTAGGCTGACGTATACTAGGTTGAGGTGGACTGGAACTGAGGGTAATATAATCCCTATAGTTAAACACCATAACCTTTCTATAAACTCCTAGAATAAATAGAGGTTTTTTTTAATTTGTGATATGACACTTGAGCACGTGTGTATTTGTGTAGACAATCTAGTCTTTTTAAGTACGTTTATTATTAAATGTTAAGTTTTAACCTCTTAACACTCTTGGTTGTATTGATTACCGCCTTTTGAATAAGATCACGGTTAAGTTTCAATATCCATTGCCCCTGATTTTGGATTTGTTCTCTAGAGTCAAGGGGGCTAGTTGGTTTACTAAAATTGACCTTAGAGGGGCATACAATCTTATTCATATTAAGCAGAGTCATGAATGGAAAACAGCTTTCAATACACCTGAGGGTCATTTCGAATATCTCGTCATGCCGTTTGGATTGAGAAATGCGCCATCTGTTTTCCAGTCTTTTATGCATGAGATTTTCCGGAATATTATCGATAAGTTTCTCATTGTCTATCTGGATGATATTTTGATTTTCTCTGAAAGTTTGGATTCTCATTTTGTGCAGATTTCAGATCCTTCGGGATAATGCTCTGTACGTCAAGGGGTCTAAGTGTCTCTTTGGCGTCCAAAAGATTTATTTTCTAGGGTTTATATTGTCTCCTTCCTCCATGGAGATGGATCCTGTTAAAGTACAGGCTATTCATGATTGGGTTCAGCCTGCATCTGTGAAAGGCCTTCAGAATTTCTTGGGTTTTGCTAATTTTTATCGTAAGTTTATTGCTAATTTTTCTAGTGTGGCTAACTGATTTGACCAAGAAAGGAGCTGGTGTGGAGAATTGGTCTCCTGCGGCTATTCACGCCTTTCAGGAACTCAAGTGATGGTTTACTTCTGCTCCTGTGTTACAGCAACCTGATGTTACTCTTCTTTTTCAGGTGGAGATTGATGCCTCGGAGATTGGAACAGGGACAGTTCTGTCAGTTCCAAGTTGAGACCTTGTGCATTCTTTTCCTGTAAATTTTCCCTTGCTGAACGTAATTATGATGTGGGCAATCGGGAATTGTTGGCGATGAAGTGGGCTTTTAAAGAGTGGCGACACTGGTTGGAGGGAGCTAAACATCATATCGTGGTTTTAACCGATCACAAAAATCTGGTTTACCTAGAGTCTGCCAAGAGATTGAATCCTAGACAGGCTCGGTGTTCTTTGTTTTTTACACGCTTTGATTTTGTAGTTTCCTACCTCCCAGGTTCTAAGAATGTGAAGGATGATGCCCTCTCTAGGAGCTTTGTGGCTGATTCCTTGGAGACTTCTGAGCCTGGTGGTATCCTTAAAGAGGGGGTCGTCCTGTCTGCTATTTCTCCTAATTTGCGGATTGCTCTTCAATGGTTTCAGGTGGATAAACCTGAGAGATGTCCTGACGGGAAATTATTTGTGCCTGCCGGATGAGTTACTTGGGTTATTTCAGAAATTCATTGTTCTGTCTTGGCCGGTCACCATGGTATTTTTGGTTCCAGAGGTTTGGTCAGCCAGACATTTGGGTGGCCTTCCTTGTCGTGTGATGTTCGGGCCTTTGTGCAGTCCTGTGCGACGTGTTCACGGTGTAAGGCTTCTTATGTCCGTTCTAGTGGGTTGTTGTTACCCTTGCCTGTGCTGGAAAGACCTTGGACTCATATTTCTATGGATTTTATTTCTGATCTTCCTGTTTCCCGGAGTATGACTGTTGTCTGGGTTGTTTGTGATCGGTTTTCCAAGATGGTTCATCTAGTTCCTTTGCCAAAGTTGCTGTCTTCCTTGGAGTTAGTTCCATTGTTTTTCCAGCATGTCGTTCGGTTGCATGGCATTCCAGAAAATATTGTGTATGATAGGGGGGTCCAGTTTGTGTCCTGGTTTTGGAGGGCCTTTTGTGCTCAGCTGGGTATTGAGGTGTCCTTATCTTCTGCGTTTCATCCTTTGTCTAATGGTCAAACGGAGAGAACTAACCAGACTTTGGAGACGTATTTGAGATGTTTTGTGTCGGCTGACCAGGATAACTGGGTTGCCTTTTTGCCCTTGGCCGAGTTTGCCCTTAATAATCGGGCTAGTTCTGCTACCTTGGTTTCGCCCTTCTTTTGTAATTTCGTTTTTTCATCCTCGATTTTCATCTGGGCAGGGTGTGTCTTCTGACTGCCCAGGGGTTGATTCCTTGGTTGAGAGGATGCGGTAGATTTGGGTTCAGGTTGCTGGCAACTTGTTTCTGTCTCAGGAGAATGCTCAGCGGTTTGCTAATCGCAGGGGGTGTTGGTCCCCAGTTTGGGGTTGGCGATTTGGTTTGGTTGTCCTCTCGGCATATTCCTATGCGGGTTTCCTCTGCCAAATTTAAGCCGCGGTTTATTGGTCCTTATCGGATTTCTGATGTTGTTAACCCTGTCTCGTTCCGGTTGGCGCTTCCTAGTCCTTTTGAATTCACAATGTGTTTCACAAGTCTTTGTTGAGGCAGCATTTGGAGCCGGTGTTCCCCTCTGCTGCTCCTCTGGATCCGGTGTTGGTTGATGGGGATTTGGAGATGACGTCGAGCGCATTTTAGATTCCCGCCTCTTGAGACGTAAGCTCCAGTACCTCGTCAAGTGGAAGGGGTATGGTCAGGAGGATAATTCATGGGTTTTGGCCTCTGATGTCCATGCCGATGAGTTGGCTCGCGCCTTTCATCTGGCTCATCCTGCTAAGCCTGGAAGGGGGTACTGTTGTGGATTCCGTGACTGGAATTTCTGGTTTGGAGCTCCCTCGTGTGGCTGAGACTGGTGATACATCTGCTCTGTCTGTGAGAGATGTATCACCTGAATCTGATAATGACTGGAGGGGTGGTTTGGACTGGGATATTGAAGTGTGCAAATTTGTCCGGCTCTTTGCCAATGGTGAATTGTTCATGGAGTGACTGCATGTCTCCTGCCTTCTCCTGGTCCTTCCTGAATCCATTACAGATAAGTAAATGGTTGTTTTTTTCTGCAAATCTGTCGCCCATTTGTAATGTGCCTTTTGTTTCTGAATTCCTCATGTTTCTGCTCTGAGTGTAGGAATCATTTGTCTGTATAAGTGTTGTCTTTTCCCTGCATTCAGTTATGGAGGAATTTCTCCCTAGACCATTCCATTACCTGTCTGTAGTTCCAGTTTTGTTTAGTGTCAGTTTTACTGACTTTGGAATTGTTTGCAGGAGTCTTGCTGGTTTAGTGGGTGTGGGCTCAGATTTTTTGGCTATCCAGCAGTTGTTTTTTGATAAGGTTTTGATGCTGGTCGCGGAAATAATCCGTCCTGTCCTTTCTTTATTTAGTTATAGCTGGGACTCTCTTTGTTGTGTCTATTTTCTGCCTGTGTATTGTTTTTCATCTCCACTAACCGTCAGTATTTGTGAGGGGCTAGCTATTCCTTTGGGGTCTGCTCCGAGGCAGTCAGGTTTTTCCTGTTTTCGTCTTTAGGTTTAATTAGTCCTCCGGCTGTGCTGAAGCGCTATAGGACATCATAGTGCGCTCCATGGCTACTTCTAGTTGCGGGGGTTAGTCAGGATTCCGCGACCAGTATTAGTGTCCAACCTCTCCTGTGAACACCACATGGTACTCCTCAGTTGCCGTTCATAACAACTTGTTTCTACTACTACTGGAACCCCTTGGTTTTGCAATTCCACCCTCCCCACCTTTATTGGTACTTCTCTAACCCCCATTACAGTAATTGGTTCACCATTAGATGCGTTGAGGGTGAAGCATGTATCAGGCTGTTTCAGTTCGGCATCAGCCAAGTACTTTTTGTAAAGGATATATGGGATGGTGGTCACCTGTGACCCGGTGTCCAGCAGAGCAGGTGTCGGGATATCATCTAGTACAATTGACAGGAATGGCCTCTGTTCGATGAAGGTCTTATACCAGGTGGCTGGGCCCTGTTGAGTCACTCCTGAGGTTTGGATCCGGCCCCCAGGTCTGCCGTTTAAAGGACAGCTCCTGGTATGGCCGGTTCAAATACAGCGGCGGCAGATGGGCTCCCCAGTGGAGCTGTAGCGGTCAGTGGTTCTCCCTCGGTATGCTGTGGCTTGCTTCACTCTCATCCAGGGTACATTCTCCGGACTGTCAGCAAGTTGAATCAGCGGTTGAGGTCTGGGGCTGGGATCTTGGCGCTGGCTGGTGGCTCTGCTGCAGCTGTAGAGCTTTCATCACCTTGGTTATGTTTTTGCTCATTTGGCGCATTTCAGCACACATCTCAGCATGCAGAGAGTCATACTTGTCAGGCTGAGCAGATTGTACATTGTGCATTGTGCATGCTGCAGATACGGGTACTAGTTTCGGGTAGCCTGCACCTCACCACTGCACCACTGTTTGATGTCAGCTTCATGGGTCTCTACTTGCCGCAACCCTTTTATGGCCATGTCCTTTAGGGTGTTAAAGTCAGCTTTTGGGTTGCTCAGTGACCACCAACGCACAGTCTTATTTTCTAGGGGATAGTAGTCCCCGGGTGAATTGTTCAATCAAGAGCTTATTTTCATCGGGGACCCTGGCAGGGCTGACATGCTTAAGGGCTCGCAATGCTTCCTCCAGACGCCAAGCATAAGCTCTGATATTATCTCCTGGCCTCTAGTAGCAGTGATGAGAGCGCAGGCATATATCAGCCTCATTGCACTCCTCAAAAGTAGCTCTCAATTTGTCAAATATAGTGGCCGTTGATCTCCGTTCAGCAGCAGACCAGGACTCACTCTCTTTCTCTGCTGCGCCAGTTAACTGTCTGACTACCACAACAGCGCGCTACTGACTGGTCATCGCATACATGTCCAGGACACTGGTGATTTTTCTCCTAAAAACATCCAACATATCAGGGCAACCATCATACTGGTGCAACCACTTAGCCCCCGGAATGTATTGGAGTGAGATCGGCATGATTGGGGCAACTGAGCCCCGTGCGCTGGTGGCACTGGCAGTACTATTAGAGGTTGTGCTTCGGGGTAATTCCTAGGGTCAGCAAACGTATTGTCGTCGTCGCTGGAGGAGGCCGACATTTTGGAGGCCCCCCTAGTGAATTACAGCCAGTGTTCAAATAGTTAATCAGTTCGGGAATTTCCGGACTAGGCCGCGGCGCTCGGGAATGCTCGGCTGAGCGAGGGCGGGCTTCAGTTTCGCGCTCTGCATGCCGACACACCCCTTTTCTTCCCAACTCTTCAGCGCAATGATGGCGGCGTAGTTTTAACAGTCACTCAATACAGTTGAAATCACGGCACACAGTACCCGGTAATACCGGGCACAAGATCCTGTTCGTGAGCGCCAGAGATATATGTCGAGTCCCAAGCCCTGTGGGATACGATGTATCAGGCTCGGAGGGGTTCACGGGGATGTCACAGGTGTCAATGCCTGAGCCTGTGGCCTGGGTGACACTTCAATAAAGGGGTTATGTACAGGGGATAAGAGTTTGTAACGTGACGCCACCTGTAGTACCTGTTGAGGGATCACCAGCACCCCCAACAGTCCTCCGGGGGGCGATGGTATTGCTGCAAGGATGGCAAAGATCCCTACAGGTGGAGCTGGGCCTCCGGGGCAGCGTAGAGAAATGGGGCAGCTTGGAGTGGGACTTAAGCCAGTAAGAGCGTGAGCAGTCTATAGGGAGGCTGGGGACGGAGAGGAATAATGCACACACTCTGAAGAAGTCTCTTTTACCTTTTACTGATGGAATTCACAGGTAAAGATGTCCAGAGCACTGTCGGGTGACCTGGTGCCCAGTGAGTCTCCACAGCAAGTGGGTATAAGGCCTCCTCAGGTTCCCTGCTGTCGCTGAAGCCCTGTCTATATGCAACACGACTGGCCTACTCACTTTCTCTGGTCCCCTCTCTCTCTCCTCCTGCGCGGTCCACAGATTACCCTTTCTGAGCACTGCTCTTTGATTCCACACTATGGTGTCTGGCTCCCTCTTGTGGATACGCAGGTGGACCGGGTGACTGAAGTCTCAACGGTGTGCCGGGGTTTTCTGCAGTCCTAAAGTGTTCCTGCAGGTGCGGATCCCCGAACTCCAGTACGTCTTGGGTGAACTTCCTCTAGTTCCTCTACTCCCTTGGCTAAGCTCCGCACCTTCTGTCCCCACTGCTAGGCCTGGCTCAACGTAGAAGTGCCACTCCAGGTCACTGGTTTGGGCCTAACCGCGGCACTGATCACCAGGACGTCTTTGCAGCTCTCCTAGCGTTTGCACACTCTCACTAACTCCTCCCTCAGCAGCAGTATTTATAGGGGAACTCACCTAAAGTCAGTGAGTCTAGCTCCCCCTACTGTGCTGGGGTGGAATGGGGTTGCATGTAGTAGGTACCTGCTGTGGAAATCCAGCAGTGCAGTAGGGAAGGTTGCGACTACCTGCGTGAGCAGGACCCACAAAACCAACACAGCTCATCACCCGCAAAACACCATCCCCACTGTCAAACATGGTGGTGGCAGCATCATGGTTTGGGCCTGCTTTTCTTCAGCAGGCACAGGGAAGATGGTTAAAATCTTTGATGTGATGTGAAGATGAAAGGAGCCAAATACAGGACCATTCTGGAAGAAAACCTGTTAGAGTCTGCAAAAGACCTGAGACTGAGACGGAGATTTATCTTCCAACAAGACAAATCCCTAACATAAAGCAAAACTACAATGGAATGGTTCAAAAATAAACGTTCCAGGTGTTAGAATGGCCAGGTCAAAGTCCAGACCTGAATCCAATCGAGAATCTGTGGAAAGAGCTGAAAACTGCTGTTCACAAACGCTCTCCATCCAACCTCACTGAGCTCAGCTGTTTTTGCAAGGAATAATGGGCAAGAATTTCAGTCTCTCGATGTGCAAAACTGATAGAGACATACCCCAAGCGACATGCAGTTGTAATCGCAGCAAAAGGTGGCGCTACAAAGTATTAACTCAAGGTTGCTGAATAATATTGCACCACTCCACTTTTCAGTTTTTAATTTGCTAAAAAAGTTTAAAATATCCAAAAAATTTTGTTCCACTTCACGATTGTGTCTCACTTGTTGTTGATTTTTCTCAAAGAAATTAGAATTTATATCTTATGTTTGAAGCCTGAAATGTGGCAAAAGGTTGAAAAGTTCCAGGGGGCCAAATACACAAGGCAATGTATATGTCTAATATATAAAGCTGAATGTATGTACAGTATGTATGTTCAGTTGCATCTCAATGAATTAGAATATTATTAAAAAGTTAATTTATTTCAGTAATTCAATACATAAAGTGAAATGCATATATTATATACAGTCATTACAAACAGTGATCTATTTCAAGTGCTTGTTTCTGTTAATGTTGATGATTATGCTTACAGCCATGAAAACCAAATGGTCATTATCTTGGAAAATTAAAGTAGGAAAGGACGAAGGGTTAAAAACAGAAACAAATAGAAAAGATAATGTGTGGGTGACTGAAGAGCATCTAATACAATCAAAAAGAAAAAAATTAACTGTAATATTAAAAGGCATCCAGAAAATGTAAAAATTGGAGATTTATAATTCCTACTTTAGCATATTGAATTAGATCGTTTGTTAACCTTTGTGCTCAGAAGCAATATTTTATGTTGTCTTTAGTAAAATATGAAATATTTATACTGTAGTAACTTGATGACTAATGATAAACCATTTTCTGGAGCATAACATTTTATCTGTTTAAATATTAATATGCATGACAGGATTAGTAAGATCATTGGGCGTATCGGAAAATTTACGGATACAATAAAAAACAGCTGTTAAACTTTAGTACAGACATGTACTTTGAGGTTGCTACTTGCTTTTGTTCTGAGATGAGAACATGTTCCATATGTTGAATGTTGAATAAGCTTTATTTTTTTAGCTTGAGATAATTTTTTTGTCTTTGAATGATTAATAGTGATAATCAAGCACTAAAATGTTCGAGTGCACAATACTCAAATCGAGCAAGTCGAGTGCTCGGATGAGCTTGACTGGAGTAATGAATTTAATAGAAGTCAATGGGTCTAATTTTAGTAGAGTCAGTGCTGCTGGTTACGATTGATGTGGGTCAGAGACACGGTGGACTTTCTCTGGCGACTTAATGGTTTAATTTTAGAAGAGTTGGTGCTGCTGGTGACGATTGATGTGGAGACCTTGTATACCTGTATTGACAATCGTGAAGGTATTAATGCCGTAAGATATTATCTTGGAATGAGCAATCTGGACACGTCTTTGCAAGATCTGATTATTGAGCTTCTTGATTATGTTTTGCAATATAACTATTTTGTTTTCGGGGACGTGTTCTACCTCCAGCAGCGTGGCACTGCCATGGGGACGGCCTGTGCCCTGTCATATGCTAACCTCTTTCTGGGTTCCTGGGAGAGGGCAGTGTTCGAAGCGTGGCATCAGTGCTGCCTCCCATGCGCAGTGCTAAATGCGCTACTTTGACAACATCTTGGTAATCTGGGGTGGAACTGTTCCCGAACTCAATATCTTTCTGTCACTTCTGAATGAGAACAGTCTAAATATTAGACTTACCCATGCCTGTCATCCATGTGAAGTGAGCTTTTTGGATATAAAAATCATAAAAGCAGCCGATGGGAGGGTTGAAGCCGATATTTTTTGTAAGGAGACGTCGGTTAATGCCCTTCTGCATGCCACGTTATCCCACACACCCGCAACCATTTGGGCCATTCCTACGGGGCAGTTTTTGTGGATGCCAAGGATTTGTTCGACTGAGCAGTCCTTTGAGACTCAGGCTTTAGATCTATGTGAGAGGTTCATTAAGAGGGGCTACAGCAGGAGGTTGATCAGAAAATGATTTAACCGAGCGAGTAATAACCCAAGGGGCGACCTGATACCGGATAAGTTAAGACCTAAATCGGGCACTAATATGGTTCGCTTTATCTCCCCATACAACATGCAGTGGGAAGATGTACAAGATGTTCTGATAAAACATTGGCCGGTTCTTTGCACGGATCCAATTCTGAGAGATCTCCTGCCTGAGAGACCCCTGATGACTGCTAAGTGGAGTAGGAGCCTCAGGGACTTGCTTGTCGACAGTCACTACATCCGCGAGACTGCCCCTTTATTTGGCCATAGACAACCACTATGGGGGTGTTATCCATGTGGGTCATGCGTGGCGTGCAGCAACATCATTAGGGCAACAACCTTCTCGTCGGCTGATGGCAGCAGAGAGTATCAAATTCGGCACTATATTTCCTGCAGCACCCGAGCGGTAATCTATCATGCTACATGCGGCTCTAACCGCGTATATGTGGGTCTGACCAAACGGGAGCTGCGACGTAGGACAAGAGAGCTTGTTCTGGATATCACAGCATCTGCTGAAATTGAAGACGTCAAATCCCTCAAGATGATCCCACGACATTTTAAATTGTGTCATAACAGTGATCCAAGAACTTTAAGAGTGAAGGGGATTGATGTCTTCAAGATGGGTATAAGGGGCGGAAATGTTATGTTCGCCCTGTCCCAGCTTGAGATCAAATGAATATTCAACTCGGCTCTCTTGTCCCTACATGCCTGAACGAATGGCTCAGTTTCTCTCCTGTTCTCTGAAATCCCGGCCCTTTAAGTTGTATGGTGCCTCATACCATGGTTGTTTTTAGTTTCGCCTTTCCATTATTTGGGTGTTGAAATTTGGCCCCTGTTGGCCTATTATATACTCTGATGCACCTCAAGCTGTTCTTAAAACTCAGTTTTTAATGTATGTCTTTTCTCTCTCTTTGTAGGTTATGCACTGTTTTACTGCCCTCTTTTGCTTAAACTGAGGATTTCTGGATCTAGTCTAAATTGGAAAGACAACATTATCAAGAACTTTAGATACACAGATGAAATATACTCTAATTAAATGTATTACACTTGATGAGCCATCTTTGTGTACTTTATGTATATGATATATTTTGTGAATATATTGTATTCCCTTGTTCTTTCTGTCTTTATTGTTATACTAGCTGTACTACAGGCTACCCCGGGTTAATAAATAACTGATGTTAGCTATAACAATATAGAATTTGAATATGTCATATTAATGACCTGTTGGAAGATAGAAGCTGAGCTGTGATTGGTTGCTATAGACAGCCTGATAAATCTCCAGCTAACAGTAAACCCTCCCCCCGGCCAGGCAGAATATATTACCTCATACATACACATAATAGACAGCTCATGTGACTGACATCTGCCTTAATTCCTGTATGGCACATGTGATGCACATTGGCTGTTTTTCTAGTGTTTATTTTGGAAGATACCAGACACATGAGGCGATGTTGAGGCGATTGTGCACTCTGTGTTGCTGTGTGTGTGTGTCCTGCGTGTGTGTGTCCCTGGTGTGTGCATTTTGTGTCCCTGGGGGTGTTCTTGTGGGGGGGGGTGTCGTGTGTGTGTGTCCTTTTGGGGGGGAAGGGTGTCCTGTGATGTTTTCCATCCCGTGAGGTCTGTGTGTTCCTGTGGGTGTGTGTGTGTGTCTCTGATCCCTGTGTGTGTCCCCTGTGTGTGTGTGTGCCTGTGGGGTGAGTGCATGTGTCCCTATGGGTGTGTATGTGTGTGTGTCCTTATGGGGGGGTCTGTGTGGTGTGTGTGTGTGTCTCTGTGTTGTGTGTGTCCTCTTGTGGTGTGTTGTCCTGTGGGGTGAGTGCATGTGTCCCTATAGGGTGTGTATGTGTGTGTGTCCTGTGGGGGGGTCTGTTGTGTGTGTGTCTCTTGTGTTGTATGTTTTTGTGTGTTGTCCCTGTGGGGTGAGTACATGTGTCCTATAGGGTTGTTGTGTCCCTGTGGGGGGTGTCTGTGTTGTGTGTGTCTCTTTGTGGTGTGTGTGTTTGGGTGGGTGAGTACAATGTTGGGGCTCCACCTAGCGACTATACACTTGCTGTTACTCTTTTTGTGCGTGCGGTGTGCATACATGTCCCCGTGTGTGGTGAATATCCCATGTTGTGGCCCACCTTAGTGACTATATGCTGGTATATGCTGTTAGTCTTTGGCGCTGTCATTAAGCCCCTCTCATCCACAACTGTCAACTGGTAACTGTCACTTTTTCCCCATTATGTAGATAGGGGCGAAATTATTTGGTGAATTGGAACACGCAAGGTTAAAATTTCCCCTCACAACATACCTATGATGTTCTCGGGGTCTAGACATGTGACTGTGCAAAATTTGTGGTTGTAGTTGTGACGGTGTAGATGCCAATCCCGGACATACACACACACATACAGCTTTATATATTAGATTTGCTCTTTCCCATTTTCCCCAATGCTTTTACTGCTATCTTGGTAGTTAAACGCTGGCTACATGGCCACGAATAATGATATGTGCCTTAATGGTTTTGGGCTATGCTTCCTAAGTGTCTCTTTTCCTTGAGAAATGTTGACTAATTTTGTCTTTACAATTAGCTGCAGAAGGGTTTCTGTCACCCCATTTACTCGCTTTATCGCATATGCGATTTGCCAGCTTTTATGCCCATATACAAGATGGCTGCTGGAAACAATGTTTTCATATTATTAGGCACACATAAATCACATTTTTTAATGCGTTTTTGAGTTCAGATTTGTGACAAAATCTGAAGGGAATCCTAATGCCAGCAAAGTCAAAGAGAATTCTGACATGCCATTCACACTTTGCTTATTTGTGACTTGCAAATTTGGTGCAGAAAATAATCTGGAACATGTCAATTATTGGAGTATGCACAATTTCTGCATCTCTTGGCAGAAAAAAAAACAATGTGAAAAACATGATTTGGCCATGTTTTTTCACATTTTCAATGCATTTTTCAGTTTTTTCTCAGGGTTGGACACCAATAAAGGATTCACCAAAAAGAGCATGCAAAAATGCAGCAAAAAAGCGAAAACAAATTTTTGATGCTGGGTTTTTCTTACCAGGAGGTGCAGAAATGGTGCAGAAAATGTTGGAACCAAATACTCAACGTGTGCACATACCCTTTAAAACCTTCTATAGGTATATTGCTGCTGTAACCTAAGTCTTTCACAAGACCATATATTTTCTTTTCCCTATTATACTAATACCATATGATCTGTGGCAGTGATGGATGCATGGTCATGCCAGTCAAGCCTAGATGTGCGCTCATCTAAACATAGGCTTGCGGCTGCGTTCACATTGCGGGTCCTCTGCAACCGCGGAGGCGAACGCTAATGTGAAGCCAGCTAAGGGAAGAGTATATTAATGTGCTAGTATAGTTGCACGCAAAGGCCGAGCTCATGGGCACGTTGAATATGTGCATGCTGGGGAAGCACAACAAATACGCTCATCCATGAGACATAGCTTCCTGTCCCGCTTTGAAAGGGGATGCGGGACACCACTCAAAGCCAGAACAGTGCAGACAGGTGGTTTGTTGAATGGCAGATAATGCTTCTAATATGTTTCTCGACAGGACGAGTTCTTCCACATATTCCAGTCTCACGAGCAAAGAGTTTCGGACTACATAATCCTCACCCTAATCTTCTTCTATACCACCATGGTGAGTTCCAGAAGACAATTGATCCCACAATCTGACACTCTGAAGAGCTCTTTAAAGAGAACTCATTACCATGAAAATGCAGTGCAATCTGCAGACACCATGTTATAGAACAGGGGGAACTGGGTAGATTGATATATAGTTTTGTGAAAAAAGATTCTGTATAACCTGCGATTTCATCATTTAAACACCTGCTCTTTCTGGGATTTTAGGTCCAGAGGGCGGACCTATTAGTGACTGGCAGCTATACCTTTTATAAATGTGCATGCAGAAACAGCTGTCAGTAACTGATCGGACCACCCTCTGGACCCAAAATCCCAGAAAAACAGGGTTTTCAATGATGAAATCAAGGTTATACTTAATATTTTCTCACAAAACTATATACCGTATATACTCGCGTATAAGCCGAGTTTTTCAGCCCAAAAGTTGGGCTGAAATGTCCCCCCTCGGCTTATACGCAAGTATACCAACGGCAGGCCGCCCGCCCACCCCCATCAGTTACAGGGGCCCCCCATCAGTATCCAGGGCCTTCCCCCTTGCTAAAGTAAATAAATCATTATACTTATCACTGTTCCGCTGCCGCTGTCCCCGCCATCCGCCCTCGGCCATCGCGCTTCTCCTGGCTTCCTCTGGTCGGCGCAGGCAAAGACGTCATTGTCTGCGCGCCAGAGGAGAAGCCGGAAGACGCTGGATGAAGATGGAGGAGCGCGATGGCAGCGGCGGGGACGGCGGCGACAGGACAGTGATAAGTATAATGATTTTACTTTACAGGTTTGCGGAGCAAGGGGGGGGCCCCTGGATACTGATGGGGGGGGCGCCAGTATATTGATGGGGGTGGCGGGCGGGCTGCTGCTGTATATACCTCTGGGGCTGCTGTATACTACTACTGGGGCTGCTGTATATACCTCTGGGGCTGCTGTATACTACCACTGGGGCTGCTGTATATACCTCTGGGGCTGTATATACCACAGGGGCTGCTGTATACTACACTGGGGCTGCTGTATATACCTCTGGGGCTGCTGTATATACCTCTGGGGCTGCTGTATACTAACACTGGGGCTGCCGTATATACCTCTGGGGCTGCTGTATACTACCACTGGGGCTGCTGGGCTGTATATACCTCTGGGGCTGCTTAAATACCTCTGGGGCTGCTGTATACTACCACTGGGGCTGCTGTATACTACCACTGGGGCTGCTGTATATACCTCTGGGGCTGCTGTATATACCTCTGGGGCTGCTGTATATTACCTCTGGGGCTGCTGTATACTACCACTGGGGATGCTGTATACTGCCACTGGGGCTGCTGTATATACCTCTGGGGCTGCTGTATACTACCACTGGGGCTGCTGTATACTACCACTGGGGAGGCCTGTATACCTCACACTGATGGGGGCTGTATACCTGTGCTGGAGTCCACCTCGGCTTATACACGAGTCAATAGGTTTTCCCAGATTTTGGGGGCAAAAGTAGGGGGGTCGGCTCATACACGGGTCGGCTTATACACAAGTATATACGGTATCAAACTACTTAGTTCTCCTGGCTGATTGCTTGCATTTGTCTGGTGACAGGTTCCCTTTAAATTTTAATTAATTAATTCTGGCCTCTCATCCTGCATGTTTCAAGAGTAAAATCAGAAAATTGTGTTTAGTGAAGTCCAAATATTTGAGCAGCCATTGTCAAGTGTTGACCATGGGGAATAGCAGTTAGTGTTTCAAGAGTAAATGATGATGAGACAGTTTATATCAAGTGATGTTGTTAGTCAACAAGTCGGAGCACCAAAGTTGGAAGTGTAAGAAGAGGTGGTGGATGATGAATAACTGACCCAACCTGGGAAGGAGCTATGCAGAACAAGGATAGCAGCATATTTGGGGGGGGGTGATTTGCCACACCACATCAGGCAGGAAGAGGCAGTAGTTGCCAAGAGGCAAAAGGCGGACAGATTTCCAGGTTAGGGCTTTGGTTTTCCCCAGTTTCGTGCTTTTTTGAAGACAGTGCAGATGGTAAAAGAAGGGTGTTTTGCAAGCTGAACCATACCAAAATCTGCAGGGCCGGACCACTATCAGTCCGACCACCATCAGCATGCTCAGGCACATGTTATCAAAGCACCTGACTATTTGGGCCAAACTCTAGGGTCCACAGTCAGGGTCAATGGGTGACACTTGTGCTATGAGCTTGCTAATCTCCTGTTCGGAAGCAGCCAGGATGTCTCCCACTCTGCACCTGTTGCTGCACATTTGCAAACAACATCTTGGAGCGTGTTGTCCATATCAGTCACAGGCTGGAGCATTGCAGCACTGCCTCAGTGAAGTGACAACAGTCTCTGCTGAAACTAACTTTTTTAGATATCAAACACTACACCGCTGCAGAGTTGTGGCTTGGCAAAATCATGTACTATGTCTTACCCATATGCTCAAGCTTAGTGATTCAACTATTTATGAAAACTTACCCAGATTTTCCTGATCTTAATGTGAAGGTATGCTGTTTGTGCACCTATTTTACCAAGGCAGCTACAGTTGCCGGTCTGGCAGTGCTGCAGCAGCGCTTGCAAGTGGCAGCTCATTGACTTAGTGTCCAACATGACCATGTGCTGGAACTCCACATTGCACATGTTGACAATGCTTTGTGAGCAGCAGAGGGCATTAGTTGTATACCAGCTACAACAGGTCTGTTAGTATTCTTTTCAGCCTATGCACATAAAAACCATTGAGTGGGCAGAATGAATGACAACTGTGAGGTGTCACGAGAACTGTGGGAAAAGTGAAACCAGGGTGCCTGATCTGTCCATCAAGCTAGGGAACCCTGAACCATCCCTAACTCAGAGGTATTCCAATGATGAAGAGGCCTGAGTCTCTGCCCTGGCCCTGCTCCTATGCAGCCCTGACTGATTCCACTCCCCCTTCCACCTGAGCTGGGAAGCTAAGGAATCTATGGATAAAGACAGACAAGGGGTGACACCAAAAAACAAGCCTGCACACACAGGGAGACTACAATAAGTAATAAAGGAGATAACAAGTACAAGCAGGAGTAAAAATACAACAAGGACGTTTTCACCAAACACCAAACAAGTCGCAACTGATGCCAGAATACTGAAACACCAAGGAAAGGATGGGTAAGTGCTAGGGAAAAACAGAAGCTATAGTCGGCATGAGAAAACAGATTCCATCATCTTAAAAAGGCAGGGAGAAACTGTGATAGGTCTTCCAAAACATGCTAGAGGTAATCAGGAGTTATACAGAGATTAACTCCTGCTAGGCCATCACTACTGAGAATACAGCTGTGCGATACTATAGGACCACAGAAAACCCCGTCGCACCATGGAGGTTTGGCTACCCGTTTCCTATGTGGGCAAGAGAGAGAGCCAGACACAGCAGGGCAAAGCCGCAGTGTTCAGAGAAGGTAACCCGGAGACCGCACAGAAGGAGAGGCAGACACTACAGTCAGGAAAGAGAGGAGAGGCGAGTCTGGCTGCAAGCAGGCTGAGCTTCAGATAATACTACAGAGTAGAGGAGGCCTTATACCCACTTGCTGTGGGGACCCACTGTGCAACCTGTCCATCCGTCAGTGCCCTGGACCATTTTACCTGCTTAACATCAGTAAAAGGAAAAAGAGACTTTGCTGTGTGTGTGTGTATCCTTCTCCACTCCCAGTATCCCTCATAGACTGTTCGAGTACTCCCTATACAATCCCAGTTCTACTCCAAGCTGCCCCTTCTCACTACGCTGCCTCGGAGGTCCCAGTCCTACCTGTGGACGACTATACCATCCCAGCCGCGATACCATCTACCTCCGGTGGACTGCGGCGGCGCTGGTGCAAATCACCAGAAACTACAGGTGGCGTCATGACAACAAACTGTATATAACCCCTTACCCCTTATATAAAAAATCCCCTTTTCAAAAGATACCCCAGGACACGGAGTCAGGTGCGGCCGCCATCCCCCGTGACAACCGGAGAGTTAACCCTTTCCGCCTGACACCCGAGTACTCCAAAGCCTGGGCGCTACACTTAGTGCAGAGGCTTTATGAGTCTAGGTGTCCCATTAACTATGGACTTTAATAGAATGTGTTAGAAGTCCTCCTTCATGTCTTATACAGGGTGTATCAGAGTCCCTTTGCTTTCTGATTCTTGGCAGTTCCTGCATTGTCCGAACAGGCTTTATGAGTTTCACAGTCCCTCTTTCTTAGAATAAACATTATGTGTCTGACCATGCAACAAACAGCACATGCCCAAATATAGTAGTAAAATGCTAACATTTCATCTACTTGTGATTACCAATGGATGTAGTTTTATTTCCCCCTCTACTATGTCATCTAGTGTAGTCATAGATGACAGGGAGATACAGCGAGAGATGGGCAAGCTATTTAGTGGTGGAGGAGGTGTTTTTTTTCTATTTAAATTTTACATTATATACAAGTCATTATACAGAAAAGAATGTTTCTTAACATTTTTTCCTGTAAAATACATGTTATCTTTGGTTCTTTATGTTTTATAGTTAGTTCATAAAAGTGGAGTAAGGCAATAAATCCTGCCTCTATGGCTCTAATTCAAAACAATCCCTACTCCACCAGCTATCCCTACGCTAATTGCAAGTAACAACAGTTTCACCAGAGAAAAGACAGCTTGTAGCCCTGAAAGGGACTTTTGTTTTACCACATCAGCGGTATATAAATACTGCAATAACTATTAAATACTGTCTTTATGTCTGCTGTAATCTAAGCTCTCCCTCCAAGATCAACTCTCCCTCAACTGCTTCCAGAGAGAGAGTGTGCCGAGCATCATGTCACTGGGTCTTATATAGGACTTGATGACACAAATCAGCCAGCCAATAACAGTAAGGGTATGTGCACACTGGGAGTTTTGTTAGCTGTTTTTTAGCGTTTTCCGCCAGTGTTTTCTGCTGAGTTTTATGTTAATTTTATGTTAATCCTAATCACCGGTTGGATTAACATGCTAGTCAATGGATTTCAGAAAACGCTGTGCACATTAGAACTTTTTTTTTTTCTCCTCTCCACTTTTTTCACCGGTTTTCCACCGGTTGTCAAGAATAGAGCATGTGACTTCTTTTTAGCGTTTTTCCAGCGTGTCTAGCACAAAAACCAGTCGCCAAGAAAATCGCTAACAAAACGCTGTATAAACGCTGAAAATCGCTAGGAAATCGCTAGGAAATCGCTACAAAATCGCTAGAAAATCGCTAGAAAATCGCTAACAAAACGAGGGACACTGCTCAGGTTTTCTGACGGTCTGCAAAGATGCAGAAACGTCAGATGTGCACATACCCTAATAGAGTAGCTAACATTGCTATGGTAGTACCATGGATGGCAGGCAATCCCTGCATGTTGATTGGTTATCTAACAGCCATTAAACCTGCAGAGAAGGGACTTAACCATGGTGATCAAACACATCCTGATGCTCTATGGAGTGTCAACCAATGATGAGTACACTCTCTCTTCACTAACGATTAGGCTACGTTCACACATACCATCCGATTTTGCCTTAAATCTGTTTTTGGGATCTAAGTGCAAAAACGCATGTGCGTTAACGCATGGTGCATTAAGTGTCACTGCGTTTTTCAATAACACATGCGTTTTTATTCAGCATGCAGCATTTTTTGGATGCTGTAAAAAAACGCATGCGTTTTTTTAACATGGGGTCCTATGGGAAACGCATGCGTTAACGCATGGCACATATAGGCACCTGCGTTAACGCATGCGTTAACGTATATGTGTTTTTCATGAAAAAATTACTACATCCCAAAATTTGCAAAAAAAGGCCAGGACCTCAGGGGACACTATTGGCACCCATATAAAAACGGATCAGTTTTTGTAAGGGTTTAAAAAACGGATAGGTATGTGTGAACGTAGCCTTAAAGGGAGCCTGTCAGGTCCTCTGGGCACCCAGAACCACCAGCAGTTCTGTGCCCATATCCATAATCCCTGTTTAACAATCCCTCTATGTGGTAGCATACAAAAACTGATCTTTACAAAAAGGATTTTTAAAGACTGTTTATGAGAAGCTAATTAGGACTTTGACTAGTGCAGGGGATGTTAATTGCCCCAACTAGTCAGCCCACTCAGAATGTTATCACACACCTGTGAGTGTGATAACATGCTTCACCATGTTACAAAAAGAGAAGGACACTGCCTATACTGTACACACCACAATACCAGTAAGATAAAACAATCTGTATTGAAAAATCACACTTACTAAAAACATTAAAGAGGACCAGTCACCCCCACCAAAGATTTCAATCTGAAGGCAGCACTGAATGCAGCATGTATGCTGCATTCAGGCAAGGGTCTCCCATGTGTTTGTGATGTTTTTATCCATAAATACAGCCTTCTGAAAACTTGTAGTAAAATGTCAGGAGGGCATTACCAGCTTCAGGAGTCAGCTCCTTACTGTGGGCTATTCCTGCCCCCTGCATCGCTGTTCCTCCCTTCTCCCTTTCCTCACCACCTCCTTGATGCCTTGTCAGGCATCCTCGCTCTGCACCTCCTTGTGCTACATCACACATGCGCAGAGCGAGGTGTTTTTATTGTCAGCCCCGTGGTCCTGACCCGCCTCCCGCCCTGACAACAGCACGGTTCCCGCCCTGCTCCATGTATAACACGGAGCAGAGCGGGAACAAATGTTGATGCCCCACGCTCCTGTCTCGCCTTCCATCCTGACATCAGCACTTGTTCCCGCCCTGCTCTGCATTATACATGGAGCAGGGCGGGAACAAGAGCTGACATCATGGCGGGAGGCGGGTCAGGAGCGCGGGGCCGACAATAGCAACAGCTCGCTCTGCGCCTGTGTGAAGTAGCACAAGGAGGCACAGGCACAGAGCGAGAATGGCTGACAAGTCTTCAAGGAGGCAGCGAGGAGAGGGAGAAGAGAGGAACAGAGATGCAGGGGGTGGGATTAGCTCCCGGGAAGGAGCTGGCTCATGGATATGGTAATGCTCTCCTGACATTTTACTATATACAAATTTATTGTAGTTATGGATAAACACATCACAAACACATGGGAGACCCCTTGCCTGAATGCAGCAAACATGCTGCATTCAGTGCGGCCTTTAGATTGAAATCTTTGGGGGGGTGACAGGTCCTCTTTAAAACACTCCAAGAAAAGCTCAAACATAAATTTTTACCTTGACTGCTACTTAACTTACTACTTTCACATAATTTGAATCACAATATATCCTTGGTGTGAAAAAAATAGCTCAAAATAAAATATTACATTGAGGCTATTTTTTGCATTATTTTTTATTATATGTAGACCAGAGCAAACCTTTCAAAGTTCGGATTCTGTTTGCGAATTAGCTTTTGTTTGCCTAATAGATCGGTTAACAATTTGCTGAACTTCCGAACCCCATTTAAATCAATGGGAGGCAAAATGAAGGGCCTAGAAAACACCTTCAAAGAGGCCAAAAAGCTGCCAAACACAGCTAAAACCATTTTGCAGTGGAGCACCACTGTTTTGGCACATACATTATCTTCCTGCACTATTACTTACCAAGCTTCAGCGCCGCTGTCACCATGCTTCTGGGCTCGCTCATTAACTTCAGATATATTCACTGCTTCCCTCTCCTGATTGGTTTTGGTTAAAGGCAGACTTAGCCCGCCCACCCTTTCTGTCGGTGTGTTTGATTGCCGGTATATGGCCAGTGTATACAGGGGCTGGCTGTCAAATTTTAGCCTGGTGGGCATTCACAAAGCAGTGGCCCTCAAGTTGCGGAGGCCCATCTTTAGCCCTGTTATCTCTGGCCACAACATTAAAGCAGCAGAGGTAACAGGCTTTAACATAATCACATGTCACATAATCTTACACGTTATGGAGTGTTACATGTAAAGGATCAGAACCAATAACTGCACAAGAATACATCACCAGAACCACCAACAGTACCAAATTGTATCTCTAAAACCCCCATCAGTACAGAAACAAGTATTACTACCCAGGTACTATGCACTATGTATACTGCACCATGTATATACTGCACCCTGTATAGTACCTGTGTATAATACACAGGCACTATATACAGGATGGCATATAAACAGGGTGCAGTATACCCAGGTACTATATACACTGTGCAGTATATATAAAGGGTGCAGTATACGCAAGTATTAAATACAGGGTTCAGTATATACACAGGGTGCAGTATACACAGGTACTATATACAGGGTGCAGTATGTAGAGTGGGTGCAATATTATACAATGTGTACACTAGACGATGTATATAATGTTTGTGTATACTGCACCCTGTATATAGTACCTATGTATAATACACAAGTACTAGATACAGGGTGCAGTATATATATAAAGGGTGCAGTATACGCAAGTATTAAGTACAGGGTTCAGTATATACACAGGGTGCAGTATACACAGGTACTATATACAGGGTGCAGTATGTAGAGTGGGTGCAATATTATACAATGTGTACACTAGACGATGTATATAATGTTTGTGTATACTGCACCCTGTATATAGTACCTATGTATAATACACAGGTACTAGATACAGGGTGCAGTATACACAAGTACTATACACAGGGTGCAGTATGTAGAGCAGGTGCAATATTATACAATGTGTATACTGGACCAAGTATATAATGCTTGTGTATACTGCACCCTGTACATAGTACCTATGTATAATACACAGGTACTAGATACAGGGTGCAGTATACACAGGTACTATATACAAGGTTCAGTATGTACTGAGGGTGCAATATTATACAATGTGTATACTGGACCATGTATATAATATTTGTGTATACTGCACCCTGTATATAGTACCTATGTATAATACACAGGTACTAGATACAGGGTGCAGTATATACAGGGGGGTGCACTATACACATTTCTCATGATATATTGATCTATTGTCAATAGATCAATATATTATGAAAGAATATGATCAGTGGTGGACCTTGCGTCCAGGGGGCCCTGGTGCAGCTTTCGTTGATAAGGACCGGGGGGGAAAGGGGGTGGTGCTATCGGCCGCAGTCGAGGACCGGGGGGTGGTGCTATCGGCCGCAGCCGCAATTGAGGACCGGGGGGTGGTGGTGCTATAGGCCGCAGTTGAGGACCGGGGGAGGTGCTATCGATCGTGGCCGCCAGCGAGGATCGGGGGCGGGTGCTATCGGCCGCTGTGGGTGGGAGCCATCGGCCGTCGGATCCTACCTGCATCGAGCGAGTCCCTGGGAGCCAAAGCAGCAGCGGAGCAGGAAGCTTCCCTCGGTTGACTCCCTCTCCTCTGGCACACTGGCACAGGGTCTTGGGGGGCAGCTGGGGGCCCCCTGCAGGCTTAAGGGGCCCCCTAGCTGGTCGGGGCCCTGGCGCAGCTGAACCAGCTGCACCACGGTAGGTCCGCCCCTGAATATGATGATGACTACATCAATGCAGATTCAATCAGATGGCCACTAACAGCAGCTAGGATATCATGAATAGTATACGGACACTTACAGAACAGCAGGCGCTGCACTTTCAGCAGGCAGGGAGTGAGGGACTCACACTGGCCTTCTCCTCTCACTCTTCGGCTGCCAGCCTCTCACAGACACAACAGAGAAAGTAATGAATGCCATCGCCTGGCCCTGTCTTCACTGCGATCCGCTCTGGAGGGTTTAGACAGGGTTAAGTCAGAGGCGTGCTGACGAAGCAAACTGTACATCACAGACTTCTGAACCCTGTCTGAACCCTGGCTAATCCAATCCTGGAGTGCCGCCGGGTGCTTTGCTGCCTACCGAGTCCCTGTCGCCACTGACACCCGCCTGCTGCTTCCCGCTATCAGATGAGCGCGGCCGCACCGCGCCAGCAGGCGGCCGCTCTCCCTAGCTACCGGCATGATTTCACTTTCAGGGCAGCTAGGCAGCCCTGAACTGTTGCTAATCCACCGGCCAAATGCCTCCCTGCCATCCGGCCCTGAGTATATATGTCAGATTACTGTAAACCTAAATAAATAATTGAAAGATGTGTCATTGGGTCCCCATCCAATTTTCATAACAGCCAAAATAAAGCTGCCAGCTGTGGTTTGCAGCCTGCAGCTGGTGAAGAAAAATAGAGGGTACCCCATGCTTTTTTTAATTATTTCATGTTTTAAAACTAAATACCAGGCTAAAACACATAGGTCACATACAGTGGGTGACGTGAGAATGTGGGCGGCTTAGGAGCCAGATTTAAAAGGACATGACCATGCAATGGTAGGCTTCCCCCAGAAGAATCAATAGTAAATGTTGGACAGATTGTACATTGGGGCAGATATCCCAGGGGACCCTCTGTGCCAGTGGACCACGTGTGCACCTGCTACTGATCATGGGTAAGGCTAGAAACTAGATAGGGTATAGGGCTTCGTGGCTTCTTTAATAGCCATGTTCTGTGTAGCACAAGCCACTTTTTGCTCTTTTAGACTGCTCCTTTTTGCACTTTTTAGGCATGTGATTTAATACTGCTTATGTAATTATGTACAATATATGCTCTATCTAGAATATACCTAGCGCCTGCTGCTATCTATTATTTTGTACAAATTGATATGTGTACCGTATTTTTCATACTGTTAGACACATTTTTTTTCCCCAAAATTTTGGGGAAAATTGAGGTGTGAATCTTATAGTTCGAATATACGGACTGTGGAGCTGTTCTGGGGGAAGCAGAGACTCTGGAGTTGACTGGGAGAAGGCTGGCGCTGGCTGCAGAGGCAGCCCATGATCATGTGCCCCCACTCATTAGGCTTGTGGTGCCCCGCAACGAGTGCGTCACAGGAGGGTATTGCAGCCAAGACAGCAGCAGCAATATTCTCTGACTCAGCAATCACATAGTTAACTCAGAGATCCATACCCTACATGCATCACCTAGCATAGAGGGCCAATAAGGTCCTGGTGGGCGGAGTGTAGTGGTAGTGTGTAGTGGAAGTTTAGTGCAACAAGAGAGTCTGCCAAGAGACTCCACGAGCTAATGCAACAGGTCAAAGCCGAAGCCAGAGCAGCTATAGGCCATCCGGGTCCGGGTCCCGTCTTAACCATCGACGGCAGCCCCAATTTCTGGCAGGAGGCTCTGCAAGACCTCAGGGTGCGGCTCATGGAAACAGTTGAGTGGACGATCCGCAGCTGGAGCGCGAGCCTGGGCAGCCGACTCCATCGGGCTATCCAGCAGAACCGTAGCGGTGCATTTATTCCAGACCCGGACGACAGTTCCTGTTATGCCGCCTCTCCCACGCCGACCACCTGTCCTGCTACATCGCCGGAGCCCATAGATTGCATCATTCCTATGGAGACCACCGTTCGCCCCGATCCAGTGCCTGAAGCCGCAGTCGAATCCGTTTTAGAGCCGAAGCCTGCAACCCGCTAAACCGAAGAAGCTGACACTTACCTGGTCCCCACTGAGGAACCCGCGACTAGTCTCACCACCACTCTAGAGACTGTCGCCTGCTCCTCTGCTACTACAGAGGCCTACCTGGTTACCGGGATTGAAACACCACTACCAGATGCAACAGAAGAAGAGGCAGGCAGCCTAGAAGCCCTGCAGGACGACACTGTGGAAGGATCCGCAGCACTGACGCCCACCTGTCCGGAGGATCCCACTCCAACATCTCCGTGTTCCGAGCAGCCCGATGTGATCATTGAGGGAGAGGAGGATGATGACGACGACGAGACCCACAGCACCGCTGAGGACCTCTACACCGGGTTCGCCTGGGGAGATACCATGGACCCTTCGGCCGAGCAGTCTGCTCGGGTATGCTGGTCGGGTGCATCCGCAACACCTTCCCCGATGCCGTTCAACCGGGTTCCGATCCAGACTGCCCACCAAGCTCAAGCCGTTCAACAGCCTACACGTCGTAGTTACTTTATTCACACTCCGCACCGCTCCGACGATGATATACGCGCATCCGCAGGGAGGAGTGGCGGGGTCGTATGCGCGCCAACATGGAGGCCAGCGCCGAAGCTCGCCGCCAACCCCTGCTACCTGATGAACTCCGCAAGAAAGGAGGGTGAGCACTTTCAACCTATCCACTGGGTGGGTTTTGCCAGGAGGAGGGCATGTATGAGGGAGTGTTTGTGGGGCGCCGTGATGTAGATTCACACTTGCCGCGAGGACACCCAAATCGTGACCTATATAGAGGGGACATTATTACCTACGAGCGACATGCATGCTACGATGGGTGGTTCGCTATACGGGTGCGCAATAGTGCCCTCCACAAGTGACTTTGCTGTTTGAACTCTGCAAAAGACTTCTTTCTGTTTGGTCGATAATACCGGCGGCTATAGCCTGAACTTATGTGAAAGACAGCCGACCGCGCCGCCGGGTCCGCAAAAGTGTTAACCTTTTACTTGCAATATCTTAAGTAAAGTGAATACCTGTTGTTAATAAAAGTGTAACTTTTATGACCTGTTATAAAATACAAAAATCTCTCTGTAATGTTTGGGTAGCGCGACACTTGGGGACAATTGTATTTCACCAAGGGTGAGTGTGGCGCCCCGCAATGAGTGCGTCACATGAGGGTATTGCAGCCAAGACAACAGCATCAATATTCTCTGACTCAGCAATCACATAGTTAACTCAGAGATCCATACCCTACATGCATCACCTAGCATAGAGGGCCAATAAGGTCCTGGTGGAGGAGTGTAGTGGTAGTGTGTATTGGAAGTTTAGTGCAACAAGAGAGTCTGCCAAGTGTGCAGAACAGTCTGCAAGAATGAAGAGAACTCTCCAAGACAACATAGGAGAAGGAGCTAAACCAACGAGCTCTGCAACCTAGGAGAGGGGGCCTGCACAGTTCCGTGCAACCCCCTGGCCGACACCCCGGTTGAGCACCATTATTCCCGGTGCCTTAACAACCGATCATCCGGGCATCTACATGCGGGTCCAAAAACATCCCGTGCCCATCTACAGCCGGTGTGCTGGTACCGAAGCTGGGAGTCGTTTATCACTTCCATGCGAACCAGAGGAGTGGAGGGACCGCTTTACAGGAGCACCCCACCACCGCCACACACAGTCGTCTAGCCAGCGGTGTACCCACCAAAGGACTCAAGGCTCTCCAAAGCATCCGGAACGTACACCCCGGATAGGGCATTTAAGCAGCCTCCTTGTACCCGATCTGGCATTCCTGGGCGACAATGGCAACACAAATAGTTAGAATGGAGGAACACCGCGGATCTCTGAGAAACACTGGTCATTGCAGAGTCCACCCAGTCCACTACCCGTCACTGTATGCCATGTACTGCCTGCTGGTTACAGTAAAGAACCCGTTACAGAGAATTCCAGTGTCCGTGCTTTCTTACGAACTGTATTTATCCGCATCTTAAGGTAACCGCAGCTGCCTCAGAGCATCTTGCGCAGCTTCTGGCTCCGGGGATCACTGCTCAGCCTGTGGGGAGCGTTCCATCTTGCTGCATTCCATCCCCAGGAGGCCCTGCAGCGCCGGTAATGTTACCGGAATTCTCATAGGTGGCGTCACGAAAACAAATTAACCCTAATCTGTTCAACCCATGACGTCTCTCTTTTTGATCTGTACCACCGGGCCCCACTACCGGCAGGCGCGGCACCCCGTGACAAGGAGGAAGACGAAACGCCTGTCCCCCGGAGTCCCGGCCACGGTGAGTCAGGCTCATTTTTTAATATACACTGCATTTGACTGTCCATCACCTCTCAGTGCTGAAGCTGGTGCTGAGAGGAGGGTGGGGAAGCAGCGCATATTAAATTAGTCTAAGTATACACCCCCATCAATGTATATGCCCCCCTTGCTGCCACACACAAAAATAATAACCAATGTTAACTTACCTCTTCTTCGCTCCCCTCAGTCTCTCTCTGCTTGCCACGCTTCGAGTCCTAAGTCCTCCTGTGTCCCCGGTTCATCCAATCATGTAATCTGGGCGGGGAGTGATGATGATTCCTACCAGATTACCATCTGTTTCTATAGTGAGGTCACTTGTACATTACACATATCTTTGTGTTAAAGCGTTTGGAAGGGGTTGGCCACAGTTCACTGTCATGGGAGACCTCTCAGTTTAGGGAAAATAGGATACCTTGCAATTCACAGTAAATTTTGTGGTAATTGAAGTTTTGGAAAAAGTTCACCAAGTCGGGTGGATTTGAATTTCAATAGGTTCATTCATTTCTAGCTAAAAGCGATTTGTCTTAAGGCTACTTCACACGCACGATATCGTTGAACAATATCGTTAGCTATGTCACGTGACCGTGATTGTTTCAACATCGTTAGTGCGTTGTCACATGCATGGATATCGTTAACGATCTTACATTTGGCAACGCGCCAGCTACTTGAGAAGAACTAGTGAACGATGTAAAACAGTGGCAGGAATAGGAGAATTGTGAACGACATTGTTCAAAAAGGTGTCACACTGAATGATGTTGCTTTTTCAGAGAATGTTAATTGGACGACGAACTGATAGATTTGAGGTCCGGATCTCAAATTTTTGATGAACGATCCAACGATTTCTCATTTCAAGATCGTATGTTTACACGCAACGATGCACAAACGACATCAAACGATCTAAAAAGCGTGACGATTCAACATATCGTAGCGTGTGAAGTAGCCTTTAGCCAGATTTTACTAGACAGAGTGTAAGGTGCCCACATTTTGGAACCAACAGGCTTCTGAGATATTAATCATGTGCTGTCCATCAACATTATATAGTAATAGTAATTCGTATGTAATATCTTTTGGCTGAAAGTAATAGCATTAGCTTTTAAATTGCCTGATCACTAATAATCACTAATACATTATTCTAAAAATAGTATTTTTTTTCTTTTATGAATCAGCAGGGAGAGAGGTGTAAGTGGATAGTTTGTATCCGGAGGCACAGTATGAAATCATTTCTAGTCGAAACCATATCTATAATTAGAACCAATACTGGCCTATGGGTTATATTGAGCAAGCTAACATTCCAAAGCAAAACGGAAGGTCATGTCATTCCAGGACAGTGTGACATCTTCTGTCTCCTTCCGTTCCACCTTTAGTGACACTGTATTCTCCCATGAAATGTCAAACACTCAATGTGCTGATTTTATCTGTGAATATCAGCATAACACGTGACCTCTTTTTTTTCTGAAGCTGATTACATGAAATCAGAAAATTGCTATGTAGTACTGACACATTTCCTAATAAAAATTTAGTGGTTAAAAAAAAGAAACATATTACACACAATTGGACAACAACTCACATTTTCTATGTGATGGTTGGAAGACAGGAAATGCAACTAAAGCAGAGGTGGGCAATAATTTTCTCAAGGGACCACATGAGAGACCATAACTGTTGTGAAGGGAATTCTGCAGAATATTATTATCATCGTTTTTAAATTTTATTGCTTAATATTGACCAGAATTCAGTAGGGTTACTCGATGCGACTGCTAATACATCTTATGATATGGCTAGTGACTTTCCACATAGTTTTCATCTATGCACTTAATCCACTTTCATTTTATTCAAGTCAAGTTCTTGCTTTGTTCCATCTTGTTGGATTCTTGATGTCAAATGTCAGTATCATCTTATGGAAGTGAGTGTTCCTACTGATCACATACATCTCTTCCACAATCATGATCACATCTTTCTGTGCATCCTTCCACATATTCGTTCTGTTCATATGTTTAAAACTGTCCCCAAATTTATTCAAATGCCCTCCTGTTTGTGTCTTCCAGGGTCTATTGCAGTCTTTCCTTCCAATTTTTGTCCACCCTATCACATTGTGGAACACCAGCATTGGCACTCTCAGTCATATGAGTTCCTTTCCCCTGAGCTCTGTACCAGTTCCCATCACCTGCATAAAACGATCCACTGTTCTCTTCTCTTTCTGGGTGATACCCCTCTGACTTCTTCTGTGTTCCCTACTCCCGTAGGGATACAGTCAGCATTTTAATAACAGATATACAGAAATGGAGTTGTTGCACTAAACATATTCCAACCTCCCACTGAAAACTACTTATCCTGTTAGTCCCATTGTGGTTCCGAAGTCCACAAACCTGGCTCTTGATAATGGCATTGTCATACCATCAGCTATCATCTTGTCATACTCACAATAAACAAACTCAACTACACAAACCTGGCTCTTGATAATGGCTTGTCATACCATCAGCTATCATCTTGTCATACTCACAATAAACAAACTCAAGTACACCACGTTCCACTAAGTCACATAACTGATGATGTTTTACGTCAATGTGCTTAGTCCTTGCAGTAATCTTCTCACTGCTGGCAAGTTTAATACATCCTTAGTTGTCCTCATAGATAACTGTTGGCTGAGCTCGTGGCTTGCCAAAATCTTTCAAAAGTTGTTTCAACCAAATTACTTCTTGACTTGCATAAGCGCAAACATATATTAAGCGTCTGTACAAAACAATGCAATTGACACTTTGGCTCCTGAACCCAGAAATTGAAATTTCTCCTAACTGAACAAGTAACCACTTTTTGATTTCCAATCACTTGAATCTCCAGCCCAATCTGCATCCACATAACCTCTGAGAGTAAGATCTCCTGATGCAGATATCTTAAGATTTAGCATTTGAGTTTCTTTAAAATATTGCAGAATTTAATTGCATTCCAGTCTCTTTGGTGTGGCTTGCTTACACGTCGGCAGAGAATTACGACTGTGACTGTAATATCTGGATGAGTTGTGGTTGCATGTACAGAAGCGCCCCCACTGCTTTTCTGTAACTTTCATACAGATCTTCTTCTCCTTCAAACTTTAAGTAAGATGGATCCATTGGTGTTGACGCACCTTTGGCTTCTGACATTCTAATCTGGTTTAGGATTGCGGAAATTTTAGAACTTTGGTTAAGAAGAAAACTCCCATCTTCCTTTCTCTGGATTTGGATTCCCAAATAATATGTCACAATTGCAAGGTCCTTAGTGTCAAAGTGCTGGTTGAGAATTTCACCTAGCTTTTCAATTTCTTTTTCATTTTGATGAGACATAATTACATCGTCTGCATATAGAAAATACGTCCACACCTTTGCTACATTTTTCGTATCCCTCAGGTTGGCTCATGTACAACTCTTCTTCAATGTCAACATGTAGGAAGGCTGTTTTGATATCAAAATGTCTCACTGTTATCTGTTGAACTGCAGCTACGGACATTAAGGGCGAAGTCACCACACAGATATCTGTGCAGATATTGTTCACAGATCTCTGGTTGCAGTGAAATCATGGACACATTGTTCCATTTGTATACGGCCACAAAATGGAACAATGTGTCCATGAATTTCACTGCTATCAGAGATCTGCGAACAATATCTGCACAGATATCTGTTAGCGCCCACTACGTAGGTGCCACAAAAGGGATGCTGCACCCAGAAAAGCGGTGTAGTCACCCCACTGCAATTGGAAACAATGGTCACTAGATGGAACCCTAGAGTAACACCCACACACTAGAAAGGTAGGTGGGAGGGACCCCGGGAGGGAATATAATCACATCTAGGGGGAACCTGAGAAAGAAGCTGAGTCGAGTTAGTGAGAGATGGAGTAAGAGCTGGTGCAAGGAGGGATCTCCTCAGCTGAGGAGCCCAGAAAGTACAGATCCCAGAGGAACAAGGGAAGGAACTGAGGCTCAGCAGAAGAGCTAGTTCAAAGGAAGGAAACCGGGTACCGGAGCCCGCAACTGTGAGATCCTACACGGCTCACAGAGAATCCAAAGAACGGGGATATTATAGATACAGCCCCAGTCTCCTGAGTGAGTCAAGAGAAGGGAGCCAAAAGCTAGGAGCAGAGGCCACTGCTTAGTTTAAGAGAAGGTTGTCCCGGAGACCGCAAAGGAGGGAGAGAGAAAGGAAGAGAAAAGCAGCTGGAGGTCCGATGATCTTTAGGAGTCAGACTTCACCGCCACTGGGAGGCAAGGAAAGAAAGAAAAAGAAAGGAGCACAAGGAGGGATCTATCTAGCAGCCAGAAGTTCCAATTGCAATATCCAGAGCATTTGTCATAATACCATCTGTGAACTGCTGAACTGTATGACTTTGGCGAAGTTTTCAGTAAATTTACCCGGTGAAGTGAAGTATTGACTCTGCTGCATACTTTCCCACATAAACTGCTTTCTTACAGCATCGCTGCCCCGGCGGTCCAGTCCCGCCTGTGGGACTAATCCATCTAAGCCGCAATACCATCGACCACCGGTGGGCATCACCAGACTCAGCAGGTGGCGTCACAAAGCCAAATTGTAAATAGTAGATTCCATATTTATTTTAGCTGACCCCCAGGGCCACGGCCTTGGGCAGGCCACCCGTGATATCCCCCAAGACAGAACTGAACCAAAGGGCCCGAGAGCTGTGTACCCAAGCCTTGGGTGCGCGTCAGCTGAGTGTGTGATGTGGCCCTAAAGTTCTTAATGTGGTTTGCTTTGCAACTGGAGAAAATGTAGTATCATAACCTTCATCTTACTTTTGAGAGTATCCTTTTGTGACAAATCTTGCCTTAAATCAGTGAACTTACCTTCTGAGTCATATTTGTTTTTGAAGACCTACTTACATCCGATAGTCCGATAGCTCTTTTTCCTTGTGGTAGCTCAGTAAGCTCCCATGTCTGGAGTTGGTGAAGGGACTCCATCTCTTCATTAGCAGCATTTATCCACTTCTGCTTCTCGTGGACAGGCAGTTTTTGCATCTCTTGCTATCACTCTGGCTCTGGTTCAGAAAGTGTTCTGACCACTTAAGAAAGGCGTCTAGCTGGGAAACCTTTGTTTGATCTTTCTGATCTCCAGACTGGAGGTTGACTTGTTTCTTCTGTTTCTTCCTTGGTGGCTTCAGAACTTATCCAGACTTCATTGTTTTCCTTTTTGGTGTCTGGATTTTTTAATTGAGATCCTTGTACTTGTTTCTTGGGTTGAATGACTGGTGTAACTTCATGGAATTTGAGCGATACAGAGTTCTCATAAATCACTACATCTCTACTGATTGTTACCGTTTGGTCTCTGGGTGCAGGATTCTGTATCCCTTTTGAGTATCGCTACAGCCCTCCAGGACTCCTTGCTTTGCACGTGATTCCCACTTGGAACATTTTTTTTGGGAAAATGCACACGTTTTGCTTCCAAATATCCTGAGGTGCTTGAGGTTAGGCTTCTTGTAATTCCATAGCTCATATGGAGTTTTATTTGTGGCTTTACCTAGTAGTCTGTTTTGAAGGTGGAAAGCTGTCATGATGGCTTCTCCCCAATATGTTGTAGGCAGATTTGCTTCAAACAACATACTTCTTCCAAAGAGAGTGTGGTTCATTCTCTCCGCAAGGCCATTCTGTTCTGGGTTGTATGGAATGGTAGTCTGGAACACGATTTCATTCATTTTCAAAGTGGCTTGCACCTTACCACTTGTATATAATTGTATATATGTTCCATTATCTGCACTATTGGCATTCTTCCAAGTTTGTTAAACACTACAACAAGATATTCTTCAAGTTTCTGTGGAACTTCATCCTTACTGTCAAGCAGGTAGGTGACTGTATATCTGGAGTAGTCATCAATAAATGTGAGAAAATGTCTTTGAACACTCATTGGTCCGCATACATCTGTATGTATCAAATCCAGTGATTGTGCAGATCTAGTGTGCTTATTTTAGGAAAGGATTTTCTGGACATTTTCGTTAGGCAAAGTGGGTCACAAGATAGATTTGACGGGCTCTGAAAAGTCCAAAATTGTGAGATGTCTTGCAGAGGGATGCAGCAGTCTTGAAATTGCCAATCGTTTGAAGCGTGATCACCGAACAATCAAGCGTTTCATGGCAAATAGCCAATAGGGTCACAAGAAGCATGTTGGGCAAAAAAGGTGCAAATAACTGCCCATGAATTGAGGAAAATCAAGTGTGAAGCTGCCAAGATGCCAATTTGCCACCAGTTTTGCCATATTTCAGAGCTGAAAAATTACTGGAGTATCAAAAAGGATGAGAGAACATTATGCATTTTTCTCTCATCCACAAGTTTGCCTTTAACATATTCTAGTGTGAGCTCATCATCTGGCCATGCATCTAGTGCAGTTAAAGTGTTCATAACTTTCTGGAAGACCACTTAGTAGAAGTGCAGCAATATAAAAGTCTTTAATATCTTCTCCAATACCCCTGAGACGCTTCACAATCTCTAGGGTGTTTTATATGTAGTTCCGCATATTCTATCCATCACTTATCTTAGACTGGTACAGCTTTCTCATTAGATAAAGCTTATTGCTGAGATTTGATCTTTCATGCACTCTCTATAACTCATCCCACATCTCCTTTGCAGTTGCACACTTGCATATATGCACAATCTGATCATCATCTACACTGAGGGGACAGTGCTTTGTGCTTTCTGATTCTTCTCTAGTCAATCATCTGGTAATGGATGAGGCACTTGTTCTTGAGTATATTTCCACGTACCTTCTCTGATGAGCAGCATCTTCACCTTGAATTTCCAGGACAAGTAGTTCTGATTAGTGAGGTATTGCACTGTTAACTTGATAGCATTGCTGCTAGTGGACATCTTCTAGGTTGCCTTATGCTGCTTTTAGTGACGGTCCGGAGTGAACCGTGTAAAAGAACTGTACTGTGAAGTGCTTGTACTGAGAAAGAACTCCTAGTAAACCCGGTGAACCCTGCTTTAGTCTCCTGTGTGATTCCTGCATGCAGGACTTTATTACAACTTTTCACCCTGTCAGGAGCTGCCCGACCCACGGCGGGCTCATCCATCTAGCTGATGCACCATCCATCCATCCTCCTGGTGGGAACAGCAGCAGCGGTGGTCACCTCACTGACCACAACCCCTGGGTAACGTCACGACATCCCCTGTAAATATTCCCTTTTACTTGTGGCTGGGACACGGTCCAGACCAAGACCCCATGATAACCCCTATGATACCCCGGTCCGGTGACCGAGTACCCCGTCCCAGTGGGCTCCACACACTGATATGAACACAGCCAATACCAGTAAGAATTAATTAAATGTTTATTATTTACAACACATAAAAAAGCACAGTACCATTCCTGTGGTGAACTATAACTCCCAGCATGCCATAGGATCTGCAGGACATACTGGGAGTTTTAGTTCTCCCATGACATCTTAAAGCAGCACTCCAGGGTTATTTTTCTGTGCTGGAGTGGTGCTTTAAATATAAGCCCCTGTGCTCCCATTCCTATACTCACCCTCCAGCGTCTTTATATGGATCTTTACTGACACCACACTGGTTCAGGCAGCACCATCTTCTGCCCTTAGCTTCTAACATAATAGCATACTATTATATATAATAACACCAAATATTATAGTATGCTATATCTGTTATTAAATATTTTACCACAGTTTATTGCTTCAAATATTTTTTTCCACTATTTTCCACCTCTAAAACCTGAATGCGTCTTATGGTCCGATGAGTCTTATAGTCTGAAAAATACGGTATATTGTGGAGCTGTGTATACTGGGTGTAATTGTCCATATATGCACCTATTGATGTATGGGGTTTAGATATATCATTATAATTTAAAAAGAGAAAACACAGTAGTTTGACAATAAATGGCTTCATCCAACCACTAACCATGAGTGGAAAAAAAATTTGTGTTATCATTCATATTTCTGAAAAAAAGGCCAATAAAGCAAAAAATCTGCTGGGGTATGTAAACTTTTAAGCACAACTGTACACTACACAGGATACTCTAGGGCTGAGGCAAAACATTAGATAATGATTATACTCGCTCTTCCCTAATCCTAGTATATGGTACTCGCCGAATAGTAACGATATTCAGCTTCTCACTACTCGCCGAGTCTCTTGTGATTACTTTGGAGTAGCGAGTAGTCTTTTTACTTTCGCAGTGTATCTATATATACAGTGCGAAAGTACACTAAAAGTGAAGAAAAGTTGTTAACAAACAAAAAACCATCATACTCCCCTTCCGATGCCTGCACCGGGACCGAAAAACTCACCTCCGATGTGCGGCAAGGACCTGCCAGTCTGATAGCCAATCAGATGGCTGGGAGCGATCTGGCCATCAGATGGCCGGACGTCACAAACCATGTGATCGCTATCAGCCCATCCATGATCTTGAAGCCAAAGAATTGCCCAGGTGGCTGGTAGCGATCACGAGATTTGTGACGTTCGGCCATCTGATAGCCAATCAGATGGATGGGAGCGATCTGGCCAATCAGACTGGTAGGTCCTTGCCGCACATCGGAGGTGAAGTTTTCCGGTCCCGGTGCAGGCATCGGAAGGTGAGTATGATGTTTTTTTTTTATATATTAACAACTTTTCTTCACTTTTAGTGTACTTTCACAGTGTATATATAGATACACTGCGAAAGTGCTCGCATTTCAATCTGACTCGCTATACTCGCAATGAGTACCGAGTACCGGGACCTACTCGTTGCGAGTATAGCGAGTCCGATTACTTCAGTACTTGCTCATCCCTAGATAGGATATATCATATGTATATACTATTTACCTCATTTCCATATATCCTATTTACTGTATATTTCTCAGCCCTAGTTTATCCTGTTTAATGTATATATACACTGGGGCTAAGGTTATACAGTACATTAGATAGGATATACTGATGCTGGAGCAGTATATATCTAATATATATTCTTTAGCCCCATATATCCTATCTAAAGTATATTCTTGACCCACATTTATATATATATATATATATAATATATATATATATATATAATATATATTACATTTCATAGAATATATTGGGACTGAGAATATACATTAAATATGTATAGTCCCATCCTCTGTATATCTTATCTATGTAATGTACTGTGTAATCCTGAAAAGTTGACTGGAGAAACATGCATGATGCAGTGCAGTAGGCCACATCTCCTGACTCACCAAACCTGTAAGATGCAGACATGCAGTGGCTGCAGCCTGCCTAACGCCCATGTCCAGACAGTAGTCAAAGAGCCGGCGTACAGAAGATGGCATCAGCAAGTATATACATGCTCGCGGACTGTGCTATCAACAGCCGTGTGTTCGCGATCGTGGCTGCGCAGCATTAGAAAATGTTAAAGGGCCAGCAGCATTTATGAATCCAGTCTAAGCAGCCATCATGCAGCTCAATGCTGCTGACCAACGTCCATCAGACCAGCGGAGCAGATGGACAGTGCAGCAAGCACAGGTTTCATGCCAGCACAACTACCCCGATAGAGGCTCTTGCTTTCCATACTTATTCCTAACAATTAGAAAAATTAATTTTGTGACTGCTCAGCTCCATTTCCTGACATGAGTTTTATGCCGACACAACTGGCCACAATATATAGGACAAGATTTGAATCTGATGCTTCTGAGCTCCATTTTCCTGACACATGCTTCACACAACCATGATACAGGCCCTTGCCTTCTATAACTAATTCCTGAATATGAAAAACATTGGTTTTGTGGCTATTCAGCTCCATTTTTCTGACACATTTTGCAGGCACGATTGCCTACAATACAGGCATTTGCTTTCCATCACTTCTTATAAAGGACAACATTTTAATCTGTCAATTCTGAAATCCATTTTCCAACAAAGGTTTAAATGCAAGCATGACTACCACTATAGAGGTTCTTGCTTTCCATTATTTCTTTTTACAGAGGACCAAAATGAAATAAATTTTTAATATAGCAATAATCGTAAAATTTCACTATCCATGTAGTCTATATTGGGCACATAAAACGCCTTTTGTTTATTCAAGTCAAAGTTCTAGTTTATTCCATCTAGCTGCTACTAATATGGATTAATATTTTGAAATATTAATTAGTTGCTTGCTCCTGGCCTAATAGATATGGACAAGTGCCAGCGTGAAAGTATGACACCAGACACAGAGTCAGATGTACACTCTCCTTGGTCAGCACCAAGTGAGTTTATTTGAACAGGCATGGACTTATAAAAACTCAGTAAGGTGCTCAGCCAGCCCTACTCAGATGTATTCATTGGTTAGTGGGTTGGATAATGGGCTAGTCCATGGGCAGATCCATGAGGTCCTCAGAGGATGAGGTCTTGATAGACTATCTCCAAGTGATGTGTTGTTCTGTGATTGGTCAGTCCTTATATGGAATTCAGCTTCCTCCCGGAACTCCCTTGTCGAACAGGCTGTAGTCATAGATCCAGTCACCATCTTGCATACCATGGCATGGTGTGATGAAACAGGAAATGGCAGCCATGTTTTAGGTCTAAAACAAGCTTATCCAATGTTAAATAATACACTCTATGGGTCATTTCTCTCAACCCCTTATGTCTTAAGGTTAATTAAGTATTTGATCCTATGCCGCCTCAACACTACAGGTAAGAATACATTTTACATAAAGCCATATCTAGTGATAGGCGAATAATAAAGTATTCTGGGTCAAATTATTTGTGTTGAATAAATCGTCCAATACTGTATTGTACCAAATAATAACCTAATGCAAGTCGATGGGAAACTCAAACATTTTTCTGGCAGATACTCCCGGGAGGTCTGGGGAGCTGTAAAAATGCTGAAATTAATGGAAAAGTGATTAAACTGAATGGGAACTGCATAGAGAAGATGCCTTCATGCATTTTGACTCACAGCTGTTTTTTTTTATATAATGTTGTCAGAGTATTACGCCACTTATGGAGTGACAATAAAAGGTACAAAACTAAACCTAAATTGGATGTTACAGAAAACATGTTAAGACACATTCTTACCTATACAATGACTTGTACAGAATATAAAGCAAAATAAAAAGGAGAAAAAAAAGTATTCCTCCCCTATAAAAAAAGTTTACATACCCAGGTAGATTTTTTGCATTCTTGGCCTTTTTTCAGAGAATATAAATGACAACGCAAAATCTTTTTTTCTACTTATGGTTAGTGGTTGGGTGAAGCCATTTATTGTCAAACTACTGTGTTTTATCTTTTTAAATCATAATGACAACCAATAACATCCAAATGACCCTGATCAAAAGTGCAATATTGTGTATTGCTCCCTCTAACATCAATGACAGCTTGAAGGCTTTTGTGGTAGTTGTGGATGAGGCTCTTTATTTTCTCAGATGGTACAGCTGCCAATTCTTCTTGGCAAAAAGCCTCAGCTCCAGTAATTTCCTGGTCTTTCTTGTATGAACTGCGTGCAGGAGTTCTCTCCAGAGTGGCTCAATGATTTTGAGGTCACTAGACTGAGATGGCCACTTCAGAAACTTCACTTTGTGCGGGTGTAGTCAATGAAGGTTGACTTGGCTTTGTGATTTGATCATTGTCATGTTGAAACGTCCACGTACGTCCCATGCGCAGCTTCCAGGCTGATGAGTGCAAATCTGCCTCAACGAGGTGAGATTTTGAATGGACCCCCAGATCAATGTCAATTGACACTCATTTTGTATTTCTTCCATTTTCTTACTATTGCACCAACAGTTGTCTTCCTCTCACCCAGCATCTTATTTATGGTTTTGTAGCCCATTCCAGCCTTGTGCAGGTATAGGATCCTTTTCCCTGACATTCTAAGGCTGGTTTCACACTGCAGTTTTTTCCCTGATTAGGTTTGATCAAGTTTGTGTGCCAAAACCAGGAGGTCTCCAAAACTCACAACAGGTATCAATCTTTCATTATAATTTTTCTCTGCAAGTTCCTCTCCTGGTTCCTCTCCTGGTTTTGACACACAAACCTGATCAAACCTGATCAGGAAAAAACTGCAGCTAAGGCTGGTTTCACACGGAAACCGGACAGCCCCGGACGGTATTTTGGCCCCATAGTATCCTATGGGGCCGGATAGAGCCGGATGACAGCTCTCTGCCATCCGGTTTCTATGTGTCTGGGAGAATTCGGTAGGAATCGGATTTTACTCCTGGACACAAAATCGGAGCATGCATCATTTTTGTGTCCGGGGAGAAAAATCTGCCCAAATTGAATCCTCCTGGATTCTCCCAAATCCTCCCAGATCCGGGGCAATCCAGCACTCCCTAACATGGGAGCCTATGGGGCTGGATTGCCCCTATCCGGGAGGATCCGGGAACCAGACACCTGCGGCTGCATTTAATTTCAGGACCGCGGCTTGCTGACCGCGAGCCGCGGACCTGAATTATCTGCAATGGCAGCTGAGTCCGGCTGCACACCGGACCGGAGGGCATATTTAACCCTCCGGTTCTGTGTGCTGATCGGGTCCGGGGCTGTCAGGTTCATCCCTATCATACCCACCACACAATATGATTCCTTAACAGCCCCCACACATATTATGATTCTCCAACAGCTCCACAGTTTGATTGTCTCAACAGACCCACACACACCGAGTATGATGGACCTCACAAGCATCCACTCACAATATAATGGACCCACAGCCCCATACTGACAGAAAAATGACCCACTGAGGTCCTCACGCAGCATTGTGTCCCCAAGGGCAATAGTTTCTAACAAAAGATAAGTAAAAACAGTGGTAGCGCTCAATTGAAGATGTTGTATACAGGCACAACACCTATGTAGCCATGAAAAGCTGCTGTCCTGTAGGCTGGAGGAAAGGGTTCTTCTAGACATATTGGCAAAAATGGAATATATCACCCAAAGTTGATATGTGCTGTGAGAATGAAGAGTCCTGGGGTTTCAAATAGGTTTTTATTAATAATAACACCATGGCACTTTCCAGTCTTGTTATTGTTCCTATTAAGAATTATAATTGCCCAAAATCTCTTGCTATGCTGAAAAAATAAGGTTTACCTTCACTGGAACTAAAAACAAAACCAAAACATTATTTCTACCTCTCCAAATTGTACAGGTGGCAAGATGAATTCAGGTAGGTTACTGTCTCCTGACATTCACCAAATCCACACTCACCTATCAGACTGCCAGATAGAGAATAGTGATTCATTACTCAACAGAAATTATTTTCGCTGCTCTAAAATCTAGTGGTGTCATGCTTCACATCACTCCATCAGACACTTGTCATTACGCTGGGTGATTAAGAGCTTGCAGGAAACTGCTTGGGCATGGAAATACGTGCCAAGATATTCCCCATGCACATCTTTTGTCCTGATGCTATTGCAAGAGGTGGTTTGAAATTCTGCAATTAACAATTTAGAAGAGCGTTTATGACTTTTAAGCACTATGCACCTCAGCATTTCGTGACCCTGCTCCGCAATGTTACATGGTTTGCCACATTTTGGCTAGGTTGCTGTGGTTCCTAAATGCTTACACTTTTAAATGACAACAGTATTAAGCTAGGGTCACACTTGGTATGATTTTTTTGGTGCCTTAAAAATAAGCATGTGTTTCTGCATGCTTTTTTCATTTCTGCATGGGTTTTTTTAGGTGCCTTAAGCCACCCATGCGTTTTTACATGCGTTCATGAACTTTTTTTGGTGCTGTTTTAAAAGCGCTTGTGTTTTTTAACATGGGCCCCTATGGAATACGCATGCGTTTTTTTAACATGGGCCCCTATGGAAAACGCATGCGTTTTTGGATGGTACTAAATGGTACTAATGTACCATTGCGTTTTTGCATGCGTTTTTGATGGCAGCTACTCACATAAGTGCAAAAACGCATGCCAAAAATGCATGGCACTTTAGGCATGCGTTTTTGCTATTAGGGCATGCATTTTTTGCATGGGCCTATGGGTGTGTTTTACATGTGTTTTTAAAAACGCAGGTCTCCAAAAAAGCATGTAAATTCTGCAAGTGTGACCTTAGCCTTAATTGTGCAATATTTAGGATGAAGGAAATTTTATGAACAGATTTTTTTTATTAAGCTATATTGAAACAAATGGCTGCACATACACTTTTTACACTTTTAAAATAATATTTTAATCTTTTTTATTACAAAGATCGCAAAGCAAAGGTTGCTTTATGTACTCTTATTGGAATGAGTTTGTGCTATCATGGTTGAATAGGTTAACTACCAGGGGTGTAACAATCACGGTCGCGGGGGTCCTCGGCAGTGACAGGGCCCGAGCTTATAAGGGGCCAGTGCCACCAGCTGCTCCCTGCACCTACCGATCCCACCGCCCGCTTCACAATGGATGTCCATCTCAGAGGACGCATATCCATGAGACCGCGTGGCAGAACACGTCGCTTTGGGGCCTGTGTGTCAGGGAGAGGAGCGGAGGGGGAAGCCTCCTGCTTCCAACTACTGCCAGCCCCGCCTCTCCCCTCGCTTCCTCTTACCAGCCGGGTTTCCTTGTGCGTTCCACTGTGGAACGCATACATCAAACTGGTGCCGTCTCCTCTACAATAGTAGGTGGCAGTTCCTGCTTTTATGGGTTCGACAGTGGAGCGAACACTGGCACCGCAGCCTCCTGAGTCTTCATTAAAGGAGACCAGAGCAGCGGGGAATGGGAGAGGTAAGTCCAGATTTATTTTTTTGAGTACATGGTGGCCAGAGGACTATGGGGGGAGGAAGGGGGTATATTTTACAGTATGGAAGATTATGAGGTTGCATGAAATGGAGAGATGAGGCTGTACTATATGAGGCTACACTATATGGAGAGAGGCGGCTGCACTATATGGTTAAAGAAGGCTGCACTATATGGAGAGATGAGGCCACACTAGATGAGCCTGCACTATATGGAGAGAGGAGGCTGCACTACATGAGGCTGCACTATACGGTGAGAGGAGGCTGCACAATATGGAGAGAGTTTGATTCAAATACGACCTATACATACAATGAAGGGCCCTCTATCCAATATATAATTCCAACAAGAAAAACCCAGGAGTCAGGCCAAATCAAATTCAATGATACAATTTTTATTCAAAACATCAAAAACTGGTTAAAACAACAATGCACAAATGGAGCACAGAGCAGGTATACCTTTGATGAATTTCTGTACAAAAGGCTCCTTATTAAGGAATAACAAATCTAGTCTAGTGGCTAGCCCAATCCGAAGTTACACAAGGTACCAATAATTAGCAATATATTCCAGACATAATAAATGCCAGTGCACCAAACAAATACAGAGAGTACTACGTCAAGGGTAGATGGTATTACCTGCCTGTATCCGCCACCCCTAATGCGCGTTTTGCGTTAGCTTCATTCAGAGGGGGACATAAGTATATGGGAGGGGGAGAACTTTTCCAGATGGGTGGTGACCATGGCGGCCAATTTGAAGTTAGCCATTTTGGATCCAACTTCATTTGTTTCAATGGGAAGAGGGTCATGTGACACATCAAACATATTGAGAATTTTATAAGAAAATCAGTGGTGTGCTTGGTTTTAACATAGCTTTATTCTTTCATGAGTTATTTACAAGTTTATCAAACTTCTGGACAAAGTACCTCAAGGTCCGCGCTGCTGCCAAATCGATACAGAAGACCATTGTTCCCTGAGGAAGGAGCTCAGTATGTGGCTCTGAAACGTGTCGGATAATAAACCAAGTCTTCATCTTGATCCAGACATTCCGTTGTTTCTGGTGTCTTCTGTATCCATTTGGCAGCAGCGCGGACCTTGAGGTACTTTGTCCAGAAGTTTGATTAATAACCGCAGTAACCCGTGGAAGTACGGTCCCAGCAGCAGCTGCATTGCTGAGCGATCAAGCTGGTTGTGTGTGACACAACCTTATCAGGTGAGCAATTCTGATTTTTGCACCTTTAATTCTGTCTAAAGAGATAAGACCCCATTGTGTATTCTCAACCCTCTAGATATTTACAAATTTATGACCATTTATAAAATGTGTTCAAAGTGCTGCCCATTGTGTTGCACTGTCAATTCAACCCTCCCCATTTTATTTAAGTGTATCCATATAAATGGCACACCCTGTATAAATATGTTACATAGGACCGGTTAAAAGACAGGCAAAGAGAGATGCAAACACTGATGGCACATGATGTTAACTACACAGCATCTGGGCAGATTAAGACATAACAGCTGTTTCAACAACTGCAATCATTATAGGTACAGGTAACACAAACCCTAAATCCTAGTTCGTACCTTAACCATATATCTACATGCACCAAGTAGTATAATGACTAAGTAACTTGGGGAGGTTAGGACCAAAGAGTTAATAGGGAAATAAAATGTATAAAAGTAGATGCAGAATCCCCGCTGTTGAAATAGTAATATTCAGGTCATGCCCAAGTTGCTAATATAGCAGTGCTAGCCATGTCAGGGAGGAGCCCTGACATGTGTTTCATCCTTCCCCAGGGTGCTGTGGAATGAGTGTGCCAGTGCTGGATAGTCTTTTATGAGGACCATAGATGAGATGTGGCCTATCGCGGCGCATGCGACACACCTGCCGTCAGTTAGCAGTGACTGCGAATGCAGTCTGAAGCAGCATTTTGAAAGGAGGAAATTTTCCGATGAAGTCATGTACTCTGGGGCACCACCTCTTCAAGACCGCGTCACAGTCACATGACCGCGGAAGCACGCGCATGCGCGCTGGCCATTCTCGGCTGATCCACAAACAACTTTGGATGCTAGGCAACATAGGGGAATATATATAGTCATTATAAAATCCAAATCTCAAGTGGGGATATGTAGTCCACATTAGAAGGTTCCCTTCTATTCCGGTTAAAGAAGATGTTCTGCTCCAATCCACTGTAAGTATGTTCATATGTGTGGCAACCTCCAAACAAAGATGCAAAACTGACTAGGAAGTTAAAAAATTAAAAACACACTGTGTTAAAATGGTGAATAGATAAAGAAGACAGGAGGCATATATTTAAGCAGAACAACATATCATTAATAGAGTACCCGAATGAGAGGGTAACCAAGGCCTCAATGTTCGAGTCCATGGGACCACAGTTAAATATGGGCCAATATAACCGCCAAAAATGAGAAATAATAATAAGGACAATGGGAAAACTCCATTAGTCTTAATTAATCAGACTAGGGCACCACCCAGAAGGAAAAGTCTTACAACGTTGATGGGGAGTTAATCCCTACCATTTGTGTCATAAACAGAATGAGCTAGTCAAGATCCTAGAACGCTTAAGAACAATTCAGAGCAACAATGGGGGAATATAGACACCAGTACAGGACACAGTTAGTGTCTAAAGCAAGGGTCCCCAACTCCAGGCCTCGAGGGCCGCTAAAATTGCATGTTTTCAGGATCTGCTTAGTATTGCACAGGGCTTGGAATCATCACTTGTGCATTTGATCACATTACCACCTGTGCAATACTAAGGAAATCCTGAAATCCTGCACTGTTGGCGGCCCTCGAGGCCTGGAGTTGGGGACCTCTGGTCTAAAATCTAAACCAGACAGTGTCATGGGATAAAGACAAACTGTCAGGGCTGGCGGGTGAAAAAATAGCTGTAAAGGGAACAGAAAAGTAGGATGAAAAAAATCCATAGACAATGGCGATGGAGTGGGATTATCCAAGGCAGATGGTTAATCAGAAAACATAGGTTGAGGTGTGTAAAGGGAGTTGTTAGGCAAACCAGGAAAGTAAAGAACCTATGAAGAGACCATTGTGTAGAGTAATTTGGAGAAACTCAGTCTCTCATTTAAACTTGCCGTTGACATGGTGCCCAGTCTGTAGTTCAGTGACGCTCCATTTGGGCAAGTGCCTTTTTAAAGTCACCACCCCTCAGGCCTAAATGTACCTGATCGATGCCATGGATCTGGAGACTACTGGGGTCACAATTATGATATTGTTTAAAATGTTGCGGCAAGGTTCGAAGAGTCGACTGAACCTCAACTTCACTTGCTCCTAGGATGTCCTCTGTTCTCTGGTACATCCTCTCAGCTCCCTGGATGTGAGCCCAACATAAATGACCCCACATACACAGGTAGCATAATATACCAACCCAGCACTGCTACACGAAATATACCGTTTTGATCTGAAACTCCCTCCTCCCATCAGCACTTTGGAAGGTTTTTGCCCTGGTGATGTTCCTGCAAGAGAGACAGAAACTGCAGGAATAACAACCCCATTTCAGGCTTCCGATGTTAAAAGGGAATGTTGTCCTGTGCACATAATGGCTGTGCACAAGAGTATCCCTGAGGCTCCTACCTCTTCTTGCAGTCATTAGGGAGCGTTCTGGGAGAAATTTCCGAAGGGTTGGGTCCGTTTTGAGAACTTGCCTGTGTTTGTCGAGGATGCCTCTGATGTCATCCCACTGGTTGTAATAAGTGAATATAAACCTTACCACAAACCGCTCATTGGCTTTTGTGGGTGGTCGATGTCGCCCTTCAGCATCCTCATTTTCTGCTCCTCATGCTATAGCCCTGGGATATGAATCTCTCCTTCATGTCCACCGCACTCACGTCAAAATCCACATCATTGGAGCAAATACGTCCAAGACGTAGAAATTGTCCAGTCGGTATTGCCTCAATTATGGACCTTGTGTGTGATGACGATGCATGCAGGAGAGATTTCACTGAAGTCTCCTTCCTGAATACACTCGTCCCAACATCACCTGTTGTAGGGATCATGATTTTGATATCCAAAAAGTCAATACTTTCAGAGTGATATTTATATGTCAGGTTGATGTTGAGACATTTTTTACATTCAGGAATTTATTATTTCTCATTTTTGGCGGTCATATTGGCCCATATTTAACTGTGGTCCCATGGACTCGACCCTTGAGGACTTGGTTACTCTCCCATTTGGGTATTCTATTAATGATATGTTGTTCTGCTTAAATATATGCCCCCTGCCTTCTTTGTCTAGTCAGCATTTTTACATAGTGTGTTTTTAATTTTTCACTTCCTAGTCACTTTTGCATCTCTGTTTGGAGGTTGCCACTCATGTGGACGTACTTGCAGTGGATTGTAGGAAAACATCTTCTTGAACCGGAATAGAAGGGAACCATCTAATGTGGACTACATATCCCCACTTGAGATCTGGATTTTGTAGTGACTATTTACATTACCTGTTATGGTATGATATGTTTTTCATCATTTTATTGGAAGATGTATGTATTTTTACCTTTCACATGATCCCTATTCTGGTTGTCCTAAATTGGCCTCCATTCCACCTTAAGTCTAACCTTGGAGGCTGCTTCCATGGCAAGCTTGTGTGAGATCTCTCCGATGCGGCACACAATGAGCTAAAAAATGTTTCCCTGTGTTGCCTAGCATCTGGAGCTGTTTGTGGATCAGCCTCCCCGTTGAAAATGGCTAGCACTCATGCGCGTTCTGCCGCAGTCATGTGACTGTGATGCTGCCTTGAAGGGGTGGCGCCCCAGAGTACATGACGTCATTGGAGAATTTCCTCCTTCCGAAATGCCGCTTCAGACCGCATTTGCAGTCACCACCGACTGGCGGCAGGTGTGTCGCATGCGCCAAGATTGGTCACATCTCATCTATGGTCCTCAGAAAAGGCTCTCCAGCACTGACACACTCACTCCACAGCACCCTGAGGAAGGACGAAACACGTGTCGGGCTCCTGCCTGACATGGCTAGCACTGCTATATTAGCAGCTTGAGTATGACCTGAAAATTATTATTTCAACAGTGGGGTTTATCTTTATATATGGTTTGAAGCCTGTTTTTTGTTATAATTTTGGTTTATTAAACACATCTGCACTTGCGTTGCAAACTCAATGTCTCTTCCATTTACTTGAGTACCTCCTAACACCTGGTTGTGCGTTGTTGATATATATTGTAGTGTTTTATACTCATTTTTGCTTATGAGGTCTAGTTAACCCCCCTGCTAATTTTGGTGTACTATATGGAGAGAGGAGGCTGCATTATATGAGGCTGCACTATATGGAGAGATGAGGCTGCACTATATGAGGCTGCACTGTATAGAGATGAGGCTGCACTATATGGAGAGATGAGGCTGCACTATATGGAGAGCACAAGACTTACAAAGGGTAACTTGCAATCTCCAAAGACCTTGGCATCCCAATTTCAACAGTGTTCCACTTTATTAAGGGCCCTTTCACATCAGCGTTTTTTGAAATTCGCGGCAGATGCGGTGAAAAAACCGCATCTGCCGCGATTACTGCATCTGCTGCGATTTTCAAAAAACGCTGATGTGAAAGGGCCCTAAGAGGTTTGCCAAGCATGGAATCATCAAGAATCCCCCTGGATGTAGCAGAAAGAGGAAAATTGACAATAGATGTCTTTAAAGGTTGGTGTGAATGGTGGAGTAAAGACTACGTCAAACATCCAAAGACCTGAAGGCCAACCAGGGATAGTCTGAGGTCATGGTTTCAATAAGTACCATATGCTGCTCAATAAACCAAGCAGAGCTTTAAGGACAAAGGCCAAGGAAGAAACTATTGCTAAACAAATGGCATAATGACTGATCTTTACCAAGGAGTACCTTGATAAACCACAAACCTTATGGAAAAATGTTCTGCAGACAGATGAAACAAAAAGGAAATAGACCTTTTTGGCAAGGCAAATTAACAGTTTGTTTACAGATGGGGCAATGAATCTTAAAAGCAAAAGAACACCCTACCAACTGTTAAGCATGATGGTGCATCCATAATGCTTTAGTGTTGCTTTGCGATGTTTGGTACTGGAGGCCTTGAGCGTATCACAGGAATCATGAAATCAGAGAATTATGAAGAGATTTTAGAGAGAAATGTCCTACGCAGTGTAGGAAAACTTGGTTTGATGCAAAGATCATGGGTCTTCCAGCAAGATAATGACTCAAAACACACATTCAAAAGAACACAGGAATGATTGAAAAAATAAAATTGACGGTTTTAAAATTGCCAGCAATGAGTCCTGACCTCAATCCCATTGAAAATCTTTGGGGTGAGCTGAAATCTGCCATTAGAAAAAAGAAACCTGCAAACATTCAAGAGCTTGAAGAAACTTCAAAAGAGGAGCCATAGAAAATACCAGCTGAGAAGTGCAGGAAGCTTATAGATGGTTACAAGAAATGTTTGCAGGCTGTCACCAATGCCAAAGGGTGTGCAACTGTGGCGCCCCGCAACGAGTACGTCACAGGAGGGTATTGCAGCCAAAACTGCAGAAGCAATATTCTCTGACTCGGCAATCACACAGTTAACTCAGAGATCCATACCCTACATGCATCATCAGCATAGAGGGCCAATAAGGTCCTGGTGGGCGGAGTGTAGTGGTAGTGTGTAGTGAGAACTGAGTACAATTAGAGAGTCTGGAAAAGAAGAACTCTCCGAGACAACGTAGGAGAAGAAGCTAAACCAACGAGCTCTGCAACCTAGGAGAGGGGGCCTGCACAGTCCTGTGCAGCCCCCTGGCCATCACCCTGGCCGTCACCCCGGTTGAGCACCATTATTCCCGGCGCCTTAACAACCGATCATCCGGGCATCTACATGCGGGTTCAAAAACATCCCGTGCCCATCTACAGACGGTTTGCTGGTACCGAAGCTTGGAGTCGTTTATCACTTCTATGCGAACCAGAGGAGTGGAGGGACTGCTTTACAGGAGCACCCCACCACCTCCACACACAGTCGTCTAGCCAGCGGTGTACCCACCAAAGGACCCAAGGCTCCCCAAAGCATCTGGAACGTACACCCCGGATAGGGCATTTAAGCAGCCTCCTTGTACCTGATCTGGCATCCTGGGCGACAACGGCAACACGAGTGTAGTTAGAATGGAGGAACACCGCGGATCTCTGACAAACACTGGTCATTGCTGAGTCCACCCGGTCCACTACCCGTAACTGTATGCCATGTACTGCCTGCTGGTTACAGTAAAGAACCCGTTATAGAGACTTACAGTGTCCGTGCCTTCTTATGAACTGTCTATCTGCATACTAAGGTAACCGCAGCTGCCTCAGAACATCTTGTGCAGCTCCTGGCTCCAGGGATAATCGCTCAGCCTGTGGGGAGCGTTCCATCTTGCTGCATTCCACCCCCCGGAGGCCCTGCAGCGCCGGTAAAGTTACCGGAACTCTCATAGGTGGCGTCACGAAACAAATTAACCCCTAATCTGTTCAGCCCATGACGTCTCTCTTTTTTGATCTGTACCACCGGGCCTCACTACCGGCAGGCGCGGCACCCCGTGACAAGGACTTACAGTGTCCGTGCCTTCTTATGAACTGTCTATCTGCATACTAAGGTAACCGCAGCTGCCTCAGAACATCTTGTGCAGCTCCTGGCTCCAGGGATAATCGCTCAGCCTGTGGGGAGCGTTTCATCTTGCTGCATTCCACCCCCCGGAGGCCCTGCAGCGCCGGTAAAGTTACCGGAACTCTCATAGGTGGCGTCATGAAACAAATTAACCCCTAATCTGTTCAGCCCATGACGTCTCTCTTTTTTGATCTGTACCACCGGGCCTCACTACCGGCAGGCGCGGCACCCCGTGACAAGGACTTACAGTGTCCGTGCCTTCTTATGAACTGTCTATCTGCATACTAAGGTAACCGCAGCTGCCTCAGAGCATCTTGTGCAGCTCCTGGCTCCAGGGATAATCGCTCAGCCTGTGGGGAGCGTTTCATCTTGCTGCATTCCACCCCCCGGAGGCCCTGCAGCGCCAATAAAGTTACCGGAACTCTCATAGGTGGCGTCACGAAACAAAATAACCCCTAATCTGTTCAGCCCATGACGTCTCTCTTTTTTGATCTGTACCACCGGGCCTCACTACCGGCAGGCGCGGCACCCCGTGACAAGGAGGAAGACGAAATGCCTGTCCCCCGGAGTCCCGGCCACGGTGAGTCACAACCAAGTATTAATTATGGGTGCCTTTATTGCTGCACATGCTGTCTATTCTGTTCCTTCTTTGAAATCGCAATATGTAAGTTTACAAAATGTTTTATTGTTGTATTAATTTGGACCACTAATGAAAAAATCTTGAGGATATAACTTTGGTACATTTCCATTTATTGTTGAAGATGTTGTACATTTTATGAAAAAAATGAAGAGTGCTGTCACGGCAAAACACCTGATTCTTATCTCGTTAATGGAGGGAGGAATAACAGACAACCAAGTCTTAGTTTGCTGTATCAAAATATTCCTAAAGGGGAGGCACCCCAACAGGTTTATTATATAGACAGATGCTAATACATGAGTTAATCAAGCTTCAAAGTCATTGGTTACATTCTTAATTCTTCACAATGATTGGTTCCCCAACAATATCTGATTCATGGTGATTGGCTCCTTATGATGTAAAGAGTTGGCAGAGTATATGGCCAGATGGGGGCCATGTTTACATGTTCTTACTCAAAAACAACTTACATAATGGCTACTTTACACACCAACTTATCTGTCCAACTTCTGACCAACTTGCTGGTTGCAGTGAAATCATGGACACATTGTTCCATTTGTACACAGTCACAAAATGGAGCAATGTGTCCATGATTTCACTGCAACCAGCAAGTTGGTCAGAAGTTGGACAGATAAGTTGGTGTGTGTAAAGCGGCCCTTAGAGCTCTGGACGCCATCTTAGGAGTCATACATATATTTATGTATGTATATTCAGTAAATCAAACAATTACTTATTAAAGCAATTACTCAGTAATGTCAGATAACTGCCCTGACAGTGCCAATAATGGTGGGAAGCATTGTATATGTGCCAAAGAAACAAATTACAAGCTGATACTTTATTCCAACCTGTAAAGTATTTAAAGATTACAATTTTTCTTTAAAGTGATCCTGACCTCACAAACTGACCCCCCCACATCTTTAGACCTGTCCCTGCACCCCCTCTTATATTTCTAGCCATCCCTTTTGCAGAAAAAAATCGATTTTGTAAAGTAGAGAAAGAGTTATATTTACTTCCTCCTGTGTGAGTTCTCTGTTTCTGAGAAAGCCGCAAATAGGCATGCCTGTCTGCTGCTGCCATGTAATTATGCACTCTGCTTCAGCCTTGGTAAGAGTCTGGCCGCATCATGAAAGGGGGCGGGGCTCTGGCATGACGCGATTTATCCCCGCCCCTTTCATGACACGGTCAGGCTCTTAGCAAGCAGAGAGGGGCGTGCATAATTGCAAGGCAGCAGCAGACAGGCACGCCTATTGCGGCTTCCACAGAAACAGAGAACTCACACAGGAGGAAGTACCGTAAATATAACTTTTTCTCTACTTTACAAAATTGATTTTTTTCTTCAAAAGGGATGGCTAGAAATGATAAGAGGGGTGCAGGGACAGGTCTAAAGATAAGGGGGGGTCAGTTTGTGAGTTCAGGATCACTTTAAAGAGGTTTTCCACTACTAAAGTGATCTCTTTCTTTTTTCCCAACTTTTCCTAATACTTTCCTAATAAACTTTTGTTATCAATTTTGCATCATATAAGCTTATACGGCAGGGCAGAAAAGTGTCAGTTTTTAATATAGATCCTGTTCTTTTTTAAACTTTTTTCAATAAATAATTGAAGTTATATCACTGGATGGTTGTGCAGTGAAAATACCTTTAAGAATTTCTTCCTCTCTGGATCGCTGCATTCACCAATGGTATGAGCACTCAACAGTAACAGTCTTCCCTTCATTCCACCAGCTATGTTGTAAGCTTATCTTATCTAATATAACCTTCTCTATCTATTAGAGATGGTGTGAAAAGATTCACAGGACTCAGTCCGGTGGCCTGATCAGTAATCGGTGGCCATTGTGTGGGAGCCATGAGAATTGCCTCTTACCTGATGGCATTCCTGACTCTTTTGATTAGCTGCACTGGTGTGATATAATTATTGCAAACATTTGCTGTCATATCAGGCTTACTATCTAAAGAAGAGCTGCAGATGCTGTCAGGTAAAAGGTAGTTTGCAAGGTTTCTATTCAACAGCCATACATCACTACCCTCGCAGGTGAACCCGATCCTTCAAATGGTTCACACCATCTCTTATGGTGGGGTTACACGTCCCGATATCATGGCGATATCGGAGCCAACGACGCGGGAGCGCGCATTTAGTGCACGTTTCTCCCTGCATCGTATCGGCAGTTTACACGCCGCGATATCGGGATGCAACGTCCCTACGATGTGTACGCCCACCAACCCAGGAACGACCATTTAACATGGGAGTGAATGGGTGACGTCAGCGTACACATCGTAGTTGGGCTATCAGACGCTGCGATGCTGCTACAACGGCCATGCGATATCGGGGAGTTGAATAGCTCTGCTATTCAACTCCGATATCGTTTTGGCATCGTTCCAGCATCGCGTTGTACGCTCAAACCGTACAACGCGCAAACGATATCGGCTCCAACTCGCGACCCACGTGACTTTTGTCGGAGTTGGACGCCGATATCGCGGCGTGTAAACCCACCATAAGACAAATACAAGGTAGACACAGATTTTACAGTATCTAATTACAGTATCTATCTATCTATCTATCTATCTATCTATCTATCTATCTATCTATCTAACTTCAGCTTTCTCTCTATTCTTTACAGTATGATTTAGTAATCACTGTTTAAATGAGTACTGCTCAAATTGGGACCCAAGCTTTCACAAAAACAGGGTATCCTCGATAGACACATGGCAATGCCATCTGGAGAAAATAAATGAAGACCTTACTCATTGAGTTTGCTATCTCTGCAAACACATAAAAGTAATGGAAAGGCACCATTAATAAAAATGGTGACTTCATGAGGGAATGCGCATCTTATTAAAAGATACTCTTTTATTTGGTCACTAAAAGGTTAATGAAAGCTTGTAGTGAAATGGGAGGTGCGCTGTGAACATCTGTTTGCGCGCCTATAGAATACGAACGGTGATTGGTTAAGACAGGGCGGGAAGAGTGGGGGCCAGTACTATATAAGGTGACGGTTCCTGTCAGGAACGTCACTTTACCTCAGGAGTTTGAAGAAGCATATGAACATGGAGGAGCTGTTGGGCCGTTTGCTTGATAGGGCAAGCTCTGGAGGGGGAAGAGAGTGGCTGCTCCGTTGTTTGGCAGAGGATTCTTCAGCTGTGGCAGCGCAGGTGTCAGCAACCCCGGATCCTTTGGAGGAAGGGGAAGTCCGGGAGGATGAGAGGGCCCCCTGGCACAGTGAGAGGTCCAGGAGGACTCGGCCTCCTTCTCCTTCACCTCCCCCAGCCGGGAATAGAAGGAGTCAAGGCCGGAAGAGGCCGGCATTGTCTACACATCAGGAAGGGGCGGGACATGTTCCGCGTGGCCCTGGAAGGGGTCGGGCCCCGGTGAATCAGCCAGTTCCGGTGCCGGCTGCGCACGGTTCAGATGTAGGAGACGTGAGAAACGGGCAGGTAGCGTCTGAACTGATTCCTCAAGAGGCAGTACCTAGGCCACAGCACAGGAACAGAGTTGCGGCGGCAACGGTGACGGAGGTATGGAACCCGACGGTGACTGCAGCTTCATCCAACCATGTAGGAACAGCTCTATCACAGGCTCATCAAGGGCAGCCGCCACATGATGCAACGACGTCCGGACAGGAATGGAGATTCCCTTCGCCTGACAGATCAGTGGAGGGTGAGATATCTGTGTACCCGGTGTCTGGGGTTAAGGTGTCATCATCCTCTATTGCTGATGTAGTTAATTCAGCGGTACAGGAGGCACTTAGGGGTTGGACAGGCCCGGCTGAGGGGATTGGTAGTATTGTACGACCCCCTCCCAAGGCTCAGGTTCCAGGAGCATTGTTTAAGGAGGCATTACCTTGTGAGATCTCACCGTTGGGATTTCACTTGGCCTCCTCCGTTAAAGAAAAAATTTGGGCTGGGGAGTATGTGGATCTGTTTTCACTGCTACCCAGCAAAGATTCTTTCAGACTGGATAAAGCTGAGGAGGCTGAGAAAAAGAAGGTTTTTAAGTCTTTCACTTCTTGGCTCCAAGCTTTTTTGATATATTCCGCTGTTTTATGTGAAAAGACCATTGTCCCCTGTGCTGGGCTCCTACAACACATAGATATCGTGTTGGAGGCCTATCGCCACTTTGGGGGCGTTTCATGGTTGTTATATGATGAGGGTTTTCGACAGAAATTGTCTATTCACCCCTCATTGAAATGGGGGGTGAAAGATGTAGGTTTGTGGTTGCAGGTAATGCTTCCACAGCGACAACCCTCTGTAGCGAGGCAGCCTGTTTCTCAGCAAATTAGAAAGGGCTTATGCTTCGCGTTCAATGAGTCCTCCTGCAAGTGGCTCCACAATTGTCGTTACAAGCATGAGTGTTCTACTTGCGGAGGGGCTCATCCCATGGTCAAATGTTTTAAAAAGTATGCTCAAGGACAGCAGGGAGTTAATCCTAAAGAGCCATTTCTCGCGGGCGGAAACGCCAGTGAAGGTAGCAGAAATTCTACCGTTCCTAAGGCGGTACCCAGACAAGGGGAAGGCTCTACTCCTGCTTGAAGGTTTTTCTTATGGTTTTCTTGTTCCTGCTTTTGACCAGCTGGGGTGTACGGTTATTGGCAATTTGCCTTCTGCTGCTAGGTTTCCCGAGGTAGTGAGGGATAAGATTCTTAAGGAATTAAAGTTGGGGAGGTGTTCGGGTCCGTTTTCTCACCCCCTTTTGAGAATTTTCGGATTTCCCCGTTAGGGGTGGTCCCCAAGAAAGAGAAAGGATCTTACCGCCTTATTCAACATTTGTCTTTTCCGCCTGGTCAATCTTTGAATGATCAAGTGGATAAAAACGACGCATCAGTGCATTACGCGTCATTCGACATGGTGGTTGATTTCCTTCGGGATTTGGGTCAAGGCGCCTTATTGGCGAAGACCGATATACAGGCTGCGTTTCGTTTATTGCCTGTCCATCCTTCGGGTTTTTGTTCGTTGGGTTTTACTTTTGAAGGTTCTTTTTTCTTTGATCGCTGCCTCCCTATGGGTTTCATTGTCTTGTTTTTATTTTGAGATTTTTTCTTCTTTCCTTCATTGGTGTGTTAATTTTCTTTACCCACACGGTCGTGTCCTTCACTATTTGGACGATTTTTTATTTTTAGGTCCCCCTCGGTCAGATGTTTGTTCTCAGTTAATGGAGCGTTTTTTGTCTCTCATGTCCTCCTTCGGTGTTCCTATAGCTGAAGAAAAAATGGTTCTTCCCTGTACATGTATAGAATTTTTAGGGATTGAGATCGATTCAGTCTCCATGTGTTGTCGCCTTCCAGCCGAGAAGCTGACCAAGCTCAGATTGTTGGTGGGTGAATTTTTGAGACGGGACTATGCTTCTTTGAAGGAGTTTCAGGCTTTGCTTGGATCCCTTAATTTCGCATTACGCATTATCCCTATTGGGAGAGTTTTCTTGCGTCGGTTGTACGATGCTACGGCCAGACACAGTTCTCATTTTTCCAGGATACTTGTTTCTGCGGACTTAAAAGAAGATCTGTGGATTTGGTCTCGTTTCATTGATGAGTTTAATGGAATTTCTGCATGGCAGTCTGAGTTTCAGTTGTCAAGCACCTTGCGTTTGTTTTCTTCAGCTTCTTCTTCTGGAGCTGGCGGTTTTTATAATGGTCAATGGTTTTCTGAGACTTGGCCTGCTTCATTTCATGGCAAAGAATTTTCTTTGTTTTTTCTCGAGATTTTTTCGGTTTTCTTGTTATTTTCAGTATGGGGTCAGTCCCTGAGCAATAAGCGAATTTTATTATTGTCCTCCTCTAAAGGTTTTTCTTTTTCCTTAAATACTATGTCGTCGAAAAACACCATGGTCTCCAAAGTGCTGAGATTATTGATGTTGGTGTTGCTTCAACATAATATCTGGCTGAAGGTCTCTTTTAGGCCTTTTTATGAAGATGAGGTTGGTTTTTTCTTGTCTTTTCAGCGCACAGAAGAATTTCTGGCCCGTGTTCCGATGTCGTACGGAAGGAGAATTTTTGTTCCATCATTTCTTTGGGAAGTGATCTGACTCAGGCTTCCCGCTATATTTCGCAGTCTGTTGCTCCACGAACGTGGGCTGATTACTCTCGTTCTTGGGAGCGTTGGAGGATTTTTTCCAGGGAACGTGGTTTTGAACCGGTTTCCTGTGAGTCCGAATGTGCACTGCTATTCTTGACGTTTTGTGTAAAAGACGGGATCTCTCATCCCGCATTGTCTAAAATAGTGGCTGGTATTTCCTTTTTCCTGAAATTGTACAATACTCCTCCGTTGACGTCTCTTTTTTCCGTTAGACAATTTCTAAAAGGCTTTAAAAGGGATGGCTTTTCGGTGGACTCCAGACGCCCCGTTACTGTTGAACTTCTACGGAAATTGTGCGAGGTTTCCAAGTTGGTTTGTTTCGATGGATTTGAAAGCATGCTGTTCAATGCAATTTTTGTTACTTTGTTTTTTTCGGCTATGAGAGTTAGTGAGTTGTTAGCTTCAAGTCGTTTTGGTTCACCTGGATTTTATTTTTCGGACGTGTTGGTTACCTCTGATAAATTGGTGATGTTCCTTCGGCGATCAAAGACCGACTTGGAAGGAAAAGGTTCTGAAATTATCTTGCATGCGTTGCAAGATTTGTCCATTTGCCCAGTCGATAACATGAGACGCTGGTTGTCTATTCGTCCTCATGGTTTTCCACATCTTTTTCTTCATAATACGGGTTTTCCCGTTACAGTCTTTCAGTTTTCTGCTGTGCTTAAGAAGTGTTTACATTTGTTGCATTTAAACTCTTTACATATTACTGCTCATTCGTTCACTGCCACTGAGGCTGCCCGGTACGGTTTGGATGAAGAGCATATTAAGAAGATAGGAAGGTGGAAATCTAGAAGGTATAAGCTTTATGTGCGTCCTAATTTGTTATTCACCTGTTAATTCTTTCTTTTACAGGCCCTAAATGCGTTTGGATCGTGGGTCATTCCTACGTTTATTGGGCGCATCATCGGGCGCAACAGAGGACTTATTCTGCTAATTTATCATTTGACCCTTCAGCAATGCAAATTTATTGGCATGGAGTTATAGGTCTTCGGTGGTGCCAACTGAAACAGGTTTTGTTATATTTATGCTTTAAATTCCCTATGCCAGATCTCTTGATTCTTCATTTATTGGGCAATGATTTAGGCAAGTTTAGATCCTCGGATTTATTGAAACAGGTAAAGCGAGATCTGGCTTGGATATCGCACCTTTTTCCTTCGGCCTCTTTGTGTATTTCCGAGATAGTTTCCCGTCTCAGCTGGAAAGCAGACGGGTCATTGTTTATGGAAAGGATAAAGAGGAGAGTGAACAGGGATCCATCTAGGTTTTTGCCTGAACTTGGTGGTTTTTGCTTTCGACATCTCGAGTTAGAAGGGTTCGAAGTTGGTTTGTATGGCAGAGATGCCATACACCTTTCTGCGGTGGGATATGACATTTTGAATTTAGACTTCCAAACTATGGTCGAACATTGGTCGGGTGGCTTTGTGGGGGGGCCTCTGCCGTTTAGCAGAGTCCCTGTTGGGCCGGGTCATCCAATAATTTGGGTGGATCATTAAGGAATTAAATTAAATACATTTTTATGGATTCAATTATTTATTCAAGTTAATGGAAGTTATTTATTATTGATGATATTCATTGATGAGTTGGATATATGAATTAAACTTGGCAAAGAAACCCTACCAATGTTTTAGTTAAGTTAAATAAATTAATTTATCCCAAAACAATTTGGAGTGTTGTTTTTCATTCATTAAATTAATTTAAGGTTGATATGTATAGGGGCGCTATTACTTCATGGAAAGGCACCATTAATAAAAATGGTGACTTCATGAGGGAATGCGCCTCTTATTAAAAGATACTCTTTTATTTGGTCACTAAAAGGTTAATGAAAGCTTGTAGTGAAATGGGAGGTGCGCTGTGAACATCTGTTTGCGCGCCTAAAGAATACGAACGGTGATTGGTTAAGACAGGGGGGGAAGAGTGGGGGCCAGTACTATATAAGGTGATGGTTCCTGTCAGGAACGTCACTTTACCTCAGGAGTTTGAAGAAGCCCCGCCCTCCCGCTCCATTTTTTGGTGATAGTTGATGAAATCGGTTGGGTTCTTTGTCAGAGGTCCGGGTCATCCAATAATTTGGGTGGATCCTTAAGGAATTAAATTAAATACATTTTTATGGATTCAATTATTTATTCAAGTTAATGGAAGTTATTTATTATTGATTATATTCATTGATGAGTTGGATATATGAATTAAACTTGGCAAAGAAACCCTACCAATGTTTTAGTTAAGTTAAATAAATTAATTTATCCCAAAACAATTTGGAGTGTTGTTTTTCATTCATTAAATTAATTTAAGGTTGATATGTATAGGGGCGCTATTACTTCAAGTAAGAGAGCCATGTGTATTCTCAAACTAGGCCTGGATGCAAAATAATTGTTTCCCATAATTACTGGAAGAATATGAGTCTGAGAATGCAGGAAACTCCAAATTCATTAAGTCAAAGGTTCTCTAATCGCATACAGTAGCTGTGATTGAGTTAGTCTGACACACAGTATTCCATAGAGTATACAACCTATTTCAATCCTGGTTTTACATGTAGGTCTTGATTTTGTATATAATTAAGTGAATGTTACCTTCCACTTCCAACATCGCAGGTTTGGAAATTGCAGTTCCAAGGCTATTCTTAGCTATACAACGGTATTGGCCAACATCTTCTCTTTGTACTTTCTGAATTCTTAGGCTTCCAGAATCTAAAATGGAGATACGAGCATTCTCCTGCAAATATAACAATACATAAAATTACAATTATTAAATAATCTCATTTTTTTCCTGTACTGAAAACTATTACTAACAACTCTGCAACTAAATAGTAATAACTAATGTTACCTTTTAAAGGAAATCTGTCAGCATGTTTTTGCTATTTAATTTGAGGACTGCATGAGGTAGGAGTTGAAACACAGAATTCAAGGATAAGTCACATGCCACCTCTGGTGAAGTTGTTCATGTAAACTGAGCATTTTATCACTAGGACCTTATCATTGCTGTCACTAGCTAGCTGTGCCATATTGTCTGGCTCAGCCTCTCTTGTAATAAACACCTCACTGTCTATAGACTTTGTAAATACACATCTTGGTGTGGACGGGGACAGCTTTTTCAGCTGTACTGCATGGCTAAATCTAAAATCTCTGATAGTGTCAGAACCCCTCAACCAGTAAGATGAGTGATTGATCGTTGGATTCAGGGTTTCTTTTCCTACATCATGGTGCTCTCAGATGAGGTAGCAAAAATCATCTGATAGATTCTCTTTAACTACTTCTTGTTTAAAGTAGCATATGATCAGGAATGGAAATATTTAAAGCAGGATAATCATGATGGAATTTCTTAATCTTATTATGATTATCCAGTTTCTGGATGAGAAAAAGTTGCAGCATGCTGTGAGTGGCTGTGTATAGAGGATGAGACTCAATCATACAAGCCAATGGGTGCGAGAAATAAAATAGACAGTACATGGTCCATCTTTATGCTATATGTTTTTATGGATACCTTACCATTCTGTAACAGAGAACACTGTAAATGGTCCTGTAACTTATTGTAGAATATAACTGATGCGAAAAAAAGCATTGCATAAAGAGGTCATACAGATGCTAGGTAAGAAAAAAAATCATACACTTGCATTGCTCTCTCATGTCATACAGAAGACCACATGGATTTCATGCGTCCTACTCTCCTGGATGAAAATTGTACAGATAGTTCACATGCTTGTGTGACAAGCATTTTTTGGAGGACAGTACGATTATGGTTAAAACAAATCCATGTATTGTAGTTTTATCGATATTTTATTATTTATGTATAATAAATACACTATTTTAGAAAGGATTACTTACTTTTATGTTGCCATATTTTGAGAGCCATAAGTTTTCAATTATTCCTTCAATAGAGCTGTATGGGATTTTTTTTGCATGACAAAATGCATTTTTCATGATTTCATGTACATGCCACTATTTGGACCATTTTATTACACGTTTTAGGATGTAAAATTTACATTAAAATCAGCAATTCTGGATATTTTTAGGATTTCTACTTTCAATAACACAGGTCTGCGACTAAAAAGCTGTTTGATTATTTTCATCTAATTTCCATGTATTTTGGTGTGCTTAAAACAAAAATAAATATTAAAAAAAATCCTGGATGTCAGGATTTGCCACAGAATGCAAAATTCTCTTCAAATTTAGTACATTTTTCAAAATTTTTGGTATTTTTTTATCTTAGGGTTTTGAAAGTCAAAATTACTATTAATAAATTCACATCAATGCATTGAACATATACAATGCCAAAAAAATATAACTTTCAAAGAAAAGAACTTTCAGAGTGAGCTAATGAAACCAGTATCAACATGTTGCAAGCTGAGCGAGCGGGCTCTGACATGCCCGGGCTTGTTTCAATTGTTTTATCTTGGTTCTCGCCTGTTCACACTTTTTAATCTCAGTTCGTGTTAGCTCGTCATATTCAACCGTGTTTACCAAAATTAGCATTATGGCTCAGCGGAAGTGTATTAATTCGCCTGACAGTTTCTGTTACATTTGTGGTGAATATACAGGGTTGAAGCAACACCTGAATATTACAGACTTTGTGAAAAAAGTATACTTCGCATATTTCGGACTAAAGCTTGGAGATCAAGATAAAGCTTGGGCGCCTCATAAAGTGTGCAAACGGTGTATTGAGAACCTCCGAAATTGGTTCAAGGGTAAGAAAAAAGCTTTCCGCTATGGGATTCCTATGTATGGAGAGAGCAAAAGAACCATAGTGACGATTGTTACCTTTGTTCATACGATGTGAAAGGGTATAATTCAAAATGGAAGCATTCCATTTCATACCCCAATATTCACTCAGCAATTTGTCCCATCCCCCATGGCACAAATATACCAGTACCCAAGGCCCCTGCTACCTTGGAAGAGATAACTAGCTCCGATGAAGGTGGAGTCATACCTGAACTAGATGATGAATCAAGTTCTGACTTTGAAGATGATACAAGACCAAAATTGTTTTCCCAGGGGGAGATGAATGATTTGGTAAGAGACTTGAATCTTCCCAAAGATGTCGCTGAGTTACTCGGCTCAAGGCTCAAAAGCAAGAATTTATTGTTGCCAGGAGTGTCTTTTTCATGGTTCAGACATCGTGAAGACGAGTTCGCTCCTTACTTTGCCTAGGAAGATAAGTTGGTTTATTGCATCGATGTTGAAGGTTTGATGGGTCAATTCAAAATCCAATATGATTCAGCGCAATGGCGTCTTTTTATAGATTCTTCAAGAAGAAGTCTCAAAGCAGTTTTACTCCACAATGGCGGTTTTTATGCTTCCATCTCTGTAGGTCATTCTGTACACCTCAAGGAAACCTACGAGAACCGACAAAATCACTGGACCAAGAAGAATTGGCAGCCGAGGGTGCTCACAGTTGGTGAAAAAAATGTCCTCCGAGAAACTTTGGTTCCTCCCCATAAAGTTCTTCTACCACCTCTCCACATCAAATTGGGATTGATGAAGCAATTCATAAAATCACTTCCAAAAGATGGAGAATGCTTCAAATACTTGGTCGCCAGGTTTCCAGGCCTCTCAGAGGCAAAATTGAAGGAAGTGTGTTCGTCGGACCAGACATTAGAAGGTTTATAGCTGATCAAGAGTTTATCAATACCATGACGCATCCTCAAAAAGAAGGGTGGATTAGTTTTAAAAGAGGTTGTAGAGAAATTTTTAGGCAATAACAAAGACTACAAACAAACCGTCAGACGAATGCTGAAAGCATTTCAAGCTTTAGGCTATGTGCACATCTGACGTTTGTGCATCTCTGCAGACCGTCCAAAAACCTGGGTTTTTTTTAGCAGAAACTGAGTTTTCTGTGCTCAGCAGTGTCCCTAGTTTTTTGCTCGTTTTTTGCTCGTTTTCTGCTGGGTTTTGTCGGCTGTTTTTCTGAGCGGTTTTAAAAACTGAGTTTTTAGTACACTTGTTCAGCTGAAACCGGTGGAAAAACGGAGGAAAGAAGTCACTTGCTCTATTTTTGAAAACCGGTGAAAAAACTCAGTTTTGACTGAGAAAACTCAGTTTTGACTGAAAACGACCAGCAGAAAACCGTTCTAGTGAAGACAGAGTTTTCTAAAATCCATTGACTAGCATGTTAATCCAACCGGAGGATAGGATTAACATAAATTAACATAAAACTGAGCGGAAAACGCCGACGGAAAACGTCCAAAAGCAGCCCACAAAACGACTGATGTGCACATACCCTTAGGTTGCCTGATGAGTTTGAAAGTGCATTTCCTCCATTCCCACCTTGACAACTTTCCTGAAAATTTGGGAGCTGTGAGTGAAGAGCAAGGTGAATGATTCCACCAGGACATTAAAGAGATGGAAAGAAGATACCAGGGAAGATGGAGCATTACAATGATGGCAGACTACTGTTAGATGCTTCAGAGAGACATTACAGATGCTACTCACAAGCGTAAATGTACCAAGAGAAGCCTCACAGGGAAGAAGAATCGATTTTAGTGTGTGTAAGTGAGCTCATTGCAGTTAAAAAAAATTTTTTTCATGAAACATTTGTAATAAAAAATTAATTTTATGAGTCTATTTTCATTTATTTTGAGGTATTGTCTTATTTAAACATAGTTACTTAAATTGTCAGAAAACGTGATGTCCTATGACAAAACGGAGGTCATTTTCGGATTCAGCACACTCAAAAACATAGAGATTATGTGGAATACACGTAACAGCTCACGAAAAATTTTTTTTGCAGACCTGTGTAATTGGCGCTGGATGCCTCTTTGAAGAGGCAATTTGCATATTAAGTTTCCCAGAGGAGCATGCAAATGGTTTAAAGGCCCCATTACATGCTTCAATGTCCCAGCGATCCCACCAACGATCTCACCTGACTGGGATCACTGGGACATCGTGAACTGACTGCTGGTGAGCTGTCAAACAGACAGACTCACCAGTGATGAGGACCAGTGAAAACGCTGGTAACCATGGTAAACAGCGGGTAACTAAGCATAGCGTGGCGCTTAGTTACCCACTGTTTACCCTGGTTACCAGCTCCCAGCGCTTGCTGTGCGGCGCTGGGAGCTCGTTCATAGTTGGTCACACACATGATGCTACATCTAATATATAAAGCTGAATGTGTGTATGTGTGTATGTGTGTATGTGGTATATCCGGGATTGGCATCTACACCGTCGCAACTACAGCCGCAAAATTTTGCACAGTTGCACGTCTGGACCCCGGGAGCGTCATAGGCTATGTTGTGAGGCAAAATTTTAACCCTGCGTGTTCCAGTTCACCAAACAATTTTGGCCCTATCTACATAATGGGGAAAAAGGGAAAGGAAACGTGTGGGAGGAAAATCGACAGCTGCCAGCTACAGCAACAAAAATTTGCACAGTCACACGTCTGGACCCCGAGAGCGTCATAGGCTATGCTGTGAGGCGACATTTTAACCCTGCGCATTCCAGTTCACCAAACAATTTTGCCCCTATCTACATAATGGAGAAAAAGTGCAAGGAAATGTGTTGGAGGCAAATTGACAGCTGCCAGATGTGAACAAGGGGGACTTAAAGAATGAGAGCGTTGCCGCCAAAGAGTATATACCATACAGTTGCTAAGGCGGGGTCCTGACATAGGATACTCACCACACACGGGGATATGAACACACACACAAAATACACCTCACACTACCACGTGCTTGAACACATATACCACCCTCAGCACACATTTCACCACACATACACCAACCTCGCCACATAATCGCCCTAAAACACACACAAGTCTGGTATTATCCTTCAACAATAAAAATCTAATTAAAGGGATGCTGTCACCTCCAAAACGCCTCCTAAGCTAGCAAAACACTTCCCTGCAGCATCCTATCATCACTAATCTCACACTCTTTTTGTCTCCTAAAAGCATCCTGTGAAAGTGCATAAAAACATTTTAATACTTACTCATTAGTGATTATAATTAGCAGAGTGACTATTCTTTAGTCACCAAGGCAGGCTGTTGTGCAGCTCCAGGGATCCACCCTGTCTGTGTGTGTTTGCTGTGATGTGCAGCCATTACCCTCCCCCTCTCTATCACTCACAGAATGCAAATCATTAGTCCTGACTTCAGTTTCACAGCAGCACAGACAGAGCTGCTAAATAACACCTCCTGGTGACTAAAGAATATGGCCTCTGTTAATTATAATCACTAATGAGTGAGTATTAAAATGTTTTTATGCACTTTCACAGGATGCTTTTAGGAGACAAAAGAAGTGTGAGATTAGTGATAGGATGGTGCAGGGACATGTTTTGATAGCTTAGGAGGCGTTTTGGAGGTGACAGGATCCCTTTAATAAGCAGCCAAACTACAAGAACAACAAATGTACTATATAGGAAATACGGCAGCTGTCAGTCACATGACCTGTCTATTATGTGTATGTGTGAGCTAATATATACTGTCAGGGGGACGGTTACCTGTTGCCTGGCGATTTATCAGGCTGCCAATAGCAACCAATCACAGCTCAGCTTCTATTTTGCTACTGTTAATTAATCTGAGCTCTGATTGGTTAATATAGGCAACAAAGGACATTCTCAGTATAACAAAGCTTGTGTGAGGTAACAGGTTGTCTGTGAGGTAATAGGATGTCAGTTAGGGTGTGTTGGAGGAAAGGCTGATATCAGTCATATTACCTCTATGTGAGAGGATATAGAAACTGCCAGTTAGATTATTTTTACCACAATAATGCCTCATAAGAAAAGGACTTCCTTGGCACGATTGTCAGCTGATGCGAAAAGAAAAGCTGCATTACTAGCCAATGAAAAATGTGAAGACCGAGAAACAAGGCTGACACACATGAGAACAGCAGCTGCTTCCTCAAGAGCCAATGAACTTTCTGAGGAGAGGGAAGCGAGGCTTGCAGACATGAGAACAGCAGCTGCTTCCTCAAGAGCCAATGAACTTTCTGAGGAGAGGGAAGCGAGGCTTGCAGATAAGTGTAGAAGAGCTGCTTCCTCAAGAGCCAATGAACTTTCTGAGGAGAGGGAAGCGAGGCTTGCAGACATGAAAACAAGAGCTGCTTCCTCAAGAGCCAATGAACTTTCTGAGGAGAGGGAAGCGAGGCTTGCAGATAAGTGTAGAAGAGCTGCTTCCTCAAGAGCCAATGAACTTTCTGAGGAGAGGGAAGCGAGACTTGCAGTTAAGTGTAGAAGAGCTGCTTCCACAAGAGCCAATGAACTTTCTGAGGAGAGGGAAGCGAGGCTTGCAGACATGAAAACAAGAGCTGCTTCCTCAAGAGCCAATGAACTTTCTGAGGAGAGGGAAGCAAGGCTTGCAGACATGAAAACAAGAGCTGCTTCCTCAAGAGCCAATGAGTCATCTCAGCAGAGAGAAGGTCGACTTGCCACTAAGAGAATTGCTATTTCTTACACCAGAGCACAGGAAATGGTTGGAGATTTAAAACTTGCTGCCTTTTGTTATCAGTCTGACATAAACTATCAGGATAATCCTAAAGTTCAGATAGGAAAAATGGATGTGGTCTGCATGTACTTCAGTGCCCTGAAATGGAAAGATGAACCACCAGGTTTATGCTGTGCAAATGGCAAGATAAAACTTCCACCTCTCCTGTCACCACCAGATCCCCTGAAGTCTCTGATGACAGGCACCAGTAAAATATCAAAGCATTTTTTGGACAACATTAGGAAGTACAACTCCTGCTTCCAAATGACATCATTTGGTGCAACAATAGAAATGTTTACAACAGGATTAATGCCGACATTTAAAGTTCAAGGACAGGTTTACCACTCAATAGGGTCACTGCTTCCATTACAAGGAGAAGAAACTCAATTTCTTCAACTCTTCTTCATGGGAAATGCAGAAGCAGAGGCTCAGGGGAGATGCTCTTTAATTACTAACACTCGCCTTGATATTGTCACTATTTTGCAGCAGTTCCTTCACTCCAACAATCCATATGTTCAACTTTTCAAGACTGCACTTGAATGAATGCCAAATGATGATTACAAGGTTGTCATTCGAGCTGATAAAACACCACAAGGTGAACATCAGCGACGTTTCAATGCTCCCACATTTGATGAGGTAGCCATCTTGATTGTAGGTAATGATTTTCAAAGCCGTGACATTGTGCTTCAGAAAAGGAACAATAGTTTGCAACGAGTAGCAGAAACTAACAGGTCCTATGATGCTCTGCAATATCCAATCATCTTTTGGCAGGGACAGGATGTCTATCACTTTGGAATACCTCAGACAGGTCCTACAACAGGCAACCCTTCAGTAAAAAAAGTGTCTGCCATGGACTTCTATGCATATAGGATCATGACAAGATTTGCAGAGGAAAATCACATCTTGAAATGCAGACACCTCTTCCACCAATTTATTGTTGACATGTATGCAAAGATTGAGAGTGAACGTCTTTTATATATCCGACTAAATCAAAAGAAGCTCAGGGCAGAGGAATATATTCACCTTAGAGATGCTGTTGCAAATGATGCTGATCCAAAAGAGTTGGGGAAAATGGTTATTCTTCCATCAACTGTCACTGGAAGCCCACGACACATGCATGAATACACACAGGATGCAATGACTTATGTGAGAAAGTATGGCCGTCCAGATCTTTTCATCACGTTTACTTGCAATCCTGCCTGGGAGGAAATTGGAGTGCACCTGTTGCCAGGCCAAAAAACAGTGAATCGCCATGACCTTATTGCTCGGGTTTTCAAACAGAAACTGTCAAAAATGACTAATCTCATCACAAAATCACATATTTATGGTGAGACGCAGTGCTGGATGTATTCAGTTGAATGGCAAAAAAGAGGCCTTCCTCACGCCCACATCTTGATCTGGCTGAAACAAAAAATACAGCCTACTGAAATAGACAATATCATCAGTGCCGAATTGCCAGACCCTCAGATTGACCCATTGCTGTTTGACACCATCACAAAAAACATGATCCATGGTCCATGTGGGAGTCTCAACAAAAATTCTCCCTGCATGATTGATGGCAGGTGTTCAAAGCATTACCCAATATCCCTGATCCAAGAAACCCAAACAGGACAAGATGGATATCCAGTCTACCGAAGAAGAAAGCCAGGGGATGGTGGTTTCACAGCAAAGCTCAAAATGCGTGTTGGATCATCACTCCAAGAGATAGAAATTGACAACAGGTGGGTAGCGCCTTACAACCCTTTTCTCTCAAAAATCTTCCAGGCCCACATAAATGTCGAATCTTGCAACTCTGTGAAATCAATCAAGTATATCTGCAAATATGTCCACAAAGGAAGTGATCAAGCAGTTTTTGAACTTCAGAAAAATGGACCTATTATTGATGAAGTGGAGGCATTCCAGATGGGCAGGTACATAAGCAGCAATGAAGCTGTTTGGAGAATACTAGGATTCTCCATTCATGAACGCTACCCACCAGTTGTGCATCTGAGTGTGCACTTGGAAAATGGACAGAGAATTTACTTTAACCCAGCAAACTTGCAGCAGCAGCTCCTAACACCACCTAAGACCACCCTGTTGGCATTTTTTGAGCTGTGTCTACAAGACCCTTTTGCAAAAACAATTCTCTACTGTGATTTACCAAAGTACTACACTTGGAATGCCTCCAGAAAAACACTGGAACGGAGGAAACGGGGGCTTGATATTGAAGGCTATCCAGGGGTGAAAGCAACTGATACTCTTGGTCGCGTCTACACTGTTCATCCGTCAAATGCAGAGTGCTTCTACCTGCGCATGTTACTTCATGTTGTCAAAGGCCCTACATCATTTTCTTACCTGAAGACCGTCGGAGGCCATGTGTGTGAAACATTCAGGGAAGCTTGCCAAAGAAAAGGACTTCTGGAAAATGATGGACACTGGGACATGACCTTCAGTGAAGCAGCAGCCACACAAACCCCAAAGCAACTAAGACACCTCTTTGCTATTATTCTAACAACCTGTAGCATTTCAAATCCTCTTGAGATTTGGACAAAGTACAAAAGTGATCTCAGTGAGGACATCTTCATGCAGATTAGAAGGGAAAATCCTCAGCAACTCATCAACTTCACTGACGAAATGTTCAATGAAACTTTAATGCTCCTTGAAGATCAGTGCATAGCAATGTCAGGAAAAGCCTTACAGTTGCTTGGTTTGCCTGCTCCAATAAGAAATCCTGAAGGCATTCAAATGTGTAGGGAGATTTTTATAGAAACCAACTACAATATTGATGAACTGACAGCATTTGTGTCTCAGAACGAGCCAATATTGGTACCAGATCAAAGGGATGCCTATAACTACATTTTAAGTTTCAGTGAAACCAATAAAGGTGGTATTGTCTTCCTTGATGCTCCAGGTGGAACAGGAAAGACATTTCTAATCAACTTGCTCCTGACAAAATTTCGACTACAAAAAAAGATTGCACTTGCAGTGGCATCTTCTGGAATTGCAGCTACGCTTTTAAAAGGTGGCAGGACAGCACATTCGACTTTCAAACTACCACTAAACCTGTCTCATAGTGAAAGCCCTGTGTGTAATATTGCCAAGGGATCAGGACTGGCCAAATTGCTTCAAAAATGCAGTGCCATCATTTGGGATGAATGCACCATGTCACACAAAAGGGCTCTGGAAGCAGTGGACAGACTGCTGCAAGACCTGCGTAGCAACAAATAGATCATGGGAGGAGTAGTTGTTGTTTTGGCAGGTGACTTCCGCCAAACACTATTTGTTATTCCAAGATCAACCCCTGCAGACGAACTCAATGCCTGTCTCAAAGCATCGTACCTTTGGAGAAAAGTAAAGAAAATGTCACTGAATACAAACATGAGGGTCTACATGACAGGCGATGTATCTGCTGGACTGTTTTCGAGCTAGCTGTTGACTATTGGAGATGGCAAGGCACCAGTAGACTCAACCACTGGACAGATCACCTTCCCAAGCAACTTTTGTAGCATTGTGACTTCCATTGAGGAGTTGAAAGCAAAGGTTTTTCCAAACATTCTACTCCACTTCAAAAATTCTGCCTGGCTGTGTGAAAGAGCTATTCTAGCTCCCAAAAATGACAGTGTCAACAACATCAATCTTCAATTTCTAAATCTCCTTCCAGGTGTGTGCACAACCTACAAGTCAGTGGATACAGCAATAGACCCTGCTCAAGCATTATTTTATCCAACTGAGTTCCTCAATTCCTTGGAGCCACAAGGACTTCCTCCTCACAATCTCTTTCTAAAACCTGGAGCTCCTATTCTGCTATTCTGCTATTGAGAAATTTGGATCCACCAAAGCTGTGTAATGGAACAAGACTCTTGATTAAGAACCTATTTCCACATGTAATTGAAGCAACCATTTTGACAGGATGTGCCACAGAAGATGTTTTCATTCCAACAATTCCTCTTATTCCATCTGATTTGCCTATTGATTTTAAACGCCTCCAGTTTCCTGTTCGACTGGCATTTGCTATGTCCATCAACAAGGCTCAGGGACAGTCTTTGAAAGTAGTTGGAATGATTTACAATCTCATGCTTTTCTCATGGTCAACTTTATGTGACCTGTTCAAGAGTTGGATCAGCCAAAAATCTGTTGGTCTTTGCACCTGAAGGAAGAACTAAGAATGTCGTCTATCAAAAGGGTCTCGAATAAGGAGTAGAAGATTACTTCACATTACTTGGCCAATTTAGTTAAATCTGTGTGGAATATCTGTGCTGTTGATATATATGTTGTGAAATGCTTCTAATAGCTTAGTTTTTGCCTTTTAATAATTACATTTCTATCTATTTGTTTTGTGGTTTTGATGTGCTGAATACATTTTTGTTAACACATTCTATTTTGTTAACAGCAGTTATTAACCCGGGCGAAGCCGGGTAGTACAGCTAGTTATACTATATAGAGGATAGTGGGGTTGCATTATGATAATTGTATAACTATGGGGGTACCTTATGAATGGGGGACTATGGGATGCACATAGAGGACTATGAGAATACATTGTAATGTATGGAGGAATGTGGGGATGCATTATAATAATTGGAGGACTATGGTGGCAGAGGAGGAGTTCCATATAAAAAATGATGAGGGACAGATATATCACGATACAGGCCATATTCCAGGAGGAGGACCATATACAGCAGGATAAGGGACATTAATACATAATGAAGGGGGAGAGGGGTCAATTTGTGAGTCTTTATAGGATTTAGAACATTACACGGGGCCCATGCATCTGACCAAAGTGCACTCGGAAGGTGGGGAGCCTAAATTGTGCACTGGGGCCCATCAGATTTGTTACGCCACTGAGGAGACTTATGGGGAAGTTCCATCTTATATACAGCCCCCCCAATGTCCCATAGGACTCACATCTCATATACAGCCCTCCATAGGGCTCCCATCTAATATAGAGCCCCCATAGAGTTGCCATATCATATACAGCCCCCTTATAGGGCTCCCATATCATATATAACCCCGCCATAAGGCACCCAAATCATATTCAGCCCCCTCATAGGGCTCCTGTATCATATACAGCCCCTCCATAGGGCTCCCATCATGAGAGCTCTATGGGGGGGTTGTATATGACACAGGAGCCCTATAGGGTGGGATGTATATGATATGGGAGCCTTATGGGGGGGCTGTATATGATATTGGAGTCCCATCTCATACACAGCCCCCCAATACCCCATACAGTCCTCATATCATATACAACAGCCCCCCATAGGGCTCTTATATCATAGGCTGTATATGATATGGGAGCCCTATGGGGGGCTGTATATGATATGGGACTCTCCCCTCTCACCTGCTGTCTCCCAGACCCCCCCTCTCACCTGCTGTGTCCAAGGCTCCCCCTCTCACCTGCTATGTCCCCGGTCCCCCCTCTCACCTGCTTTTTCCCATGCCCATGGAGGAGGAGGTGCCACCCGCTGTATGCACTCCCCAGTGGAGCGCAGGGCAGGAACTGGCAGATCAGAGGAGAGGAGGGGCGGGAGCAGCAGCAGGAAGCAGGAGGCTTCCCTCCCTTCACCTCCTCTGCTCTGACACACGGAGTGTCAGAGCCGTGCTATCCCATGAATGTATGTTCTCGGGGTCGCACATCCATGTGAAGCAGGAGCTGCGATCGCGGTCGCGGGGGGTGGCTAGAGGCACAGGCCCCCTACAGGTCCGGGTCAGGGCTCAGCCGCGACTGCTGCGACCGCGATTATTACGCCACTGGGTGGCCGGCCGCAGCTCAGTCGCCCTCTTGGGGGTGCAGCTGCCCCCCCTTGACCCACGCTGGGTACGCCCATAGTCACATACTCCGAAGCTGGCCATCCAGCAGGAGACCAACGATAGATTTATAGATTTATGGTCCTGGCCAGAAATCAACAATCAATGATCAACCGACTTATCGTTGATACATGTCACACACAACAATGTTGTTTCAACATCACTGCAACGTCATCAAACCGGTGTTGTTGCAACAATATCATTCACGATATTGTAGTGTGTAATGGGGCCTTAAGTCTCCTCATATACTGACATGCTAGACCTGACATGTCATCTGTCTATAAGGAGAAACGCTATAGCTTGGATATTTTTGCAACACTATTCAATAAAGAGGATCAAATTGATTGAAGTGATGCAATTTACTAAATTTGCAGGTTCCAGCTAATTCGATCAATTGGTGACTCCATGCTTAAGACTCCTCAAGAAAAATGCCCTCCAATTGTTTACACTTTGCAGAAGTTTGCATCAGTCACAAAGATCTGACAGGATCTCAAGCATAGATTGTAGCTTACGGGCAGGGCCCTCACTCTTCTTGGTATCAATGAATTTGTTACTCTGTAATGTTCTCAAATTGTCTGTACATATCCCCTCTGAATTGTAAAGTGCTGTGGAAAAAAATTGTCGCTCTATAAATAAAATAAATAAAAATTATTATGCATAACCAAGCAGATTTCCCTAGAATACATTGTAGCTATTACATCACACCGCACTGTGCAGCCAATCAGGAGTGACAATAGCAATCATAACAATAGACAATATAAAAGCCAAGGAAGTCAATGCCTCAGCCAGTGAGAATATGTTACAGCTCACAGCTCATACTTCAAACAGTGCAAATAACTGTATCAGTGAACAGAATGAAAGTGCTAATCTTCAAAAAATAAAAAGATTCAATTGATAGGAGGTGCAAACATCAATGACTCAGTGTGATTGATACATAATACAGTGTATTTGGTATCTGCCCTGCTGCATTTGAATTACAATTGCAAATGTTTTTTATTCTTAAAGGTCTTGTCCTGTCTAAAATGGTAATCCTTCAGTCACTCAAAATTAACAATCCACTGTAATGGAAGAGAGGGTGAGGGGGAACAAGTATATATGAACATATTAATGGAAGAGAGGGTGAGGGGAGACTTACCGTATATACTCGTGTATAAGCCGACCCGTGTATAAGCCGACCCCCCTACTTTTGCCCCCAAAACCTGGGAAAATCTATTGACTCGTGTATAAGCCGAGGGTGGACCCCAGCACAGGTATACAGCCCCCAGCAGTGTAGTATACACAGCCTCCCCAGTGGTAAAGATATAACAGCAGCCTCCCCAGCGGTAGTATGATAGCAGCAGCCTCCCCAGTGGTAGTATACAGCAGCTTCCCCAGTGGTAGTATACAGCAGCCTCCGCAGTGGTAGTATACAGCAGCCTCCCCAGTGGTAGTATACAGCAGCCTCCCCTGTGGTAGTATACAGCAGCCTCCCCTGTGGTAGTATCCAGCAGCCTCCCCTGTGGTAGTATACAGCAGCCCCTCCCCCCTGTGGTAGTATACACGAGCAGCAGTCCCCCCTGTGGTAGTATACAGCAGTCCCCCCTGTGGTAGTATACAGCGAGCCATCCCCTGTGGTAGTATACAGCAGCCTCCCCTGTGGTAGTATACAGCAGCCCGGTAATCCCCCCTATGGTAGTATACAGCAGTCCCCCCTGTGGTAGTATACAGTAGTCTCCCCCTGTGGTAGTATACAGCAGTCCCCCCTGTGGTAGTATACAGCAGTCCCCCCTGTGCTAGTATACAGCAGCCTCCCCTGTGGTAGTATACAGCAGCCTCCCCTGTGGTAGTATACAGCAGTCCCCCCTGTGGTAATATACAGTAGTCTCCCCCTGTGGTAGTATACAGCAGTCCCCCCTGTGGTAGTATACAGCAGTCCCCCCTGTGCTAGTATACAGCAGCCTTCCATTATCATCCCAGTGGTAGTATACAGCAGTCCCCCCTGTGGTAGTATACAGCAGTCCCCCCTGTGGTAGTATACAGCAGTCCCCCCTGTGGTAGTATACAGCAGTCCCCCCTGTGGTAGTATACAGCAGCCTCCCCTGTGGTAGTATACAGCAGCCTCCCCTGTGGGAGTATACAGCAGCCTCCCCTGTGGTAGTATACAGCAGTCCCCCCTGTGGTAGTATACAGTAGTCTCCCCCTGTGGTAGTATACAGCAGTCCCCCCTGTGGTAGTATACAGCAGTCCCCCCCTGTGGTAGTATACAGCAGTCCCCCCTGTGGTAGTATACAGTAGTCTCCCCCTGTGGTAGTATACAGCAGTCCCCCCTGTGGTAGTATACAGAGTCCCCCCTGTGCTAGTATACAGCAGCCTTCCCAGTGGTAGTATACAGCAGTCCCCCCTGTGGTAGTATACAGCAGCCTTCCCAGTGGTAGTATATAGCAGCCTCCCTAGTGGTATATACAGGCCCCCGCTCTCCCCCCGTGGTATATACAGACCCCTGCTCCCCCCCGTTGCATATACAGACCCCCGCTCTCCCCCCCGTGGTATATACAGACCCCTGATCCCCCCCGTTGCATATACAGACCCCCGCTCCCCCCCTCGTGGTATATACAGGCCCCCCCGTTTCCCCCCCAGTGCTATACATGCCTCCGGTAGATGCCGCACACCTGTAAAAGAATCGCTTTCATACTTACCCTCCTCACTGTCATCGCGCGTCCTCCATCCCGGCTTCTACCGGCGTCATGTGACCGCGCAGAAACAATGACGTCATTGTGGATGCGCCGGCCGCCGGGTAGAAGCGGGAATGAGACCGGAGGAGCGCGATGACAGTGAGGAGGGTAAGTATGACAGCGATTCTTTTACAGGTGTGTGGCATCTACCGGAGGCATGTATAGCACTGGGGGGGGGGAAACGGGGGCCTCTATATACCGCGGGGGACCTGTGTATATTACTGGGGGGAGTGGGGGCCTGTATATACCACGAGGGGGGGAGCGGGGGTCTGTATATACAACGGGGGGGAGAGCGGGGGTCTGTATATACCAAGGGGGGGGGAGCCGGGGCCTGTATATACCACGGCGGGGGAGTGCAATGTAATATGCACAGCTCCCCCTGCCACTGATGGACAAGGGGATGCAGTGCATATTGCATTGCACTAATGAGCGGCCCCACGTGACCGGGCGCTCATATTACAGCCTCCCCCTGCCTCCTCCAGCCCCCGGACACCGGCCCCCCCACACTCAGACGTATAGTGACTCGTGTATAAGCCGAGGGGGGGACTTTTCAGCACATTTTTTGTGCTGAAAAACTCGGCTTATACACGAGTATATACGGTATATATGGACACAGTAATGGAAGAGTGGATGAGGGGAAATGTATATATGGACATTGTAATGGGAGAGATAGTGAGGGAAATGTATAGAGAGAGGGTGAGAAGGATGAATACAGACACAATATGGGGGGTAAGGTGGGTAATGTTTACAGACAATAAAGGGAGTGAGGGGGGAGTGCATAGGAACACACCATGGGAAGCAAATGTGGGAAAGAAATTTTGAGTACACAGTATGTGGAGCAAGGAGGGGGACTTCAGTATACATGCAGAGGATAGGTGTGTGCACAGTATGAAGAGTGAGGGGGAAATGTATGGGACACAGTTTGGGGAGCGAGGGTGATAAGAGTGGAGGCAGTGAGGAGGTAGTTTGGGATGAGAAAAATGTAAGAGAGCATAGAATACAGACCAGATAGGAGGGGGGCAGTATGGAGAGGCATTAACATGGGGGACACTGTGAGACAGTTGCAAGGAGGGGTGTGGGATGAGGTGGAACAGTATAAACACTGGGCAGTATATGGGGAAACAGTGTAGAGGACAGTGTGGAGTGGTGCTCAGTATGGAAAGGAGAGGGCAGTATGGTGGACATTTAACATTAGAGTAACAGTGTGTGCATTATCTTTTGTGCAGAGCCCACAGTGAGGGACAATTAGTTATTTAGGGGCACAGCATAGGGCAGATATTTCTGAATAGGAGTATTATAATGATTTTGCTATTTTTATGGGTAGCGTGCTAGGCAGAAAATCGAAGAAAATTGAACTCTGCAGATATGAGCTCTGGATGTGAAAAGTTGTCATGGCATTTCGACAAGATAAAGAAAACAAATAGGCAACCCTGATCAGACACAATTTAATTCACAAGTTATCTAGATTTAAATGTTTATTTGTGATACTAATTCTCATCAGCAGTGGCGTACCACCCACGGTCGCAGAGGTCGCAAGTGCGACTGGGCCCGGGAGTACAGGGGCCCGGCGCCCGCCGACCCCTGCGACTCTGCGCCTGCTTTACATGGATGTGCATGCAGCATACCTAGGACGCACATCCATGTCTCTCTGCCGCTCTGCCAGGCCAGTCCCCAGGCGATTTACACCGGCTGCCGGAGGACAGGAAGGCGCGGCGGCGCGGCAGCTTTGATACTCCCGCGGCTGCTGCGTCACGTGCTGTGTCTCAGGACGGAGCCCTGAGCTTCTGGAGTCTGGCGGCAGCCTCCTCAGTCTCCTCAGTCTCCAGCCGTGTGTAGTCCTGGCCTCTCATCCAGGAAGTGAGGAGGACACGCTGTTGCTGAATACTCGAGTCACAGAAGAGAAGAGAGGTGAGAGGAGGAAAGCGTCGGGGGACAGAGGAGAACGGAGGGCAGAGGAGGAGGAGAGCGGGAGACACAAGTGGACAGGGGATAGAGGAGGAGGAGAACGGGGGACACAGGGGGATGGAGGAGGAGAGTGATGGACACAGGGGGATGAAGGAGGAGAGTGATGGACACAGGGGGATGGAGGAAGAGAGTGGGGATCACAGGAGAACTGGGGACAGAGGAGGAGGAGAGTGATGGACACAGGGGGATGGAGGAAGAGAGTGGGGATCACAGGAGAACTGGGGGCAGAGGAGGAGGAGAGTGATGGACACAGGGGGATGGAGGAAGAGAGTGGGGATCACAGGAGAACTGGGCACAGAGGAGGAGGAGAGTGATGGACACAGGGGGATGGAGGAAGAGAGTGGGGATCACAGGAGAACTGGGGGCAGAGGAGGAGGAGAGTGATGGACACAGGGGGATGGAGGAAGAGAGTGGGGATCACAGGAGAACTGGGGACAAAGGAGGAGGAGAGTGGGAGATACAGGAGAATGGAGGACAGAGGAGGAGAGCGGGGGAAAGAGGAGGAGAGCAGGGGACACAGGAGAACGGGGGGCAGAGGAGGACAAGAGTTGGGGACACCGGGATGGAGGAGGAGAGTGAGGGACACAGGAGAGCGGAAACACAGGAGGAAGAGAGTGGGGATCACAGGAGAACTGGGGACAGAAGAGGAGGAGAGTGGGAGACACAGGAGAATGGAGGACCGAGGAGGACAGCGGGGGACACAGGAGAACGGGGGACAGAGGAGGAGGAGAGAGGGAGACACAGGAGAACGGGGGACAGAGGAGGAGGAGAGAAGGGGACAGAGGAGGAGGAGAGTGGGAGACACAGGAGAATGGAGGACACAGGAGGAGGAGAGCAAGGGACACAGGAGAACGGGGGACAGAGGAGGAGGAGAGAGGGAGACACAGGACAACCAGGGACAGAGGAGTAGGAGAGCGTGGGACACAGAGAATGGGGGACAGAGGAGGAGGAGAGCAGAGGAGACAGGAGGAGGTGGACGGTGGGGCACAGAGGTGAAGAGCGGGGGACAGAGGTGGAGAGCAGAAGACTCCACTACTGGAATAGGCTAACATGTGGGGTGACTCTGGGTTTTGGAGTGAGTTTACTGTTTTGTGCAGTTGTCACTAATCCTATTTTTCAGATCTCTGTGGAGCTGCATATATAACACACTATATAGAGAGATATAAGGCTGCACTAATGGAGAGCTATGAGGCTGCATATATAAGGTTGTACTATAGGGGCTGCACTACATGGAGAACTGAGCCTGCATTATACTATATGGAGGGCTGTGAGCCTGCATTATACTATATGGAGGGCTGTGATCCTGCATTATACTATATGGAGTGGCTATGAGGCTGTATTATACTATATAGAGGTCTATGCGGGTACTATATGTAGGATAGTGGGGGTGCAATATAATAATTGGATGACTTGGGGCTACCTTATGAATGGGGGACAATTGGATGCATTATAATACATGGAGGACTATGGGGATATATTGAAATATATGGAGTAATATGGGATGCGTTATAATAATTGGACGTCTATCATGGCGGGAGGAGGAAGACCATATATACCAGAAAGGGGAATATATATACCACGATAAGGGACATTAATACATAGAGGGGTCAATTTGTGAGTCTTTATAGAACTCTGAACTTTACACGGTGCCCAAACATCCGACCAACGTGTGCCCTTGCGGAAGGGGGGGGGGCCCAGGTCTGAATTTCGCACCGGGGCCCACCGGACCCTAGTTACGCCACTGCTCATCAGTACTATGATTCTGGTATGGTCCACAATCTGATGATGACTGATAACTCCCAATATCTCCTTACCATTGTTAAGAATGTACTGGAAGTTATAAGTTCATGCAATGCAAATCTATATGTACGTGACCTGACATTATGGTTGATGTACCATTTATTGATGGTGGTTTTGGAGATGCATTTCTGTATTGATGGGGTTATATGGATGTATTGCTGTACTGCCAGTAGTTCTGATGATTAATTTCAGTACTACTGGTGGTTCCGAGGATGATTTTCTGTATTGCTGGTGGTTCTGGTGATGAATTTCTGTACTGCTAGTGGTTGTGATACTGTGTTTCTGCATTGATGGGGATTGTAATTATGTATTCCTGTACTTCCTTGAGTGACTGCAGAGTTTAATCTCAGACCTGGACAAGTCCTTTATGTACTTATAACACTAAGCATTGTAGCATACCCAGTTCTAACAGCTTATAATATACTCATTGTCAGGATTCAGAGTGTATTCAGGGTTCCAGCAGTCATCACATGTCCACTCCACTCATATGCAATTTTCATACATAGCCATGTGATAATTAGCTTTTCTTCTTACTTCTCACAGTTTTTCATTGTTCCTTGAGAGAATTAGGGAGAGCAGCCCATCAGACTGTAAATGTGTAAATCGCATATAGGCCACTTCACACACACAGATATCTGAGTCCAATATCTGAAGAGATCTCTGGTTGCAGTGAAATCATGGACACATTGCTCCATTTTGTGGCTGTGTACAACATGGAACAATGTATCCATGATTTCACTGCAACCAGAGATCTGTTCAGATATTGGACTCAGATATCTGTGTGTGTGAAGTGGCCTTTAGAATGAGCAGTCGCATGATGACTATTCAAACAGCTTGGGAAGGGGACGCAAAAGTTCTTGCTCTAGGTACAGGATAGCCTATTTTTTTCTTGTTGTTTTCTTGTTACAGGATAGCCTAGATATACCTCTAGTAAAAGTCTGTGCCCACTTATTATATGCAACCTTACTAAGTGTTAGCATTTCTTGTGCAATTTTTTTTATGTTTTGCTAATTTTGTACAATAAAGGTACCGTATATACTCGTGTATAAGCCAACCCGTGTATAAGCCGACCCCCCTACTTTTGCCCCAAAAATCTGGAAAAACCTATTGACTCGTGTATAAGCCGAGGGTGGACCCCAGCACAGGTATACAGCCCCCAGCAGTGTGGTATACAGGCCTCCCCAGTGGTAGTATACAGCAGCCCCAGTGGTAGTATACAGATTCCCCAGCAGCCCCAGTGTAGTATAAGATTCCAGCAGCCATGTAGTATACAGATTCCCCAGCAGCCCCAGTGGTAGTATACAGATTCCCCAGCAGCCCCAGTGGTAGTATACAGATTCCCCAGCAGCCCCAGTGGTAGTATACAGGAGCCCCAGCAGCCCCAGTGGTAGTATACAGATTCCCCAGCAGCCCCAGTGGTAGTATACAGATTCCCCAGCAGCCCCAGTGGTAGTATACAGGAGCCCCAGCAGCCCCAGTGGTAGTATACAGGAGCCCCAGCAGCCCCAGTGGTAGTATACAGGAGCCCCAGCAGCCCCAGTGGTAGTATACAGGAGCCCCAGCAGCCCCAGTGGTTATACAGCAGGCCCCAGGGTATATAGCAGCCCAGGGGTACAGCAGCCCCAGGGGTACCAACAGCCCCCTGGGGTACCAACAGCCCCCTGGGGTACCAACAGCCCCCTGGGGGTACCAACAGCCCCCAGGGGGTACCAGCAGCCCCCAGGGGGTACCCAGCAGCCCCCAGGGGGTACCCAGCAGCCCCCTGGGGGTACGAGCAGCCCCCTGGGGGTACCAACAGCCCCCTGGGGGTACCAACAGCCCCTGGGCCACAGCCCTGGGGTACCAACAGCCCAGGGTACCAACACCCCAGGGGGTACCATCAGCCCCCAGGGGGTACCATCAGCCCCCAGGGGGTACCAACAGCCCCCTGGGGGTACCAGAGCCCAGGGTACCAGCCCCCTGGGGGTACCAACAGCCCCCTGGGGTACCACCCCCCAGGGACACAGCCCCCGGGGGTACCAACAGCCCAGGGGTCCATCACCAGGTACCAGCGGCCCATGGTACCACCCCCTGTGGTACAACAGCCCCAAGCTCACTGTCCCCCTAGGCCCCCCCGCTGCTTATACATTACCATCCCGGTGTTCTGATCGGCGCCGCTCCTCGGTGCTGCGTCTTCATCCTCCCGTCCGCGCTGGCTGCATCCGGGATCTCCGGCCGTCGCGCGATGACGTCATATCGCTGCGACAGCCGGAGATCCCGGATGCAGCCAGCGTGGACGGGAGGATGAAGACGCACCGAGGAGCGGCGCCGGTCAGAACACCGGGATGGTAATGTATAAGCAGCGGGGGGGGGGCCCTTACAAGGGGGGACAGTGCCAGCTTTTGGGGGGCTTATATGAACTGCTTCCCCCTGCCGCTGATTGACAGGGGAAGCAGTTCATATATAATGAGCGGCCCCACGTGACGGGGCCGCTCATACAGCAGCCTCCCCCCGCCTCCTCCAGCCTCCACAGCCCCGGGACACAGCCCCCCCACTCCATGTACCGTATATGACCCGTGTATAAGCCGAGGGGGGGACTTTTCAGCCCAAATTTTGGGCTGAAAAACTCGGCTTATACACGAGTATATACGGTATTTAAACAAAATTATTTTCTGGTAGTCATATTCTGTGATCCATAACTTTGTCATTCCTGTTTTGATGGATCCCCTCCTGTATGTGAGATTTTTCTGTTTTGTGTAATGCAGTGTAGTTTTTCTTCTCATTATTTTGTGACACTCACGACTTTTTAATAACTATATTTCACACTTTTGTGAGGCAGAACGAATAATGATAAGATATTTTGATATGACTTTTTTTGTGGCGTTTATCATGGGGATTAATTAATTACAAATTACAAATCCAGCCATACCAAATATCTGCCATTTTAGGGGCATTTATTTTTTCATTAGTTTAAACTACTTTAATTTTTTCAAAAACTAGGATTAATATTTTCTAACAGATTTTAAGCTCCCTTATTATTTTTTTACTCCATTTATTAACCCACAAGGTAAATTGAGCGTGCAATCCTAAATTATGCAGTAATGTTTTTGTAGTTTAGGGCAATACCTTAGGCTGGGTTCACATTTGCGGACCCCTCTGCAGCGTTCTGCGGAGGGGTCCATAATGTGACCGCAGCGGCCGTGAGCTCCTGTCTTTATAATGGGAGTGCACGGTGCTGCGCTTGACAGCGCATGACTGTGCGCACCCATTCACTCCAATATGTGATCTGTGCGCAGGCGGATGCCTGCGCACAAATCACACAGTCTCGTCTGCACCAGGGTCGCATCATGTTGCGTCCCTGGTGTGGGCGAGAGTGTGTGATTTGTGCGCAGGCATCCGCCTGCGCACAGATCACATATTGGAGTGAATGGGTGCGCACAGTCATGCGCTGTCAAGCGCAGCACCGTGCGCTCCCATTATAAAGATAGGAGCTCGCGGCTGCTGTGGTCACATTGCGGACCCCTCTGCAGAACGCTGTGGAGGGGTCCGCAAATGTGAAGGCAGCCTTACCCAGTTGGTGATAGAGCTCATTCAAGCATCCATTGATTTTGATCTGATATCAGACAGCATTTCATGGACTTTCTGTGGATCTCTCAACCTAAGTTTAATAGCTTCATAGAAATATATGATGTTTTTCCACTTGGTTCAGAAGCACTGTGGCAAGTCCATTCATTAGTTTTCTCGGATGAGGTGAGTGGTACGGATGTTAGCTTTAGTCATCATACTACCCTGTTTCCCCGAAAATAAGACACTCTTATATAACGTTTTGCTTAAAAAGATGCATTATGTCTTATTTTCAGGGGATGTCTTATTTTGCCATCATCTCCTTACAAACCCCAATATTCTTATACAGCCCCCAATATCCCCATCACCCTTTTGTAGCTCCCAATATTCCAATGCAGTATTCTCCCTAGTCTTATTTTAGGGGAAACAGGGTAATAGATCTTGCTTCTGGATGGATCTAATAGTCTTTGATCTATGGCAAATCCAAAAAGGATAGAGTGACAGAAAGAGTATGTTGTCTTTTGACCTCAGCATGTAATGTGTTAACAGAGATGCTACAGAATGTATAGCCAATGAATTGTGCATATTCCAAGGTTGCACACCTCTGCTCCATTCAAGATGGGGCTCTGCAGGGTGCACTCATTGAGCACCATCCTTAGGATCATAGGTTTCCCAGCGATCAGATCTTATGGATAATGGATAACTTGCTATTTTGAAGTTACCTCAGGGGAAATGGTGTATCAGTGTCCGCGCTGCTGAAATCCCAAGAAAACGATCCGGAAACCATATGTAGGTTGCATCAATCATCCATTTATTCCTTTCCTACGCGTTTCAACACTGTCCTAGTGTCTTCCTCAGGGATATTACATGTCAGCTCTTAACAAGGTTTATATAGCCCCTGTACATGGCATTTAGGGGTGTGTTAGCACATGCTGATGATGTCAAAATCGTCATTAAAGTGGGCGGGGCCCAATTCGATGATGTCAAAATCGTCATCAAAGTGGGAGGAGCCTAATTTTTGGCTCCAAAACAGTAAAAACTAGTTTCTGTGGAGCATTTTACATCGTACAATGATATACAAGTTGATAAAAATATGACTAAACAAATGGTATAAAAAACGTTCTGAAATTTGCTGCGGAAAAGTAAATAAAACCTTCAGTAATAAGAACAGGAAACAAAAAAAAAAAATAAAAATAATATACACTCCGATATGCCTCTGGGTGTATTAGAACTCTTGGTCATTTGGATGAAAAACATCCTCACTATTGGGTTGTGCCACCAGGGCAATTCATTAGCAAATAAAAGTGCTGAGAAGTTTGGTATTATCCTGTGAAGGTGGAATAGGAAAAAAATATATATGGACAATATTATCTATATCTATGTAATTAAAAAACAACTTTATTATAAAATTATTCAAAATAATATAAATATATAAAAAATATAAAAAAATAAATATATGAAAATGTATAAAATGATGAGGGATAAGAATATTTAAAAACTTAATATTCATCATATAAATATATATATATATCTGAGAGGGATTTTGCTTAAAAGGTTTCAAATTATAGGAACTACTTATTATTTATGTGAGGGGATCTTATAAAGATAAAATCAAATGTTAAAAATGCGTATAAACTAGTTTAAAATACTCATATTCATGGTTCAAGTGTTGCGCACCACTTAAGGCGCTGCTCTCATATCTAAAACCTTGCCAGTTCTAATCCTCCCAGTGGCATTTACATATAAAGCAAAACTCTTCCATCATAAAGTATAATTTATGTTGTAAAATTTCATTAGCAGGTGTATTAACAATTTGCGTCACAAAATGGCGCTCACATTACACCATAGAATAATTCTGGATGCAGTTTCCATAGCAATAGGGTATCAAAGTAGTTCAAATGTTCGCCACCGGGGGCGACCAAAATACACGTTCCTATGTGTTTGAATTTCTGTGCAGTGCAATTGTTCGCCTCTAGGGGCGATCAAAATACATGTTTCTATGTAATCATACTCTGTTAGCTCATAGTAGTGATAGAATAGTGATTCCAAGATGTGTTGAGTTAAATATTTGTGTTCAGAAAAAAAATAAATACTAATATATAATAATAATAACTAAATTGGGGGTGAAAAAGTGATATAGTATTTTATATAAAATATTTCCACAAATATATAGTGACCTTATTATAAATAAATAAATAAATAAATAAATAAATAAATAGAAGTTCCGTGAATGTCTGAGTATCAGAATGTATATAATCTGTGAATCTATTTAACAGTGGTTATCATATGAGCTCAGAGATGATGTTCAGACCCTTGGGTTTTAATGTATCTAGTCGGTACATCCAGAATTTTTCACGTTTTTTCAGGACCTCAAATCTGTTGTTTGTATTGGCAGGTATGTGGTCAATTGGTGTAATTTCTAAACATGTGGGGTCCCTATTGTGGTGCGTACTGAAGTGGTTTGATACCCCATGGAATTTAAAACCATTTTTAATGTTGGCTCGATGTTTATTGAGTCGCTCATGTAGCGATCTTATAGTTCTGCCCACATATTGGAGGTGACATGGACATTCTAGGAGGTAAATAATGTACCCAGTTGTACAATCCATATTATGCTTAATTGGATAGGATTTTTGTGTGGTAGAGGATGTGATATTTGATCTCTGTTGAATATTCCTGCAGCACAGACATTTCTTTCTGTTGCACCTTTTTGTCATGATGGTGGTTGGCTCACTTTTTTTGGTGGTGAATCTCTCTCTCAGACGGCTGGGAGCTACCATGTTTTTAATATTGGGGGCTCTCCTATATGTAATACCGGGTGTGTTAGGGATGATGGACTTTAAGATGGGATCTTTTTTTAGTAAATGCCAATGTGTGGTGAGGCATTTTCTGATGTTTTTATGGTATTTGTTATACGTTGTGATAAAATTCAGGGAAAAATCTTTATCCGTCTGCTGTTTTTTCTTTGGTTGCAGGAGAATATTTTGGGGTACTCTGCTGCTCCCTTTTTGTGCTTTATTTATTAGTTTGCTAGGGTAACCCCTGACTTTAAATTTTCTTTCCAAGATCTCAGATTGTTCTCTGTAATCTTCATTTGTTGTACAATTCTTTTTTATTCTCAAGAATTGATTAGAAGGAATGTTCCGGAGCCATTTGGTATAATGACCACTGGCGAAGTTTATATATGAATTTCTGTCCGTTGACTTGAAATATGTTTTAGTGCATATTTCAGAGTCTTGGACAAAGATTGTTAGGTCCAAAAAGTTTATAGTTGTTCTATGCACAGTGGGTTCAAATTCAAGGCCCCAATTGTTGGTCATGATTTCATTCAAAAAACCTTGTAAATCTCCCTTCTCGGTATCCCATATGAAGAATATATCATCTATAAAACGTTTATATACCACTAGACCATCATCATTACTCTTATTAATATAGAGTCTTTCAAACATACCCATGAATAGGTTTGCGTATGAACACGCTGTTTTAGACCCCATGGCTGTTCCATAGGTCTGATGATACATGTCACCTTCAAAAGTGAAAAAATTATTATTGAGTATAAATTTTAGTCCATCCAGTACAAAATCAATGGTTGCATCCCTCATTTCTAGGTCTTCCTTCAAATAAAATTCTGCACACATGATTCTGTCTCATGCCTGATGTTGGTGTACAAGGAAGTGACATCCATAGTGACCAAGATAAAGGAATCTTTCCATTTGATATCTTTCAAGGTTTTTATCAGTTCTGTCGAGTCTTTTAGGAAACTGGGTAGATTTATCACATATTTTTGAAGCTTTTTATCTATATACATTGATAAATTACTAGTCAATGAATTAATACCCGAGATGATAGGCCTACCAGGCGGGTTGTTGAGCCTCTTATGTATTTTGGGGAGATGGTACATGAATGGTGTGGCTGGTTGGTTTTTTATAAGGAATTTTTTGAGAGATGTATCAATGATATTTTGTTTATGGGCCATATTTATTTTCTGATTATATATTTTCGTGAGAGCTGGATAGGGATCTTTTTTGATCTTTCTATAGTATTTGGCATCAGACAAAAGTCTTAGTGCTTCAGCTTTATACTCTGTAAAATCTTGGATTACAATGCCTCCCCCTTTGTCAGCAGCCCGTATGACAATATTTTTATTGTCTCTAAGTTTTTTCAAGGCCATTTTCTTCTTTTGTTAGATTGTCTTTATTCTTACCCATTGAGTTATTCTTTATTAGGTTTTCTTTTTTCAAGTCATTTAAAAGAATGTCCTGAAAGGCTTCAAGTATATGGCCTCTACTCTCCAAGGGGTAAAAATGAGATTTTACCTTTAACGTTTTATCAGGAGTAACTACTTCTGTGGTTACTGTTTCATTCTCAGGTTTTAGGGCAAAATGTCTTTTCAGTGTTAATTTTCTTATAAAATGGTGGACGTCGATAAATAAGTCAAAATCATTGCTATTTTGGGAATAAACCTTTACAATAAAATATTGCACCGAACTTTAGCTACTACTCTAATTTATGACATATTGAAACATTGCACAGTTTACACTTTGAGATAAGGATTCACACTGATCCAATAAAAATAAAAACATAAAAAATTAGTAACTTGGAACAGCAACATGAAATCTTATTTTCCACCAAATTCAACCCATACAACAAAAAATATCATTCAATAAATGTTTAGTACCTTCATGGATTGTCATGAAAATATATTCACCATTTTATAATTCAGTGCCTACCTTAACAGCATTTTCTCCTTTAATCCAGGATACAGATGGTTTGGGATTTCCCAGGTTATTGCAAGGCAGGACTGCTTTTACTCCTTCTATAAGCTTAACATTCATTGGTGGGCGGGTAATTTTTGGTTCTGAAAATATAAATGAATTGTAAAGTGCTGCAGACAAAGTTGGTACTATGTTAATAAGGGCTCGAACACACTCATCCGAGTTTGACGGACGAGACTCGGAACAGGCTGGAGCAGTGACCCTGAACGGCCTCTCCCTGTCTGGACGGGGAATGCGATGCTGCACAGAAACACAAGCAGCTGTCATTCCCCGTCCAGAGAGGGGGAGGCCGTTCAGGGTCACTGCTCCAGCCTGTTCCGAGTCTCATCCGTCACTCTCGGATGTAACTAGGAGAGTGTGTCCGAGTCCTAAAGAAGATTATGAAGTATGAACAATTAACAGAATAACCATAAACATCTACATAAAGTATTTATCTTCATTAATTATATATATGGAGCTTTAATATGGCAGAGAGGAAGTCTCTAGTCCGTGATAAGTATGTAAAATGAATATTTCAACTCTATTCCTTGATTGCCAAAAGTTTAATTATTTTACTTTCCTTTTTTTATTTTATGTAGGATTATTACTTTTATTGTTTGTCACACCATGGACTAGGGAGACATGGGGTTAGACACAAACTCCAGAGAAGGGGATGCCTAATCTGTCCCTTAACTACTGAGACCCAGCACTGTCCCTTATCTCAGAGGTGCACCTGAAGGTGAGGAGGTCTGGGCCGCCAGTGTAACCTTATCTCCTGAGGCACCCTGGAATAGCACAGCTTTTTCCACCCAAGGGAATAGATAAAACCCCAAATAAATACTACTTAAAGCTGCTGCTTAACTCCAGATATCACCAGGGTAATAGCACCAGGTTGGCTGATCTTCACAGCAGTGGCTCACAGACATCCCTCTCAAGGCTTGTAGAAATCAGAATAAGCTATCACTGACACCAGCTGGAGGAAAACATGACTACTTAAAGAGAAGTGAGAGGAACACACACTGCAGAAAGCCTTGCTAATTCTACCAGCAAAGAAACAAAATTAACCCTTGCTGGTACTGAAGAAATTAACACCTAATATGAAACAACACAAAAGTTGTCACAAATTCAAGACATTGTTAGGGTACTTTCACATTGTGTCCTAGCACGCATTCAGTGGTCCCATCGGTGGTTACAAAACAGGATTTGGATGTATGCGCTGAGGGGGTCATTTTAATGGTGCAGGTGCAGTCACCATGTGCTCTATTGTGCACCATTTTCAGGAGTGTATGTTTACTGCAAGTGGATATGAATGCAGTCTACTGAAGTAGCAATGAATGTGTGCTAGAACACAATGTGAAATTACCCTAACAATTAATAAAAGTATTAATGATCCAGAGAGTATGAAAAAAAGCTAATAAAACAATTCAGCTTACGACATGAGGAATAAAGTGTAAAAATATAAGACTGATACAAAAGCTTTACCTCCATGATCATTTTTGTTATATAAATAATGTATATGTTCAATTAATAGCTATTTATTGAATACTACCATTTCTTTATGCTCGCATGTATTCAAACACTTCATATTCATGCTGCATTATTTGTATAAAATTTAAGTGGATCTAATTAAAGGGAATCTGTCATGTCAATAATCCATATGTAAGTGATACCATTTTCTAATTCCTCTAGAGAAGCTCTTTATATTCATGTATTTCTTTATTTATACTTACTCCTATCCTCTGTAAACTGCAGAAAAAGAGATTCATTCCATCTGTTAATCACAGTGATTGATCACTTACTGCTTTGCTGCCCACTCCTCAGGGAATGAATATTCGTGACATCACTGCACTGCCCTCCTCTGCAAGCTCATGAGGAAAATTCAGTGGAAATCACTCACATGGGGGGCTCTGTATCATCCTATCTGTATTGCCCTCCTTAGTATGCAGGAAGAAAAATGTTTATAAAGACGCATAGAATCTCTCACAGACAGCATGGGCTCAGAGCAACAAACACCTTCCCCCTTTCCACCAGGATGTCATCACAGATAGAGGAGACTACCTTATCTGATAGTTCAGCTAGGTATGTGCATGCAATCTCTCCCCCCTCTCCCTCCCTCCCCCTCCCTCTCAGAAGTAGCTTGCAGGACAGAAAAATGAAAACGAAAGCTTGCAGTAAGATACGGAGGACAGAGGGAGGAAATATTTAAATAACATTTACATGTTATTGATTATTCGGCAGTGAAAGTATTGGACCGGACTGGTACACCATCTTCTTGCAGGGTGTGAAGATGCTTACAGTGGTATGGAAAGTATTCAGACCCCTTTAAATTTTTCACTCTTTGTTTCATTGCAGCCATTTGGTAAATTAAAAAAAAATTATTTTTGAAATATCACATGGTCATAAGTATTCAGATCCTTTGCTCAGACACTCACATTTAAGTCACATAGTGTCTATTTCCTTGTCATCCTACTTAGCTGGTTCTTCATTGAAGTTCAGCTGTGTTTAAGTAAACTGATAGGACTTGATTTGAAAAGGCACACACTTGTTTATGTAAATATAAGATTATTTTCTAGATGATACAAACCATGGATGCTCGATAGAGCCAGCGGATGGAGGACGGTTGCGAGGAAATCGCCTGATATAGCTAGCATCATATACCCATGCATATATACTAGTGTGCCACAGAAAATTCCAACTTGGCTCAACTATAAGGATTCATTTAGATGCGGCGGTAACAGGTGCAATCTGTGCCAGCATGTGGAATCTAAGACATTTTTTTACAATAATGTAACCAACAGAAAGTTTTCAATAAAATCCTATGTTCTGATTAATATTTAATAATGGAAAATGTTGATATGAATTTATTTTGGATACTATGTTGGTAAACTTATTCTGTCATTTTCTTGGGCATTCACTCAATAATGATTTGGGATTGATTTGTGCTTTCAAAGCAGGCAAGGGTTAATAGATTTAGACTAAAAATGACACAGGTGTGGGTATTTAGATTGTATATATACAGTCATGGCCAAAGGTTTTGAGAATGATACAAATATTAATTTTAACAAAGTCTACTACTTCAGTTTTTTTATGGAAATTTGCATATACTCCAGAATGTCATAAAGAGTGATCAACTTAACAGCAATTACTTGCTAAGTCAATATTTGCCTAGAAAATGAACTTTAACCCCCAAAACACATTTCAACATCATTGCAGTCCTGCCTTAAAAGGAGCAGCTAACATCGTTTTAGTGATTGTTCCATTAACACAGGTGTGGGTGTTGATGAGGACAGGGCTGGCGAACAATCAGTAATGATTAAGTAAGAATGACACCACTGGACACTTTAAAAGGAGGCTGGTGCTTGGTATCATTGTTTCTCTTCAGTTAACCATGGCTATCTCTAAAGAAACACGTGCAGCCATCATTGCACTGCACAAAAATGGCCTAACAGGGAAGAGTATCGCAGCTAGAAAGATTGCACCTCAGTCAACAATTATCGCATCATCAAGAACTTCAAGGAGAGAGCTTCAATTGTTGTCAAAAAGGCTCCAGGGCGCCCAAGAAAGACCAGCAAGCGCCAGGACCGTATCTTAAAACTGTTTCAGCTGCAGGATCGGACTACCAGTAGTGCCGAGCTTGCTCAGGAATGGCAGCAGGCTGGTGTGAGTGCTTCTGCACGCACTGTGAGGCGGAGACTCTTTGAGCAAAGCCTGGTTTCAAGGAGGGCAGCAAAGAAGCCTCTTCTCTCCAGAAAAAACATCAGGGACCGACTGATATTCTGCTAAAGGTACAGGGAGTGGACTGCTGAGGACTGGGGTAAAGTCAATTTCTCTGATGAATCCCCTTTTCGATTGTTTGGGGCATCTGGAAAACAGCTTATTCGGAAAAGAAGAGGTGAGCGCTACCACCAGTCTTGTCTCATGCCAACTGTAAAGCATCCTGAAACCATTCATGTGTGGGGTTGCTTCTCAGCCAAGGGAATTGGCTCACTCACAGTCTTGCCTAAAAACATAGCCATGAATAAAGAATGGTACCAGAATGTCCTCCAAGAGCAACTTCTCCCAACCGTCCAAGAGCAGTTTGGCGCCCAACAATGCCTTTTCCAGCATGATGGAGCACCTTGCCATAAAGCAAAGGTGATAACTAAATGGCTCAGGGAGCAAAACATAGAGATTTTAGGTCCATGGCCTGGAAACTCCCCAGATCTTAATCCCATTGAGAACTTGTTGTCAATCATCAAGAGACGGGTGGACAAACCAACAAATTCTGGCAAATTGCAAGCATTAATTATGCAAGAATGGACTGCTATCAGTCAGGATTTGGTCCAGAAGTTGATTGAGAGCATGCCAGGGAGAATAGCAGAGGTCCTGAAGAAGAAGGGTCAACACTGCAAATATTGACTTGCTGCATTAACTCATTCTAACTGTCAATATAACCTTTTGGTACTCATAATATGACTAGCTGTGAGCCCGATTCTAAAGAATCGGGAGTCTAGAATCTGTATATAATATTTTTAAGAGTTGTAAATAATAGACTTAAACACCAGATATATGACTAAGTAGGCGATGTAGGCAAAACTGTGAGGGTAGCAATATAGTGGAGGTGTAGAAAGAGTTAATGTCCGACTAACAGGACTATAACAGAGTAGGAACTTATAATGATATCAAAAATGGTATTGAAAGAGTTAATGTCCCACAGGCACTCCCACAACAGAGTCAGCGCTGTAAATTATATCCAAAATGGTGTTCAAGGGGTTAATGTAGCAGTGGCAGTAGTTATAAAACACTACCAAATATGCAGTTAATGCTGAACTGGTATATAATGGGTTAATTTCGCAGTGTGATTACAACTATACACTGTGTAATAGAAATAACAGAAATAATGGAATATAAGGGGTTAATGTTCCTACTGGGAGTAGTAATAGAGACTACAAAGTATGGAGTTAAGGGAGAAATGGTATAGAAGGGGTTAACTTTGTAGTGGCAGTACAACTACACACTGTGTTATAGAAATTACAGAAAAAACGGAATGTAAGGGGTTAATGTTGCTACTGTCATGATTATAATGAGAGAAGCGCCTCACTGGTCATTGAGATACATGGAGGAGTTTGAAATTTAGTGGTGTAAGTGAGGCGCAAAGGTCATTGGTCGGTGTGTGCTGGCGCCGACCAATGAGCTTCGCGCCTCACTTACAGCGGTAAATTTGAAACTCAAAGTCCTCCATGTATCTGAATAGGAAGGGATGCGCAAAGCTGATTGGTCGGTGTGTGCTGTGGCCGACCAATGAGCTTGGCGCCTCACTTACAGGAGAGAGGGAGAGGGATTTACTAATAGGGGAGTGCGGTGAAATGAATTGTGTGTATAGAGGTGGCTCAGTGGTTAGCACTGCGCGGTGGCTCAGTGGTTAGCACTGCACGGTGGCTGAGTGGTTAGCACAGCGCGGTGGGTCAGTGCTTAGCACTGCGCGGTGGCTCAGTGGTTAGCAGTGAGTGCGGTGGCTCAGTGGTTAGCAGTGAGTGCGGTGGCTCAGTGGTTAGCAGTGAGTGCGGTGGCTCAGTGGTTAGCAGTGAGTGCAGTGGCTCAGTGGTTAGCAGTGAGTGCGGTGGCTCAGTGGTTAGCAGTGAGTGCGGTAGCTCAGTGGTTAGCAGTGAGTGTGGTGGCTCAGTGGTTAGCAGTGAGTGCGGTGAGATTGGTCAGCGCAGCGTTGTGGGCAGAGTGGTCAGCGCAGCGGCGTGGGCAGAGTGGTCAGCGCAGCGCCATGGGCAGAGTGGTCAGCGCAGTGCCATGGGCAGAGTGGTCAGCGCAGCGCCGTGGGCAGAGTGGTCAGCAGACACATACACACACACATACACACACTTTGCTATACTTACCACCGGGCCTGCGTCTTCCCCGGCACGTGGATCTGGAGTCGAAATGTCGCTGCCCCCGGACGACTGGATCGAATATTGGATCTGGGAAGTCTGGGGAGACTTCCCGGACGCCATCTTGGAGAAAGTATGTTGGCGGCCGCGGACGACTGGATCCAATATGTCCGGGAAGTTTGGCGAGACTTCTTGGACGCTATATTGGATCCAGTATTCGGGGGTGGCGAGATGTCGACTGAGGATCCAGGCGGCGGACGCAGGGGCAGTGGTAAGTATAGTGTAGTGTGTGTGTGTTTGTGTGTGTGTGTATGTGTATGTGTGTGTAGAAAGTGAGGGAAGTGCGGACAAAGTGACGGAAGTGCGGACAAAGTGACGGAAGTGGCTACATACACACACATATATACACATACTGTACATTGCATATGGAGGGGTGAGGAGAGGTGCGGATGGAGGAGTGAGGAGAGGTGCGGATTGAGGAGTGAGGAGAGGTGCAGCTGGAGGGATGAGGAGAGGTGGCGCTGGATGGGTGAGGGGAGGTGGGTGCTGGACGGGTGAGGAGAGGTGCGGTTGGAGGGGTGAGGAGAGGTGCGGCTGGAGGGGTGAGGAGAGGTGAGGAGAGGTGGCGCTGGAGGAGTGAGGAGAGGTCCGGCTGGAGGGGTGAGGAGAGAGGAGGCTGGAGCGGCGACATCACCGCTCGTTACACCCGTCCTCCTCTAGGCTGCACACTTCTCTGTCTTCTTTCAGGCTGCACACCAGCTGGCTCCGTATCCTCAGGGCTACTTGGCCTACTGCTGGCAGTCCGGCACAGGGCTTACCCCCGGAGGCTCGGGGCAGTCTAGGAGCGGAGGGCGATCCGTGCGGCCGCCATTTCGCTGAGAGCTATCAACAGCCTCGGGCACCGGAAGTGAGGGGGAGGAGCTTGCACCTGTGAAACTGGCAGGAGCGAGCGCGAGGCACTCGGGAGATGACCAGCATTAGCCGGTCATCTCCCGAAGTGGTGTGTGGCGGGCGGGAGACGACCGGCTAACGCCGCTCATTTCATGGCCGTGATGTGTGTGTGTTTTGGGCAGTGTAGGGGCGGGCATAAGCGTGGCGGGGCTGCCTGACTCCCGGTCTGCTTAGGGGCGCCATGTTGGTCCCCCCTGGGCGTGCGTAGCGCTGTGGTGACGGCACTTTGGCTATGACAAAGTGACGGAAGTGGTGAGCAAAGTGACGTAAGTGAGCCTTCGGGTTTTATATATATTAGATATACATATAGCAGCGCTATGGTATATGGTGGTACATTAAATGACATGTATAGCAATGCTATGGTATATGGGGGTACATTAGAGGACATGTATAGCAGCACTGTGGTATATGGCGGTACATTACAGTACATGTATATCAGCACTATAGTATATGGCGGTACATTACATGTATAGCAGCGCTATAGTATATGGCGGTACATTACAGTACATGTATAGCAGCACTATAGTATATGGCGGTACATTAGAGTACATGTATAGCAGCACTATAGTATATGGCAGTACATTACAGTACGTGTATAGCAGCACTATAGTATATGGCGGTACATTACAGCACATGTATAGCAGCACGATGGTATATGGCGGTACATTACAGTACATGTATATCAGCACTATAGTATATGGCGGTACATTAGATGTATAGCAGCGCTATAGTATATGGCGGTACATTACAGTACATGTATAGCAGCACTATAGTATATGGCGGTGCATTAGAATAGATGTATAGCAGCACTATAGTATATGGCGGTACATTACAGTATGTGTATAGCAGCACTATAGTATATGGCGGTGCATTACAGCACATGTATAGCAGCACGATGGTATATGGCAGTACATTACAGTACATGTATAGCAGCACTATGGTATATGGCGATACTCCGGTCCCCGCGGTCCCCCACTTCTCCTGGCCCCCGCTTCTCCACAGTAAAAATAAAAAAATCCTCAGTGAGGATACTCACCTGGCCGGCGGCTCGCTCCACCTCCATCTTCTAGGTAGTACAGGCGTTTAGGACCTGTGGTTGCCTGGGAAACCGATCAGCTGATCGGTCACATGAGCGCTAACTGCCGGGGGGCAGGATGGAGTAGGGGGTCAGGATGGTGAGGGGGGGTGGGGGGGCAGGATTGTGTCGGGGGCAGGATGGCAGGTGGGCAGGATGGAGCCGGGGGCGGGGCAGGATGGAGGCGGGGGGGGGGGCAGGATGGAGGCAGAGGGGGGGCAGGATGGAGGCGGAGGGGGCAGGATAAAGCCAGAGCAGGATGGAGGGGGAGGGGGAGCAGGATGGAGGCAGAGGGGGGGCATGATGGAGGCAGAGGGGGGGCAAGAACAGGGGGGGCAGGATGGAGGGAGCGGGCAGGATGGAGGCGGAGAAGATGGTGGTGGGGGGGTAGGGTTGGATAGTGGGGAGCGGGGCAGGATGGAGCCGGAGGAGCAGGATGGTGGCGGGGGGGCAGGATGGAGTGAGCAGGGCAGGATGGAGCGAGCGAGGCAGGATGGAGCCAGAGGAGCAGGATGGGGGGGGGCAGGATGGAGCGAGCACACTTGCAGACACATGCATCATGTACACAGCACACCTGGACGCACATGCATCATGCACACAGCATATCTTCAAGCACATGTATCATGCACACAGCAGACAGCTCTTTAAGTTGGCGCTCATGTATCATGCACACAGCAGACGTGCACACACATGTATCATGCACACCTGCACACATATGCATCATGCAGACGGCACACACGCATCATGCACACAGCACACACATGTATCATGCACACAGCACACACATGTATCATGCACACAGCACACATACATCATGCACACAGCACACCTATGCATCATGCACACAGCACACCTGCACACACATGCATCATGCAGACAGCACACACATGCATCATGCACACAGGTGTTGAACGTTGCGCTCATGTATCATGCAGACAGCACACCTGCACACACGTGTCATGCAGACCTGCACATACATGCATCATGCACACAGCACCCCTGCACACACATGTATCATGCACACAGCACACACATGTATAATGCACAGAGCACACCTGCACACACATGCATCACACATGATTCATGTGTGTGCATGATGCATGTGTGTGCTGTTGCATGATGCATGTGTGTGCTGTGTGCATGATACCTGTGTGTGCAGGTGGCCATGATGCATGTGTGTGCAGGTGTGCATTATACATGTGTGTGCTGTGTGCATGATACATGTGTGTGCTGTATGCATGATGCATGTGTGTAGTGTGTGCATGATACATGTGTGTGCTGTGTGCATGATGCATGTGTGTGCTGTGTGCATGATACATGTGTGTGCTGTATGCATGATGCATGTGTGTGCTGTGTGCATGATGCATGTGTGTTCTGTATGCATGATGCATGTGTGTGGTGTGTGCATGATGCATGTGTGTGGTGTGTGCATGATGCGTGTATGTGCAGGTGGGCATGATGTATGTGTGTGCAGGTGTGCTGTGTGCATTATAGATGTGTGTGCTGTGTGCATGATACATGTGTGTGCAGGTCTGCTGTGTGCATGATGCATGTGTGTGCAGGGGTGCTGTGTGCATGATGCATGTATGTGCAGGTGTGCATGACACGAGTGTGCAGGTGTGCTGTCTGCATGATACATGAGCGGCACGTTAAAGACCTGTGTGCATGATGCATGTGTGTGCTGTCTGCATGATGCATGTGTGTGCAGGTGTGCTGTGTGGATGATGCATAGGTGTGCTGTGTGCATGATGTATGTGTGCATGATACATGTGTGTGCTGTGTGCATGATGCGTGTGTTCCATGTGCATGATGCATGTGTGTGCAGGTGTGCATGATACATGTGTGTGCACGTCTGCTATGTGCATGATACATGAGCGCCAACTTAAAGAGCTGTCTGCTGTGTGCATGATACATGTGTGTGCTGTATGGATGATGCATGTGTGTGGTGTGTGCATGATACATGTGTGTGCTGTATGCATGATGCATGTGTGTGCTGTATGCATGATGCATGTGTGTGCTGTGTGCATGATACATGTGTGTGCTGTATGCATGTGCATGCATGATACATGTGTGTGCTGTGTGCATGAAGCATGTGTGTGCTGTGTGCATGATGCATGTGTGTGCTGTATGCATGATACATGTGTGTGTGCTGTATGCATGATGCATGTGATGATGTATGTGTGCTGTGTGCATGATACATGTGTGTGCTGTGTGCATGATGCGTGTGTTCCATGTGCATGATGCATGTGTGTGCAGGTGTGCATGATACATGTGTGTGCACGTCTGCTGTGTGCATGATACATGAGCGCCAACTTAAAGAGCTGTCTGCTGTGTGCATGATACATGTGTGTGCTGTATGGATGATGCATGTGTGTGGTGTGTGCATGATGCATGTGTGTGCTGTATGCATGATACATGTGTGTGCTGTATGCATGATACATGTGTGTGCTGTATGCATGTGTGTGCTGTGTGCATGATACATGTGTGTGCTGTATGCATGTGTGTGCTGTGTGCATGATACATGTGTGTGCTGTATGCATGTGTGTGCTGTGTGCATGATACATGTGTGTGCTGTATGCATGTGTGTGCTGTGTGCATGATACATGTGTGCTGTGTGCATGAAGCATGTGTGTGCTGTGTGCATGATGTATGTGTGTGCTGTGTGCATGATGCATGTGTGTGCTGTATGCATGATGCATGTGTGTACTGTATGCATGAAGCATGTGTGTGCTGTGTGCATGATGCATGTGTGTGCTGTGTGCATGATACATGTGTGTGGTGTATGCATGATGCATGTGTGTGCTGTGTGCATGATACATGTGTGTGGTGTATGCATGATGCATGTGTGTGCTGTATGCATGAAGCATGTGTGTGCTGTGTGCATGATGCATGTGTGTGCTGTGTGCATGATACATGTGTGTGCTGTATGCATGATGCATGTGTATGTTGTGTGCATGATACAGCACACACATGCATCATGCACACAGCAGACACATGCATCATGCACACAGCAGACACATGCATCATGCACACAGCACACACATGCATCATGCACACAGCACAATATCCATCATGGCACACAGTGAAGCATACAAATCTTTAATGTACAACAGTCACACTCATTTTATGAATGCATAACTCACAAATGTCATACATGATCAACTTAACAGCAATTACTTGCTATCAATTGCCAGAAAAAGACACAAAACACATTCAACATCTTTGCAGTCCTGCCAAAATGCAGCATAACACAGTACCAAACAAGTGGTTGATGAGACAGGCTGCACAATCGTAATGATAGTAACAGACACCATGACATTAAAAGCAGCTGCATCATGTCACCAGTAACCATGCATCTCTAAGAAGACACTCAGCCATCATTGCACTGCACATAAATGGCCTAACATGAATACGCACAGACAGATTGCACCTAGCAACAAATGCATCATCAAGAACTACAGGAGAGAGTTCCATGTGTAAAAACTCGGGGCCCAAAAGACCATCAAGCACAACACTTAAACACTGTTTGCAGCTCGGTAGAAACATGCCGAGCTGCCGGAAGGCGCAGGCAGGAAGTGGTCTTCGCACGCCTTGGACGGAGGATGTTGGCGGCCTGGTGCAGGGGAGCAAGGGCCGTCTCCTCAGGGCCGACTGAATCTGAAGAGGCAGGGGTGGCGCTGAGAGGGGCAGTTAAGAGACCCATGGGGGCATCGCAGCTAGGAGAGAGAGGGAGTACCCGTCGCTCATGCCATGAAGCATGAACCATTAGTGTGGGGTGAGCCGGGAAGCAGCTCATAGTGACAAAACCCCAGCATGGGATAAGAGGACAGAAGTCTCCAGAGATCACCGTGGGTTGGCGCCAACATGCCTTGTGCCAGAGAAGGAGGAAACCCGCAAAGGTGATCTAATGGTCAGGAACAAAGCATGAGATGTCCTGGCCTGTGAAAGCTCCCCAGATCTAATCCATTGAGAATTTGGCATTATGACGGTGACAAAAAACTGGAAGGAGATTATTATGCAGAATGACTGCAAAGTCAGATTTGGTCCAGTAAGTTTGTGAGAGCATGCCAGGAGTTACAGATCCGACGAAGATAGGGTCACACGCAAATATGACGTAGTGCATTAACATTAATTTATATAACTTTGTATCATAATTGATTGCAATTATATTTCTGCATGTGATATAAACATCAGACAAACACAAATAAAAACCAGAGGGCAGCGATCATGTGAAAATATAATTTTGGTGTCATTCTCAAAACTTTTGGCCATGACTGTATATATGTGTGTTTGTTATTTTGTACTCACCAATGACTAAGGGGGCTCCCCCGAAACGTGTCTGGTGTTTCTTCTTCTCCCATGTGGGAATTGTCATGTTTTTATAACTTTTACACCAAATAAAGAAGGATTTAAATAACTTGAGTCTGGCTCCAGGAAAAATCTTCTATTACGCTAACTAGTGGCAGCCAATCCACTTCACCTGAAGCCGAGGAGCCATGAGTAATTGTGGTTGTGCAGCTATTCCCAGTACCCTGACCCTCTTATACACACTTGTCTATATAGGACCTCACAGCTCACAGTGCATGTCAGACCAAATGAGAATCATGAGGTCAAAGGAACTGCCCAAGGAGCTCAGAGACAGAATTTTGGCAAGGCACTGATCTGGCCAAGGTTACAAAATAATTTCTGCAGTACTCAAGGTTCCTAAGAGCACAGTGTCCTCCACAATACTGAAATTGCAGAAGTTTGTGACACCAGACGTCTTCCAGCCAAACTGAGCAATTGTGGGAGAAACGTCTTGGTAAAAGAGGTAAAGAAGAACCCCAAGATCACTGTGGCTGAGCACCAGAGATATAGTAGGAGATGGGAGAAAGTTCCACAAAGTAGACTACCACTGCAGCCCTCCACCAATTGACTTTTATGGCAGAGTGGCTAGACAGAAGCCTCTCCTTAGTGCAAGACATATGAAAGCTCGTATATATTTTAAAAAAAAAACACATGAAGGTCTCCCAGACTATGATAAATAAGATTCTCCAGTGTGATGAGACAAAGATAAAACTTTTAGGTGATAATTCTAAGTGGTATGTGTGGAGAAAACTAGACACTGCTCATCACTTGCCCAATACAATCCTAACAGTGAAACATGGTGGTGACAGCATCATGCTATGGGGGTGTTTTTCACCTGCAGGGACAGGACGACTTTGCATGTGAAGGAAACATGAATGCAGCCAAGAACAGAGATGTCCTGGATGAAAACCTCTTTTCAGAGGCAGAGGATCCCCAAATCAAGGTGTGAAAAACTTGTTACATCTAATGATGAGCGAGTCTACTCACTACTATTCGGTACTCGCCGATTAGTAGTGGTACTGTCCGTGAGCATGAACACAGTAACAAGTCCAATGTAAAAAGCCGTAAGTTGTAAATTAAAACCAGATTGTCCCGATTGCTCCGGTCCGGGGCAATCCAGTACCATAGAGTCCCATGTTATGGTGCGCCGGTTTGTCCCGGACCGGGGCAATCTGGTTTGATCCGGTTATAAAATCGGACAAAACCGGTCCAGGTCAATCCGGGGTAACATAACATGGGTGTCTATGGTGCCGGATTGTCCTGGATTCATATCCAAAACTGGACCGGTTCAACAGGACACCCGCTGTCAGGAGCGAGTAAGGGATGAGCGAGTCTACTCCCATATTCTGTATTCGGTACTCAGGGCAATCCGGGAGAATCCGGTTTCAATTTACAGCTACCGGCTTTTTACTGCCGGCTTCTAAACAATAAATTAGGGAATTGCAGGTTTTTCCTCTGCTGCCAGACCTCTTTATCTCTTTATGGGGTCCAGCAACAGAGGAATTAATCGCAATACTTGCTTCCCCATTGCCTTATATAGGACTCGCTATACTCGTAACGAGTACCGAGTATCGGGACCTACTTGTTACGACTCTAGAGAGTCCAAATATTTTAGTACTCGCTCATCCCTAGTTACATCAGTCCCAAGAAGACTCATGGCTGTACTAGCTCAAAAGGGTGCTTCTACTCAGTACTGAGCAAAAGGTCTGACTAATTATAACCATGTAAAATTTCAGTTTTTCTTTTTTTAAAAATTGGCACAAATATCTACATTTCTGTTGGTTTCAGTCAAGATGGGGGGCAAAGTGTACATTAATGAGAAAAAAAGTGAAATTTTTTGAATTTACCAAATTACTACAATGAAACAAAGAGTGAAAAATTTAAAGGGGTCTGAATACTTTCCATACTCACTGTATAGCCAGAAAAATACAGAGGGTACATGTTGGCAGCAGATCATTCAGGATACTCTCTAGCGTGTTAACAACAGAACTGAGCTTTAGTTATCAATAAACAGGTACAGATATGATAGGCTTTGTGGAATCAGGAATATACATATCTTAAGTGTCTCTGTTGAGCATCAGCAGGCTGCTTCTCCTCTCATGCACATACGCAGGAAACTGGTTACAGTCACATGGTCTTTCCTGTGTGTGAGCCTCTGGGGGTGTTTTTGTTATCCTTACTATATAGACAATACACAAACCTTGCAATAGAACACGTACATATAAAGGAATTGAGTTGTTGCACTAAACAGGGGCGTATCTAGGGGGGTGCAGCCGGACCTTTTGCTCCGGGCGCAACTTAGTGGAGGGCGCCGGCGGCACCCCCTCCCTCAACCCCCCGCGGCTGCAATATGAGCGGCGCGGGCGAGGCTGGAATCCGACAGTGCTCAGTGTGACGGGGACACACTTGTCCGACAGACATGCGAGTCTGTCGGAGGAGCCTCGCAAGGAGCAGGAGCTGTGACCCGGAACGGCCTCTTTCTGTCAGGACGGGGCTGTCAGCTGATTGTGTGTTTATGCAGCTCTACACTCCCCGTCCTGACAGAAAGAGGCCGTTCCGGGTCACAGCTCCTGCTCCTTGCGAGTCTCCTCCGACAGACTCGCATGGCTGTCGGACAAGTGTGTCCCCGCCACATGTAGGACTCCTGTAAAGCGCCTCCTCCTCGCCATCTGGTGGCGGCCGGGCGCACTGCACTTGTCCTGCTCACTCCGCTCCTGACATGGAGGAGAGATCCCCGGAGCTGAGTGCACTGACCCCCAACACCAAGAGGCTGCTGCCCTGGAGACAGGTGGGTGTCACATCTGCCCTCTATCATGTCCACATTCATGTCTGGGTCCTCAAACCCTTCCTTATAACTAACATAAGTCAGCAGCATGCTGCCACTTGTAGTCCTTGTGCTCCCTCTAGAGCCAGCGCTGCACACACTGTCTCTTGCACACACTGCCTGCCGCACACATTGCCTGCCGCACACTGTCTGCACACACTGCCTGCCGCACACTGTCTGCACACACTGCCTGCTGCACACACTGTCCGCACACACTGCCTGCCGCACACTGCCTGCTGCACACACTGTCTCTTGCACACACTGCCTGCCGCACACACTGCCTGCCGCACACTGTCTGCACACACTGCCTGCTGCACACACTGTCCGCACACACTGCCTGCGGCACACTGTCTGCACACACTGCCTGCTGCACACACTGTCTCTTGCACACACTGCCTGCCGCACACTGTCTGCACACACTGCGTGCTGCACACACTGTCCGCACACACTGCCTGCCGCACTGTCTGCTGCACACACTGCCTGCCGCACACACTGTCTGCTGCACACATTGTCTGCACACACTGACTGCTGCACACTGACTGCTGCACACACTGACTGCTGCACACACGCCGGCAGCACCCACCCCCCCGCGGCTGCAATATGAGCAGCGCGGCTGAAATCTGACAGCACCCCCCAACCCCCCCCCCCGTCCTCACCTACTTTGAGGGGGGGGGCGCCAAATCAGATCTCTGCCCCGGGTGCCGGCAAACCTAGTTACACCCCTGGCACTAAACATATTCCAACAGTACAGTAATGATTTTTACATGTTTTAAATGGGCTGCCTAGACACTATTCAAGGGTACTATTAGTATACTGAAAAATCACCTGCCAAAGTTCCTTTAAATTTATAGCAATACAACACTTACATATACAGGAATGGAATTGTTGCACTACACATATTCCAACACTCCCAACTCAACAATTACTTATCCTGTTAGTCCACTGCGGCTCTGAAGTCCTCAAACTTGGCTCTTGGCAATAGTTTTGTCATATCATCAGCTAACATCTTTTCAGACTCGCAATAAACCAACTGTAGTACACCACATTCCACTAAGTCACATAAGAAGTGCTGTTTAATGTCAATGTGCTTAGTCCTTGCAGTAATCTTCTCACTGTTGGCAGGTTTAATACATCCTTGGTCGTCCTCATATATAATTGTTGGCTGAGCTCGTGGCTTGCCAAAATCTTCCAAAAGTTGTTTCAACCAAATAACTTCTTAACTTGCATAAGCAGCTGACATATATTCTGCTTCTGTAGAAGACAATTTGAATGACACTTGTTTTCTTCTGGACCACGTAATTGAATTTTCTCCTAACTTGAACAAGTAACCACTTGTTGATTTCTGATCACTTGAATCTCCAGCCCAATCTGCATCCACATAACCTCTGAGAGTGAGATATCCTGATGCATATATTTTAAGATTTAGCCTTTGAGTTTCCCTAAGATATTGTAGAATTCTCTTAATTGCATTCCAGTCTCTTTGGCGTGGCTTGCTTACACGTCTGCAGAGAATTCCAACTGTGGCTGTAATATCTGGACGTGTTGTGGTTGCTATGTACAGAAGCGCCCCTACTGCTTGTCTGTAACTCTCATTGGTGAGTAGCAGATCTTCTTCTTCTTCCAACTTCAAGTAGGACGGATCCATTGGTGTTGACACACCTTTGGGTTTTGACATTCCAAACTGTTTTAGGATTGCAGAAATTTTAGAACTTTGATTGAGAAGAAAACTCTCATCTTCATCTCTCTGGATTTGGATTCCCAAATAATATGTCACATTTCCAAGGTCCTTAGTCTCAAAGTGCTGGTTGAGAATTTCACATAGCTTTGTAATTTCCTTTTCTTCTTGATGAGACATGAGTATATTGTCTACATATAGGAGAGCATACATCCACTCCTTTGCTACAATTTTCATATAGAAACCTTTGATCCGCTTGAGACCTTTTAAATCCTTCATCCATGAAAACTTTGTTCATTTTGAGTTCCATGCTATTGCTGACTGCTTAAGTCCATAGAGAGATTTTTACATTCTACAAACAAGGTGCTCTCACCCTTTTTAATATATCCTCGGGTTGGCTCATGTACATCTCTTCTTCAATATCACCATGTAGGAAGGCAGTTTTGATGTCAAAATATCTCACTGTCATCTGTTGAATTGCAGCTATGGACATTAAAGTTCTAAATGTGGTTTGCTTCCAATCTGGAGAAAATGTAGCATCATAATCTTCACCATCTTTTGCGAGTACCCTTTTGCGACCAATCTTGCCTTAAAGTGGTGAACTTTACCTTCTGAGTCATATTTGTTTTTGAAGTCTCACTTACATCGATAGCTCTTTTTCCTTTTGGTAGCTCCGTAATCTCCCATCTCTGGAGTTGGAGAAGGGACTCCATCTCTTCATTATCGGTATTAATCCACTTCTGCTTCTCGTGGACAGGCAAATTTTGCATTTCTTGCCGTGATTGTGGCTCTGGTTCAGGAAGTGTTCTGACCATGTAAGAAAGGCATTTAGCTGGGATACTTTGTTTGGTCTTTCTGATCTCCTGACTGGAGATTGACTTGGTTCCTCTGTTTCTTCCTTGCTGTCTTCAGAGCTTATCCAGACTTCATTGTTTTCTTTTTCAGTGTATTGCTTTTTTGATTGAGATTCTTGTTTTTGTTTCTTGGCTTGAATGACTGGTGTTACTTCATGGAATTTGAGCGAAACAGAGTTATCATCAATCACTACATCTCTGCTGAATGTTACTGCTGTTGGTCACTGGATGCAGGATTCTGTATCACTTTTGAGTTTTGCTATAGCCACCAGGACTCCTTGCTTTGCATGTGATTCTCATTTGGAACGTTTTTCTTTTGGAACATACACAAATGTTTTGCTTCCAGATATCCTGAGGTTTTTCAGGTTAGGCTTCTTGCAGTTCCATGTTCATATAGAGTTTTATTTGTGGCTTTACCTGCAGTCTGTTTTGAAGATAGCAAGCTGTCGTCTTCCCAATACATTGTAGGTAGATTTGCATCAAATAACACACTTCGTTCTTTCTACAATGCCATTCTGTTCTGGGTTGCATAGAATGGTAGTCTGGAACAAAATTCCATTCTTTTTCAAAATGCTTCGCACCTTATCACTGTATATTCAGTGCCATTATCTGCACGCAGGGCTTTTGGCATTCTTTTGGCATTCTTTCATAAACACTATGGCAATATTCTTCAAAATTCTGTGGAACTTAATCCTTACTGTGCTCTAGTAGGCGTCTGTATATCTGGAGTAGTCATCAATAAATGTGAGAAAATATCTCTTCTTGCTTGGAGTTTGAACATGCATTGGACCGCAAACATCTGTGAGTATCAAATCCAGTGGCGGTGCAGATCTAGTGGTGCTTACTTTACTATAGGATTCTCTGGACATTTTCCCTTTAAGACAGCTAGTGCACTTCATCATTTGATTACATTGCTTGATTCCAACACCATTTGCAAGTTGACCTAGCTTCCTTACTGTTTCTGGGTCTCTGTGCCCAAGAGGTCTGTGCCATACATGGATACAGTTTTATGCAGATCTTGTCTAGCACTGTACACTCTTTCTTTGCATTTTAGCTGATAAAGTTCATTTTAGATTTTTCCTTCTGCAAGAGTGTGACCATTCTTTGATATAATGCAGCTGTTGTCTTTCAAAGTAACTACATTCCCTTTTTGCTTAAGCTTCTTTACTGACAGAAGATTGCTTTCAAGACTGGGAACATAGAGAACATCCTTTACTGGGATATTTCTGCTTTGTGCTGAGGAAACTGGACAGTGGAGGTAGCCATCTCCTACTCCTTCTGAAGTCATATATTGACCATTAGCTAAGATTACCTTTTTTGACTTGCTTTCATCAAGGTCAGTGAAGAAATCCTTGTTATTCGTCATATGGCTGCTATCACCAGAGTCTATACACCATATATGCTTTGCAGATGAGCCTGTATTGGTATTAAATGCAGCTTCAACACCTGCAGATTTTTCCTTTACAGCTGTTTTAACCTTTTGATCACTGGTCTGCTTTTTAAGCTGACTCATTCTTGCTTTTCATTCAGCAGTGTGCTTTAAGGTGGCCGGGCTTTTTACAGACAAAACATTCACCAGTTTCCCTTAGGGCCCTTTCACATTGGCGTTTTCACCAAAATGCAGCAGATGCGGCAGATTTACTTGCGGCACACTTGCGGCAAGCCCCATGCATTGTGTATGGGGCTTGCGGTAAGTGTGTGGCAGGTGCGGCAAGTGCGGTTCTGGCAGTTGCGGCAGGTGCTGCCATGAAAAAAATGCTGCTGACCGCATTTTTTTTGCGGCCGCACCTGCCGCATCTGCCGCAATTGCACTTGCCGCACCTGCCGCACATTACCGCAAGCCCCATACACGATGCATGGGGCTTGCCGCAAGTGTGCCGCAAGTGCAGCCATTAGGTGGGACCCTCGACAAATCCATTTGCGCCAGTCTGAAAGGGGCCTGAGATTGCTCTTACTTTTCAGAAAGTCATGTGTCTTTAATAGGGATGAGCGAGTACCGTACTATTCGGAATCGCTATACCCGCAATGAGTAGGTCTCGGTACTCGCTACTCATTACGAGTATAGCGATCCCGAGTACTTTTGCAGTGTATCAATATCCCAATATCTCAGGTACACGGAGGACCTTTCCATCTGGCCTATCAGGTGGCCGCTAGTGATCACGTCATTGTGAGGTGGCGGCATCTGATTGGCCAGATCTCTCCCATTATCTCATTGGCTGGGAGAGTGTAAAGTCCTTTAAGATGCATAGATGCCCATCGGCTGATCCCGGTGCAGCCGTTGGTTAAGGTGAGTATCCGATTTTTTTATTTTTTAACCACTTTTCCTCTCTTTTACAGGACTTTTGCAGTGTATCTATTGATACACTGCAAAAGTACTCAGTACTTGCTACTCACGAGTAATCCTAATTTACTTGGCGAGTACCCGAATACTGCTACTATTCAGCGAGTAGCCGAATAGTAGCGAGTAGACTCGCTCATCCCTAGTCTTTAATGCTGTTTCTGCCCTAGATGCATTACTACTGCTTACATTTTGTGTTTTTTTGCTTGAATTCATCTACAATATTGCCTTTGAGATATTCTACAGTGAGCTCATCATCTGGCTGTGAATCTAGTGCAGTGACAAGTGTGTCACTTTTGGAAGACCACTTAATAGTAGTGCAGCAACATGAAAGTCTTTAATTTCTTCTCTAATACCCCTGAGACGCTCTGTAATCTCTAGGGTGTTTCTTATATCGTCCTGCATACTCTGGCCATCACTTAGCTTATTCTTGTACCGCTTTCTCATGAGATAAAGCTTTTTGCTGAGATTTGATCTTTCATGCACTTTCTGTAATTTATCCCACATCTCTTTTGCAGTAGCACACTTGCATATATGCATAATCTGATCAACATCTACACTGAGGGAGATTGTGCTTTGTGCTTTCTGATCCTTCTCTAGCCAATCATCTGGTAATGGATGAGGCACTTGTTCCCACGTATATTTCCATGTACCTTCTCTTATGAGGAGCATCTTCACCTTGAATTTCCAGGATTGATCATTCTTATTGGTCAGACTTTGCATTGAGAATTTGCAGTGATCCTTGCTTGTGTACATCTTCTCTTTTGCTCTGTGCTGCTTTGCTTTGGGCTTCTGTTGCTGTATTACTCTTCTGTGTCACTCTCTCTGTGTCACACCTGGGGTTCTGTGTCACGCTGGGCCCATAACCTGTTGGCAGCGGATCATTCAGGATACTCTCAAGAGTGTTGACAACAGAACAGAGCTTTAATTAGCAATAAAGAGGTACAGATATGATAGGCTTTGTGGAATCAGGAATATACATATCTTAAGTGTCTCTGTGCAGCATCAGCAGGCTTCATCTTCTCTCATGCACAGACACAAAGGAAACTGAGTACAGTCACATGGTCTTTCCTGTGTGTGAGCCTCTAGGAGTGTTTTTTTTATCTTACTTTATAGACAATACACAAACCTAGCAATAGAACACTTACATATAAAGGAACTGAGTTGTTGCACTAAACATATTCCAACAGTACAGTAATGATTCTTACATGTTTTAAAAGGGCTCCCTAGACACTATTCAAGGGTACTATTAGTATACTGAAAAATCACCTGACAAAGTTCCTTTAAATTTATAATAACAATTATTTCATTGCTCGCTCAGTGCTTAGCCAAAACTGTGCAGAATTTTTGTGGTGAAATGTAAACAGCAAACTATTGTACCACATAGACAAACACTGAAGGTGGAACTATTGTATGATGAACTTATCCATTATTTGTTTTCCAAACTATTGGAAGGTATATTTGATAGTATAAACTCTTGGTAACCTTGTTATATGTAAAGAAATTAAAAACAGCAAAATAAAGTGAATGAATATACCGTATATACTAAAGTATAAGCCGACCCGAGTATAAGCCGAGGCCACTAATTTTACATCCAAAAACTGGGAAAACTTATTGTGTTGAGTATAAGCCTAGGGTAGGAAATGTAGCAGCCCCCCCAGCCTGGTATATAGCCCCTTATCACTGGTTTATAGCCCGTCATCACTGTAAATAGCCCCTCATCACTCTAAATAGCCCCTCATACTGGTATATAGCCCCTCATTATTGTATATAGCCTACCATCCTGTTATATAGCCACCCCATAACTGTATATAGCTCCTCATCATTGTATACAATTCCCTCCTCCTGTATATAGCCTCCCATCACTATATATAGACCCCATACTGGTACATGCCCCCATTTACTGTATATAGCCCCCATCACTGTATATAGACCCCATGCTGATACATGCCCCATCACAGTATATGCCCCCCATGCTGATATATGCCCCCAGCACTGTATATGGCCCCCATCACAGTATATGGTCCCCACCCATGCTGTTACATACCCCCCAATCATCGTTATGGCCCCCATATGCTGGTACATGCCCCCATCACTATATATGGTCCCCATCACAGTATATGGCCCCCCATGCTGGTACATACCTCCCAATCATATATATGGCCCCCATATGGTGGAACATGCCCCCATCACTGTATATGCCCCCCCATGTTGGTACATGCCCCCATCATGATATATGGCCCCCATGCTGCCGCACATAAATAAAAAACCATAAAATAATAAACCATTTAACTTAACCACCGTTGCTGTCCAGCAGCACCATCTCTCCTCCACTCTTCCTGCTTATGCTAACATTTCAAGCATTGTCCCGCACTGCATGCAGTGCGTAGTGATGACATCACTGCTGCGCCGGTCACATGATGGCGGCACAAGCAGTAAGACCGGAGGAGAGATGGTGCTGCAGGACAGCGACAGAGTGTAGGTTCAATGTTTTGTTATTTTACTGTATAAGGCAGCAGGGGGCCATATACTGTGATGATGAGGGGTGAGTACACTTAGTATAACGTAATGTGCACCGCTTCTCCGTCCGTGATGGACAGTGGGTTGCAGTGCATATTACATTACACTAAAGAGAGGGATCACGTGACCTCCCGATACCTCTGAAGCCTCCTCCTGTCTCCTCCAGCACCCGGTCACAGCCCCCCACACTGACACTGAACACTGACTTGAGTATAAGCCAAGGAGGGCACATTACAACACAAAAAGTGTGCTGAAAAACTCGACTTATACTTGAGTATATACGGTATATTGAATAAATAAAATACATAAATCAGTGTGTTGCTTAGACTGTAATTTCACGCTAGTTCAAAGTGATTATAACTTCACAAAATTATTTTCTTCTAAATATTTTTTTCTCAGAATTTTCTGACTTTTCTTCATAAACTATTGAAAATGTTTTTCTCCAGTTTTTATACTAGCTGCTATAACATACAATCTGTTTTGTACAGATCAATTTTAAGCTTTTCTTTTTTTGTCAATTAATTTGGCATGTGCAGCTTGGAGACATGATCTACCTGCACTGCAGCTCACTGTCCTATAGAATGCAGGCTTTTTTAAGCCTGCAGTCTACAGGATAGCAAGTGATGCGCAGGCTGACTCTGAAGTCCTGTGCATGCAATGAGAGAGCGTTGTCACCCATGCTTTGTGTTGTGGACTCATCATAGAACTGGATTAGGTGAGTAAAGTATGTTTTTATTTTATTTCAAAAGTGTTCGTACTGAGCAGGTATCATAAAGTATGAAAGTCCGTCTTACAATATGGGGGCTACTGCAGAGGCCATTATACTGCATAGGAGCTAAAGCAGGGTCCATTATACAGTTTGAGCACTACTGTGAGTGCCATCATACATTGTGTGGGCTTTATACAGTGTGGTATCTGTTATAAGGGGTTGCCATAGATTGTGCAGGTCATTTTACAGCATGAGGACTACTGTGGGGACCGTCACAAACTGTCGGGGCCATTACACAATGTATAGTACATTGTAGGGACTACTGTGGGTTCTATCATAAACTGTAAGGAATACTTTTGGGGACTGTTATACAGGTGGGGCTATTAAACAGTGTGAGGATGACCATATGTGACACCCCCGCAGGGATTGCCACAGGATCCACCGGTGCAAGGAGGGATTTACACCTTGGTACACACAGCACACAACACCTTCCACCACCTGAAGGGGGAGCTCTACTGGCTGCCTTAAGCCAGATCCCCAATACAAGATCCAGACCTGAGGGGAGGTCAGAGAGAGAGAGGAGAGAGCAGGAGTGAAGGAGCTGGTCGCTGGGGTAGAGCCAGGCCCAGGAACAGGGAACACTGACCCAGCTGTGCTGCACCCTAGGGAGAGGGTCGAAGGCCAGTGGAGGAAGAGGGAATTAAAGAAGGGAACAAACCAGGTTTCCCTTTAGCTCACCTGGACACCGGATTCGACACTGCTACACATTCACTGCAGCAGGAAAAGCCCGGAAGGACCAGGAGGAACTTAAAACCCTTGAGGTAACAGACTAAGAGACACTCGAAACTGACCAACACAGGACCAGGGGCAAGGAAAGAATAGGGACCCCGCAAAAGGACCTCATTGTCAGTTATAGAGCAAAGCCCTGGGAGGGAAGAAGGAGCTGCGAGTTCAGTTACAGGCAAAACGTACCCCAAAACCACATTACACAGTGACAGAGGAGGCCTCACAACTCTCCAAGCTGAAAATCCCAAATTGCCCTGAGGACCTGGTTACTTCTCTGCACTGTACCTTTTACCCGTCATCAGTAAAAGGTACTGAAACAAAGACTACTGTGTGTGTGTGTGCCTGCTTAGCCACCGCTACCCTCAGCTTTGACGCAGAGACGCTACTACGACTCCTCTCATCCGTTCCCACTGCCCAGAGGTAAAGCTCCACCTGTGTGGAGCTGTACTACACTGAGCTGCACCTCCATCACCTCAGCGGCCGGCCTGCAGCCTGGTGTCATTCTTACCAAGTACCACAGGTGGCGTCACATAACCAATCCCCTTCACCACTATCATCCTCCACCCTCCCCACCATTGAGAGTCCAGGGCACGGGACCAGGGACCGACCTGCCGTGATCCCCCATCCAAGTCGCCATCAGCCCCGGTATCCGAATACCCCCTACCCTGTCGACCTCCTCAACCTGGCGTGTGTGGACTATTATGCTGTGTTTTGGGGGCTGTGTGCTCATCATACTGTACAGTGAAGGAAATAAATATTTGATCCCTTGCTGATTTTGTAACTTTCCCCAATGACAAGGACATGAACAGTCTAGGATTTTAAGGGTGTGGTAATTTTAACAGTGAGAGATAGAATATATAAAATAAAATCCAGAAAATCACATTGACTGAAGTATATAAATGTATTTACATTTTGAAGAGAGAAATATGTATTTGATACCTTACCAACCATTAGGGTTCTGGCTCCTACAGACAGTTAGACGCTCCTAATCAAATCATTACTTGCATTAAAGACAGCTGTCTTAAATTGTCACCTATATAAAAGATCCCTGTCCACACACTCAGTTAATCAGTCAGACTCGAAGCTCTACAACATGGGCAAGACCAAAGAGCTTTCTATGGATGTCAGGCAAAGGATCCTAGACATGACTTTATCAGTGGCAAACTTACAAAATCAGAAAGGGATCAAATAATTATTTCCTTCACTGTATATAGGGAGTTATGGACTCATCATACAGTGTATTGGAGAACCATGGTTCCATCAGACTATGTATAGAGGAGATGTGGGCTTATCATACTGTTTATCGGGGAGCTGTACAGGGGGGACCCAGGTGATATAATTAAGTGTTAACATAGTAACATAGTTTTTAAGGTTGAAGGAAGAATTTAAGTCCATCTAGTTCAACCCATAGCCTAACATGTTGATCCAGAGGAAGGCAAAAAAAAACCATGTGGCACCACTAAGCTCCACATTGGGAAAAAAAATTCCTTCCTGACTCCAGATATGGCAATCAGACTAGATGCCTGGATCAACGTCCTATCAAAGAATCTAGTATATATAACTGGTAATATTATAGTTTTCAAGAAAGGCATCCAGGCCCTTCTTAAATGTTCCCTAAGGAAGGAGCTCGGTACATGGCTCCGAAACGCATTGGAAATAAACGTTTTTCACCAGTACTCAGACGTCCAGTGTTGTTGGTGTATTTACCTCTCTGACAGCAGCGCAGACAATAAGGTACTTCGTCCGAAAAAACTGATCAGGCTGTCCAGGCATTTTGATGCAATGTTCATAGGGATTATTCGGCCATCTGACCCTACCCTTTTTATCACTAACACTTACTCATTTTTACTTGCAAAGCTCCACAACTTTTTGCTGGATCTCCAACACCATTTTTAGCCAGGCAACAGTAAACACCATCATCACCTTCCTCCACACTCAGAATGGTCAAGAGCTGCCCATTTTCTCGAATGCTGTAACGTGTATCAAACAACCTGTAGAAACGATGTAAATTATATTAATTAATAACTGGATGTTTTTTGCTCACATTGTTGAATTAATTACTAAGCCATACATATAAGTCAATGCATTTTGAATAATGGAATTGCTATTAATCTGCATATAAGTATTATTTGAAACAGGCGAGGGGAATGGGAAGCAGCTCCTCAAAGAATACTTACTGGACATCGGCACCGATAAAATAGTTGGCGTCCATCCACATATAAGTAATAAGAAGGTATCTGTGGCAATCTTAAGTGTTATGTACAAAAGAAGATATAACTAAAGGCTACTGAATAGAATTTTTTGGATTTCATATTTTGATTTACTGGATTCGGTATAGTTAAACGACAACATATTTGACTTAAAATACTGTTAAATCCACAATATTAAAAGGGGTGGTATAGGACTTTTTTAACTACGTGTCAAAAAATTAATAAGGTACCTTTACACGCGGCAACGTTTCTAGGAATTTCTTTGGCAACTTACTGGTTGCAGTGAAATCATGGACACATTGTTACATTTGTACACAGCCACAAAATGGAACAATGTCTCCATGATTTCACTGCAACCAGTAAGTTGCCAGTGAAATTCCTAGAAAAGTTGCTGTGTGTAAAGGTATCTATAGACAGATAGTTGCTATCAGAAACAATCACCTACCTTTTGTACCCAACGGCAGCACAGAGCACACATTGATGGTTCCTGCTGATGGACTGAACTCCTCCCCGTCAATAGAGCAGTTCTCAATCTTATGGGTTGCTCTGTCAACAGGGAATGAATAATGGCCTCAAGCTGATTGACAGCTCCCCAGTTAGGCAGTCCCACCCTGTCAACAGAGCAGAGTGGAAAAGAAGCCACTGCTCTGATTTTACCTGACATCAGCAGAAGTGGTGTTACTGCTCTGTGTCAGGGAAGAACAGTGTTGGGTACAACATGCAGGTAGTTAGCAACTACCTGCCTGTTAGTGCTTAGGTACATTTTATTTTTACGAAATCCCAAATATCATCGTTACAAGCCACCTACTAATAGATTCATGTTGAATACTTGGCTTGATTGACAGGTTCTCCCTAAACACAAGTCCTGTCAATCAGGCTAAGCTGCATGAAAAGAGGATTTCATAGAAACGACCAGCTGACATGTCTCCCTATTCTCAGAAGCAAAGCAGCATTTCTGAATATAACTAAGGTAGCTTTACTCCAAAACGTACCTGATTTATGCAACCCATGGTTCAGTCAAAATAAATCTCCTGACAAGTTCACTTTAATATTTCCCTGTACAGAAAAGTGTAATATATGTTTTATTTCTGCTTCCCCATCTTGCACTTGATTTAATTTTTATTTGTTTTGTTGAAGAAGATCTATGATTGGAAATTTCGGTAATACACAAGTGATGCTTGATCTGTGTATCTACCATATCATGTTCAGAAGCAGTAAAATAGGATAGGAAGGCTTTACATTTATACACATCCCTCAGCTCCTAGCGATATGGACACTTCGACATAACTGTTTTGACAAGTAGAAGGTGAGCAAACGGAAAATGTTCTGCTCAGCTGTTCTGTGCAAGCACAATTTAGATAAACTCATTGGAAACACATGTACGTGCTGACAAGTGCCAAAAATGTGTTTGATGAACTTATTTGAATTCTTTTTTTCCATTCTAAAAGAAGATTAGAGAGAAAAAATGCAGAGAGACATAAAAATGTGTCCAATTCATGTCTATACTATACTATTCTTTATTATCTATAATTATTATCCTCACCATTCCCATTATATTTATGTTATACCTGTATAGTAATTTGGTAACACTATACTTTACTATAAAAGTTTCTAGCCTAATACATAGTAACATAGTTTGTAAGGTTTAAGGTAGACTTTAAGTCTATTTAGTTCAACCCATAGCCTAACATGTTGATCCAGAGAAGGGCAAAAATACCCCATGTGGCAACACTAAGCTCCACATTGGGGGAAAAAATTCCTTCTTGACTTCACATACAGCAATCAGACTAATTCCCTGGATCAACGCCCTATCAAGAATCTAGTATATATTACCTGTAATATTATATTTTTCACTTCTCTCTACTGTAGTTTTGTATCACTACTAGGGATAAGCGGACCTTTGGATATTTTGGTTCAACAGGTACAGCTGGTCTTTGGTTAAAGTTTGGTTTGGTTCCTAGACTTGACCCCATAGCCTGAACCCTGTATAAGTCAATAGGAACTTTGGTCCTGTAAATGATCATAGTAATTGCTAGAAGCTTCAAAAGGAAGGCTTCCACTGGTGGTGGTCATAGTCTTCCACTCAGCTCTGGTATATAACAGACCCCCTAAAGGAGCTGACAGCTGTCGGACTCTTTGGACAGCATGAATCATATGACAAGTTCTCTTTAATGAATTGGAAAATAAAAAAGCTAAGTCTTTGCTGGATAGCAATTTGTGTCTCACAATCTTAATTGACTTTCAGTATGATTTTGGAGAGTGGGGGGGAGTTTCCTGACAAATATGATCCTTGGCATGATTTGAACCTGGGATTCAAAAACTTAAAGGATACCGTGCTAACAACTTAGCCACCATGATACCCTAGTCACTTAACTTTTTCTGCTACTACTACTTTAAAAAAATAAATAAATAACTTTTTTATTTTCTAAAGTCCGCAACTGTTTCTTTTTCGGCTCTGCTCTGTTCAGCACAAGCAATGGGATGATCCCAGCTTCAAGTCCCTTAAGGACACAAGTAAATACAATAAAAAGTAAAAAAAAGTTGTTAAAAATATGAAAAAAAAGCCATAAAACTTCTAATTAACCACGCTTTGCCCAGTTCAAGAAAAAAAATTAAAAATACACATATATGATATTGCTGCGTTCAGAAATGTCTGATCAATCAAAGCCAATTCTGATCTGACAGATGCGGTGCAAAGTAAAAATGTATACTATTTGAAAATCTCCATCTTTAGGAAATCAATTGTAAAATGGTCATTGCCAAGAAAAAACTAGGTTAAATTGAAAAAAGTAAATGGTATATTCAGATATGAGCATTGTAAAGTGAATGGACTGTGCGTACAAAAATATTCACAACGATTACAACTTGGAAATCTTATGGGGATGTCACACGCGTCAATATCGCGTGCAATATCACTGCTGCACATGACGTTTCAGCGATATTGACGTGTGTCACAGGGCGCATCAACCAGCAATAAATCTTTGGTTGATGGTCGCCAGGTTTTAGAACCTAAAACCTGGCGATGGTCGCCTGGTGGACACACAGCATCGCTGCATGTGACACCGCGAGATGCGCGATCAGCCAGCTCCCAGCGCGGAGCGGAGTTGGTATCCATGGTAAACAGCGGGTAACTAGGCACCGCACTGCACTTAGTTACCCGCTTTTTTACATGGTTACTAGCGTTCTTGCTGGTACTGATTGCTGGTGAGTCTGCCTGTGTGACAGCTCACCAGCGAACAGCCTTCAATGTCGCCAGCGATGAGATCGCTGGCGATATTGACGCGTGTACGTCTCCATTAGACTACACAGACTTTGCAATTTGGAAGACTAGAGGTGTGGTTTATTGATGCATTGTTTTTTTTTTTTTTTTTTGCTTGGACAAAATATGAATTCTGCAGCCCATTAGTAGTTAATGATCAACTGCAGTGGTCATGTATTGACCATTCTTGATGTTACTTCCAGGAGTCTTGAGGGTGATATAGTGCTGAGTAAGGACAAATTGCTTGTTATATTCTAATTTGAATCTGTCTGGGTCCATTAATAAGGTTTTGTCTCTTTAATTATGTGTAAGACACTAAAAATAAATTGAGAGTTCACATGAGCAAGCATCAGGGTAACATCAGTAAGGGCTTGGACACACTTTCCTAGTTACATCAGAGTTTCACTGAGGAGACTCTGAAAGGGCTGGAGCAATGACCCTGAACGGCTTCTCCCTCTCTGAATGGGGAGTCTGGAGCTGCACAAAAACACAATCAGCTGACAGCTCCGACCAGATAGGGAGAAGCCATTCAGGGTCACTGCTGCAGCCCTTTCAGAGTCTCCTCAGTCAAACTCTGATGAGTGTGTCCGAGCCCGAATACTAGGTATCTGAGATGATCAAACCGTTTGAAAGTCACATTTGACAGCTTTATCCAATTTACCATAAAAAAAGTTGACAAATCTGTCAAAATAACATTTCAAAAAGTTTTTTATGCTAAATTTGACTTGCATCCAATCAATTTGCTTCGAATAACAATGCTACAAAACCTTGAAAAGACATGTGTGGCACTCTGAGGTGTCTGAGGACGGTGTTCAACCCCTTTCAAATTCTTTAATGCAAATATGAATGTCAAAGGGATCTCACCATATAAATGGAAGTTAATTGTAATAGCCAATAAATAATTTAATAACAGAGATAACTGGTAGATGTTTTATGTTTTTTTAATTAAAAAAAAGTTCTAAAAAGTATCCATCTTAAGGCCCCGTTACACCATACGATATCGTGAATGATATTGCTCAAACATCACAGGTTTGGAGTCGTAGAAACGATTGTTAGTACGTCATTGCGTGTAACACCGAGATATGACTACAATAAATCATTTGATCGTTGATCGCAGATTTGAGAACATGTTCTCAAATCAAACGATCCTCGATCAGCCAACCTGCTGCATCGTTCTGTGTGACATTGCGATAACGATGTCGTGAACGACTTCTCCTATTCACAGCAATGAGCAAGTATCGTTCGCTGGGTTGTGTGAACGATAGCTGCTCACTACATCGTTGGTGCGACATCCACGATATCTAGACGTGTCACATCTCACCAAAGATGTCAAAAAGATGTCCTAACGACCAAGATCTTTAGTGATATCTTAATGACATTGCAGTGTGTAACGGTACCTTTAGTAATTTCTGAAGAAGCAGACCATTGTGTATAGACTTGTGTAGATTCAAACTGATGGTGGTGTTGTGAGAGGTTACATCATCCTGCTGAAACAGCTGATGCACCTCCTGGTAAAAATAATGTTGACCCTAAGGGCTTGGACACATTTTCCTAGTTAAATCAGAGTTTGACTGAGGAGACTCTGAAAGGGCTAGAGCACTGACCCTGAACGGCCTCTCCCTCCCTGGACGGGGAATCTGGAGTTGCACAACAACACAATCAGCTGACAGCCCCGTCCAGAGAGGGAGAAGCCATTCAGGGTCACTGCTCCAGCCCTTTCAGAGTCTCCTCAGTCAAACTCTGATGAGTGTGCCCGAGCCCTAATGGGCACCTTTTATGCTGACAATCTTATCACAAGGTTGTGAGGCAGGGGAGTCAAGAAGTCTTGGGTCAAATACTGAGAGTGCACCTCAAAGCAAGAGTGGCAAGAGAAAATGAGTTGAAAACAGTATGAATTGAAACAAAAAGGCAAGGCAAATTAATAGTCTACGGCAAGGTCTAAAGTCAGACTGCAAAAGATCAGAACAGCAAAACACAAGCCACATACTCCAAAAAGCAAAGCTATAACTGACAAAAGTCTGACCATTGTCAGTCAGCTAAATAGCCAGGTAATGTACAAATGTACAATTCCCTTTTTTCCCTTTCTTGCATACTTTTAAAATACAGATTTCTTACATGTGTACAAGTGTGTTATATCATTAATCATGGGTGTAGTCAGTTGTTACAATGATTTGAAGGCTTGTTTGTACATATATAGAGTTTTTCACTTTGCACTGTTAAGGCAATCTGCCTATTTTACGTTGTCGTAGTGGAGGCCATAATCATACATGAGAGGAAAATGACAGACAGCAGACAGGTTTCTATGTCAGCATAATCCTAAAGGGGTGGTGCCCCAACAGGGTTTATTTATAGACAAATGTTAATACAACTTCAAAGTGTTACTTTAGCATATAGCATGCTATAAGTATGAGTATGTTTTACTTGAAACAAGTATAACTGTGATTTTAACCTCTTTTAATATGCACTAATGAAGTTTTCCTATTTTTATATGAAGAGGACTATGTAACTTCATTTTTTGCAAGTGCTGGCCATTTTTTTCTTGAAATTTCCTTGTTTTCCTGTTGCGTTACTTCATCCTTCCCATGTGAACCAGCCCTCGGACTTGTCCATACAATGCCCACTAGCCTTATTCAACATTCTAGATGAATTCTGTGGTAAGCAGAAAATAACTAATTTCTTTTTCTTATTTCTCCTCCAAATATGTAAGGCTTCAATAATCAATACCCTCAACTACAATACCAAGTGTTACCTGTGGCATAGGGAATGGGATCTTTAAGTCAGGTGCCTTCTGCAGCCCACCCAATGGAGGGATTAATGATGAGCTTAAGGCGACAAGATTGGGCAATCAACTATATCCCCTAAGCAATTAGATCCTAGCAATGTAAGAGGCGGAACCCTAGTTGAAGGAAAAACGTATTGTTATGTCCCCTGGCACCGCTCCCCAGGTCAGCTCTTCCGGGTCGGCATCCTCTGCTCCTCTGCCGACCGGGCATCCGGCGTCCAGGTGTACTGTGTCTCAGAGCCGTCGCCGGGTTCCCTTCCTGTCAGCTGACCACTGGACTCACACATGAGCACATTACAATGGTCGTATTCATGGGACCAATCAGCGGTGCACTAGGTGCACTCCTCCCCTGTGTCTCTGGGGGCCGGCACGGCCCAACCTGACACTCCCCTTGACCAATAGCTGCTCTTCCTCTGGTATATCAGGCCACCTCCACTGATGGAAGGTGCCTGATTATTAAGTTAGTTTGCTTATGCCTTGATGACTGTTGGTCAGGCATTCCTTGTACTCTCCCCCGGTAGAGCCATTCCTGCTCTCCCTGCCTTTTACCCTGTAACATGGAACCCTAGCTGTGCTCTTCCCCGGTAGCATCCTTCCTGCACTCCTAGCCTTGTACCGTTACCCATAATCCTTAGCTGTGCCGTAGCATAGACTAACCTTACGAGCCACCCCCCTGGTACTAGCAGCTGTGTTATTTAGACCCCTGGGCTTGCCCCTGACAATTCCTGTATAGGGGTTGGTTAAACTAGATCCAGCTCACCCAGGGAAGTTCGGTTCCATTGCCCAGTGGGTCCACTTTAGGGCGCCTTCCCCTGGAAGCGTGACACTTATCACCATAGAGGTCGGCGCCATCTTGAGATTGCATACAATGCAGCAACAATATGTAACGTGTACCTGCAGTCTGCATCTTAGGGATCTGATGGATCCACACCAAGACATGCTAGCTCTCAAGGAGCTGAGTTTCCTCACCACCCTGTTGGTCAAGGGTGCTTCACGCAAATAGAGCAGCCTGGAAAGGAGACGCCCCCATATGTGGGCTGGAGCTTGACCAAGCACCCTGTTTTGGGCCTGATCTGCAGGGATGTATGGATCCAATGCTCGTCTCACATACCTTAAGAGGTCCCATCGGAATAGAACTCAGGAGATGAGCTGCTTCGTATACCAGCCGGGACCTAAACAGATCGGAGGTAGGAACCTGCAGCCTAAAGAGCCTTAGTAAACCTGTAGCCAGTGCCACAGACATTAGATCAGGAAATCAAGGAGGAAGAGAAGGAGGATGGCGAGACTGTAGTAGTACCAGGAGCCCTTGTTACCCTGCCTGTTGTAGAAATCCTGTAAGACGTCTTTGACTGGGAGAATCTGAGGCCCCCTACCATCTACCATCTCCCAGCATGTGTCTTTATAGAGTTGAACCACCCCAGGTATCATCATTTGTTGAAGTAAGTAGACTGTCAAAGGCCCTTGTTTGAGAATGGTTGGAGGGGTCTAAGCGCCCCAGATTTCAGGAGCAATGTACCCAGGGGCTGGAGGTGGATTTTTCCAAAAGAGGGGGTATAGGTTCATATTGAAAGAGGGCACTGATCACAAGTGCTATGTAAATTTGTCCATCCTTCTGCGTGAGCATCTGCCTTCCCCACACTACACCCTCTATGTTGGCAAATTGGTCACCTTCATGAAGGTAAAAGGCTGCAAGCAGTGGTATGTTGTGGGGTTCATCTGGGTCACCATGATAGAGAATGTGGAAGAGTGGGAGCAGGAGGCCGAGATGAAGAGGATGGAGCCTCGGCAGGCGTGGCATGACCATGGGTGTGAGCCAGCTTGAGTGAAACCCACAAGGGCTAAAGACCCTGAAAGACCCATTGGGGTTGCCCATGTTGCTCTGACATGTGCTAGAGGGTGGCTGTCCTCCATGCTCTTATCCAGCAGTGGCCGGATAAGGACTGTTGGCAGTTACAGTATGAGTCCCACAAGAGGGAGCATGTTTTCTTTTCCTCATGGTAGACCTAATGTAATTTTTCACCTTCCCCAGTTTTGCACCTGTTGAACTTCCCCAAGTGTACACTATGGCTGAGGACAACCATCATTAAAAAGGGGAGGTATGAAGGGGGGTGTCCAGTGCCCCCATGAAATCTTTGACCCCCTGAAGACATCACTGTATATATATATATATATATATATATACTAGATGTAGTACCCGGCTACGCCCGGGTTAATAAATAACTGCTGTTAGCTATAACAAAATAGAATTTGAATATGTCATATTAATGACCTGTAGGAAAATAGAAGCTGAGCTGTGATGGATTGCTATAGGCAGCCTAATAAATCTCCAGCCAACAGTAAACCCTCCCCTGGCCGGGCAGTATATGTTACCTCACACATACACATAATAGACAGCTCATGTGACGGACATCTGCCTTAATTCCCTATATGGCACATGTGTGGCACATTGGCTGTTTTTAATCAGATGTTTATGTTTGTAAAATAAAGATAGCACACGTATGAGGCGAGTTGTGTGAGGTGATTTGTGCACATCTGTGTCTGTCTGTGTGGTGTGTGTGTCCCTGGGGTGTGTATGTGTGTGTCCCTGTGGGGGGGGCCTGTGTGGTGTGTTTCTCTGTTGTGTTTGTCTCTTTGTGGTGTGTGTGTGTGTGTCCCTGTGGGGTGAGTGCATGTGCCCCTATAGGGTGTGTATGTGTGTGTCCCTGTGGGGGGGTCTGTGTGGTGTGTGTCTCTGTTGTGTGTGTCTCTTTGTGGTGTGTGTGTATGTCCCTGTGGGGTGAGTGCATGTGTCCTTATAGGGTGTGTATGTGTGTGTGTCCCTGAGGGGGGGGTCTGTGGTGTGTGTATCTGTGTTGTGTGTGTCTCTTTGTGGTGTGTGTGTGTGTCCCTGTGGGGTGAGTGCATGTGTCCCTATAGGCTGTGTATGTGTGTGTGTGTGTGTGTGTGTGTGTCCCTGCGGGGGGGTGTCTGTGTGGGGTGTGTGTGTCTCTGTGTTGTGTGTGTCTCTTTGTGGTGTGTGTGTGTCCCTCAGGGGTGACTGCATGTGTCCCTATAGGGTGTGTATGTGTGTGTGTCCCTGTGGGGGGTCTATGTGGTGTGTGTGTGTCTCTTTGTGGTGTGTGTGTCCCTGTGGGGTGAGTGCATGTGTCCCTATAAGGTGGCTATGTGTGTGTGTCCCTGTGAGGGGGGGGGTCTGTGTGTGGTGTGTGTGTCTGTGTTATGTGTGTCTCTTTGTGGTGTGTTTGTGTCCCTGTGGGGTGAGTGCATGTGTCGCTATAGAGTGTGTGTGTGTCCCCTTGGGGGTGTGTGTGTGTGTCTCTGTGTTTTGTGTGTCTCTTTGTGGTGTGTGTGTTTTTTCGGGTGCGTGGTGAGTATCCAATGTTGGGGCTGCACGTTAGTGACTATACACTTGCTATTACTCTTTGTGTGCATGTGGTGTGTATACATGTCCCCGTGTGTGGTGAATAACCCATGTCAGGGCCCCACCTTAGTGACTATATGCTGGTATGTGCTGTTAGTCTTTGGTGCTATCATTAAGCCCCTCTCATTCACAACTGTCAACTGGTAACTGACACTTTTTCCCATTATGTAGATAGGAGCAAAATTGTTTGGTGAATTGGAATGCGCGGGGTTAAACTTTCGCTTCACAACATAGCCTATGACTCTCCCGGGGTCCAGACGTGTGACTGTGCAAAGTTTTGTCTCTATAGCTGACAGCTGTCGATTTTCCTCCCACACTTTTCCATTCACTTTTTCCCCATTATGTAGATAGGGGCAAAATTGTTTGGTGAACTGGAACGCGCAGGGTTAAAATTTCGCCTCACAACATAGCCTATGATGCTCTCGGGGTCCAGACGTGTGACTGTGCAAATTTTTGTAGCTGTAGCTGACAGCTGTCGATTTTCCTCCCACACGTTTCCTTTTCCTTTTTCCCCATTATGTAGATAGGGCCAAAATTGTTTGGTGAACTGGAATGCGCAGGGTTAAACTTTTGCCTCACAACATAGCCTATGACGCTCCTGGGGTCCAGACGTGTGACTGTGCAAAATTTTGCGGCTGTAGTTGCAACGGTGTAGATGCCAATCCCGGATATACACACACACATACACACACATACACACACACACACATACACACATTCAGCTTTATATGTTATATATATATAATATATATATTAGAAAAAAAAACTTGCAGCACTCAGCTACTACCAGTGGTGTACATATGCTAACAAGCTACATATATATGAGAAAAAAATTAAAAACTTATATTTTTTTCAAAAAGCTCAAAATTCTTATTATTTTTTTTTAAATCTGAAGTTCTTAGTACACACATTGGCCAATGTCTGCTTGGTCATCGACTGTGACAAAGTGACTTCAGGTCCGATGAGTCCTAACGCTGACACCCAAGTGCTCCTTGTCCACCCTACCCCACTACTTAGTACCAGTGTAAGGGACTTAAGAGTGAGGGTCGGAGGCAAAGTGTAGCAGAGAAAGAGTGGAGGCAGAGGAACCATACTGCTTCACCCCAGGAAAGCAACCGAAGCAACCCGAAATTGGAGTCCGTGTCTGCAAGGGTCCAGTTAGCCCAGCAGAGAATGCTGAAGGACCAGGGAAACTTTAGCATCCTCGCAGACACTTGTATCACAGCAATCAACAGAGCCAGGGGCCACAGAGGAGTTAGCGGTGCCCAACAGAAGGTTCTCACAGCCTGCTATACAAGTGAGAGACACAGGAGAGGTCAGGGCTAGGATTCAGACATGCCAGGACTTAAGCACACACACACAGAAACAAAGAAGCATCACAACTCATCGGATGTGGAAATCCTGAAATACCACCCAACCACCTGGACAGTACCCTGGATGTTACCTTGAACCATCACCATCAGTAAAAGGTACAGAAACAACTCCCAGTGTGTGTGTCTGTTATTACGGCCCCTGATCCTGCTCTTAACATAGACTATCTGCCAGCATCTCCACTTGATGAGCTGCCTTCTCCTGCAGCACAAGGTACAAGGCTATGTGGAGAGCTGCCTTTCTGTTTAAAATCCCTATCATCAATCACTGCTCCGGGGACCCCACTCCACCTACAGGGAGCGTTATCAACAAAGCTGCCTCATCATCACCCCAGAGGTCTGCAAGCAGCAGGTATCCTTACTGGAAACCGTAGGTGGCGTCACAAACTCTTTTTATTTTATTTTTATTTAATCCCTTTTTCAACGACCACCAGGGCCACAGGCCCAGGCACAGGCCGCCCTTGACATCGCCCATAAAACCAGACGCCTGGGACCGGGTACCCCACGGCCCTGGGGTGGGTCACCTACGTTATGCCCTTATATCACTTCTAGCACTGCTACATCTATACATTTCACTACACCTAATTAATTATCAGTTATAACATTGTACCTTGTACATACCTACCTAACATTGCATTACACCTTATCACAAATAGTAATGGGCAAACTTGCCATTGTTCGGGTTCAACAAACTCGCCCAGACTTTTTTAAAGTTTGGGTTCGGGGTCGAAAGTGGCTAGAACTTGAGTCTGAACCTCGAACTCGGACTGTAAAGTAATGGGATGGGGCTCGGAGGCTTTAAAAGAAAGAAAATAGTTATTAAAGGTAACCTGTCAGCTAGTTTATGCCTCCCCAGCTATCATTGTCTGCACCTGCAGCTTCATAGTACTATTCTAATCATCCCTGTCTGAGCTCAGAGTGTAATGTGAAAGGTGAAAAAAAAGCATTCATACACTTACATTTCCTTATGTAATGAGGCAGTCAGTCCCCAGCTTGTAGGACGGGGACTGTTTGGCAGGTTAATAGTTAACATTTCAGCCTTGTGCCAGAACATGTTGGGAGACCTGATGTGATGTCACAACCATGTGACTACAATAGGCGGAGCTAGGTTCTCATAGAACATAATACATTTCCTGGCTTAGCTCCGCCCACTATAGTCACATGATTGTTACATCACACAGGTCCTTTAGCTATCCAAGTTAAAAGTGAGTTAACTATTATCCTGCCAGACAGTCCCCCTCCTCCAAGGTGGGGACTGAAATGTACCATATATACTCGTGTATAAGCCGACTTGTGTATAAGCCGACTCCCCTACTTTTGCCCCCAAAACCTGGGAAAACCTATTGACTCGTGTATAAGCCGAGGGTGGACCCCAGCACAGGTATACAGCCCCCAGCAGTGTGGTATACAGCAGCCTCCCTAGTGGTATATACAGGCCCCAGCAGTGTTACAGCAGCAGCCCCAGTGGTATACACAGCAGCAGCCCCAGTGGTATATACAGCAGCAGCCCCAGAGGTATATACAGCAGCAGCCTCAGAGGTATATACAGCAGCAGCCCCAGAGGTATATATAGCAGCAGCCCCAGAGGTATATATAGCAGCAGCCTCAGAGGTATATATAGCAGCAGCCCCAGAGGTATATATAGCAGCAGCCTCAGAGGTATATATAGCAGCAGCCCAGAGGTATATATAGCAGCAGCCTCAGAGGTATATACGCAGCAGCCCCAGAGGTATATATAGCAGCAGCCCCAGAGGTATATATAGCAGCAGCCCAGAGGTATATATAGCAGCAGCCTCAGAGGTATATACAGCAGCAGCCCCAGAGGTATATATAGCAGCATCCCCAGAGGTATATATAGCAGCAGCCCCAGAGGTATATATAGCAGCAGCCTCAGAGGTATATACAGCAGCAGCCCCAGAGGTATATATAGCAGCAGCCCCAGAGGTATACAGGCCACCAGCCCGCCACCCCCATCAGTATACAGGCGCCCCCCCATCAGTATCCAGGGCCCCCCTTGCTGCCGCAAACCTGTAAAGTAAGATCATTATACTTATCCCTGTGGCCGTCCCCGCCGCAGCCATCGCGCTCCTCTGGGTCTTCATGCCTCTTCCGGCTTCTTCCGGCTTCCTCCTCTGGCGCACAGACAATGACGTCATTGCCTGCGCCCACTGGAGGAGGAAGCCGGAAGCCAGATGAAGCAGGAGGAGCGCGATGGCAGCGGCGGGGACAGCCACAGGGATAAGTATAATGATCTTACTTTACAGGTTTGCGGCAGCAATGGGGGGCCCTGGATACTGATGGGGGGGCGCCTGTATACTGATGGGGGTGGCGGGCAGGCGGCCTGTGCCGTATGACTCGCGTATAAGCCGAGGGGGGGACTTTTCAGCCCAATTTTTGGGCTGAAAAACTCGGCTTATACGCGAGTATATACGGTAAGTATATAAATGCTTTTTTTTCACCTTTAACATTACGCTATGAGCTCAGACATGAATGATTAGACTGGTATTATAAAGCAGCAGTTACAGACAGTGATAGCTGGAGGGGCATAAACCACCTGACAGGTTCCCTTTAAACAGCATTATACTTATCAGCGTCCACCCGATTCTACTTTTGCTCATTAACTTCCTGGGCATTCACTGCAGAAGGCAGAACAGCCAATCACAGATGCTATCATAGAGAATTGGCACACCAAAACCACGATGCGGCTTTCGCCACCGATTTCATGCTCTTTTGGTTCAATTTTGGCTCAAATCTGCATGCATTGTGTTCAATGTGTTTATCTGCATCTCTTGGCCAAAAAGAGCACCAAAACCGCCACATGGTTTTTGCCGCATATTTCATGCTCTTTTGGTGCAATGTGGTGCAAAACTGCATGCATTATGTTCAATTTGTTCATCTGCATCTCCTGACCCAAAAAAACAAAAACAAAACCACAACACGGTTTTTGCCACTGATTTCATGGTTTTTGGTGCATTGTGTTCAATGTGCTCACCTGCATCTCCTGGCCCAAAAAAGCACCAGAACAGTGAAGCAGTTTTTGCGGTTGATATCATACTTTTGTTGGTGCAATTGTGGCATAACATGCATGCATTGTGTTCAATGTGTTTATCTGCATTTTCTGGCCCAAAAAAGCACCAAAAAACGTACCGTAATATAGTTGAGCCCTTTTTATAAAATTATTCTTTGAAATATTTTTTTTTTAAATTATGTGAGGTATTACCATATTTTTGTATGCCAGCCAGGTACAGCAGGCAGGTACAGGCAGACTCCTACCCCCAGCTGCCTATTTTTACCTGGCTGGAAGCCAAAAATATAGGGAAGTCCTTTTTTTAATTATTTCATGAACTTGAAGAAATAATTAAAAAAAATTACATGTGGCTTCACTGTATTTTTGGTTTCAAGGCAGGTACAACAAGGCAACTGGGAGCTGGAACCCTCAGCACAGGGTGGCCCATGCTTTCTGCCCCCCGCTGTGAATTGCAGCCCACAGCTGCCTCATAAAATGGTGCATTCATAGAAATGCCCTTTTCTGGCACTGTACCCCGACTTTTCCAGTGGCCCTGGTGGTGTTGGTATGCTGGGTAATAGATAGGTTAATGCCAGCTTTGTATTGGCTGCAGGCACTAAGCCCGAAATTCATAGTGTAAGCAGTAAAACCACACAACATAAAAAAAAAACATTTAGAGATAAAATACAAGACAACCATGTTTCCCATTTGTAATTAACAAAAACACCTCAACATAAACCACAGGAAACATCTTCAGCTCTGTTGCATATCTCTTTGAGCAGACACTCATTCTCTGTGATAGCATCTGTGATTGGCTGTTGGTCCCCTCTTCAGTGAATATCTAGATAATGAGCAGACCTGGATGTAGACGAGGTGGGACGGTGGGGTGGTGTGTCGCTGTAAGTATAATGCTGATTAATAGCTATTTTCTTTATTTTTAGAGTTCCTCTGCCACCGAACCCAAACCCGAACTGTAACACGGACTTCTAAGGAAAGTCTGTATTTGGGATCTGTGCCCAAATAGTAGGTTTTTGTGGAAAGAATAATGGAGGTTTAGGGGCGCTCAAGGAGGAGACAAGGGAAGATAGTGATACTTTCCTTTATTTGGCATAAACAAGGGGTCTTCACAACGCGTTTTGGCGGTAACTCCGCCTTCATCAGGTGATGACCTCACATGTCATTACAGACATTTTATAGGGTACACTTACAATGACATCATCATCATCTAAATACGTCAAAGGAAGTTTCTTAAAGGGACATACAGACATATAGTGTTAGCACCACAAAGAAGAGGAGAATACCTCACTAGAGACCTAAAAATACTATAATCCAACATTAATAAAAAAGAAAAATATAATTAAAATGTAGAGAGACCAATAAATATATAAAAATATATATATATAAAAATATATATAAAATATATATATATATGTATAAAAAAGCTCTCACTGATTCCAAGAAGAAAGAAAGGGGGGAGAAAAAAGGGGGGGGTCCTTGTGAGATAATCACCAATCCATCACAAAAAAATGTAATAAAATCACGACATTTAAAATAATTAAAACATTAAAACACATTTTCAAGTTTTAAGTTGAGTCCTTCAGGGTGTAAACAACCTATTTTAAAAATCCAATAGTTCTCTCTGTTTACGAGTCGTCTTAATCTGTCGCCGTGAGTATCAGGAATATGATCTATAATGATTAATTTAAACTGCCGGTAATCCTTCTGATGTTCTGTTAAAAAGTGATTGGATACGCTATGCTTGATAAAACCATTTTTTATATTTTGCCTATGCTTATTAAGGCGTAGATGCATAGCCTGTATGGTCTGACCCACGTACTGTAATCCACAATTACACTCCAGAAGGTACACCACATCAGAGGTGAGCACACTTACCCCAGCCTGCTCCCGCATCTGTCTGGGCTTCACTAGGAGCGCCCCTCCCTTCTCTTTTTCTTCTTATTTGCAAATAGTAGGTTTTTGGTACGGACCCTGAACTTTACAGTTCGGGTTTGCTCATCACTAGTTACCAGCTTTAAATATATAATCACACAATTGGTGTCTTCAAGAGCAGGAACTTGGCCGCTATCTTACATGTCGACACTTTGCTATGCTGTAGTTCTCTGAAAGAACACATCATCAGGAAGCAGAGATAGAGATAGTGAATGACATCACCTACAGCTTCTATCACTGCACTAGAAGGAATTGTCAACAGTGAGCAGTGCTAGTGTTATTTGTTGCTTCTATCACTAACCCCTGATGAAAATTTATTTTAGGGCTGTGCTAGAAGCTTTAAGTGAAACTAGCACTGCTTTTTGATGACAATTTATTTGAGGGCAGTACTAGAGGCTGTGGGAGGTCACTGATGACACTGCTTCTATCTCCACCTCCTGATGATGTAGAAGCAGAGTGCTGTCATTGCACTTACATCTTCCACAGCGTATATTATCATGGCAGCAGGAGATCTTCAAAGGTGGGTGGTCTCACAACACCCTGTCATACCACACCCTGATGACAATCTCTTCCAGGAGGGTTGTTAGATGCTGTGGGGAATGAGTGCAGCCTCAGCCTCCTGTGACATCACGTTTGAGACATCTCTCAATTGAAATGTTAGACGAAATTGAATGTAGGGATTGGCTAGTTTGGGACAGTTGTAGAGTATTGTGTAATATATAGAGATGAGCGAGTACAAAAATGCTCGGGTGCTCGATGCTCTGGCCGAGCATCCCAAGATACTCGTGTACTCGGCCAGAGCACCGAGCCCAATGTAAGTCAATTAGTGACAGGCTCCGCCCACAGACTTCCGGCTATAAAACGAGTGTTTCTGGGAAAGGCTGGGAGGGTGGGCTTTTTCAAATCGCCATAGCATACAACATCTTGCTGTGCCCCCCAGAGGGACCCTAACAATCAATCTGCTCTCTGTGAGGTGCCAGCTCACTGTGTGCACTGAAGGGAGCTTTGTACGTGTGTCAGATCGATAATTATTAGCGAGGAGTCCGAGCATCTCAGCGGTTCTCGGTGCTCGCCGAGCATCCCGAGTACCAGGATACTTGTGCGAGTAACGAGTAGCGCAGAGCATACTCGCTCATCCCTAGTAATATAGCAAATTACAAAAATTACAATAATGGTTAGTGTTTAAATTTAAATATGTAGGAACATTTTGAGTACCGAACCACCACTTTAAAGGGAACCTGTCACCTAATCTATGGCCCCTAAACTATCACTACCTGCCCCCACAGACCCTAACTAGCTCCCTAACCATCCCTGCCTGTCCTAATAGGGCTTTATAGAAGGTGAATAAACCACTTTATAAACTTACAGTTTCTGTGACAGTGGGGCGTTCCTGTGGGCTCTTGTCCGAAGGGCGGGTTCCCCAGAGCCGCGCTCCCCCCGCCTCGCTCCCTTCCTAACGCCCTAATGGGCGGCATTATCGATTTGAAGAGCGGGGAGCCCATTGGAATCATCCCGCCCCGCTCTTCATGACGCGCGGCCCGGAAATGACGATGAGAGCGCGTCATTTCCGTGCCGCGCATGCCCAGTGCAGCGGGTGAAGCCGATGCGAGTGCCGTCGTCGCTAGGCAACGATCGGCGTCTTCGGAAGGTGAGTATCGGCGGCCCCCCCACCCTCCCAAAACTGCACATATATATGTGTGTGTAATCCACATGTACATATGGATTACACACACACATATGTACATTCACTTTTATTAGGCACATTTCATATGTGCATCTATATATATATATATATATATGCACATATATATAGTTAGATTGTGTGTGTGTATACATGTGTGTGTGTGTGTGTGTGTGTGCGTGCATGTGTGTGTATACATACTTGTGTGTGTGTGTGCATGTGTGTGTATACATACACGTGTGTGTGTGTGTGCGTGCATGTGTGTGTATACATACACGTGTGTGTGTGTGTGTGCATGTGTGTGTATACATACACGTGTGTGTGCGTGCGTGTATACATACTTGTCTGTGTGTGCATGTGTGTGTATACTTACGTGTGTGTGTGCATGTGTGTGTATACTTACGTGTGTGTGTGCATGTGTGTGTATACGTGTGTGTGTGTGTGTGTGCGTGCATGTGTGTGTATACATACACGTGTGTGTGTGTGTGTGCATGTGTGTGTATACATACACGTGTGTGTGCGTGCGTGTATACATACTTGTCTGTGTGTGCATGTGTGTATACTTACGTGTGTGTGTGCATGTGTTTGTATACATACACGTGTGTGTGTGTGCATGTGTGTGTATACGTGTGTGTGTGTGTGTGCGTGCATGTGTGTGTATACATACTTTGTGTGTGTGCATGTGTTTGTATACATACTTGTGTGTGTGTGTGTGCGTGCATGTGTGTGTATACATACGTGTGTGTGTGTGTGTGCGTGCATGTGTGTGTGTGTGCGTGCATGTGTGTGTATACATACGTGTGTGTGTGTGTGTGCGTGCAAGTGTGTGTATACATACGTGTGTGTGTGCATGTGTGTGTGTATACATACACGTGTGTGTGTGTGTGTGTGCATGTGTATATATATTTTGTAGAGATAGAGAGACTGAGGGTGAGAGGGTCTGTGAGTTTTGTGTAACGCTGGGACCTGGGTGACGCAGTAAACTTCACCTGAGGTCAGAGTTAATCCTCGTCACTCTATCTGACCTCAGGTGATCTACACTGATGTCACCCTGTTCACATCGGTAACAGAAAACTCACTCTATGTGGGTCACGCTGTGAAGTGGGAAGTTTCACATGAGGTCAGAGAAACACATTGCTTTATCCGACCTCAGGTGACACAGACCATGAATGCTTCACTGCACGAGCCTTCAAATATAATTGTTAGTGAATCTTCACTAACGGACGGACCTCTACCAGGATCCTGGATGGGTATGTGGGAGTAATAAAGATGGAGTCAAAATACGTGTTTGTGTTTTTTGTTGTATAAAAAAATTTTTCTCGGTGTTGTGTCTTCTTTAATACTAAATAGAGATTCATAATGGCCGTGTCTAACATTGGCGCGACATTATAAATCTCGGGCTTAGTGCCAGCTGCTAAAAGAAAGGTGGCATTAACCCCTTATTACCCAGTCTGCCACCGCCACAGGGCAGCTGGAAGAGCTGGGTACAGCTCCAGAATATTGCGCTTCTATAAATGCGCAATTTTCTGGGGCGGCTGCGAGCTGCAATTCTCAGCGGGGGTGGCCCAGAACGCTTGGGCCTCCCTACGCTGGGGATTCCAGCCCTCAGCTGCCTAGTTGTACCTGGCTGGCAAAGAAAAATGCGGCGAAGCCCCACGCCGTTTTTTTTCTTGTCAGCCAGGTACACCTAGGTAGTTGGGGGTGGATGGCAGCTCCTAGCTGCCTAGTTGTACCTGGCTGGCAAAGAAAAATGTGGCGAAGCCCCACGCCGTTTTTTTTCTTGCCAGCCAGGTAGACCTAGACAGCAGTGGACTGCCATCCACCCCCTACTACCTAGGTGTACCTGGCTTGCATGAAAAAATGGCATCTGTCTTCACCACATTTTTCTTTGCCAGCCAGGTACAACTAGTCAGCTGGGGGTGGATGGCAGCTCACAGCTGCCTAGTTGTACCTGGCTGGCAAAGAAAAATGCGGCGAAGCCCCATGCTGTTTTTTTTCTTGCCAGCCAGGTACACCTAGGTAGTTTGGGGTGGATGGCAGCTCCCAGCTGACTAGTTGTATGTGGCTGGCAAGAAAAAAATGGCATGTGGCTTTGCTGTATTTTCCTTTACTAGCCAGGTACAACTAGGTTGCTGGTAGCTGCCATTCACCCCCAACTACCTAGGTGTACCTGGCTGACAAGAAAAAAAAACGGCGTGGGGCTTCGCCGCATTTTTATTTGCCAGCCAGGTACAACTAGGCAGCTGTGAGCTGCCATCCACCCCCAGCTGACTAGTTGTACCTGGCTGGCAAAGAAAAATGTGGTGAAGACAGATGCCATTTTTTCATGCAAGCCAGGTACACCTAGGTAGTAGGGGGTGGATGGCAGTCCACTGCTGTCTAGGTCTACCTGGCTGGCAAGAAAAAAAACGGCGTGGGGCTTCGCCACATTTTTCTTTGCCAGCCAGGTACAACTAGGCAGCTAGGAGCTGCCATCCACCCCCAACTACCTAGGTGTACCTGGCTGACAAGAAAAAAAACGGCGTGGGGCTTCGCCGCATTTTTCTTTGCCAGCCAGGTACAACTAGGCAGCTGAGGGCTGGAATCCCCAGCGTAGGGAGGCCCAAGCGTTCTGGGCCACCCCCGCTGAGAATTGCAGCTCGCAGCCGCCCCAGAAAATTGCGCATTTATAGAAGCGCAATATTCTGGAGCTGTACCCAGCTCTTCCAGCTGCCCTGTGGCGGTGGCAGACTGGGTAATAAGGGGTTAATGCCACCTTTCTTTTAGCAGCTGGCACTAAGCCCGAGATTTATAATGTCGCGCCAATGTTAGACACGGCCATTATGAATCTCTATTTAGTATTAAAGAAGACACAACACCGAGAAAAATTTTTTTATTACAACAAAAAACACAAACACGTATTTTGACTCCATCTTTATTACTCCCACATACCCATCCAGGATCCTGGTAGAGGTCCGTCCGTTAGTGAAGATTCACTAACAATTATATTTGAAGGCTCGTGCAGTGAAGCATTCATGGTCTGTGTCACCTGAGGTCGGATAAAGCAATGTGTTTCTCTGACCTCATGTGAAACTTCCCACTTCACAGCGTGACCCACATAGAGTGAGTTTTCTGTTACCAATGTGAACAGGGTGACATCAGTGTAGATCACCTGAGGTCAGATAGAGTGACGAGGATTAACTCTGACCTCAGGTGAAGTTTACTGCGTCACCCAGGTCCCAGCGTTACACAAAACTCACAGACCCTCTCACCCTCAGTCTCTCTATCTCTACAAAATATATATACACATGCAACACACACACACACACGTGTATGTATACACACACACATGCACACACACACGTATGTATACACACACTTGCACGCACACACACACACGTATGTATACACACACATGCACGCACACACACACACATGCACGCACACACACACGTATGTATACACACACATGCACACACAGACAAGTATGTATACACGCACGCACACACACGTGTATGTATACACACACATGCACACACACACACACACACGTGTATGTATACACACACATGCACGCACACACACACACACACACACGTATACACACACATGCACACACACACACAAGTATGTATACACACACATGCACGCACACACACACGTGTATGTATACAAACACATGCACACACACACACGTATGTATACACACATGCACGCACACACACACACGTATGTATACACACACATGCACGCACACACACACACACACACGTATGTATACACACACATGCACGCACACACACACACAAGTATGTATACAAACACATGCACACACACAAAGTATGTATACACACACATGCACGCACACACACACACACACGTATACACACACATGCACACACACACACGTGTATGTATACAAACACATGCACACACACACGTAAGTATACACACATGCACACACAGACAAGTATGTATACACGCACGCACACACACGTGTATGTATACACACACATGCACACACACACACACGTGTATGTATACACACACATGCACGCACACACACACACACACACGTATACACACACATGCACACACACACACGTAAGTATACACACACATGCACACACACACGTAAGTATACACACACATGCACACACAGACAAGTATGTATACACGCACGCACACACACGTGTATGTATACACACACATGCACACACACACACGTGTATGTATACACACACATGCACGCACACACACACACACACACGTGTATGTATACACACACATGCACGCACACACACACACGTGTATGTATACAAACACATGCACACACACACAAGTATGTATACACACACATGCACGCACACACACACACGTATGTATACACACACATGCACGCACACACACACACAAGTATGTATACAAACACATGCACACACACACACAAGTATGTATACACACACATGCACGCACACACACACACACACACACACGTATACACACACACAATCTAACTATATATATGTGCATATATATATATATATATATATATATATAGATGCACATATGAAATGTGCCTAATAAAAGTGAATGTACATATGTGTGTGTGTAATCCATATGTACATGTGGATTACACACACATATATATGTGCAGTTTTGGGAGGGTGAGGGGGCCGCCGATACTCACCTTCCGAAGACGCCGATCGTTGCCTAGCGACGACGGCACTCGCATCGGCTTCACCCGCTGCACTGGGCATGCGCGGCACGGAAATGACGCGCTCTCATCGTCATTTCCGGGCCGCGCGTCATGAAGAGCGGGGCGGGATGATTCCAATGGGCTCCCCGCTCTTCAAATCGATAATGCCGCCCATTAGGGCGTTAGGAAGGGAGCGAGGCGGGGGGAGCGCGGCTCTGGGGAACCCGCCCTTCGGACAAGAGCCCACAGGAACGCCCCACTGTCACAGAAACTGTAAGTTTATAAAGTGGTTTATTCACCTTCTATAAAGCCCTATTAGGACAGGCAGGGATGGTTAGGGAGCTAGTTAGGGTCTGTAGGGGCAGGTAGTGATAGTTTAGGGGCCATAGATTAGGTGACAGGTTCCCTTTAAGGGTGATAACAATTCATCGGTCACTGTACAGGCAGTGCCTTTCGTTTTTCATTTGCTACCCAACAGTTTTATTTGTCTGTATAGAACTTTACACAAAAGTTAATAAATAATCCTTATCTAAGGTGTATTGAGTGTAACTTTGGTCTTCTTTTTTTTGAATTTTGCATATCTATGTTTTTCATGCATATCTAATAAAGTGATTTATCTTAATTATGAACAGTTTGCACAATTTGCACAGTAAGCTAGTTCAAATAATTAGAACAGCTGTCATTCCAAAACTTGTAGCCACAGAAAGAGAGAGAACAAAAATGCACCATTAATACACTAGTGCCTTAAAGTGGGTATAAAGAGAAGAGTGACAATGCTGTTTTTTATTTAACAAAAACAGAATCATGAGTTCATTGTATTTGAAACAATTGTGTTTCCTTGGAATTAAACATTACCCTATCCACACTTTTATTCCTAGGAATGTTAAGTGGAGCCTGCGTTCAGCATTACGTCACCAGAAATGTCTAGTTTAAAGACCCCAAAGCATTGCTAAACATTTTGAAACCACTAAAGAAAACATTAAAGGCCTCACATTTTCAGGATCATCCAAAATATGATCCATGACAGATCAGTGGTAATTCGCTATAACGATATGATGCAGAGTGCAAGAGTTGAAAGATTCATTGCCAAATATTCATCCATTGCATAAATAATCCCGCGGCTGTTTAGAGTAATCCATGAGCATAATATCTATTGTTGGGATACTTATAAATAGAAGAATTGGCAGATTCAAGCACTTTGTAAAGGTGGACTAGATTAAATTGGTTACCCCAATTGACATTTAAAGCATTTATTGAAGGCCTGACATTGCTGTGAAGTTGTCAGTGAACCTATTAAATTCTAGTCTAATCTTATAAAAGTTTAGATGTTTTCCTTAAAATTCTGTTGTGTTATATTAGTGTAAATACACACAATCATCTTTCCAAAGACTGTTAACCATTATTCTGGGTTTCTAGTGCTGTTTTGGTCCTCCTATACGTCTGACCTATCAACCTGGGATCTATAGGCCCCGTCACTCCAGGCAACGGGACTGGAGATGTCGGCGGCGACTGGCGGGTGAGCACATGTTTTTGGCGCCCCGACAGCATCGCCGTCCCACATTTAAACGGGGCGACACCTCCAGCCCCGCGCTGGCGATCTGTCAGGCGGTATCTCCGCCGGGGTGTCTGGATACCCCAGCGGCGATGCCAGACAATGGGAGCCTATGGCTCCCATCGCCTGACAGGTCACCGGCGCCCGGTTACATGGGGCGATGTGTGCACATTGCCCCATGATGGTCGCCTGGTTTTAGAGCACTGCTCTGAAACCAGGCGACCTCCCGGCACCGCCGACATCGCCCCTTCACATGAGGCGACATAGGGGTGATGACGCTGCCCCAACGTCGCCTCTGTCATCGGTGGCGATCTCACCTCGTGTAACAGGAGCTTAAGTGTGAGCCAGAACGTTTGCACTACACTTAATTTTGATCAGTTTAGACAATAAGGCCTAGTTCACATCAATGCATTTGTGCATTTTCCTGCGTTTGCCTGGCCTGCGCTAGTGCAAATGCAAGCGCAGGTGCATTTTCAGGCAAACGCAGGCAAGCACATAAGCGCATAGTTGCACTGCTGTTGAGCTCGTCTGCGCTCGGTGCCCCCATTACCTTCTATGGCCGAGTTCAGCAGAGCGCAGGAGCTGACATCCCCGAAGCGTGAGTGTGACTGTGGTGACGTCACCGCACAGTCAGACGCACCCGGAAACATGTGATGTTTTCGGGTGCATCTGGAGAAGCGCATGCGGAGTGACTTCAGCTTATTTTCACTTGCGCTTCTGGGATTTCGTCTCCTGCGCTAAGCTGCACTCGGCCATTTCAGGTAATGGGGGCACTGAGCGCAGGCAAGCGTAAGAGCAGTGCATCTATGCACCTAAGCGCTTGCCTGCACTTACCTCTAAATGCACCTGCGCTTCCATTTGCGCTAGAACAGGGCAGGTAAGGGCAGAGGCAGCATAGTTGTGAAAAGGGCCTAAGACAAGTTTTATGAGAGTGCTTTTTTAAAGGGTGATCAGAAACTGATGTTGACTTTAATCCAAAATGTCTATGTATTTAATGTAATAATCTTATAGCTTTTCTAAAGTCACTTCTGTTTTAGAGGAGGAGCCGTTGCCTGTTCTCCATGTTCACCATATTCTTTCCTTGTAATATGCACTGACCGTGTGCGCTATTGCCTGCTGATCACTTCTTATTAGAGCTGATGAGGGAGTGCACTGTCACTGTGCATTAACAGCAGGGATTTAGCCCCAGACCCTAAAATGAACATTACTGAATACCCTTTGATTAAAATGTAAGTCCTACTACAAAGCTCAATTTTTTATCAGCTAATCTGTGCTGAATTGTAATGAAAAAGCCACCCACAGTGTTTTTTTCTTTTTTACTCCCTTCATTCGGTTCCTCCATTTTTTGGATCAGTGCCTCTATGCTGGCTGTTTACTTGCTGTTATTCATGTTTAAACAAATTCCTATCCTTCCCCCTCCCCCTCACAGCCAATGCTGAACTGCACCCCTCAATAATCCTCTCTGCCCCCTCCATACTTCTCTCTGCCCATTGTACCCTCATTGATCAGTACTCTACTCTGCTCTAGTATGTAATCACTGTCAGTGCTGAATGATGGCTCAGTGTCAGAGAAGCCATCCTGGGACGTTTTCTTCATCCTCAGGAAAAACTACACAAATCCCCTGTATTGTGCCCCATACATCCATAATTCTATAAAGCTGTTATATATTCCTTTTTATTATCCTGCATCAGAATAAGGCTGGAGTTACACTAGCATGTGACTTGCACGAGTGCAATGAGAGAAACTCTCACATTGCACTTGGCCCATTTTAGGGCCACTTTACACACACCAACTTCTGTGTCCAACTTCTGAACAACTTACTGGTTGCAGTGAAATCATGGACACATTGCTCCATTTTGTGGCTGTGTACAAATGGAACAATGTGTCCATGATTTCACTGCAACCAGTAAGTTGTTCAGAAGTTGGACACAGAAGTTGGTGTGTGTAAAGTGGCCCTTAGACAATGCTGCAGCTCAGGTCTGCAAGTTCTTTCTCAGGAATAAATGGCAGCATGTTGTGAGTGTCTGGGAGACTAGGCTCACTCACACCCATGCATATCTATGGGAGTGAATGAAACATCAGGTGTCCAAAGATGGTGGGGGCATGACTAACAGGGCCTGCGAATACCAGGCACTCTTGTGCAGTTAGTGTCCAAAGATGGTGGTCTAACTGTGCCTGCACCCAGGTAGGCGCATGCACAGTTAATCATTCAATGATGTTTTTTTTTGGAAGTACACTGAGCTGTAGGCTGATTTTCTGCTAAGGGAAAAAAACAAAAAAAAACTCTTTATATCTGATTTTCTAGCGAGTGTGGCGAGCTGAGTGTGACAGAGCGCAAGTGTGACAGAAGTAAGTGTGTGACTTGTGATTCAGTGACTTTGGATTAAGGGAGTTTGGAAGGGAGGACTTACTGAATTGCTGGTTGTATTTTATTAATACTTTGCATTTCTTTTTACTTATCATTTCTGTCTGATGCAATCCCCATTAGGAAATGAGCTCCATGATTGGCAATGCCATCCAGTATACATCTTGCCACATGTATGCATTCCTTGAACAGCCGGTTGAGGGTGCATACTGCTGTGTGAGATGTGAGTATGTTGTACATTTGGAAGCCCAGATACTGGATCTAAATGAACAACTGACAATGCGGAGATCCATAGACAATATGGAAAGGAGTCTGCTGCTCACTGAACAGCTGCTCAATGGGATAGATGTGGGGGAGGATGGTAGAATGGAGCTGCAGGACCATGAGGTAGCTAGCTGGGTGACAGTTAGAAGGCGGGGTAGAGGGAAGGGTGCCAGGGAGGCTAGCCCTGATCTGGCACACCCCAATAAATTTGCTATGTTGGCAGATGAGGGGGGTGTGAGTTCAGGTACAGCACTGCTGCAGCAGGGCATGACCTCTGAAAGCCAGAGGAGTGGCTGCTCCAGTAAGGCGGAAAACAGGAGAGAAGGACAGGCCAGACAGGTGCTGGTAGTGGGGGACTCAATTATTAGGGGAATAGATAGGGCAATCTGTCACAAAGACAGGGATCTTCGAACAGTGTGCTGCCTACCTGGCGCTCGAGTCCGGCACATCGCTGATCGGGTTGACAGATTACTGGGAGGGGCTGGTGAGGACCCAGCGGTCATGGTGCACATTGGCACAAATGACAAAGTTAGAGGTAGGTGGAAGGTCCTTAAAGATGATTTCAGGGAATTAGGCTGCAAGCTTAAGGCAAGGACCTCCAAAGTAGTATTCTCTGAAATACTGCCTGTACCACGTGCCACACCAGAGAGGCAAAGGGAGATTAGCGAGATAAATAAGTGGCTCAGGAATTGGTGTAGGAAGGAGGGGTTTGGGTTCCTGGAGAACTGGGCCGACTTCTCTGTTGGCTACAGGTTCTATGCTAGGGACGGGCTGCACCTCAATGGGGAGGGTGCAGCTGTGCTGGGGGAGAAAATGGCTAGAAGGTTGGAGGAGTGTTTAAACTAGGGATTTGGGGAAGGGTATTCATTGTATAGGAGGGGAAGATAGTGTAAATAGTAACCTGGGCACAAGTAATAAAATTGGGGGTGGCATGGGGGGTGGGGTTAGAACAGTCAATATAGTAGGAAGGAATAGAGGTAAAGAGAGATGCATAAAGTGCATGTACACTAATGCCAGAAGCCTCACCAACAAAATGGAGGAATTAGAATTGATTTTGTTGGAAAATAATTATGACATGGTGGGGATTTCGGAGACTTGGCTGGACGAGAGCCATGACTGGGCTATTAATTTAAAGGGCTATTGTCTGTTCAGAAATGACCGTACAAATAGGCGAGGAGGAGGTGTATGTTTATACGTAAAATCATCCTTAAAACCCATCCTGCGTGATAATATAGGTGAATCTAATGGAAATGTAGAGTCCCTGTGGGTGGAGATAAGGGGAGGGGGAAAAAATAATAAATCACTGACAGGGGTTCGTTATAAGTCCCCAACAATAATGGAAGTGGAGGCGAATATCCTCATAAAGCAAATAGATGAAGCAGCGACTCAGGGAGAAGTCATTATTATGGGGGACTTCAACTACCCTGAAATACATTGGGGATCAGAAACCTGCAGTTCCAGCAAAGGTAATAAGTTTTTGAAAACTATGAGAGACAATTACCTTTCACAACTGGCTCAGGACCCAACAAGAAGGGGGGCACTGCTGGACCTAATATTAACCAACAGGCCGGACCGCATATCAAATATACGGTTTGGAGGTCACTTGGGTAATAGTGATCATAACTTAATAAGCTTTCAAGTATCCTTTACTAAGACGTGTAGTAGAGGGGCTACAAGGACACTAAACTTCAGGAAGGCAAATTTCCAACGGTTGAGAGATGATCTTAGTGCAATAAATTGGGACGATGTCCTGAGACATAAAAGTACACAACACAAATGGGAGATGTTTATTAGCATTCTGAATAGGACCTGTGCACAATATATACCCTATGGGAATAAGCATGCTAGAAATAGGAGGAAACCACTATGGCTAAATAAAGCGGTAAGAAATGCAATATGTGACAAAAAGAAAGCATTTAGGGAATTAAAGCAAGTAGGTAGTGATGAAGCATTATTAAATAAATACAGAAAATTAAATAACATTTGTAAAAAGCAAATCAAGGCAGCAAAGATTGAGACAGAGAGACTCATTGCCAGAGAAAGTAAAAAGAATCCCAAAATATTTTTTACCTACATAAATAGTAAGAAACTAAAAAATGATGGTGTTGGCCCCTTTAAAAATAGTCTGGGTGAAATGGTGGATGAGGATGAGGAAAAAGCCAATATGCTAAATGACTTTTTTTCAACAGTATTTACACAAGAAAATCCCATGGCAGACAATATGATCAGTGATAACAAAAAGTCTCAATTAAATGTCACCTGCTTAACCCAAGAGGAAGTACGGCATTGTCTAAAAATCACTAAAATTGACAAATCCCCGGGCCCGGATGGGATACACCCCAGAGTGCTGCAGGAATTAAGTACTGTCATAGATAGACCATTATTTTTAATATTTAGATTTTAATATTTAAGATTCCATAATAACAGGGTCTGTACCACAGGACTGGCGTATAGCAAATGTGGTGCCAATATTCAAAAAGGGGACAAAAACTGAACTTGGAAATTATAGGCCAGTAAGCTTAACCTCTACTGTGGGTAAAATCCTAGAGGGTTTTCTAAGAGATGCTATACTGGAGTATCTGAAGAAAAATAACCTCATGACCCATTATCAACATGGTTTTACGAGGGACCGTTCCTGTCAAACTAATCTGATAAGCTTCTATGAAGAAGTAAGTTCTGGACTGGACCAAGGAAATGCAGTGGATGTGGTGTATATGGACTTTTCAAAAGCTTTTGATGCGGTGCCACACAAAAGGTTGATACATAAAATGAGGGCAATGGGGATAGGGGAAAATATGTGTAAGTGGGTTAAGAACTGGCATAGTGATAGGAAACAAAGGGTGGTTATTAATGGAACACACTCAGAATGGGTCACAGTTAACAGTGGGGTACCACAGGGGTCAGTGTTGGGCCCGCTTCTATTTAATATATTTATTAATGACCTTGTAGGGGGCATACGGAGTAGAATCTCAATATTTGCAGATGACACTAAACTCTGCAGGGTAATCAATACAGATGAGGACAATTTTATATTACAGGAGGATTTATGTAAACTAGAAGCTTGGGCTGCTAAATGGCAAATGCGCTTTAATGGGGATAAATGTAAAGTCATGCACTTGGGCAGAGGAAACAAAAGGTATAATTATGTGATTAATTGTAAAACACTGGGCAAAACTGTCACTGAAAAAGACCTGGGTGTATGGGTAGATGCCAAACTCACATTTAGTGGCCAGTGTCAGGCAGCTGCTGCAAAGGCAAATAAAATAATGGGATGCATTAAAAGAGGCATAGATGCTCATGAGGAGAACATAATTTTACCTCTATACAAGTCACTAGTGCGACCACACTTAGAATACTGTGTACAATTCTGGTCTCCGGTGTATAAGAAAGACATAGCTGAACTAGAGCGGGTCCAGAGAAGAGCGACAAAAGTCATTAGAGGACTAAGGGGTCTGCACTACCAAGACAGGTTATTAAACTTGGGGTTATTTAGCTTGGAAAAACGAAGGCTTAGGGGTGATCTTATAATAATGTATAAATATATGAGGGGACAGTACAGAGACCTTTCTAATGATCTCTTTACTCTTAGTCCTGAGACTGGGACAAGGGGACATCCTCTACGTCTGGAGGAAAGAAGGTTTAATCATAATCACAGATGCGGATTCTTTACTGTAAGAGCAGTGAGACTATGGAACTCTCTGCCACATGCTGTTGTAATGAGTGACGCACTACTAACATTTAAGAAGGGCCTGGATGCCTTTCTTGAAAACTATAATATTACCGGTTATATATACTAGATTCTTTGATAGGGCGTTGATCCAGGGAATTAGTCTGATTGCCGTATCTGGAGTCAGGAAGGAATTTTTTTCCCCCAATGTGGAGCTTAGTGTTGCCACATGGTTTTTTTTTTGCCTTCCTCTGGATCAACATGTTAGTCTATGGGTTGAACTAGATGGACTTAAAGTCTTCCTTCAACCTTAAAAACTATGTTACTATGTTACCATGTTACTATGTGCGGCGTGATATCTGGCGAAGTTGGTGGGCAGCGTGAGAGATGGGATTTCTGCAACATGTTCCTGGCTTCAGGTGGCGTTGGGTTCGGTTATTGGCGGCACCGCTGGCGGTATTGTGCGTGGGGCCATTGCCATTAGCGGGTACCTGAATTTGCATACCCACCATCGCTTGGCACGTGATAGGATGACATCGGAACAGAAGTTGATGACAGACAAAACTTCATGATTATGTAAGTAGATGTGGTTCCTATGCATGTTGTGATTCATACACACCTCACCCATTGCAGTAAAATGAAACTTCCCCAGCTCATGAAACATATTCATAAGCAGTCCTTGAAAGAAAATGTCCCCCCTCTCCCATATCATAGACAAGCATATGCAGTCCCCTCCCTCTTGGTAACAACTGCAGATATATTTCTGTGTGAGCTAGATTGGTGTACTACTCTCTCCAGATCTTCTCACACCCTTTCCCCCCTCTGTGCCCCTGCTGAGTACTATAGTGCCCTCTCCATCTCCCCTCCTACCTGTGTCCCTCTGCTGAATACTGTAGTCCCCTTCAGCTTTCCTCACACCCATCCCCCACCTGTGCCCTCCTGCTGAGTTTTGTAGTCCCCTCTCCATTTCTCCTTATACCCGTTACTCTGATGAATACTGTAGTCCCCTCTCCACCTTTCCTCACACCTCATTGAATTGTCAAAATATCTATTCAACTAGTCCAAAGTTTGCTTCCGGAATAGAAGGTGGCCTTCTCTAATCTAGAATCACACTTTGGGCTATGTGTAAAGATATTTGGAACTCCCGAAATGCCTCCTGTTTTTTCTACATAGGACCTGTCTGATATATTGCGTTAAAATATTTTGGTATCATTCAAACCAATAAAGTAAATAAACGTAAATTGTGAGTTCTGGGCATGAAAGGTTTACAGACCTGATAGGAATGTTATTGCGTGTCCACGTGATTTCCGACTGAGGATAAGAATCAACTGTACACATGAAAGTGGCGACATCTTCTACTAAGGCATCAAGAGTTTCAAGGGGAGTAGTGATGAAAGGAGCTATATAGAAAAAGAGAGAAATAATATCACATACATGAAAACAGCCCATATGCTGAAATAAACATAAAAAATGAAGTTACACTAAATTTTTAATCTTTCTTTTAGAATACTTGAATCCTATATTTTAAAATCCTGATATTTCATTGAAATTAAAGACTTATTTATGATACAAGAACTCAATTGTTAGCAATATTAGACTTATTGTTTTATCATTATGTTACATTTTTTTTTTCAACTTTATTTTTACTAAATTTTTACATTTATAACAAAAATAAACAGACATTCGAGAAAATTATTCAGAGAAACTTTGAGACCTCAAGACATATCAAAGCATGACAAGTAAAGGATAAGGATTGCAAATGCAATAATGTCTTTGGCTTATCATTATGTCGAGTCTATGGAATTTGAGGTTGCCAAAACCTATAGAGTCCAACGGGTCGGAAATCGCCAAACATTACAAAAAGATCCATTATGAAGTAAGGTGATTCCCTGTAGGGTATATATAAAAAACAAGCATGCGACGCCAATCTCAGCGCGTTACCAATGTAAATCTCTGGTGCCCTTTTAATGAAGTTTTATGCACTCACCTCTTGCCATAAAACTTCAAGCATATGGTTTTTCCAAAGCCTCCTCACGCTTTGGATATTTATCCGGGTCTGCTGCTCGCCTTGAATTGATCCTGTATTGGGTCCTGCCACGGATTCCCACAGGCATAAAGGTTCAATAGGAAGTGATCCAATTCTATAGTGGCCGCGCTCCCCGTGGTAATGATTTTAAGAACTTCTTGTCCACAAAAAATTTTATTCCTCAAAACATGCGAGAATATAAAAAACGGATACAACGCGTTTCGGCGGAGACAACCGCCTTCCTCAGGTATCTCCTGAGGATACACGGCGACCAATCAGAATAGCGGCGCGCTGTATGGCGCCATACTTCAAATACACTGTACTCAGTGTATTTCAAATATGGCGACATAGCGCCCGCCGCTATTCTGATTGATCGGCGCGCTGAAGGCTGTAGTCAGTGTATTTGAAGTATGGCGCCATACAGCGCGCCTATTCTGATTGGTCGCCGACCAATCAGAATAGCGGCTCGCGGCGGGCGCTCTCACGCCCACCTCTTGGGGGGTCCGGTGGCGGGATAGCGGCTTGCGGTGGGTGCTCCCGCTAAAGCGCCACCACTCGCCGCCATCTTAGTCCACCCTGAGCGGGTGTAGTGCCCAAGCCACTTCCGTCGTGTGACGTCATTTTTGTCCCTTGAAGACGGAAGTGGCTTCGGCTTTTATATATACGCGCCGACAAAACAGAATAGCGGTGCGCTGTATGGCGCCATACTTCAAATACACTGTACTCAGTGTATTTCAAATATGGCGGCATTGCGCGCCCCGCTATTCTGATTGGTCGGCGCCTTTAGCGCGCCGACCAATCAGAATAGAGGCTGGCGCTATGCCGCCATATTTGAAATACACTGAGTACAGTGTATTTGAAGTATGGCGCCATACAGTGTGCCGACCAATCAGAATAGAGGCTGGCGCTATGCCGCCATATTTGAAATATACTGTAGTCAGTGTATTTGAAGTGTGGCGCCATACAGTGCGCCTATTCTGATTGGTCACCGCGTTCAGCGCGCCGACCAATCAGAATAGCGACGCGCTCTAAGGCGCCATACTTCAAATACACTGACTACAGTGTATTTCAAATATGGCGCCATGCAGTGCGCCGCTATTCTGATTGGTCGCCGCATTCAGCGCGCTGACCAATCAGAATGGCAGCTCCCCGCAACGCGCTACATTTGAATTCAAAAGTCCTCACTGTATTTCTACGCTCGCCTGCCCCGCCCGTCCAATCAGATTCGCGGCTCGGCAAGGCGCGAGGTTTGAAATTCTGTGATGACTTTGCTTTCTCCTCACACTGCTGTGCCGCGGACCGTTTGAAAAGCCCGCCATTTTACCTCAGCTGCCTCAGCTGTGGTTTCTGCCTCTCTGCAGTCCTCCTCTGTGTGACAGCCTCCATCTTCTCTACCCTGCCTGTGACCAACATTTTGCCTCTCTGCAGGACTAGACTCCATCTCATATACTGTGGTTTGACATTTTACAACTCTTTTCCCTGAATACTGTGTATAAGATAGAGTTGGTTAATGACTGCATAACCTTTTAATATAGCTCTGGGCTATTAATTCTTATACATAAGTGCCTCTACTAGCCTCCATCTTTAGTACGTTGCCTGTGTCCACCATTTTGTCTACGCTGCCTGTCTCCACCATTTTGCCTCTTTGAAGTCCTCAACCCTTTGGTATATACTGCATTTTGACCTATAATATCTTTTTTCACTATATCTCTGTACACTATAGACTTCCTATATTACTACTCCTCTGTGTACTACTACTATTACTGGATATCTGCTTTTGACTTCATTTTAGATAGTATCTGCACACTAATAATATGGGTCGCCATAAAAAATATGCTAATGACGCTGACAATAAAGATGCCATCATACAACGTAAACGCAAACGCCGTGAAAACCAGACCCCTGAGGAACATCAGCAGTACCTTGACTACCAGAAGGCTTATTATGCAAAACGCTGCAAAACCGAATTGCCTATATCTAAATCAATTAGATTAGCAAAAGATGCGTCTACGCACCGTCTAAAACGTCTAATTACAGCTTCTACCTCTTCCAACATTCAGTCTTCACACATACAACATCCCAATTCTGCTACAGACACTTCTTCTACCCACTTTTCACACGTGCCTTTGCAACTGCCTATTTCCTCCGTACCAAGCCCAGTAATACTGTCTCCACACCTACAGTTTTCTCAATCACAAGATTTCAGTTAACAGCACAATGAAGTGACACCACAAGCGCCACGACTACTCTACATTAATCGACTCACACGATCCCGTCCTCCATTACCACATACACAGTCACTACACCATCAATATCACAGTGCTGATGAAAATACCGTTACACAACACAGCTGTGGTGACATGAACCATCTTTGTGACCATTGCCAAGCTAGGCATTTCGTCGCTGGGATACCTTCCGATCACAATTTCACCCTATGCTGTCATAAGGGTAAAGTACAGGTGCCCATACAACAATATCCAGATGTCTTTACCCGTTTGCTTCAAGGTGAAAGTGAGTTCAGTAAAAATTTAATGAAGAATATTCGCAGCATTAACAGCTCATTTGCTTTTGCCTCCATGGGTGCCAATATTGCCCCGCCTCCTGGATATGGCCCATATTGCTTCCGGATACATGGACAAATATATCATCGCACAGGAACCCTACATCCGTCTGATGATGAAGTTCCAGTGTATGCCCAGCTTTACATTTTAGATACCCATACTGCTAATCAACAACGCTTGCAATGTCAACAAAATCAAAATTGTCATCCTACTTTGATGAGTATCATTGCTCTTCAATTAGATATCAATCCCTTTGTAGCTGCCTACAAAATGTTACGGGATGTAGAACAGGAGGAATATCTTAAAGCTCTTGCAAATGGCAGTGTCATGCCTAATATAACCATGGCCCTAAAACAAGATCGCACACAAAACCCTCGACGCTACAATAACCCCACTGTCAATGAGGTTGCCGTTGTATTCGAAAATGACAATGGAGAGCCACCATTCAATCGAGATATTTTAATTCACTTAAAACTTGACCTTAAGAATCCTTTGGCCCCAAAAACCAAACCTATCAGCATTCTGCATAGCAATTTAGATGCCCTCCTCTATCCACTGTTTTTCCTGTACGGAGAACAAGGCTGGCATGATGACATGAAACAACAAGCTCCAAGTACACGCAGAATTACACAACTGCAATACTATTGCTACATGCTATCTGTAAGATATCACTTTAATCCAGTACTGAATGGTGGCAAACTCACCCAACAGTACATTGTTGATGCTTATATCAAAATCGAGGAAAATCGCCTACATTTTATCCGCAAACATCAAAAGGATTTGAAAGTAGAGGACTACTGTGTATTGCAAGAGCATTTATTTAAAAAATCCATCCAAAAAGGCATCACTATTGGCAAAACCGTGATTTTACCTTCCTCCTTTGAGGGTAGTCCTAGGAATATGCAGCAACAGTATCAGGATGCCATGGCTATAGTCACTAAGTACGGTCGCCCTGATTTGTTCATCATTATGACCTGCAATCCGAAATGGAGCGAGATTACAACTACTTTACAGACATGGCAGCGTGTAGAACACAGACCTGATTTAGTAGCACGTGTGTTCAAAATTAAGTTAGAAGATCTATTACAAGACATCAGCAAAGAATTGTTCGGAAAAGTTTGTGCTATGGTGCACGTAATCGAATTCCAAAAACGTGGTCTACCACATGTACACATTTTAATCATTTTAGATAGCAACTCTAAATTAAGGACTAAGGAGGATGTCGACAATATCGTCTGGGCAAAAAATCCTGATGCTAACTACTACCCTCAACTTTATGACATTGTTTTGCAACATATGATTCATGGGCCCTGTGGAGAACACAACCCCAATTCTCCCTGTATGGATCTCGGCAAATGTACGAAAGGTTTCCCTAAAGATTTGCAAACATCTACCATCACAGCTAAAGATGCCTATCCCAATCCCATTTATCGCAGAAGCTTTGGTCCTTCCATTCAACACCACTCTAAAACAATTGACAATTCTTGGGTAGTTCCATACAATCCTTTCCTATTTTTGAAATACAGGTGCCATATTAATGTGGAAGTTTGTGCTTCAATTCAAAGTGTCAAATATTTGTTTAAATATGTCTACAAAGGCCATGACAAAGTCAACCTTGACATTTGCAAGACTCACATTGACCATGATGAAACACATCAATTTATGGATTCCAGATATGTTAGTGCACCAGAGGCAGCTTGGCGCATTTTTGCTTATCCTATGCATAAGCAATCTCATAGCATCATTCGCCTTGCCGTACATCTGCCTCATTCTCAGTCACTCTATTTTCATGAGGATGACTCCATTGCTAACATCCGACAAAAATGTCATCGGAATTCTACTCTTATGGCCTACTTTGAGCTTAATATTAATGACCAACATGCTCATAACTATTTATACCGGCAAATTCCAGAGTACTATGTTTGGAAGGAAGGCTCTTGGGAACTTAGAAAGCGAGGAGGTGGCTCTGTTATTGGAAGGATGTACACCGTCAGTGTCAAAGATCAAGAACGCTACTACTTGCGATTGTTGCTATTACACGTCAAAGGTGCTACAAGTTTTGACAGTATTAAAACGGTCAACGGAGTTATTTATGAAACCTTCAAAGAGGCAGCATTAGCTTGGCTTACTCTTTGATGATAGTCTATGGAAAAATACGCTACAAGATGCCTCTATTCTCAACATGCCAGCACAGCTTCGGGACATGTTTGCCTATATCTGCATTTTTGGCCCTCCAGCTAATCCTCTGCAGTTATGGGATGAATTCAAGGAACACTTTCTACAGGACTACTGCCATGCATACCACTCCAATACTCAAGCCTGCAGAAATTGTGAAGGCTATGCTATGACTGATGTGCAAGATGTTCTAAAAAGTCAAGGGAAAAGTTATACGGATTTTCATTTACCACGACCCGTAAATAAACCACACCTCCTCCCGCTGTATAATAAGGATGTTGTGCTACAAACAGCTGCAGAGATGAAAGCCACTCTAAATGATGAACAACTGTTGGCCTATAATACTATCAGTCAAGCTTTACAAGACTCTACTGACACCACAAAGTGCTTTTTCATTGATGGTCCTGGTGGGAGTGGAAAAACCTACTTATATCATCTACTGCGACATCAGCTAAGGGGAGAAGGACACATTGTGTCAGCGGCTGCCACAACAGGAATTGCGGCCAACTTATTCGAAGGAGGACGCACAATCCATTCTCTTTATGGCATTCCAATCCCTGTCAATGAAACCTCTGTTTCAAGGATTAAAACTGATACAGAGGCAGCCAAACAGTTGCAGAATACAAAACTATGTATCATTGATGAGTGCACAATGCTTTCTAAATATGCATTGCATGTCATTGATGGACTTTTACGGGATGTCATGACAACACATGTCTCCAAGAAACAGCAAACACCGTTTGGAGCTAAAGTTATTGTTCTGGGAGGAAGAATTTACACAATACCTTCCTGTCATTGCTCACGGAACCTGAACTGATATTGTAGAGAGCTGCATTAAGTATTCCCAACATTGGCAACATTTCGTTAGAATGCCACTCATTAACAACATGCACTTCATTGACCAACAATACAGTACTTGGTTGCTTCAACTGGGAAATGGTGAACTTTCCAATGATTTTAACTTTGGAGATCATGTCATCGAAATACCTTCAGACATGCTCTCCACTGGCTGCTTAATACGTGATATCAACATTTCTATTGATATTAATAACAATGAGAGTATCAATATTGCGGCATCACATGCAATTCTATGCCCTAAAAATGAGGATGTTGATAATGTTAACTCCAACATCATGGATCGTCTGAATGGTGACTACACTGAATATACCAGTCATGATTCCATTGATGCTGACGAATCTGATGACCCTGACAAATATCCAGTGGAATTCTTACATTCGCTTACACCAACTGGAATGCCTTCACATCAGCTCAAACTTAAAAGTGGCACCATTATCATGCTATTACGCAACCTTAACACCAAAAAAGGTCTGTGCAACGGTACTCACTTGATTGTTACTGCTTTGCTTCCCAACATCATAGAAGCTAAAGTAATTACTGGGTCAGCAGCTGGAAATATTGTATTCATTCCACGTATCGATTTATGTCCATCTGACACAGGATTACCTTTTAAATTGAGACGCCGCCAGTTTCCAGTGAAGCCAGCATTTGCCATGTCAATTAACAAATCGCAAGGCCAGACACTCCATCGAGTTGGTATTTTTCTACCTGAACCAGCATTTGGCCATGGGTAACTATATGTTGCTTTTTCACGAGTGAGGCAACGCTGTAATGTCAAGGTTCAAGTGGTGGATATACTAGCTCAAGGGAAATTAGTTCCAAATAGTCCCAAAGTTTTCACAAAAAATATTGTTAATAAAAATATTTTACGTTAAACTCTTTAGATAGATAGTTAGGTGTAGATACATAGTCACTTTAAATTAAACAAAAAAATAAAAAAAAATTAGTTTAGCCATAGATGTATAGCAATAAAAAAAAAATACCAAAAAAATTAGTTTACTTATAGATATAGAGATTATAATTACTTAGATAGGAAATAGTCATTTAAGATACCGTGTTTCCCCGATAGTAAGACACCCCCGATAGTAAGACATAGTGCCGGTTTTAGGGGGGTCGGGTAATGTAAGACATACCCTGAAAGTAAGACACTGTCTTACTTTCGGGGAAACACGGTATATACAGCTGCAGCCCCCAGTGGTGTATACAGCTGCAGCCCCCAGTGGTGTATACAGCTGCAGTCCCCCCATGAGTATACAGGCGCCCCCCCCCTTGCTGCCGCCAACCTGTAAAGTAAAAGATCATTATACTTATCCCCGCCGGTGTCCCGCTGCTGTCCCGCCGCCATCACGCTCTTCCGGCTTCATCCGACTTCCTTCTCCGGTGCACAGACTGACGTCATTGTCTGTGCGCCGGAGATGGAAGACGGATGAAGCCGGATGAAGCCGGAAGAGCGTGATGGCGGCTGGACAGCAGTGGGACACCGGCGGGGATATGTATAATGATCTTTTACTTTACAGGTTGGCGGCAGCAAGGGGGGGGGGCGCCTGTATACTCATGGGGGGGGCTGCAGCTGTATACACCACTGGGGGCTGCAGCTGTATACACCACTGGGGGCTGCAGCTGTATACACCACTGGGGGCTGCAGCTGTACCGTATACACCACTGGGGGCTGCAGCTGTATACACCACTGGGGGTTGCAGCTGTATACACCACTGGGCGCTGCAGCTGTACCGTATACACCACTGGGGGCTGCAGCTGTATACACTACTGGGGGTTGCAGCTGTATACACCACTGAGCGCTGCAGCTGTATACACCACTGGGGCTGCTGCTGTAACACTGCTGGGGCCTGTATATACCACTGGGGAGGTTGCTGTATACCACACTGCTGGGGGCTGTATTTTATGGTTAAAACAAAAATCGACATTTATTTTCCCAATATAAGACATACCCCGAAAGTAAGACATAGTGGGACTTTTTGGGGTAAAAAAATGTAAGACAGTGTCTTACTTTCGGGGAAACACGGTATATAGTCGTTAGTTTTTTAGGTTACAGCATTTTCTTTTATATATTTGATTGTATATGTATATGAACACACATTTAGTAGAAGATGGTAGATGTGTATCATCCAAATGACTGTATTTGGTGATAGAAACCTGTCTTTGAAGCTCCAGCAGTATAGCTGCTGAGGGATTTCATTTTGTTTTTAAACAGGGTGAGGTTTTTTGTGAACAGCTAAGAGACAGGTGGGACGGCTGTTCACACATCTCTATCTCGAGGTGTGTTCTGTACATAGAGATAGATAGAGAGGCACCTATTTAGATAGATAGGGAAAGAATGGAGATTTAGTTTTCACATCTGTGTTTTACTGTTATTTATGGAAGTTAGAGTGCAAATAGCACAATTTTTGGACTTGCAGTGCAAGGGCTGAGCTACAACTCACTTGCTGTAAGTCGTATGTAATATATATGAAATTTGTGGTTCACTTGCAGCAGATGCGGCAACTTGGTTTCAGTAGTTTAGTCCGCAAAAACCATGGCTACAAGTGTTTTTTTGTGGATGCATTTGCTGCAACTGTTGAAGCCAACTTTGCCACATTTACTACAAGTTAACTGCAAGTTTCATATACATTGCATCGTACTTGCTGCAAGTATGTTGCAGGTCAGTTCTTAGGTGCCAAGTGTGGAAGTTTTTATTTTTTTAACATTACTTGTGCAAACAGCAGAAAAATGCAGATGTGAAAGGGGTGTAAGTGTTAAGAAGTAGGGATAAGTTGGTTAGGACCCGTCAGATCAAAGGCGACCGTGAAGTGGTTGATGGGCACGCTTATATTGGCCAATCGGTGTACTATAGACGTTGATTTCTTAAATTTTACACTTCTATAAAAATAAAAACAAAAATTTTGAGTACACAAAAGGTCTTTTATCTCAGTTGTACCTCTTAGAATTATTAAAAATGAAGGCTTAGCTAAGCCCAAAAAATTATTGAAAACGTTCTATAGCAACCCATCAGATGTAAAATTACTGTGAAAATACATGATGGGCACACAAATAAAAAAGCCAAGAAGCCAGCGCTGCCTAAGGTTAGCACGCAATACAAAAAGTGCATGTGCACATAATTTCTATCTGTACTTTAAACTGAGACATTTGGCAAACAATTGATCAATTCTTTGAGCTACCCCGCCACGTCACGGCATTCTCAGATGGGGCAGTCCTACTCTACATTTTTTAATTCGCTGTGCCATTATGGCCTCCTGAATGCATTAAAAGCAGAACCATATCAAATGCACACGTACCTGAAGCATTACTGAACTACTCCCATGGCGCCAGAAAAGCAGCGCAGATAAAGGCAGACCAGGTCCGGACATGACATCCGGACATTATCAGATCTGACCCCCACACTGCCCAACCAACAATTGATGGGCACACAAGTATTCGCCCGTATGGGTACTAAGCGCCTTTGCACATATTCATGAAATATTCAAAAATGTTATAGAACATACAAATATACATAGTTGATGGATACATAGTATTTATTTATTGCATTATTGTTGTTGAGACCCGTGGAAGTGGCATTTGCAATGAAACGGTAAGCCAACATCAAATGTTTTCCATCCCTCCCCTCATAAGCACGTTTATGGATGCTGTGTAACTGGACCTTGAATGAAAAGAATGCTCACAAGCTGGTGAGTGCTGCCGTTTTTTGTTCTTTCTTACTATTATTTATTAATTGCATTATTGTTAAATTAGAATAAATAAAGTATATATGGATTCTAGACTCCCGATTCTTTAGAATCGGGCCGCCATCTAGTATAGCATATTTATAGAAGATCTGAAGTCTCTGAACCACACGACCTGCAACTTTTGTTTGAAATCACCTGTCCCAGCCATCCTTCCCACCTCTTTTTAAAACAAGATTATAGGGTAACATAATTGACTCATGGATTCAGCAACAAAAACATATATATTAAACTAGAGTACAGAGTTCTATAGCCATAAACCCCAGGGCATTAACAATCTATGGCATACAATGGGGTACATATCATTTCCATAAATACAGTAAAAAGGTACCACATCCCTAGCCTGTCTTTAGATGCCCAAACTCACCCATGTATTATGGGAGTAGTGACATGTGTTCGGGGCTACCCCGACATGTGTTTCAGATAGTCTTTCTTCAGGGGGTGGTCACGTGTCACTACTCCCATCATACATGTGTGAGTTTGGGCATCTAAAGACAGGCCAGGGATGTGATACCTTTTTAATGTATTTATGGAAATGATATGTACCCCTTTGTATGCCATAGATTGTTAATGCCTTTTTGTATACTCACCCCTCTGTATTGGGGATTGTGACCTGTTCATCCCCTCTGAAACAAACTGTACCTGGTTTATGTATTTTCCCAGTGTTTTAGACTGACTCACTGATGTTTATAATAAACTTGTGCACATGCAATCAGAGGATTTTGTGATGCTTATACTGAGGTTTATGGCTATAGAACTCTGTACTCTAGTTTAATAAATCCTTCCCACCTCTGCATGTAAAGATGCTTAATTATTAGTGATGAGCGGGCAGTAAAATGCTCGTGTGCTCGATGCTCAGGACGAGCATGTTGAGATGCTCAGGTGCTCAACCCAAGCACCGAGCCCAATGTTAACTTATGGGAAACCCGAGCATTTTTCCGGCGGCAGCCTAAATATACCCTAGAAAAGTCACAAATGTATAAGAACAGTGCTCAAATGACATGGGAACAGCATAAGGAAGACCCTGTAAACATTTCTGACTCCCAGCTCACTGCTGTGAACAATGTTGTCTGAGCATTACACCACTTTTACGGACTCACAGTAAAACTTCCAAAAACGAAGCCAAAATGGATTTTCCTAGGGAAAATGTTAAGGGCTATTACTCACTTGTGAGAAAGTGTTGGTGTACAATCTTTTTTTTATTACATTAAAAAAAAATGTAAAAAAAATTGGGAGGCACTCCTATGCCCCTTTTAAGAGACGTAGAAGAGTGCCTCATTAAATATTGTATGTTCCTATTATTAGGAAGTGGGTATTTCATAATATTGCCCTATGCAGGCTGCCAAAAATTGGGACGCACTCTGATGCCCTTTTTAAGAGACGTGGAGGAGGGCATCATAAAAACAACATTCCCATTACAAAGGAGTGGGTCTCCTATACTTGTAATACCCATGCACTAAGTATGGACTGAAACATTTACCTCTGGGGGGATTACATGAATATACTGTCTAACGTTTTTGGGGTTACAGGCATTATAAACACCCTTTAAAAATATTATGTGGGTGTTTCACAATGGACCATGGTAACCCTGGTGATATGATGGTGGAGAATGAGGAGAAGGAGGAGGACTAGAGCAAATAGCTAAAATCAGGAACCGTATAACCATGTGTGGGGGTGAAGAGGAGCATGGAAATATACCTCTCCAAAAAAGACACTGGCTTTGAGTTTATATTATGCTGCTATCATTTGGTGGTGTTGAAAAGTCTGGCCCAATCGAGCCCTTGTTCATTTTGATAAGAATAAGCATTTTCAGTTGACATGCGGGTGCGCTTATCAGTAATAATTCCCCCTGCGGCACTGAAAACCCGCTCTGACAAAACGCTAGCGTCAGAGCAGGCCAGGACTTCCAAGCCATACAGAGCCAGTTTATGCCACATGTCCCAGCTTGGATACCCAATAATTACAGTTGTGGCCAAAAGTATTGACACCCCTGCAATTCTGTCAGATAATACTCAGTGTCTTCGTGGAAATGATTGCAATCACAACTTCTTTGGTATTATTATCTTCATTTAATTTGTATTCAATGAAAAAACACAAAAATAATTTTCCTAAAGCCAAATTGGATCTAATTCCACACCAAACATAAAAAATGGGGTGGACAAAAGTATTGGCACTGTTGGAAAAATCATGTGATGCTTCTATAATTTGTGTAATTAACAGCACCTGTAACTTACCTGTGGCACCTTACAGGTGTTGGCAATAACTAAATCCCACTTGCAGCCAGTTGACATGGATTAAAGTTGGCTCAACCTCTGTCCTGTGTCCTTGTGTGTACCACATTGAGCATGGAGAAAAGAAAGAAGACCAAAGAACTGTCTGAGGACTTGAGAAACTGAATTGTGAGGAAGCATGAGCAATCTCAAGGCTACAAGTCCATCTCCAAAGACCTGAATGTTCCTGTGTCTACTGTGCGCAGTGTCATCAAGAAGTTTAAAGCCCATGGCACTGTGGCTAACCTCCCTAGATGTGCAACCAAGTATTAGGCTGAGGGTGCCAATACTTTTGTCCGGCCCATTTTTGGAGTTTTGTGTGAAATGATCAATGTTTTGCTTTTTGCTTCATTCTCTTTTGTGTTTTTTCATTGAAGACAAATTAAATGAAGATAATAATACCAAAGAATTTGTGATTGCAATAATTTTCAGGAAGAAACTGAGTATTATCTGACAGAATTGCAGGGGTGTCAATACTTTTGGCCACAACTTTATAAGGCCCAGAGGAATCACGTAGGACATTGGTACGGTTAGCAAGCTGCTTCTTCAGCTTCTTCCCAAACTTTGCAGTCCTTGTGAGAGTACCCTGTGCCTCAGGGCCTGTGCCATGGGAAGGGCAAGAAAACTCTCCCAGAACTTTGAGAGTGTTCCCCTGCCTCTGCTGGATTGGAGTTGTGTCTCTCTCGCCTGTACTCCTTGGTTATCCACTGAACTGTGACCTCTGCCGCCAGCATTATCAGAAAGGAAATTTTTTACTAATTCCGCAACAAGGGCCTTCTGGTACTGTCTCATTTTTGTAGACCTCTCAGTTTCATGAATAAAAGATATAAAGTTCTCTTTGTAGCATGGGTCTAAAAGTGTAACCAACCAGTAATGAATGTCACCAAAGATTTTGATAACACGGGTCACGGGACAGACAGCGTAACATAAAGTCAGCCATGCGCGCCAGACTGGTAACAGGCATGACTTCCATTCTCCTCCTCCCTGTCCTCTGGCCATCCATGCTGAACAGACAGTATGAAAGTTGTGCAGGTAATACCGTCTATAGTGCATGAACTAGCTTCTGTTATTCTTCCTCCTTCTCCTCCTCCTACTCCTCATTGTCCCCCAATCCACTTTGGGATGAGATGAGGCTGGGCTGTGTGTAATCACCCTGTATGGTTCCTTGATCCATCTTATTGTGCTCCGCCTGCAATGCATCCTATTTGATTTTGAGCAGAGAGAGTTTCAGAAGGCAAAGAAGCAGGATGGTGATGCTAATGATGGCGTCATGGCCGCTCACCATCTTGGTGGAGCCTTCAGTTTTGGAGGATGGTACATATGTCGGACATCCATGTCCACTCCTGAGGTCTTATGTGTTCAGTCTGAACTGAATACTGATTGCCTTGTTGATGCTGGTAGTCAACAACTGCCCTCTTCTGCTTACAAATCCTGACCAACATCTGCAGTGTCGGATTGCAACACGTGGGGACATCACAGACCAATCTGTGAGCCGGAAGCTGCAAATGCTGCTGAAACCTAGCAAGGGCAGCCAAAGCAGTAGGTGACTTTCTAAAATGGGCATACAAGCGGAGTACTTTGACGAGCAGATCCGACAGTTCCAGATAGGATTTAAGAAACCGCTGAACCAAGTGGTTGAGCACATGGTCCAGGAATGGGACATGTGTGAGCTCGCCTCATCTCAGAGCCGCCACCAGGTTTCGGCTATTGTCGCACACGACCATGCCTGGCTGTAGGTTCAGCGATGTGAACCTCAGATCTGTCTGCTTTTTCAGAGCTGTCCACAATGCTTCAGCATTGTGCAGTTGGTCACCTACACATATTAGCTTCAGCACAGCCTGTTGCCGCTTGGCATAGGCAGTGCTGCAGTGCTTCCAGCTTCTGACTGATGTGAAGAAGAGGAGGAAGAGGTTAAGGAGGATGACGTGCAGGAGCTGTAGACTTTGGGGGCAACACTGATTGAGCTATGGCCCGCAATCCTTGGTATCGGGAGTATCGGTAGTACGTGTTCCGTTCCAAAGTCCAACTGGGTCCTGGCTTTGAATATATTAACCCAGTGTACCATCAGCGAGATGTACTGTCCCTGCCACAAGCACTTGTCCACATGTCCATGGTTAAGTGGACTTTGCCGGAAACTGCGTTATTAAGGGGACGGCTAATGTTTTGGGACACGTGCTTGTGTAATGCAAGGACGGTACACCGGGAGAAATAGTGGCGGCTGGGGACTGAGTAACCAGGTATGGCCGCTGCCATCAGGTTGTGGAATGCTTCCTTCTCCACTAGCCTAAAAGGCAACATTTTGAGCGCAAGCAGTCGCGAAATGTGCAAATTGAGTAGTGAGGCCTATAGGGAGTTGGCTGCGTATTTGAACTTACATTCCAAGGACTGGGGTATGGACAACTGAACCCTGCACTGGGACAAGGTTGCTGATGATGGTATGTCTGATTGTGCAACAACAGGTGCAGGACAGGGGATTGCCTTGCACGCACAACAGTGGAAGAAGCAAGTGTGTCACCCGCAGACACTGCTTCTGGACCCTGGGTTTCTGCCCACAAAGTCGTGTGCTTTGCTGCCATGTGCCTGATCATGCTGGTGGTGGTCAGGCTGGTAGTTTTGCTACTTTGCTGATGCTGGGATGGCAGGTGGTGCAAATGGCCTTTTTGGAATTATAAGCAGAGTCCTTAAAAAACAACCAGTCTCAGGAAGACCTAAGAGTTGAACTGGAAACTTCGTCATGTTGGCCCACCTTATGTCTGCGGCCACCACACTGCTTCTTGCTGCCTGTTGGGGTGCTACTCCTCCCTCCCCCTGTGCGCAGCTGTCCTCACTCTGCATGTCTTCCTGCCAAGTTGGGTCAGTTACTAGATCATCCACTTCTGCACCCTGGTCCTCCTCCTGACTTTCTAGCAATTGTGTCTTATCATCGTCCACCTCTTGTGACACTTTCCCACCATTGCCTTCATGTGACCGTATCTGCTCAAAAATTTGGGCATCGCTACATACAATCTCCTCATGCCCCACTGCAAGTGGAGTGGGCGAGTGGCCCGAATCTAAGAATGGAAAAGTGAACAGCTCTTCAGAGTGTGGGATCACTCGGCATGGTGGGAGGAAGGAAGATCAGGGTAAGGAATATGCGGTCCAGACTCACGGCTACTGAGGCTTGACCGTGTGGAAGACAGGGTGGTTGTGGTGGTGGCAAACTGACTGGAAGCATTATCCACTATCCAACTAACAACCTGTTGACACTGCTTTTGGTTTAATAGGGGTGTGCTTCGGTCCCATAAGAATTGGGACAAGAAGGTCAGGCTAGAAGATGTGGGTGTTTGTTATGGCGCAATTCTAGCTTGCCCATGGCTTTAACCTCTGCATGCACCATCACTATCACGTCCAGTTCCTCGTCCATTGCCACCGGCCTAGCGCATTTTAAACGGTGTGCTATAAGGGTTTTAAAAGTGTGCTTAATACCCTGCCTGTATACAGCTAAATTAATCCTAAAAAGAACTGTTGTTTTGATGGATAGATATTAGAAGCCTTTTCACCAGCCCCAGATGTGCTGACTGGTATACAGTCACTTGTGGTACACCGTAGTGTGCTATATACCCTGCCTTCTTGCATACAGCTAAATTAATCCTAAAAAGGACTGTTGTTTGGATGGCTATATAGATATTAGAAGCCTGTACACCAGCTCCAGACGTGCTGACTGGTATACAGACTCTTGTGTTACACCAAAGTGTGCTATATACCCCTCCAGATGTGCTGACTGGTATACAGTCACTTGTGGTACACCATTAATACAAAAGTCCAGCAGGACATCATATTTTAGTGCTCAATTAGCAAGCATAAATACCCAGGAAAAAATTGATTGCACAAACTTAAGACTTTATTTGCTGATAGCATATAAAACAACGCATAAGCAGAGTAATATAGATTTAAGGGTCTTAAAAGGTCAGTGAATGAAAGTTCGGAATCAGAAACGTCATGATACAGGGATCTGCATGGCAACATATCACAAGTTACAACAGATAAACATCTCAATATATAAACAAGTACAAAAAATGCTGTCATATAACAGGGATGGTATTCACAGTATGTTACATCCGACTAATCCTAGTCCTGGGGTCAGCCCAATATTAGCAGCCATCATATTCCCAGTTAGGGATAAACATTTGGTCCAGGCCCAGGTCACTTGCCCACAGACAGAGATAACCAGACAGTTTCTAAAGTGCTAGTGCAAGTACATCAAAACTCTGTTTCCCAGCATTGAGACCTGCACAATGAGATATAAATCATAGGCTCTGCCCACTAAGTGACATTTACCAGCAAGATTCCCTGCACCACGCCTGCCCCTACGTTCGTATCGCGTAGGCTTCCTCAGGGAGCGTGGTTACAAGGTGCATTCCGCAGTTTATATTCCCCTCCCAGCCTCCCATGTGACCGTGCTCCTCTAATGGAGTCCGCGATGTCGGCGCATGCGCACATCGCAGTCCCGCAGTGATGATGTCATCGGAAGGCCGTCAGCGGATGTGCGCGGTCATGTGACCCCCACCACATCCGTTCCCATAGTGATAGGCTCCGGCATCATCACTCTGAGACCTAGATGAGTGCGCATGCGCGCCATGGCACCATAGTTTTTTAATATCTCATATGCACAAGTCACAAAGCTGGGGCAAGAACACCACATCACAAGGTACATCAATTCTAATTGAAGATTAGTGCGTGCCACTGTAGGATTATACGAGGTTGTGTAAAGTAAGTCCATAATGGAGTCCCACAGTTTCACAGTAGCCAATGTTTCCAAAATGATGGAGTTATACAGGAATATATACGGGTGCTTCCAGGAACCACGGGTCTATCCGAAAAAATAGAGAAGTAGAACAAATTTAAAATTACTATAGTTTAAAAACACCAGCGAAGGAGACTAAAAACAGGGGTTATAGACATACTATAGAACACTCAATTTTGCTGCAGAGGCGACAACAGGGAGTCTTTAAAGAAACGACATGAAACTATTAGTCTCGTTTAGGCCTATTGGTGCCATGGTCCCCAAGATCGTAAACCAATGACACTCCCGTTGCAATAACCTACGTTTAATGTCCCCACCTCTCACCCCAAGTTAACCTTCTCTATCCCTCGAACTCTGAATGAATTAGGGTCACTATTATGCATCATCCTAAAATGGCGAGGAATCGTTTTGAGATTCTCGACTACAACTCCATCTTTATTTGATCCTAGTATGTCCCTCACGTGTTCCCTAGTTCTTAGTTTCAATGGTCTGGTGGTCATCCCTATATAGATTTTAGGGCACCCACACTTAGCATAATAAATGACATTGTCAGTATGACAGGAGATATACGAACGTATATCATACTCCCTCGATCCATCAGATGAACTAAAAGTTTTGGCCCTTTCCATGTTTTGACATGAAACAGTCTCCGCATGGAAATGAGCCACATACTTGAACTTTTTTGCCAAAAGGGTACGTCTTTTCAGATATATAGTGGCTGCTCACTAACATGTCTTTTAAGTTAGTTCCTCGTCTGGGTGTCATTAAGGGATGATCTGCCAGATATTGTGACAATGTGGGGTCATTGGTCAAAATCGCATTTCATTCCATCTACCATTAAAGTCTGAGATAAATCTGACCTTATCATCCTTTTTATTTCTCTCCGTGTGTAGAAGGAGCTGGTTACGGAGGGTGTTTTTAGCTCGTATATAGCCACGTTTGATGGCCCTATTGATATAACCCCTACTTTTGAACCTATCCCTAAGTTCCCCAGCCTGAAGCTCAAACCTCTCCTCAGTAGAGCAAATCCTCTTTGCACGTAGGTACTGAGCCACTGGGATGGCATTAATAGTACTTTTTAAATGACCCGAAGATGAGTGCAGCAGTGAGTTAGTAGCCGTCTCCTTCCTAAAGACATCAGTCTGGAGTTGTTTACGTGCATCACACCGTAGTGTGCTATGTACCCTGCCTGCATGTATACAGCTAAATTAATCCTATAAAGGACTGTTGATTTGATGTAGATAGATATTAGAAGTCTGAACACCAGCCCGAGATGTGCTGACTGGTATACAACCTCTTGTGTTACACCTAAGTGTGCTATATACCCCTCCTGCCTAAATACAGCTAAATTAATCATTTGAAGGACTGTTGTTTTGATGAATACCGTGTTTTCCCGAAAGTAAGACCCTGTCTTACATTTTTTTGGGGGCCAAAAGTGGCCCCCTGTCTTACTTTTGGGGGGGGGGGTCTTATATTGGCAGCCCCAGCCACTGCAGCCTCCCATCCACACACACCCACCTATACACATACAAACACACATACACACACACACACACATACAAACATACAAACACACATACACACACACACACACACATACAAACACACACACATACACTTACAAACACACACATACACACACATATATACATACACACACATACACACACTGCTTCTTACCGGCTCACTGCTGTCCTCGCTGTCCCCTGGTGTGTCCAGGCTCCTCCAGGGTCCTGCAGGTGCAGCCGCTTTGGAGCAGATGGGGTTAATCACAGCCTAACTTGCTGTGTGCCCCTCCTCAACGCTGCACAGCCCGGCTCGAGCTCTGATTCGCTCCCAGGAACCAGCGGGATGACGTCCTGAGCTCGAGCCAGGCTGTGCAGCGTTGAGCAGGGGCACACAGCAGGTTAGGCTGTGATTAACCCCATCTGCTCCAAAGCGGCTGCACCTGCAGGACACTGGAGGAGCCTGGACACACCAGGGGACAGGTACCGGCCCTATATTCCCCAGCGCCCCGCCCCCCCAGGCGGCCTTACTTTCGGGGGGGGGGGCTTATATTAGCAGACCCCCCCGTTCCCCCTACCCTGTCTTAATTTCGGGGGGTCTTACTTTCGGGAAAACACGGTAGATATTAGAAGCCTTTACACCAGCCCCAGATGTGCTGACTGGTATACAGCCTGTTGTGGTACACTGTAGTGTGCTATATACCCTGCCTGCCTGTATACAGCTAAATTAATTCTAAAAAGGACTGTTGTTTTGATGTAGGTAGATATTAGAAGCCTGTACACCAGCCCCAGATGTGCTAACTGGTATACAGCCTCTTGTGGTACACCGAAGTGTGCTATATACCCCTCCTGCCTATGTACAGCTAAATAAATCCTTAGAAGGACTGTTGTTTTGATGGATAGATATTAAAAGCCTTTACACCAGCCCCAGATGTGCTGACTGCTATACAGCCTCTTGTGGTACACCATACTGTGCTATATACCCTGCCTGTATACAGCTAAATTAATTGTAAAAAGAGCTGTTGTTTTGATGTAGATAAATATTAGACACCTGTACACCAGCCCTAGATGTGCTGACTGGTATACAGCCTCTTGTGGTACACTGTAGTGTGCTATATACCCCTCCAGCCTGTACACAGCTAAATTAATCCTTAGAAGGACTGTTGTTTTGATTAATAGATATTAGAAGCTTGTACACCAGCCTCAGATGTCTTGGCTTGGATACAGCCTCTTGTGGTACAACGTAGTGTGCTATATGCCCCTCCTGCCTATATACAGCTAAATTAATCATTAGAAGAACTGTTGTTTTGATGGAGATAGATTTTAGAAGCCTGTACACCAGCCCCAGATGTTCTGACTGTTATTCAGACTCTTGTGGTACACCGAAGTGTGCTATATACCTTGCCTGTCTGCATGTCTACAGCTAGATTAGTCCTCAAAAGTACTGCTGTTTTGAAGGATTTTGTATCTCAGCACCTACACTATCTAAAAAATCCCAAATCTGTCCCTCTCTTAGCAGCGCCTCTCCCTACACTAGCTGACAATGTGGAGCAGAGTGACAAGCACATCACCGTCAGGTCTTATCTAGACCTGATGTCGCTGTTCGGCCAGCCAATCACTGTAATGCCACAACCAACATGGCTATGGTATTACAGTGTGTGGCAGCCAATCCCTGCATGTGGGCTGTCTCGGTAAAGAGCACCAACATGCAGGGAGGTGGACTCGAGCATGAGCCCGAGAATCTCGCGGGTACTCAGTGTTCGCCGTGCATCATGAGTACTGTGATGCTCAGGCGAGCACCGAGTATTGGCGAGCATGCTCGCTCATCCCTATTAATTATGTTACATTTATTCCCTGGATTGTCCTTCTGACACTTAACATAATTCTAGAAGATGGTTTTAAATATAAAAGATTGATTCTGAAATTTGTGAATCAATGCAAAAAGTGAAAACTGCGATTTGATTTGTGATGATTCGGTAAAAAAAATGTTTTAAAAATGCCTGTATGAGACTTAGTAAAGAGGTTTAATTATTGTACGATCAGATCACATGGTCTGATCCAGCCAATCAGGAAGCTATGAAACCAATAAAAAAATAGAGGCCAGCCAAGTAATGTCATTTTATTCTTGCATTGCCTAAGGTTAAGAAGTCAGGGACACATACAAGTGTGAAAAAATACCTTATGCGATTATAGTGTATTATTTCAGTGTTGAAGTACCAGATTGGAAATGGGAATATTAGTCTCAGTCTGTGGATATTAACCTAAAAATGTAAGCGATATATATTTATGAGAAAATGATGTTGTTGTAATGTCACTTAGTTTGACTTTGAATTCATTTCTAAAATACTGCAGTAATAGCAACTAAATTGAAACTTCAGTGAAGGATTGATATAAAGCCTTTGTAAATGCCTAATTATTTTTTAATCAGTAAACCAGTTGTGGATCCCCAAAAAAGGCAACTTTCAACAATAATTTCTTTACATTCAAAACATAACACCTGTTTTGTTTCCCTAGTTAAAGAGAATTTTGCATATTTGTATTTCCCATGGGGCAATGCGGCTATAAATTCACTATGTTGAGCGCTTTAGCCGGCTGCCCGCAGTGTTTTCTTGGACTGGTCTCCCTGAGATCAGTGATAGCTTCGTGATGTAGGACAAGACCATAACCTGTGAATCAGGTCCGCATGGTCTGCCTGGCATCTAGGACATCTTGAATTATCTCTCACCTCAGCTTTAAACATAAATTTGGGCGTTTTGTATGTCCTATGAATAATGTATAGGTGTGATAGCCTACCCGGCTCACTCAAAGAGAGCTTGGGAACATACTCCAGGATAGTATCCCACTGATCATCTGTAAGGGAGCACACATCATCTTTCTATTTCTCTCTTGCTTTCATCGGGAACCGGTATAAGTAGGTGTGGAGCAGATCATGATAAATGCCAGATATAACCCCTTTCGTTCCTCCCGATGTACACACAAACTCTATCACAATGTCCTTTTGCAATTCCACTTTCGTCATCCTGCGCTGGGTCCAATATGCATGTCTAAGGGTTTTTTTACACGCTGCAACTTTCCAGCGATCACGACAATGATTTGACCTGGCTGGGATCGTTGGAGCATTGCTACGTGGTCGCTGGTGAGATGTCAAACAGTAAGATTTCACCAGCGACGCAGCAACCACACGGCAGTTGTTGGGACCTTGTCACTCTCGGGCGTAGTATTGAGATCGTTGGTCGTTGTCCCTGTCAAACACAGCGATGCATGCTGCCCAACGGGAGCGCAATGACCTAAAATGGTCCAGAACGATTTGTAACAATCAGCGATCTCACAGCGGGGGCCTAATGGCTGATACGTATCACACATAGTGAGGTCGCTAGCGAGGTCGCTGTTACGTCACAAAACCTGTGATTTTGCCGCAATGTCGCTAGCGATATCGTTATGTGTGAAATACCCCTTAGGTCTCCTGGGAACCCAGAACCATGATTATTTTCAGGTGCATATCTCTAATCATTGCCTGATAGTTCCAACATGTACTAAATGCATAAACACACAGGGGACCTGACAGGGGTAATTTTTGGTTGACTTGTGAAAAAGCTATTGGTTTTTCAATTAACAAACTGGATAATTTTTTATGTCTTCTGACATTCAGCAATCCGGGAACTGCCCATAGATCTACTGTATAAGGCTTCAGGACCTCAGACAGCGGCGCACATACTATACCAATAGCTATAGTATGCGCGCCGCTCTGAGGAGCTCGGCACTTTCATTCATAAAACTGTACATCAGCTGTCAGGAGGCAGCTGCTGTACAGAGGTGCTTACAGCATTATATGCCCACCTCAATGGGTGGAAGGTCTCTAGGGGGAGTTGGCAACCCCTAGAGACATTATAGGAACATTTATTAATAAAATAAATAGTTTCAAAACTGCACAGAACACTTTGCTTATTCCGGCGACAGCCGGGATAAGCAAAGTATATATATGCGGGTACCGCATTGCTCAGGATTACACATCCTGAGCAATCTGGTTCCTGCATTGCGGATGTTAAAATCGCTCCGAAAACTGCAGCCTGCACGATTTTTCACGCAGGCTGCAGAGACGGAGACGGAAACCGGATTGCTTGTGAAGCAATCTGGTTTTTATCATAGGCTCCTATGAGGAGCGTTTCCTGATCCGGTTTTGAGTTTTTTGAAAGCTCAAAACCGGATAAGATTTAAAAAAAAAAACTGATGTGTGACCCTAGCCTTATACACAATTTTTAAACCGATAAGAGGCTCATCCAAGATTGCATTTACAAGCTGGTATAGTGTGAAGCCAGAAGGCTGTTCAGTTATATGAATTTATTTGGCAAAATTTGTTGGAAAACATTTGGGAAATCTGGCAAATTGAAATGTCAAAAGGCCTCCTCGTCTCTAGATGGTACAGTAATAGTAAAAATAGTGATAAAGAATGATCAAAGCAAAGTGGAAGTTATCTATGACAATCTCAATGTTTAGAAATTTTGAAATACCATTTACAAAACTATCCTAATATTTTTAGTAACATTTTTTGAACATCAGTACATAAGTAGAGACGTCAGTAGTAAGTCATTGTACTACCTTAATACATACACTAAACACTATATACTGTGCGTTGTGTTATCTGCACACTGACACTATATACAGAGCTCCTGTATGTAATGCCCCTGGTGATTATTGTATTACCTGTCGACATATTATACACTATATACAGAGCTCCTGTGTGTGATGTCACTTGTCATCCCTATTACCAATATACTATATGCACTGCAGCTCTGTGAATAGTGTACAGTGTTTAGGTAATACAGTGATCACAAGTGACATTATACACAGAAGCTCAGTATATAGTGTATAAGCAATACAGTAATCACCATTGACATTGCACTATTAGTTGTACATTTACACTATACACCGAGCTCCTGTGTATAATGTTATCAGTGGTAATATTAGGGTGATGGTAATAAGTGGTCTGGTCATGGTGTAACTGTATTTTCCCCTTGTATGTGGTATTATTTAGTCACTATGCGGTGATAATAAGCTATCAGGTCAGGATATAGTGGCATTTGTCCCTGATATGTGGTATTAGTTTGTCACCAGGTGGTGGTAATATAAAGTCTGGTAATGGTGTTACAGTATTTGTCTCATGTATGGAGTACTATTTGGTCACTATATGGTGGTAATTAGGGATGAGCGAACTCGAACTGAACCTCAAACACAGACATGTTAATGTATGTCCACTTCCTTTTCGATTTGCTCTCACCCGAATAAAGCTAGCGAAAAAGCTGCCATGCAGCCAATCAATAAGAAAAAAGATGCCTAGGGGATGAGTCAGATTTTTTTTGTACAAGGACAACACTCACAAGACTTAATAGAAGCCAGCAAAAAAATAGTTTTTTTTTAAATGCCCATCAGATACCAAGAAGAAGTTAAAGATGCTCACACCAATTAATTTGCAAAAGTGACAAATTTAATAAAGGTCAAGTGAACACAAGTAAAGACTTTGTATCACATATAAATGTGTAGAAATGACCAAAGTTAAATGGGTGCTTAGAAAACAACATGGCACACATACCTAAAGCTGTCATGCTGGGCATATGGAGACATCCAGCGCAGGACGACGAGGAGGGAAAAGAGTCCCTGACACTAAGGGAAAAGTGGAAATCGTGATACCTAGAAACACTAGCGCTGACACCTGGCTCCCCTAACAACCCTATACAGTCTCCAAAACTGTCGCCGAACAGGATACTTTATACCTCTCTGTCCCTCAAAATAACACTACTTAGGGATCTAATAGGGTGGACACTGGTCAACCCTGATAAAATCTAAAAGAAAAACACCAGGGAAACAGATATAGGGGAGAGAAAGAAACACATGACTGAAAGGAGATGCAGACAGCCAACAAAACAGGAAGTCCACAATGCACTGCTGAGCCAGGAAGCACCACCAACTCCAAACAAGCTATCACCAGCAATGCATCATGGGAGCCAAGGGGTATATATATAAACAGCTGAAGGTAGGCAGGTAGGAGATCAGCTGGGTCCTAGTAACCTCCAGTTATTACCAAGCAGAGAAATACTTCTTAGGGTCCCTTCACACGTGGCAATATTGCTAGGCAATTTCACTGGCAATTTGCTGGTTGCAGTGAAATCATGGACGCATTGTTCCATTTGTACACAGCAACAAAATAGAACAATGTGTCCATGATTCCACTGCAACCAGCAAATTGCAGTGAAATTGCCTAGCAATATTGCCGCGTGTGAAGGTACCCTTAAAGGAACAGATCCACAATTCAGTATTTTGGCTGTTTGGCTAGATGGTGTGACATTCTGCAATTGGCCCCAACAGCTTCATCCATTCCTCCTGATACACCCATGACAAAACACTCAGGCCCAGGCTTGTCAGAATGGTAAAAGGGAAATGCGCAGATCAGCCTTGTGGCATTCACCTCTGATGTTGGCACCCACATCCTTTTCTCAGGACTGTAACCCCTCCAGTGCACCAAATACTGAAGGGAATGGTGCGACGTTCGAGAATCCACAATCTTAGAAATTTGAAACCCCAAATTGCCATCCACACAGATCGGCGCTGGTGGCAATTGGGATGGCTTTGATGAAGGCACATATTTTTTTAAGATGGTGACTTGGTGGGGGACTCTTGCTAACGATTGTTTATAGCAAATTAGGCAAAAGGTAAATAAGATGGCCAATCCTCCTGGTTTTCAGAGACAAAACAAATAATATAAGTTTCCAAATTTTGATTTGTGCGCTCAATCTGTCATTAGACTGAGGTCGAAAAGCAGTAGAATAGGAAAACTGCACCCCCAATCGAGTACAAAAAGCTTTACAAGACTTGGAAAGAAATTGTGTACCGTGATCTAAGACTACATCTGAGGGAACTCTTTGAAGTCACACAGTCTTACTGACAAACACCTGTGCAATCTCAGCATTAGGAGGTGACGGTAGTGCCACAAAGTGTACCATCTTGTTGAACCTACCAATAACTACCAAAACCACCATCTAGCCAGCCAACACAGGGAGATCCATGAAAAAATCCATAAAGAGATGTGTCCATGGTCTATCATGGATGGACAATGGTAGGAAAGAACCAGCCGGATGGGTATGCATAACTTTAGTGCATGCACAAACACTACAAGCAGACATAAAGTTACATCCTTTTGCAACCCTGGCCACAAAAAGCAATGAGTCAAAACATCCAAGTTTGCCCTACTACCCGGATGACCTGCCAGTACAGAGTCATGATATTGTTTGATTACTTTTAGGCACAAATTAGGCGGTACAAAGAGTCTCCCTAAAAGGCAGCAGACAGGAGCATCCCCCTGAGTCTCCAACATCTCTCCCTCTAAATACAGGTAGAGAGTCGAAACAACCACCCCCTTCTGTAAAATGGGAACGAGATTTTCTTGATTACAACCACCGGGGAAACTATGTGACAATGCATCTGCATTAACATACTCAACCCCTGGATGGTAGGTGACACTGAAGATAAATTGCATAAAAAACAAGGACCATCTAGCCTGCCTGGGGTTGAGACACTTGAGGGATTCAAGGTAAGATAAGTTCTTTTTGTCAGTGATAACAGTGATGGGATGGACAGCCGCCTCCAACCAGTGATGCAATCCTTCGAGGGCCAATTAAAGAGCAAAAAGTTCCCTATTGCTGACATCATAATTTCTTTTGGCCTACAATAACTTTTTGAAGAAAAAGGAACATGGCAACCATTTACCGGGGGACGGCACTTGTGACAACATTGCCTCCACCCTCTCTTTGGATGTATCCATCTCAGCAATAAAGGGCCGAGAGAGATCGGCTTGACAGAGGATAGGTGCGGTAACAAAGCATTTCTTCAGGGAGGAGATAGACTGCTAAGCAGAGTCTGACCACTTAGAAAAATCTGACCCCTTCCTTGTCATGTCAGTGAGGGGTTTCACAATTGCAGAATAATTCTTGATAAATTTCCGGTAGAAATGAGTAAACCCTAAAAAGCGTTGCAATGCCCTCAGGTTTTCCAGATGATCCTAGACAAGCACCACCCAACCCTTCTCTGGATCCATCCAAAAACCCAAAAGTGACAAAAGGTACCCCAGGAATTGTACCTCCTGAAAGGTCAAAACTAGTGATGAGCGAGCACTAAAATGCTCGGGTGCTCGGTGCTCTGGCCGAGCATCTCAGGATACTCGTGTACTCGGCCGAGCACCGAGCCCAATGTAAGTCAATGAGTGACAGGCTCCGCCCACAGACTTCCGGTTATAAAACGAGTATTGCTGGGAAAGGGCGGGAGGGGGGCTTTTTGAAATCGCTGCAACATACAACACCTGGCTGTGGCCCCCAGAGGGATCCTAACAATGAATCTGCTCTCTGTGAGGTGCCAGCTCACTGTGTGCACTGAAGGGAGCTGTGTACGTGTGTCAGATCGCTTATTATTACCGAGCAGTCCAAGCATCTCGGCGGTACTCGTTGCTCGCCGAGCATCCCGAGTACCGGGATACTCGTGCGAGTACCGAGCAGCACAGAGCATACTCGCTCATCACTAGTCAAAACACATTTCTCCAGTTTAGCATATAGTTTGATGTCCCTTAAAATCTGTAGCACCTCTTTTTGTTGAGTCTGATGTGTCGCCATATCGGGTGAGTAGATCAAAATATCATCCAAATAAACCACCACAAATATACCCATCAAATGGTGGAAAATATAATTAACAAAATGTTGGAAAACTGCAGAAGCATTAGTGAGTCCAAATGGCATCACAAGACTCTCAAAATAGCCCTCAGAGGTATTAAAAGCAGTCATCCATCCATCCCACTCTCTGATTCTAACCAGATTGTAGGCCCCCCTCAAATTCAACTTGGAGAACCACTTAGCTCTCACAATCTGACTGTACAAATTGGGAATCAGAGGGAAGGGGTATGGATCACGGACACTTATCTGATTAATGTCTAAATATTTAAATCTAAACAAGAGGATGATGAGGGTCTGATATGTCCCTTCTCCAGACTCTCGAAAATGAAATTCTTCAGGACAAGAAATATTATACAAATGGCGCTGAGTCGATGGCATAGATATGGATGGGATTAGACAACAAACTGCAGGTAAGACCATGAGTCTTTGTAAAAAGAGCATCCACTATGCTGACCCCTGCTCCACTATCCACAAAAACAAAAATCCTTTCGGTTCTACTCTCTAGTGCCACCTCAGCTCTCGAGCGAAGAAGGGAATTACTTGTGGAAATCTACACACCTCCTACTCATTCACCCCTACACCACCCATGGTAAAACGTCTCCCAGGTATTCCACTCCACTTAGGAACAGAGGGACAGACTCCAATAAAATGTTTTTTTTTTTCTGTTTGTAAATGTCAGAAAAAGCATGGGAGGTGGTCACTCCCTTTAGTTGCATGGGCTTATCCACACTAGGGAGTAACACTCACCCTCTGATTGCCCATCCGGCAATAGGGTACTACCCCGAGAAAGGTTCTCAGGAAAAAAAAGGTTTACTCCTTCTATCCTGGAGGTGTCTATTCATGTGTATAGCCAAAGACATGGCAGCCTCCAGAGATTCCTGGGTCTTATAAACCACCAAAGCATCCTTCAACATTTCAGTGAGTCCCTGGCAAAAAAAATTGCTTCTGAGGGCTGTATTGTTCCACTTATTGTCTGTAACCCACCTACGAAATTCAGAACAGTACGGTAAGTCTCTGCTGACCGATTTCCCTGTTGGAGGTGATGCAACCTGGACTTAGCCAAAGAAACTCAGTCAGGATCATCATAGATGAGTCCAAAAGCATCAAAAAACACATCTACTGACTGGAGACAACCAGAGTCACGAGGCAAAAGGAAAACCCAGGTTTGCGAATGCCCCTGTAACTGCGACATAATAATTCCCACATCCTGATGCTCATCTCCAGAGGAATTGGGCCAAAGCCTAAAGTATAGATTGCAGGCTTCTTTAAATACCTCAAATTTGTCTCTGCCCCATGCAAACCTGTCTGTGAGAGCAATCTTAGGTTCAGGTCTGACTTGACCCCCCACAGGGTCCCCCAACACAACAGTCTGCAACTGCTGACCCTGAAATGAAGACCAAATGTCTGCGACCTCCAGTGTCAGAGCCTAGAGTTGCTTGGCCAAAGCAGAGACAGAATTCATGAAGAGAAAAATAAAAAAATTTCACCCTTTTCTTTTAAATCAGGTGTGGCTATTGATAATGTCACGCTGGGCGTATGGAGACAGCTAGCGCAGAACAATGAGGGGGGAAAAGGAGTCCCTGATGCTAAGGGCAAAGGGAGATGGTGTCCCTTAAAAGCAATAACGCCGACACCTGGCTCTCCTAAAAACCCTATACAGTCTCCTCAACTGTCGCCGATCAGGATACCTCTTCTCTGTCTGTCCCTCAATCTAACACTACTTAGCGATCAGATAGGGTGGGCACTGGTCAACCCAGATAACAGCTAAAGAAAAACACAAGAGGAACAGACAAAGGGGAGAGAAAGAAACACTTAGCTGAAAGGATATCCAGACAGCCAACAATACAGGAAGTCCACAATGCACTGCTGAGTCAGGAAGCACCATCAACTCCAAACAAGCTATCAAGCGCAATGCATTATGGGAGCCAAGGTGTATATATAGGGAAAAAAATAGGGCAGACCAGCGGTCTTAGGAGCGCCAGGGCAGGAGCAGCAGACACAGAGGACTGGAGATGTGTCATGGGTGCTCCCTGTTCTTATCTTTCCACAAGGGGTATATATAGAGACAGCAGAAGACAGGCAGGTAGGAGATCAGCTGGGTGCTAGTGACCTCCAGCTATCACCAAGCAGAGAAATACCTCTTAAAGGGACAAACCACAATTCAAGAGTTTGGCTTTTTCGCCAGACACTGCGAACTTCCTGATACACCCGTGACAAAAGCACAATCATCATTATAAACCTATGGGTTACCACATCAAAACAGAAGTGGAGGAAGCAAGGGATAGGCAACAGTCTAATATATTAATGCAAACTGGTAATAATAGCATATAGCAAGTACATACACAGATTTCAAAAAGTGCTTAAAATATTGCAAGTTATTCCAGAAACCTAGTATAAAAAGACCCTGTCCAGTACTAGTAAAATGGCTTACCCATAGTAAAGTGCTGAGTGTCAGATGAAGTGCAGGAAGGAGAGTGTGCCCAAGTGCAGGCCCCAACACGCATTTCGCTTCAGCTTCCTTGGGGTACAGTGAGGGGTTTGTGGAGACCTGGATAGTTATGTGTCCTTAAATGGCTTACCAGACATATTCATGTGGCACACATGTGTGAGCTCGCAGGCAGTGGTGCGCAAGAGGAGGCTCTCGGAAAGGAAGAAATAATTTGGTGATGTCAGGTGCCCGGGACTCCATCCAATGGATTACTTCATCAGCACACGTGATCAGCAAGCTTAGCACGCATGCGCACCAATGTCATGGACATTTTTGCTCAGGGCAAACTAGGGGGCAGCGGTACCGCTATAGTGTCAATAGAAAAGATGAAGAAAACCTATAATTGCTGTGTAATAGTTATGGTAAGAATGATACTCATAACAAGTCAGTATCCATACTAGCAATATTTTGTTAGTAGTACATCCCTACTGAATGTAGTATTAAGTTTAAAAGGAAATTAATCCATTCGTTTACTGTTCCCCAAGAACCTGCACTATAATCCAAATAGAATAAGGTTTTGACAATATGGATAAGGGTACCAAAGGGCATAAAACCATAGAGTACATCCCCAATATACAGTATATTCAATGTCAATAGTTTTCATTCAGCAAAAGAATAGGAGAGTGAAGATTTCCAGATCCACTCCAGATATGGCAAGTTATAGTTACAGGCAGTCACAGTCACATTCAGATCATTAGAAATTAAAACTGTGAAGTCAATCTAAAAGCACACACCATTAAAAAAAGGCTCATAAGGCATATTTAATATACATTTTAAGGAGCTATAAAATAGGCTGGATAAAAAAAATGATCCCACCCTATAGGTTGCTAAATTGCCATAAAGGACTAGAGACAAACACGACAAAGTTAATAGAAAAAAGGAGAAGCTCAGCTTCTCATTCAGTTCAGCAGGAGACATGGCGCCCAATTTTACTATCCATCGGCACTCAAGACAGGCCAATGATTTTTTCAAATCACCACCTCTACAAACTGGATGGATTTTATCAATCCCTCAAATCCGAAGACTCTCTGGGTTTCAGTCATTATAACTTGTAATGTCTTGGGATGGTTCTCAAACTCTCTATCTCATCAATTTTTTTTTAGCACCGATGAAAAGTAGTAGCTATATACAGGTGGGGTGACCACAAAAAGGAAGCTTAAAACATAACTTTTAATTTTAAATTACTAAAATCATCAAACACGCACAGATTGTTAAAAACAAGAACATACACAGTGCCTAACCTTATCTCCCAAATCACGACCAAGCTCAAACGGGCCAATGGGGTTAGTAATTTTGACATAGGCTTCGCCGTATTTTTGTATGCCAGCCAGGTACAGCAGGCAGGAACGGGCTGCCTCCAACCCCCAGCTGCCTAGTTGTACCTGCCTGACAACAGAAATATAGGGAAGCCTTTTTTTTTTTTTAATAATAAAATTAATTAAAAAAAAATATGTGGGGCTTCTAGCTATTTCTGTGTCCAGCCAGGTACAACTAGGAAACTTGGGACTGGAATCTGCAGTGCAGGGAGGCCCAAGCTTTTTCTGACCCCCCCCCCCCGCTGCGAATTGCAGTCCGCAGCCGCCCCAGAAGATGGCGCGTTCATAGAAGTGCTATCTTCTGCCGCTGTGTCCAGCTCATCCATTGTTTTGGGAAACAAAACAACACTTAGAGACTCCATCTTTATTAAGAGAATAATCTTCCGTCCGATATAGTCCAAATGGGAATGAATCTCAGCTCTGGTTCCCTCTGCATAGACACACGTCTATGAAGAGGAAGAGCAGGCTAAGAACTGACTGTGACAGTCAGAGTTCACCCCAGGTCATAGCTGGGGCTATGACCGCGAGTGAACTCTGCCTTCACAGCCATAACACTGCCAAGCCCCTGCAGAAACTGCTGAGCACAGGGCCGAGCAGTGAATAACTTGGCAGTTTACTCCGGCGCTTGACAGTGTTATGGCTGTGAAGGCAGAGTTCACTCGCGGTCATAGCCCCAGCTATGACCTAGGGTGAACTCTGACTGTCACAGTCAGTTCTTAGCCTGCTCTCCCTCTGCATATACGTGTGTCCATGCAGAGGGATGCAGAGTTGAGATTCATTCCTATTTGGACTACGTCGGACAGAAGATTATTTTCTTAATAAAGATGGAGTCTCTAAGTGTTGTTTTGTTTGTTTTTTTCCAATAAAACTGTTTTTCTTTGTGTTGTGTTTTTTTTAACACTTTAATAGAAATTCATGGCAGTCATGTCTAATATTGGCGTGATCCCATGAATTTCGGGCTTAGGGCCAGCTGATAATACAAAGCTGGCCCTAACCCCTTTATTACCCAATGAGCCACCGCACCAGGGCCCTGGATGAGCTGGATACAGCACCAGAAAATGGCGCTTCTATGAACACGCCATCTTCTGGGGCGGCTGCGGACAGCAATTCGCAGTGGGGGGCCCAGAAAAAGCTTGGGCCTCCCTGCGCTGCGGATTCCAGCCCACAACTGCCTAGTTGTACCTGGCTGGACACAGAAATAGCGCGAAGCCCCATGTATTTTTTTTTTTTATTATTTCATGAAATTCATGAAACAATACAAAAAAAAGGGCTTACCTATATTTTTGTTTCCAGGCAGGCACAACTAGACAACTGGGGGTTGGGGGCAGCCCGTTCCTGCCTGCTGTACCTGGCTGGCGTACAAAAATATGGCGAAACCCACGTCAAAATTTTTAGGAAAAATGTAGGTAAAATGTAAGTTGTAAAAAGCTATTTTCAACCATTATACTTCACATTCAGGTCAGACAAGGAGGCTTAGGGATGTAGTTGGAAGCTGCAGGGACAGGTAGTGAAAGGTTTGGGGGCATAAATGACCTGACAGGTTTCCTTTAAGTCTCTTATAGTCTCAAATCTATGACTCATTGCTCAATTACAGATACATGACACAAAAAGATGTGATTTTTAGCAATGTGATGTGACTTGTTTCATGATTTCATTTCAACTTTCTTTTTATTCAAAGAATAGAAATGTACAGATTAGTAAATATGTAATTTTTTTTTGGATATTCATATTAATTACAGGCAAGGCAAGTAATGACAGAAGAGGGGGTAGAGCAGTCCTTGTAGGTATAGTAAGGACGTCACAAGCTGCGTTTACACACAGTAGATAATGCTCTACACAGGCCCTCTGTTCAGACTTGATTAGGCCTATAGCCAGCGTTTATAGACCTGAGGGGTGACAGTAATCTCTATCACTTGAAGAACTGAGATGAAGGTCATTGTAGCCTGTAAATGTGTGATAGGTTTAAGGAGTGTGTATTACCTTGCATAGATCAAACAGTAAATTTAATACTAAGAAAGAAATAGTAGGAAGAGCAGTTGGAAGATAGAGAGCTAGAAAATATAGATTGGAAGACAAGCTGGGGGGGTGGAAGGTTGTAGGCAGGGAATATAGATAGAGGGAGAGCAGACTAAGAAGAGGGAGAGCAATAAGTGGGGGTAGGAAAAATGGGGGGTAGGCACTTTGGGAGGGAAACATGAAAGGATATCAAGAAGTAATTTGCATGTAGAAGTCCGGTAAGGATCTAAAATAAAGTGTGACTTTTTTCCTCAAACACTGATTGCCAAAAATATTAGAAAAATAGGTTCCAAAAGCTATTTGTTCATACAAATAATATTAGGAAAAAATTATGTTATTGTTAATAAGTTTAAAACAGGGTTGTATCTCAGGTTTCCTACACTGAGGGCAGACATTCAGCTTCCTGCCCTAAATATCTAAATACCCTTGCCAAGGCAAAGGTGTTTCTCATCCTACCCCTCTAACAAACACTCTGAAGTACGTACCCCATTAGCCTTTTATGTGCCTCTGATCTATCAATATAATTATATTATCATCAAACTGAGTTACTGCATTTAACACTAAACAATCAGAAATTACTTCAAATTCAATACATATCCTGTTAAATAGTACTACATTCATGGCTCAAAATGTTTGCCCCTTGAAATTTCTCATGAAAAAGTTTATCTCCCAGAAAATGTTTGCAATTACATATGATTTGTCATAGACATGTGACCCGCCCCTGGGCTATGGGGTACCCTGTTCCGTGCGTTGATTTAGTTGGGGATGTCAGGGAGCCTGCTGCCCGGTTCCGTGGCCCTGGTGGTGGCTGAAAAAGGGGAAAAATGAAAATAAAGATAAAAATATCCTGGATGACTCACTTAGGACCCTTGGTGGTGTGCCTGCCGTTCCTCTCCAGTCCCTCACTGCGCTCCCTCCTTTCTTCCTCAGCACCTCCGTACGCAGAGCCTGAAGCCAGCTCCTTGGATCCTCTCTAACTGAGCAGCTCCTCTCTGAACCCTCAGGATCTTATATGGGCCTTTTTCTGGGTGCACCAGGTGTCGGCCATGACTTCTTGAAGAAGCTCGGGCCTCCAGTTTGACGGCTCGGGGGTGAACACCCGTACCACTCTCGGAGCTGGTCCTCCATTCCGGGACCAGATCCCTGCAGTCGTTAGTCGTCCTGGGCCTGGATTTGGGTGCAGCACAATCCTTGGTGCCCCTAGGATCTCCTTCTGTCAGGAGGATCTCTCCTGAGAAGTCCTCCGCTGTGCTCCTCACAGCCTTTCTCACTAACTGTCTTCCCGCTCTTCCACTAACACCTAGCTCCTCCCACTGGGACTAGGTCTCCCTGGCAACGAGTTCACAAAGTCCCCCTGCACTAAGGTGTGTGGATAGGTAAATTGAGGGTCCCTTATGTGACATCCAAATCCCCTAGTCACAGGAGTACCACACTCTCTTTTATGGGTGCAGTCAGGGGCGGAACTACCGTGGTGCAGCTGGTGCAGCTGCACCAGGGCCCCGACCAGCTAGGGGGCCCCTGAGGCTCCAGCGGCAGGTCCATTCCCCTGTCAGACAGGAGGGTGGGGGCGGAAAGGCCGGGGTGCAGGGAGGAATTTGTCCCAGGCTGGTTCCCAGGCAGCTGCTCAGGGCCGCCGGAGGAGCGGCAGTGATTAACATACAAAGCGCACATGCTGTGTGCCATCGCGTCTTCCGGTGGGTCGGTGGCCAACATGCGGCAGTATGTGATGACTCAGGGCTGTGCAGGGCGGGCCGTATGCTGCGTGTAGCCCCTAATGCCGCACACAACAAACTGCTTGCAGCCCTTCTCTCTGCTGTACAGACTGTGATTCGGCCGGCCACACTGACACATTTACTTGTGCAGTGAAGGTCCGCCCCCTCCCCTGCATCACAGTACAGCAGAGAGCAAACAGAGGGCCGAGAGCAGTTGCTGTGTGTGGCCATGTGTGATCGGAGGTCACACAGTGCACAGCACCCGACCTCCTTCCTGCTGAAGACAGTGACCTATGTGTGTGACAGGACAGGAGACAGAAGATCTGCCAGAATCATCAAAAGTAAAAAGAACCCCAATGTGTGTATGTCTGTAAGTGATTGTGTATGTGTGTATATGATATGATTGTATGTGTGTGTATAATTGATTGTGAGTATATATGATTGTATATGATTGATTGTGTAAGTGTGTATATGACAGTGCATGTGTGTATATAATTGTAAATGTCTGCATATGATTGTATACGTCTGTGTACATGATTGTGCATGTAGGTATATGATTTGCATGTGGGTATACAATTGTGTATGTGTGTATGATTCTGTCATATACAGTATACAGATGCACAATCAATCATATAGACACAATTATACACTCATATACTGTACACAGAATCATATACTCATACATTATCATGCACACATACCATCATATACACAATCATATACATACATAGGCCCGTTTCACATCTATGCGTCCTGTGTTTTTGGCTGCCCAGCCTGCCCCGCGCTATTGCAAATGCAAGTGCAGGGGCATTTAGGGGCTTGGCCAGGCTAGCGCAGGGACGCATAGATGCCCTGCATTTGCGCTCAGGTGCACTTGGTGCCTCCATTATATACTATGGCCAAGCAAAGCCGAACGCGCGCTCTGGAAACTCTGAATCACAAGTGAAACTGGCAGACGCCACAGTGCATGTGCCTGTGACCTAGCACCCGGAAACGCATAATGTGATGTTTTCCAGGTGCGTCTGACCAAGCGCATGCACCGTGGCGTCTGCCAGTTTCACTTGTGATTCAGAGTTTCCAGAGCGCAGCGCTCGGCTTTGCTTGGCCATAGTATATAATGGAGGCACCAAGTGCACCTGAGCGCAAATGCAGGGCATCTATGCGTCAAGCCCCTAAATGCCCCTGTGCTTGCATTTGCAAAAGCGCGGGGCAGGCTGGGCAGCCAAAAACACAGGACGCATAGATGTGAAACGGGCCATACACAATCATGCAGTCATATACACACAATTATATATGCACAATCATATACACAATGATAAATACATACAATCATACACAGTCATATACACATATAAATGATCATATGCACACATACATGATCATATACACACAATCATACACACATACACAATCATGTACACACACAGAGAATCATATACACAATCATTTACAGTCATACAATCATATACAGATACAGATATACACAATCATATACACACAAGTGTGTATGCATGTTTATTTATATGTTAATATGTGTTCATATGCATATATAGGCTTTAATGTGAATATATCCATGTTCGTGTCTGTATATGTATGTGTACACATCTTCGTCCTGTATGTTTACATGTTCGTGTGTCTGGAGTTGTATGTATGTTTGTTAGATATGTGTATGTAATAGTGTATAGTGATTATATGTAAAGCATTTGTATATTTAGGGCACAACCCTAAATGTATAAGTTACAGTGCCCACGATCAGGAGTGCCAGCGTTCTGGACGCAGCGTCGTTTCTCTTGTAGAGACGCCAGTGTTCTCTGCAGGAGATCGCGCTCAGGATTGTGGGCGCAGTGTATTTTCGCTGTATTCTCCCACTGAGAACACTTGCGTGTCCACAAGAATAAATTGCCATGCTCCTACTGCTTGCAAAGCTGCGCTGCTGGTCAGTTTATGAAGCGGAAAAATGAAGCACAGAGGGCTGAGATTTCTATAAATCCATCCACTATGCTAATACTGTAGAACACAGCGAAAATACCCTATACTGTGTTCAAAACCCTGCTAATCCTGATCGTGGGTCCGGTCCCTCAGGGCTTGATCACATATGTATTGGGGAATTTAATTTATCTTTCCATGTTTAGGAAAAGAAAATTGAAATTAACCCCTTCCTGCAGGCAACTGTCACGATGGAGCCTCCTCCTTCACATGTCCAAGTACCTGGTATGTGTTGTATTCATTTTTTTAATGGTTACCAGATGTACCCATTATAACTTATGGTACTGCTCAGATGTGTTTACCATATCTCTGTAGTAAGCTCGGTTCTTCTCCCTTATCTCTGTAGTAAGCTCGGTTCTGCTTCCTTATCTCTCTAGTGAGCTCGGTTCTGCTCTCATGTCTACTACAGGGTGGGCCATATATAGGGTGGGAAATTTATATGGATACACCTTAATAAAATGGAAATGGTTGGTGATATCAACTTCCTGTTTGTGGCAAGGTTTTCCCCCTCCCATATACTAATGTGCCACAAACAGGAAGTTGATATCACCAACCATCTCCATTTTATTAAGGTGTATCCATATAAATTTCCCACCCTATATATGGCCCACCCTGTAAATGTACCAGCGTGTTTTTGAAGCCTTTTACTCTGCTGCTTTAATGTAGTGACCAGAGATAAACAGGCCAAAGATGGGCCACTGCCGCAACTGGAGGGCCACTGCCTTGTGATTGCCCCCCGGGCTGAAATGTGCCAGCTAGCCCCTGGGTGGTAGGTAGTGGCCCTGGCAGTAGTACCCTGCAGCATTCAATGTGAGGCCCCGGGGGGGGGGGAGAGCTGTCGAGTGTCAGCTGCCTGGCGCCGCTCACCCGCGGCACTATTCTAGCATTGAGTCCCCTTGTGCTGTGGCAGCTGCGCGGCTCACCCGCGGCACTATTCTAGCATTGAGTCCTCTTGTGCTGTCGGGTGCCGGCTGCAACGCACACCCGTGGCCCTATTCTGGCAGCATTGGGTCCCGGGGGGGGGGCTGGATGCCAGCTGCGCCGCACACCCGCGGCACTTTTCTGCTTTTCTGGCATTGAGTCCCGGGGGGAAGTGCTGATAGCCAGAACGCTGCGGGCGGCGCTGTATCCTATCAGTAAGAAGGGGGGCGGGTGAGTTGCTGTTGGAGCAGCAGCATTCATTTCTGGCTCTTCCGTGGAGGCAGGAATCACACCCTCTCCAGAGACGGTGAGCAAGCTGAGGATACAGGGCTCCAGGTAAGAGCCCTGGTCGGAGCAGGGCTTTGGTCTGGTGGGGAGGGAAACAGTCTGTCTGTGAACTCAGCACTGCAACAAAACATGATTTGATGGGGGGGGGGCCCCGAAAAATTTCTTGCACCAGGGCCCACTACAGTCTGGGTCCGCCCCTGGGTGCAGTACCCCTACGTGGTATCCTGACCAGTGGGGCACCACATATGTTTAATTCTTTTATGTATATTGAAACAACAACAAAAAAAACTGGTAAAAAGGCAATTTTACCATAATTTTACACAAAACCTCCAAAATGGGCCAGACAAATTTGTTGGTACCTTTCTAAAAACATATGATGCTTGTTTAAACTCACATGTTGCAAGTAACAGTGTGGGAAATATAAAAATCACACGTGAAATAGGATGAAAAAAGAGAGAAGTTGACTCAATATTTGCATTGTGTGTCTGTGTGTATCACGTTAAGCATATAGAACAGAAAGGGGAAGAGAACTCTCTGAGGACCAAACAATCACATTTTTTGAAAAATATTAAAAAATCTTATGGTTACAAGTCATTCTTCAGAAATCTTGATTTTTCTTTGTCCATGGTGTGCAACATAATCAAGAAGTTTGCAACTCATGACACTGTAGCTAATCTCACAGGATGTTGACGGCAGAGAAAAATAGATGATAGGTTACAACGCAGGATAGTAAAGATGTAGGATAAGCTGCCCCAGTCTAGTTCCAAACAGATTTAGCAATCCTAAAGGCACAGGGTACATAAGTGTCAGCGCAAACTATCTGCCGACAGTTGAATGAAATGAAACACTATGGCAGGAGAGCCAGACGAACTCTACTACAGACATAAAAAAGATAGACTAGAGTGTTTGCCAAAATGTATGCGAGTAACCCAAATCTTTATGCTAAAGCTTCTTGTGGAGAGATGAGACCAAGATAAAGCTTTTTGGTAAAGCACATCATTCTACTGTTTACTGAAAACAGAATGAGGTCTACAAAGAAAAGAGCACAGTACTAACAGTCAAATAATGTTTGGGTTTGTTTTGCTGTCTTTGCCTTGACTGTGTGCAAGGCATTTTGAAACCTGGATATTACCAAAGGATTTTGGGTCACTATATAGTGCCCAGAGCCAGAAAGCTGGGTTTGCTTTATAGGTCATGAGTCTTCCAGCAGGACAATGACCAAAAAACACATTAAGAATCATTCCGGAAAGGATGGAAACAAAGCGCTATAGAGTTCTGAACTGGCCATGCAATGAGTTTGGTTCTAAATCCCATTGAACACCCATGGAGAGATCTTAAGGCCACTTCACACACACAGATATCTGAGTCCAATATCTGAACAGATCTCTGGTTGCAGTGAAATCATGGACACATTGCTTCATTTTGTGACTGTGTACAACATGGAGCAATGTATCCATGATTTCACTGCAACCAGAGATCTGTTCAGATATTGGACTCAGATATCTGTGTGTGTGAAGTGGCCTTTAATATTGTTGGTGGGAGAAGACACCGTTCAAATTTGAGAGACCTGAGGCAATTGCCAAAAGAAGAGTAATCCAAAATTCCAGTTGAGAGGTGTAAGAAGCTTGTTGATGGTTATAGGAAATGATTGATTGCAGCTATTTATTCCAAAGAGTGTGCAACCAAATACAATGCAACCAAACTGCCAGCAATTTTGTCCAGACCATTTTTTGGAGATTTATGTGAAATGATGTCCAATTTGTTTTTTTATCCTCTCTTTTTTTGTGCTGTTCCAATACACTCAAATGAAATACAACTGTGTATACCAAAACATGTGTAACTACAATAATTCTCTGGGAGAAATACTTCCTTTTCTGGATGAACTTCAAGGGTGCCAACACTTTTGGCCTTTTAGCCATAATTATATCAATTATATAAATTTAATCAGTTTATAAATGTATATATTTAATCAGACATGTACCGGTGCATCTCAATGAATTAGAATATCATCAAAAAGTTAATTTATTTTAGTAATTCAATACATAAAGTGAAACTCATATATCATATAGGGTCATTACACACAGAGTGATCTACTTCAAGTGTTTATTTATGTTAATGTTGATGATTATGGCTTACAGCAAAGTGAAAACCCAAAGGTCATTATCTCAGAAAATTAAAGTAAGGAGGATGAAGAGTCTGAAAGATACAATATTACCTAAGTAGGTATCAGAGGCTTATAAAAGCATATCACGGTGGCTGCTGCAGTCCCTAGCATGGTACATATAGAGTAAGTAGGATGAAAGGTTAAAAACTGTGCTGCAGTATTCCACGAGACATCAACTGGTGAATATTATATTGATTCATCAATCAATGCATTTCAGGGCTCCTTGGCCCCTTCCTCAGGACAAATCAATATCATATTGCCATGTTTCAGAACATTTCAGGGAGCCCTAAAACGCATTGACTAATAAATCAATATTATATTCACCCTGTAATGTCTTGTGGCATACAGAAGTGCAGTTTTTAACTCCTCATCCTCCATACTTAATTTTCTGAGATAATGACCTTTGGGTTTTCTTTGGCTGTAAGCCATAATCATCAACATTTACAGACATAAACACTTGAAATAGATCACTCTGTAATGACTTTATATAATACTGTGTATGTGTGATGATATTTTAATTCATTAAAATGCACCAGTATTAGTAATCCATTCAAATAGTGATGTAACAGATTTGGGTTTGTAGTGTATCCAAAACTCCACTCATATTGTTCTGTTCTGTTTAACATAGGGCTGTAGTTAAAGGTATTGCATTATTTTTGCATCGTTGCAATGAACCTCACAATGAACAACCAGCATAGCATCTATACCATGGACTAAGAACAGAATAATGCACAAATTATTAGGGTCAGAAGAAAAAAATAGACAATAACATAGACGTGCAGATATACAGATGTATATCTATCCTCCTGTATTACCATATAACGATACATAAATATATATAAATATATATCTGTAAATATCTGCATACGCATAATGTGTAAAATATATATATATATATAAATATATACACACACACACATTCACATACATTATTCGTGTATATATAGAATATAAGTCCGCAAGGGCAGGGTCCTCTCCCCTCTGTACCAGGTTGTCATTGTAAATTTGTTTACTGTAAACTCTTACTATAACTTTGTATGTAACTCCTTCTCATGTACACCACCATGGAATTAATGGTGCTATATGAATAAATAATAAATATATATACGTATATGCACATAATTATAATATTTTGACGTAACACGTGATCACACAGTAATTCAAGAGTCTTATTGTACATTTTGCTTCAGGCATGCAACTGAGTAATTGATCATTATATCTTATTTCAGATATAAATAGATAACTGTAAAAAAATCGTCTTATTAAAGTAATATTAGGAGTGCTCATAACAAGTACTGTAAGTGACCATTTAAAACTTCCAGCCCTCCCTCTTCCCCTTAAAATGCAAAGCCGTGACCAAGCTACAAGATGAAGTCGCTCAAACCTTTAGGGAGCCTCTCAGCCAAACCAAAAGCAGCCACAGTGAAGATAGAAAGAAGTGGAATGTGTGGTAAATCTTTCATGATTAATTTCCAAAAAATTGGCGTCTTCAGAAAAACAGAGGGAAATTCCAAGCTTCTTTCATTTTAAGCCTTGGTTTGCTCAAGCACTGCAAAGTAATCAGTGTTTGTACGACAGGCCCTGCCGGATCTAAGTATACTCAGGAATTCTGTGACTTGGCTGGAGTGATGGACATAGCCAGCTGCTGCACATCTACTTAGGTCAATGCAAGAACGTAGGGCTCAGGAAACAAGAGAAAGGAAATCCGCCCAGAATCCTTTTTAGTGGAACACTGTGATATACCAAACTGGCCAGCTACAGAGAATAGCAAAATAATTGTGAGCTTGTCATATGACATGCAGTGTGTCAACTGTTATTCTAGCAATTATTTCAGCAATATGGGTGGCCTATAACAAACACAGCTTGGTTAGCATGTTACTAACATCTAATGTTGGAGCATAAATCATTTGAATCCAGGTGGGACAAGTGGAACACAAAATTGGACTCTATGCTGATGATGTAATTCTCGCATGTACAAACGTAGTAACATCATTAAAAGCAGTCATGTCCACTTTATCAGCATTCTTTAGTACCTCTTATAGGTTTAATGCCTCCAAGTTGGTATTGTTTCCCATCAACATTGCCCCTGATGCAAAATCCAGAATCCAAGCTCTGCACCCATTTGGCATGAGCTGAAGAGGGCTTCACATATCTGAGGATAAAAAAATCCAACTTTTCTAAAGGTACCGTTACACGGCTCAATTTTCAGAACGATGTTGTTAGCGATCACATGCACGCGCGATCGCTAATAATATCGTTCAGATTGCTGGTGAGCTGTCACACAGGCAGTCTCACCAGTGATCTGGACCAGTGAGGTCGCTGGTATCCAATGTACACATCGGGTTGCTAAGCGCCGCGTGGCGCTTAATAACCTGATGTGTACCATGGTTACCATCTCCCAGCATAGGCTGTGTCGCTGGGAGATCGTTCAGCACGTTGTCACACTGAACGATGCCGCAGGTTGGTTGAGTTAAAGTTGACAGGTTTATCAACATGTTCATAAACCTGTCAACTTCAACTTGACTAATTATTGTTGTTGAATCGTTCGCTTACACGAAACGACTCAATAACGATGTAGTTTCAATATCGCTCAAAATGTCACTTTTGAACGATGTTGATAACAATGTCGGGCCGTGTAACGGTACCATAAGATTGTCAAACAAAATTTTGATGCTCTAATAAGTGACATACATAAAGATCTTGAGCGGCAGACACTCCTCCCCCTTTTTTGGATAGCAAGAATTTCTACTAGAAACAGAACTTCTTAAACCTTCGAGATCATCTCTTCCCCTTCAGACAATGTCTTCTCTAGTAATAAACTGGAATTCAATGAGCAGAACATATCTTCTATTTCTGTATTGGTACATAACAATTAAGGCCATAGAAGCTAATATTGAAGGTCTCTCCTTGGTAGCACTAGACAGACTTGGGATTAGTATTTTGGACAATTTATTTGATACAGACCAATTGCCGACCTTTAAAAACCTAGTCAATAAATTTGCTCTCCCCAATTCCAGTTTCTACCAATATCTCCAGGTGAGACACTTCCTTAACTCACTTAGCATTCTTAATTGAAGACAGATTTCAGTTTTCGATCTGCTACAAAAATACTTTAAAGCGGAGCATCCAAATCATCATGGCTTGTCTATAATTTGCAAGGTATTAAATACCCTCAAGGAGTACTCCAAGCTGTCTTATATGAAACTTTGGGAAGAAGCTCTTTCATTCACTTCATCAGCAGAGCAATGGTGACATGCCTCTAGATATATTTTGAAATTCTCCACCTGGGTTAATCATTTGGAGCAACAAAAAAATACATTTAAATCTTACCCCCCAGAAAATATCTCGCTTTCTTAATCCTTATTCTCCACTGTGCTGGAAGGTTTGTCTTCATAAAGGCGATATGGGTCATGTGTGGTGGTTCTGTTCAAAGGTACAAACTTTCTGGAAACTATTATATTGTTTTTGGTCAAGATTCCCATCCACCTAGATGGTCCCCTGGCAATATTGGGTATTGGTCTGGAATCCCACCCGACCAACTTGATACCTTTGATCTCTCATATATTAATGGCAGGGAGTCAGTGTCTTGCTAAACATTGGAAAGCTACATCCATGCCATCTAAAGAGGAACTAATTGTTAAAAATTAATACTCATTATCAATACAAGTTGATACTGGCTTCAGTTTTCAAAAGTAAAAATAAGGTTGACCAATGGGACCCTTGTTTCACTTCTGGCTTATGCTCTCCCCTTTTTGCTCCATGACCTACTTAATTATACTCTATGGACAGATCTTAATATTTCAGCCTGTGCTTTAGGGTAAAGTGGCAATTTGAATTGTTTATTAGTGCTCCCATGTTTTATGCTGTTTTGTTTTCCCCATCCCTGTTTCGTTTGTCTGCCTCGTTGCCTATCCTGATGTTATACTTATGCTCATGCTTTATGAGGTATACTTTAGACCCTGTGTGGTCAGGTGATGTAAGTTTGTATGACAATTTATTGAATAAAAATTTATTGATTTAAACAATAAAGTCATTTAAAGATGTTCAGTTGGCCAGCTAATGCTCTTAATTTATTCCCGTTTGCTTCTATTATCTGTAAATAATAGGGACGCACAGTCAATCAAACAAGCTAGGTAATAAGCAGAGGGTGCTCCTGTATGAAGCAATGAAAAACAATTCAAAGAAGAGAAACAGCAATGGTGCAATACAGAGAAGCACTCAACTCCAGATATACAAAATGTTTACAAACTTTATTGGTGCATCTTAAAAACAAGTATACAAAAGCTGCTATGCCATAGAACCTACAAAAAGCATGAAGGACAATGGAGAACCTATTATTCAGAAAGGTCAGTATATAGGCCTATAACATACAGTATTAAACAGAGATAATCAGCCCACAGAGTAAAGCATATATCAGAGACAACGGAGATTAGGTCCAAGACTGAGAATCATAGCATCAGTAATATCATGTAGCTAACCAATTAGCATAATATTATTATTATTATTACATTATTATTATTTATTTATATAGCGCCCTTAGATTCCATGACGCTTTACATATGGAAAGGGTAGATGGGGACAGGTACAATATATATGGACAGTCAAGTCGTACAGATACACAAGGGGAGGGAAACCTGTCTGCAAGGGCTCACAGTCTACGAGGGTTAGGTGGGGATACAGTAGGAGGAGGTAGTGCCTATTGTGAGACGGTGCGGTGGACCACGTCTCATTGTAGGTTGTAAGCTTGGCAGAAGAGGTGGGTCTTCAGGTGTCTTTTGAAAGGTCCTAGGGTAGGCAAGTGTCTGATGTGTTGGGGCAGAGAGTTCCAGGGTAGAGCAGAAGCATGGGAGAAATCCTGTATGCAGTTATGAGAAGAGGAGATGAGAGGGGAGTAGAGGAGAAGCTCTTGGGAGGATCGCAGGTTGCGTAAGGGGTAGGTATTCGGGAGACCAGGTCAGAGATATATGGAGGGGAAAGGTTGTGGATGGCTTTGTACGTCATGGTTAGTGTTTTAAACTGGGATCTCTGAGAAGTGGGGAGCCAGTGAAGGACTTGGCAGAGGGGGGAGATGGGGAGTAGTGGGAAGACAGATGGATTAGTTGGGCAACGGAGTTTAGGATAGATTGAAAGATGTTGCAGTAGTCAAGGCGGGAGATGATGAGAATGTGAATGAATGATTTAGCGGTTTCATGGTCAAGGAAAGAGCAGATTCGGGAAATGTTTTTGAGCTGGAGTCTGCAGGAGGTGGCGAGGGCCTTGATGTGGGGTTTGAAAGAGGGGGAAGAGTCGAGGATTACTCCTAGGCACTTGGAGTTGGGAACTGGGGATAATGAGCAGTCGTTGATCAGGATGGATAGGTCAGGTAGTGGGGGAGAGCAGCTTGGGGGGAAAACAATGAACTCAGTTTTGTCCATGTTCAGCTTAAGGAAGCAGGCAGAGAAGAAGTATGAAATGGCAGACAGGCATTGTGGGATTTTGGAAAGTAGAGAGGTGATGTCGGGGCCAGACAGGTAAATCTGGGTGTCGTCGGCATAGAGATGGTACTAGAGGCCATGGGACTCAATGAGTTGCCCTAGGCCGAGAGTGTAAATGGAGAAGAGTAGTGGTCCCAGAACTGAGCCTTGGGGGACACTGACACATAGGGGTAGGGCGTAGAGGATGTGTGTGAGTGAATGACGCTGAAAGTCCAGTCCTTTAGGTAATAGGAGATCCAGGAGAGGGCTAGGTCAGTGATGGCAAGAGATTACAGGATCTGAAGTAGAAGAGAATGGTCAACAGTGTCAAAGACGGCAGAAAGGTCGAGGAGAGAAGAGCGGAGTAGTGTTGCTTGCTTTTGGCGGTCTTTAGGTCGTTGGTTTCTTTGGTTAGGGCTGTTTCGGTGTAGTGGTGGGGACAGAAACCAGATTGTAGGTGGTCGAAGAGGGAGCAGGAGGAGAAGTGGGAAGACAGTTCTGAGTGGACGTGCTGTTCAAGCAGTTTTGAGTCGAAGCGGAGAAGAGATATGGGGCGATAGTTGGACACAGATGATGGGTCGAGGGAGGATTTTTTGATGATGGGCATGATCAAGACGAGTTTGAAGGCTGAGTGGAAGATGCCAGTAGTGAGTGATATGTTGAAGAGATGGGTTAGGGCTAGGATGAGGACAGAGGTGAGGTTGGGAATGAGGTGGGATGGGAGTGGGTCATGGGCGCTGGTGGTGAGGTGTGATTTTGACAGAAGGGAGGAGAGCTGTTTCTCAGTTATGGATGAGAAGCAGCTGATGGAAGGAGAGGGCAGTACAGGTGAGAGGGGAAGCTGTGGGGGCAGTGGGTCGAATCTGTCTCTGATTTTATCAATCTTCAGATTGAAGAAGGAGGCAAAGTTTTCAGCAGAGATAAGGGGAGAGGGAGGAGGAGCAGGCGGGCAGACTAAGGCATTGAAAGTTTTAAACAGTGGAAAATGAGTCTTAATAACAAAATAAGACAATGTCACTGAGTAATATTGTTGGTCTCCCATCGATAATCTATCTAAAATGCTGGGGAAGAATGCCCAAATAGCTTGTCTTGGCACAGAGGCATGTATAATATGAGCAATAAAGAATGGATAAACAGGCATAGAGGAGAGGAACCTGACCCTGATTCTACACGTATCGCTTAAAGCTTCACACATAGCATATATATACATAGCATCAGGTGAAGAACACCTTCGTTTCTTCTCCTTGTGACTGGTATTTTAACTGTTGTCATATTGGGACATTCAACCAATCAGTGAGCTTAGTGAATCTGAGAAGCTCATGTTGTCAAATCTGCGTAGACCGGGTAGAGATGTAAGAGCTCAGATTATGACAGCAGCACCATCGGCATGACATCGGCGCTGCAGACAATAACAGATACTGTGAGCAGAGGCAGATACTCCATGCTATACCCCAATAATGCAATTAAATGAAATTTTTTATTATTTTTTTTAAACTGCAGCAAGACAAGGAGACTTTTCTCAAACCAGAAAACCCGTTAAGGTCTTTGATTGTGAATTAATCTAAACTTTATTTCCAATTAATAACTGTAAATCACCAGACATCAACAACAGCCATCATTATGAGTTATTTGGTTCGTTTCTCTAGAATGAATCATAAATATGAGTAAATATCTAATGAACAGTATCTGAACAAAGTTATGTGCCTTGCAGTGTGTAGTTCCTTTAAGTGCTGCTTAATATTGATAACTAGCTGATGCAAAGAAAACAAATGGGATGGCAAGTTATTAAAATTAGTTTGTCAACCCACCAAATATATCACTAATAAAAAAGAGTTGTATAGGCACTCTACTATGCCAAAGTGAAGCAAAGTCAAGGTGATGGAACCCATAGAACAGGGGTGGACCTACCGTCCTACCGTGGTGCAGCTGGTTCAGCTGCACCAGGGCTCGACCGGCTAGGGGGCCCCTCAAGCCTGCAGGGGGCCTCCAGCCAACTCCTGTGACCCTGTGACAGAGGAAAGGAGAGGAGGTTAACTGAGGGAAGCTTCCTGCTTCCCTTGGCTGATCCCGCCCCTCCTCTACTCTGCCGCCCCGGCTCCTAGGACTGCAATGCCGAGCCGCAGGTAGGAGCCGCATCACCTACAGCACCACCACCCCCCGCTCCTCGCTGACATCTGCTAGCACCCACCCCCACCCCTCGGCTCCACGCTGACATCCGCTAGCACCCCAATTCCCCCCCCCGATCCTCACCAGCAGCTGCTGCACCAGGGCCCTCCAGGCTCAAGGTCCGCCACTGCCGTAGAAGGAGCTGAAATGCTGACTTTACAACATATTTCTTCATTAAAATATATTAGCAATTTGTACTTTAAATACATTCAAACATTTTTTTGTCAGTTGGACCATTCCTTTAAGTTTAACCCCTTATGTTTATATTTCTACATCATTCAGCAGGTACATGTGTATGAAGTGGGCTAAGGAACTGAGCCTATCCCACAAAGGACAGGTGCTAACTGTGTTACCCAGGGAGCACCAAACTCTAAAAATAGGGATATGAAGTCTGATCGTCGCTCTCTAGCCACTGGAATGCCACAGCCAATCTCTGACAGTGGCATTTAAATTTTGCAATCTTGATAGCGCATCCATTGGGATACCCATAATGCTGATTGATTGTGCACGTACTCTATGAGGCTAGCCAAAGCAGGAAGCCCTAGCCTAGAATCAAGAGATCCAGGGTCAGCAAATGGTGGCAATAAGAAGAGACAACAAAATTTGAGCAATTTAGCATATTCACATCTTGTCAAATCCAATTTCTGCCCATTCAAATTGTATTTTCCTCCAATGCAGAAACTGATGCAAAACCAGACCCCATAGCTTGCCATGAGATCCAAAACTTAAAAGGGGTTGTCCAGCCCCAAGCTACAAGTCTGCAGTCACTCTATGTGACTGAAAGCTTGTGAGTCCTCACATCTCATGCACTGCATGCTATGAGAAATATCTGGTACTGACACCGAGAGTGCTGGGAGTGTGACAACTAGTATATGATTTGCCTCACTTAATGCTGGTGTATTGAGCAAAGCTCTATACCAGTGATGGGCAACCTTTTGAGCTTGGTGTGTCAAAATTCGCCAAAAAACCGAGCATAAATCGGGAGGTGTGTCACCTTGAGAAAAAAAAACCTAATTTTACGATATTTATAGTTTAAATAACAAATATGTTTAATATTTAACTTACCTGCTTAGTGACTTCTTTGTTAATCTGTCAGTTGGTTTCTTTTGTTGGTCTTGCTGTTATTTAACTTACTAGCTGTGAGCCCGATGCAAATGCATCGGGTGTCTAGAATACTATACTTTGTATGAGGATTACCGCAAGCGCGCCGCAAGTGTAACGACTCGCTGGCGCCGACCAATTAGAAGCGCGGCTCAGGCAGCGACTCGCAATGGCCTCGCAGCCATTGCTCGCGCTACCTGACCGGTAAATCGTTAACTTTGAGGCCGAGCCTCTGGTTCGATTTTCGGCCAGCGACTCGCAATGGCCGCTTCGCGGCCATTGCTCGTACTCAGCCTGCGCGAGCAATGGCCTCGCGGCCATTGCTCGCACAGGCCAGCGACTCGCATTGCTCGTACTCAGCCTGTGCGAGCAATGGCCTCGCGGCCATTGCTCGCGCAGGCCAGCAACTCGCATTGGCCGCTACGCGGCCAATGCTTCGCCGTGCTGACGTCACAGAGTGACATAGCCACGCGGCCAATGCTTCGCCGTGCTGACGTCACAGAGTGACATAGCCACGGTCTTTTCGGGACCGACACACGGAAGTGCCTACGGCAATTATATAGTAGATACTGTACATTGCATATGGAGGGGTGAGGAGAGCGGAGGCTGGAGGGGAGAGCAGAGGCTGGAAGGGAGGGCAGAGGCTAGAGGGCAGAGCAGAGGCTGGAGGGCAGAGGCTGGAGGGGAGAGCGGAGGCTGGAAGGGAGAGCAGAGGCTGGAGGGGAGAGCGGAGGCTGGAGGGGATTGGCTGGAGGCTGGAGGGGATTGGCTGGAGGCTGGAAAGGAGAGGCTGGAGGGGAAAGGCTGGAGGGGAGAGGCTGGAGGGCAGAGGCTTTAGGGCAGAGGCTGGAGGGAGAACGGAGGCTGAAGGGCAGAGCGGAGGCTGGAGAGGAGAGCGGAGGCTGGGGGGGAGAGCGGAGGCTGGAGGGGAGAGGCTGGAGGGGAGAGCGGAGGCTGGAGGGCAGAGGCTGGAGGGGAGAGCGGAGGCTGGAGGGCAGAGGCTGGAGGCTGGAGGGCAGAGGCTGGAGGGGAGAGCGGAGGCTGGAGGGGAAAGGCTGGAGGGGAGAGCGAAGGCTGGAGAGCAGAGGCAGGAGGGGAGAGCGGAGGCTGGAGGGCAGAGGCTGGAGGGGAGAACAGAGGCTAGATGGGAGAGCGGAGGCTGGAGGGAGAGCGGAGGCTCGAGGGGAAGGCGGAGGCTGGAGGGGAGAGCGGAGGCTGAAGGGCAGAGGCTGGAGGGGAGAGCGGAGGCTGGAGGGCAGAGGCTGGAGGCTGGAGGGCAGAGGCTGGAGGGGAGAGCGGAGGCTGGAGGGGAAAGGCTGGAGGGGAGAGCGAAAGCTGGAGGGCAGAGGCTGGAGGGAGAGCGGAGGCTGGAGGGCAGAGGCTGGAAGGAGAGCGGAGGCTGGAGGGGAGAGCGGAGGCTGGAGGGGAGAGGCTGGAGGGAGAGCGGAGGCTGGAGGGCAGAGGCAGGAGGGGAGAGCGGAGGCTGGAGGGCAGAGGCTGGAGGGGAGAACAGAGGCTAGAGGGGAGAGCGGAGGCTGGAGGGAGAGCGGAAGCTGGAGGGGAAGGCGGAGGCTGGAGGGGAGAGCGGAGGCTGAAGGGCAGAGGCTGGAGGGGAGAGCGGAGGCTGGAGGGCAGAGGCTGGAGGCTGGAGGGCAGAGGCTGGAGGGGAGAGCGGAGGCTGGAGGGGAAAGGCTGGAGGGGAGAGCGAAAGCTGGAGGGCAGAGGCTGGAGGGGAGAGCGGAGGCTGGAGGCAGAGGCTGGAAGGAGAGCGGAGGCTGGAGGGGAGAGCGGAGGCTGGAGGGGAGAGGCTGGAGGGGAGAGCGGAGGCTGGAGGGCAGAGGCTGGAGGGCAGAGGCTGGAGGGCAGAGGCTGGAGGGGAGAGCGGAGGCTGGGGGGAGAGGCTAAAGGGGAGAGCGGAGGTTGGAGGGCAGAGGCTGGAGGGCAGAGGCTGAAGGGGAGAGGCTGGAGGGCAGAGGCTGGAGGGAAAGGCTGAGGGGAGAGCGGATGCTGGAGGGCAGATGCTGGAGGGGAGAGCGGAGTGGGGAGGGGAGAGCGAGGCTGGAGGGGAAAGCGGAGGCTGGAGGGCAGAGCGGAGGCTGGAGGGGAGAGCGGAGGCTGGAAGGGAGAGTGGAGGCTGGAGGGGAGAGCGGAGGCTGGAAAGGAGAGCGGAGGCTGGAGGGCAGAGCAGAGGCTGGAGGGGAGAGGCTGGAGGGGAGAGGCTGGAGGGCAGAGGCTGGAGGGGAGAGGCTGGAGGGAGAGCGGAGGTTGGAGGGCAGAGGCTGAGGGGAGAGGCTGGAGGGCAGAGGCTGGAGGGGAGAGCGGAGGCTGGAGGGGAAAGGCTGGAGGGGAGAGCGGAGGCTGGAGGGCAGAGGCTGGAGGCAGAGGCTGGAGGGCAGAGGCTGGAGGGGAGAGGGGAGAGCGGAGGCTGGAGGGGAGAGCGGGAGGCTGGAGGGAGAGCGGAGGCTGGGGGGGAAAGCGGAGGCTGGAGGGCAGAGCGGAGGCTGGAGGGGAGAGCGGAGGCTGGAAGGGAGTGCGGAGGCTGGAAGGGAGGGCAGAGGCTAGAGGGGAGAGCGGAGGCTGGAAGGGAGAGCAGAGGCTGGAAGGGAGAGCGGAGGCTGGAGGGGATTGGCTGGAGGCTGGAGGGGATTGGCTGGAGGCTGGAAAGGAGAGGCTGGAGGGGAAAGGCTGGAGGGGAGAGGCTGGAGGGCAGAGGCTTTAGGGCAGAGGCTGGAGGGGAGAATGGAGGCTGAAGGCAGAGTGGAGGCTGGAGAGGAGAGCGGAGGCTGGAGGGGAGAGCGGAGGCTGGAGGGGAGAGCGGAGGCTGGAGGGGAGAGGCTGGAGGGGAGAGCGGAGGCTGGAGGGCAGAGCAGAGGCTGGAGGGCAGAGCGGAGGCTGGAGGGGAGAGCGGAGGCTGGAGGGCAGAGCGGAGGCTGGAGGCAGAGCAGAGGCTGGAGGGCAGAGGCTGGAGGGCAGAGCGGAGGCTGGAGGGGAGAGCGAAGGCTGGAGGGGAGAGCGGAGGCTGGAAGGGAGAGCGGAGGCTGGAGGGGAGAGCGGAGGCTGGAAGGGAGAGCGGAGGCTGGAAGGGAGAGCGGAGGCTGGAGGGGAGAGCGGAGGCTGGAAAGGAGAGCGGAGGCTGGAGGGGAGAGCGGAGGCTGGAGGGCAGAGCGGAGGCTGGAGGGCAGAGCGGAGGCTGGAGGGCAGAGCGGAGGCTGGAGGGGAGAGCGGAGGCTGGAGGGAGAGCGGAGGCTGGAGGGGATAGGCTGGAGGGGAGAGGCTGGAGGGGAGAGCGGAGGCTGGATGGCAGAGGCTGGAGGCATAAGGAGGCTGGAGAGGAGAACGGAGGTGGAAGGGAGAGCGGAGGCTGGAAAGGAGAGCGGAGGCTGGAGGGGAGAGCAGAGGCTGGAGGGAGAGCAGAGGCTGGAGGGAGAGCGGAGGCTGGAGGGGAGAGCGGAGGCTGGAGGGCAGAGCGGAGGCTGGAGGGCAGAGCGGAGGCTGGAGGGCAGAGCGGAGGCTGGAGGGGATAGGCTGGAGGGGAGAGGCTGGAGGGGTGAGCGGAGGCTGGATGGCAGAGGCTGGAGGGCATAAGGGAGGCTGGAGAGGAGAACGGAGGCTGGAGGGGAGAGCGGAGGCTGGAGGGAGAGCAGAGGCTGGAGGGGAGAGCAGAGGCTGGAGGGCAGAGCGGAGGCTGGAGGGGAGAGCGGTAGGCTGGAGGGCAGAGGCTGGAGGGGAGAGCGGAGGCTGGAGGGCAGAGGCTGGAGGGGAGAGCGGAGGCTGGAGGGGAAAGAGCGGAGGCTGGAGGAAGAGGGGAGGCTGAAGGGGAGAGTGGAGGCTGGAGGGGAGAGCAGAGGCTGGAGGGGACAGGCTGGAGGGGAGAGCGGAGGCTGAGAGGGCAGAGGCTGGAGGGCAGAGGCTGGAGGGCAGAGGCTGGAGGGGAGAGGGGAGAGCGGAGGCTGGAGGGAGAGCGGAGGCTGGAGGGGAGAGCGGAGGCTGGAGGGGAGAGCGGAGGCTGGGGGGGAAAGCGGAGGCTGGAGGGCAGAGCGGAGGCTGGAGGGGAGAGCGGAGGCTGGAAGGGGTGCGGAGGCTGGAAGGGAGGGCAGAGGCTAGAGGGGAGAGCGGAGGCTGGAAGGGAGAGCAGAGGCTGGAGGGGAGAGTGGAGGCTGGAGGGGATTGGCTGGAGGCTGGAGGGGATTGGCTGGAGGCTGGAAAGGAGAGGCTGGAGGGGAAAGGCTGGAGGGGAGAGGCTGGAGGGCAGAGGCTTTAGGGCAGAGGCTGGAGGGGAGAATGGAGGCTGAAGGGCAGAGTGGAGGCTGGAGAGGAGAGCGGAGGCTGGAGGGGAGAGCGGAGGCTGGAGGGGAGAGCGGAGGCTGGAGGGGAGAGGCTGGAGGGGAGAGCGGAGGCTGGAGGGCAGAGCAGAGGCTGGAGGGCAGAGCGGAGGCTGGAGGGGAGAGCGGAGGCTGGAGGGCAGAGCGGAGGCTGGAGGGCAGAGCAGAGGCTGGAGGGCAGAGGCTGGAGGGCAGAGCGGAGGCTGGAGGGGAGAGCGAAGGCTGGAGGGGAGAGCGGAGGCTGGAAGGGAGAGCGGAGGCTGGAGGGGAGAGCGGAGGCTGGAAGGGAGAGCGGAGGCTGGAAGGGAGAGCGAAGGCTGGAGGGGAGAGCGGAGGCTGGAAAGGAGAGCGGAGGCTGGAGGGGAGAGCGGAGGCTGGAGGGCAGAGCGGAGGCTGGAGGGCAGAGCGGAGGCTGGAGGGCAGAGCGGAGGCTGGAGGGCAGAGCGGAGGCTGGAGGGCAGAGCGGAGGCTGGAGGGGAGAGCGGAGGCTGGAAGGGATAGGCTGGAGGGGAGAGGCTGGAGGGGAGAGCGGAGGCTGGATGGCAGAGGCTGGAGGGCATAAGGGAGGCTGGAGAGGAGAACGGAGGCTGGAAGGGAGAGCAGAGGCTGGAAAGGAGAGCGGAGGCTGGAGGGGAGAGCAGAGGCTGGAGGGGAGAGCAGAGGCTGGAGGGGAGAGCGGAGGCTGGAGGGCAGAGCGGAGGGTGGAGGGCAGAGCGGAGGCTGGAGGGCAGAGCGGAGGCTGGAGGGGATAGGCTGGAGGGGAGAGGCTGGAGGGGTGAGCGGAGGCTGGATGGCAGAGGCTGGAGGGCATAAGGGAGGCTGGAGAGGAGAACGGAGGCTGGAGGGGAGAGCGGAGGCTGGAGGGGAGAGCAGAGGCTGGAGGGGAGAGCAGAGGCTGGAGGGCAGAGCGGAGGCTGGAGGGGAGAGCGGAGGCTGGAGGGCAGAGGCTGGAGGGGAGAGCGGAGGCTGGAGGGGAGAGCGGAGGCTGGAGGGAAGAGGGGAGGCTGGAGGGGAGAGTGGAGGCTGGAGGGGAGAGCAGAGGCTGGAGGGGACAAGCTGGAGGGGAGAGCGGAGGCTGGAGGGCAGAGGCTGGAGGGCAGAGGGGAGAGCGGAGGCTGGAGGGGAGAGCAGAGGCTGGAGGGGAGGCTGGAGGGGAGAGCAGAGGCTGGAGGGCAGAGGCTGGAGGGGAGAGCAGAGGCTGGAGGGAGAGGCTGGAGGGGAGAGCGGAGGCTGGAGGGGAGAGGCTGGAGGGGAGAGCGGAGGCTGGAGGGCAGAGGCTGGAGGGGAGAGCGGAGGCTGGAGGGGAGAGCACAGGCTGGAGGGGAGAGCGGAGGCTGGAGGGGAGAGCGGAGGCTGGAAAGGAGAGCGGAGGCTGGAGGGCAGAGGCTGGAGCGCAGAGGCGTAGCTGGCATGCTCCGGGCCCTGGGGCAAGATCAGCACCCAGGACCCCCATGTGAGGACCGGGGGGGGTGCTGTCAGACAGATGTGAGGGCCGGGGGAGTGCAGACTCACCGCGGCCGGCGTGCGTGTGCTGTAGGAGGAGAGGAGGGGCGGGCAGAGCTGCCGGACAGGAAGTTCCGTCCTCCCTCCTCTCCGGGCGCACGGCGGGCGGCTGGTGTCAGCACGGGGCCCCCCAGGGGGTGGAGGCAATGGGCCCCTCATGCCGAGTGGCACGATGCGCTAGGCCCCCCTGCCCACCCGCTAGCTACGGTACTGGCTGGCGGGCAGACGTAACTTCCGACCCAGGGGGGCGCGGGCATGACACGGGCACAGGGGCACAGGCTCCGGAGCACTGTGTCAGCATGTGCTGACAGCAGCTGCTCCGGAGCGGGGGCACAGGCTCCGGAGCACTGTGTCAGCATGTGCTGACAGCAGCTGCTCCGGAGCGGGATGACAGGGGCACAGGCTCCGGAGCACTGTGTCAGCATGTGCTGACAGCAGCTGCTCCGGAGCGGGATGACAGCGGCGACGGCTCGCAATGCCCGCTACTCGGGCAATGCCTCGCACGTGGTGACGTCACAGTGTGACATAGCCACGGCGTGCCGGGGGCCGACACAAACGTGCCTACGGCAATTATATAGTAGACTAGCTGTGAGCCCGATGCAAATGCATCGGGATTCTAGAACGTGCATTAATTTGATTATAGTAGTTATAGCTGTTAGCCTGATGCAAATGCATCGGGTATCTAAAATATGTTTATTGTTTTTTTAAACATTTTTAAATAATAATCGCATCATCAATAGCAATAATATAAGCCATAGCATTATTATTAGCAGTAATAGCAGTATTAATAGCATTATTAGCAGTATTATGAGCATTAAAAACAGTATTAATAGCATTAATAGCATTATTATTAGCATTAATAGCATTATTAATAGCATTATTAGCATTAATAATAGCATTAATAACATTATTAATAGCATTAATAGCATTATTATTAGCATTAATAGCATTAATAATAGCATTATTAGCATTAATAATAGCATTAATAACATTATTAATAGCATTAATAGCATTATTATTAGCATTAATAGCATTAATAATAACATTATTAGCATTAATAATAGCATTAATAACATTATTAATAGCATTAATATTATTATTATTAGCATTAATTGCATTAATAATAGCAGTATTAGCATTAATAATAGGATTAATAACATTATTAATAGCATTAATAGCATTATTATTAGCATTAATAGCATTAATAATAGCATTATTAGCATAAATAATAGCATTAATAACATTATTAATAGCATTAATAGCATTATTATTAGCATTAATAGCAATATTAATAGCATTAATAGGATAAATATTAGCATTAATAGCATTAATAGCATAATTAATAGCATAATAATATTATTAATAGCATTAATAGCATTATTATTAGCATTAATAGCATTAATAATGCCAATAATAGGATAAATATTAGCATTGATAGCATTAATAGCATAATTAATAGCATTAATAGCATTATTAATAGCATTAATAGCATTAATAGGATAAATATTAGCATTAATAGCATTAATAGCATTATTAATAACATTATTAATAGCATTAATAGCATTATTAATTAGCATTAATAGCATTAATAATAGCATTATTAGCATTAATAATAGCATTAATAACATTATTAATAGCATTAATAGCATTATCATTAGCATTAATAGCATTAATAGCATTATTATTAGCATTAATAGCATTAATAATACCATTAATAGGATAAATATTAGCATTAATAGAATTAATAGCATAAATAATAGCATTAATAGCATTATTAATAGCATTAATAGCATTATTATTAGCATAAATAGCATTAATAATAGCATTATTAGCATGAATAATAGCATTAATAACATTATTAATAGCATTAATAGCATTATTATTAGCATTAATAGCATTAATAATAGCATTATTAGCATTAATAATAGCATTAATAACATTATTAATAGCATTAATAGCATTATTATTAGCATTAATAGCATTATTATTAGCATTAATAGCATTAATAATACCATTAATAGGATAAAAATTAGCATTAATAGCATTAATAGCATTATTAATAGCATTAATAGCATTATTATTAGCATAAATAGCATTAATAATAGCATTATTAGCATTAATAATAGCATTAATAACATTATTAATAGCATTAATAGCATTATTATTAGCATTAATAGCATTAATAATAGCATTATTAGCATTAATAATAGCATTAATAACATTATTAATAGCATTAATAGCATTATTATTAGCATTAATAGCATTAATAATAGCATTATTAGCATTAATAATAGCATTAATAACATTATTAATAGCATTAATAGGTTTATTATTAGCATTAATAGCATTAATAGCATTATTATTAGCATTAATAGCATTAATAATACCATTAATAGGATAAATATTAGCATTAATAGAATTAATAGCATAAATAATAGCATTAATAGCATTATTAATAGCATTAATAGCATTATTATTAGCATAAATAGCATTAATAATAGCATTATTAGCATTAATAATAGCCTTAATAACATTATTAATAGCATTAATAGCATTATTATTAGCATTAATAGCATTAATAATAGCATTATTAGCATTAATAATAGCATTAATAACATTATTAATAGCATTAATAGCATTATTATTAGCATTAATAGCATTAATAGCATTATTATTAGCATTAATAGCATTAATAATACCATTAATAGGATAAATATTAGCATTAATAGCATTAATAGCATTATTAATAGCATTAATAGCATTATTATTAGCATAAATAGCATTAATAATAGCATTATTAGCATTAATAATAGCATTAATAACATTATTAATAGCATTAATAGCATTATTATTAGCATTAATAGCATTAATAATAGCATTATTAGCATTAATAATAGCATTAATAACATTATTAATAGCATTAATAGCGTTATTATTAGCATTAATAGCATTAATAATAGCATTATTAGCATTAATAATAGCATTAATAACATTATTATTAGCATTAATAGCATAATTATTAGCATTAATAGCATTATTATTAGCAGTAATATCATTATTATTAGAATGTTTTTTTTAAATTATTATTTTTTATTTAATTATTTATTATTTTGTATTTATTTTTTTATTTTTTTTTAATTATTTTTTTTATTATTAAATTTATTATTTAGGATGAGACCCAGTTCTCATTCAGGTCCGCTGGAAGGGCTGATATAATTAGCATATATTTATTTTTTTTATTATTATTTTTATTGAATTATTTATTATTTTTTATTTATTTTTTTATTATTTTTTAATTATTTTTTAATTATTTTTTTTATTATTAAATTTATTATTTAGGCTGAGACCCAGTTCTCATTCAGGTCCGCTGGAAGGGCTGATATAATTAGCATATATTTTTTTTTTTTATTATTATTTTTATTGAATTATTTATTATTTTTTTATTTATTTTTTTTATTATTTTTTAATTATTTTTAATTATTTTTTTTATTATTAAATTTATTATTTAGGCTGAGACCAAGTTCTCATTCAGGTCCGCTGGAAGGGCTGATATAATTAGCATATATTTTTTTTTATTATTATTATTTTTATTGAATTATTTATTATTTTTTATTTATTTTTTTTATTATTTTTTAATTATTTTTTTTATTATTAAATTTATTATTTAGGCTGAGAACAAGTTCTCATTCAGGTCCGCTGGAAGGGCTGATATAATTAGCATATATTTATTTTTTTTATTATTATTTTTATTGAATTATTTATTATTTTTATTTATTTTTTATTATTTTTTAATTTTTTTTTAATTATTTTTTTTATTTTAAATTTATTATTTAGGCTGAGACCAGTTCTCCATTCAGGTCCGCTGGAAGGGCTGATATAATTAGCATATATTTATTTTTTTAATTATTATTTTTATTGAATTATTTATTATTTTTTATTTATTTTTTTATTATTTTTTTAATTATTTTTTTAATAATTTATTTTATTAATTTAATTTATTATTTTTTAAGTCAGACTGAGACGCAGTCATTACAGGTCGCCATTTTTTTTTTTTTTTTATTATTTTATTATTATTTTTATTTATTTATTTATTTTTTTAATTATTTTTTAATTATTTTTTAATTATTTTTTTTTATTTATTTTTATTATTAATTTATTATTTAGGCTGAGACCCAGTTCTCATTCAGGTCCGCCTTTTTTTTTTTTTTTATTATTATTTTTATTTAATTATTTATTATTTTTTATTTTTTTTTTTTATTATTTTTTAATTATTTTTTAATTATTTATTTTATTATTTAATTTATTTATTTTTTTAAGTCAGACTGAGATGCAGTTCTCATTCAGGTCCGCCTTTTTTTTTATTATTATTATTATTTTTATTGAATTATTTATTATTTTTTATTTATTTTTTTATTATTTTTTAATTATTTTTTTATTATTTTTTTTATTATTTAATTTATTTATTTTTTTAAGTGAGAGTGAGACACAGTTCTCATTCAGGTCCGCATTTTTTTTTTTTTTTATTATTATTTTTATTTAATTATTTAATATTTTTTATTTATTTTTTTATTATTTTTTAATTATTTTTTAATTATTTTTTTATTATTTAATTTATTTATTTTTTTAAGTCAGAGTGAGACGCAGTTCTCATTCAGGTCCGCCTTTTTTTTTCCCCATTGACATACATTACCGGTGTGTCGGCGATTTTATGGCCGGCCACCTGGTTCTATTTGTCGGCCCTAAAATCGCGGACACACCGCTAATGCATGTCTATGGGCAGTCAGCTCGAATTCTGATTGGTCGGCGTTCAATCCGAAATCGGGCTGACTGCCCATAGAGATGCATTAGCGGTGTGTCCGCGATTTTAGGGCCGACAAATAGAACCAGGTGGGCGGCCATAAAATCGCCGACACACCGGTAATGTATGTCAATGGGGAAAAAAAAAGGCGGACCTGAATGAGAACTGCGTCTCAGTTTTGAGGGGCTCTTCTGATTGGCTGAGGGCAGTATACAGCGACCAATCAGAAGAGGGCCTCAGATCTCATTGAGGTAGAATGGGGGATTTTTCTTCCATTCTATCTTAATGAGAAGGAAGAGGACGTCGGAGGTGGAAGATCCCCGGGGCCGGACGAAGAGGCGGAGATGGCGGAAAGAAGAGAGAAGACCCCCGGGGCCGGAGGAAGAGGACGCCTGGCCGGACGGAGGACTTGTGGATCGGACGGACGATCAGATGACTTGAAGGCATGTAAGTGATCGACGGGGACGTTAGGTTAGGGGACGGAGGGGCTTAGGGTGTAGGGCCTTAGGTGACAGCGGCGTTAGGTTAGGGGACGGCGGGGGCTTGGGGTGTAGGGCTTTAGGTGTTAGCGGTGTGAGCTTAGGTGCGGCGGGGTTTAGGTGCGGAATCGGGGGTAGGGGGTTAGGTGCGGCTTAGGGGGTAGGGGCTTGCGGCAGAGGGTAGTGGCTGCGGCGGGGTAGTGGATTAGGGCGTCAGGGGGTAGGGGCTTCGGCGGCGGGTAGTGGGTTAGGGTTTAGGGCGGCAGGGGGTAGGGGCTTCGGCGGCGGGGTAGTGGGTTAGGGCGGTTAGGGGTAGGGGCTGCTGCGGCGGGGTCGGCGGCGGGGTAGTGGGTTAGGGCGGCAGGGGGTAGTGGCTTGCGGCAGAGGTCGGGGTACTGGCTTAGGGGTAGGGGCTGCTGGTTAGGGCGGCAGGGGGTAGTGCTTAGGGGTAGGGGCTGCAGCGGCAGGGTCGGCAGGGGGTAGGGGCTTGCGGGGTATTGGCTTAGAGGTAGGGGCTGCTGCGGCGGGGTAGTGGGTTAGGGCGGCAGGGGGTAGGGGCTTGCGGCAGAGGTCGGGGTAGTGGCTTAGGGGTAGGGGCTGATGCTGGGGGGTCCAGCGCGATGGTATACTACAGTCGCATGGCGCTTATGGGCATGGGACTGTAGTATACTATAGCGGTGTACACCACAGTAGTATGGGCTTAGGGTAGTGGGAGTTCTGCGACGGTGTACAGCGCGATGGCTGTAGTGTACATTGCGATGGTATACTACAGTCCCATGGCGCTTATGGGCATGGGACTGTAGTATACTATAGCGGTGTACACTACAGTAGTATGGGCTTAGGGTAGTGGGAGTTGTGCGACGGTGTACAGCGCGATGGCTGTAGTGTACAGCGCGATGGTATACTACAGTCCCATGGCGCTTATGGGCATGGGACTGTAGTATACTATAGCGGTGTACACTACAGTAGTATGGGCTTAGGGTAGTGGGAGTTGTGCGACGGTGTACAGCGCGATGGCTGTAGTGTACAGCGCGATGGTATACTACAGTCCCATGGCGCTTATGGGCATGGGACTGTAGTATACTATAGCGGTGTACACTACAGTAGTATGGGCTTCGGCTTCGGTGGCTTGGTTAGCGGTGTAGCGACTCGCAATGCCCGCTTCGCGGGCATTGCTTCGCTAGGCTGCAACGACTCGCAATGCCCGCTACGCGGCCACGGGGAGAGTCCAGGAGAAGCAGCTCGGACTCGCTAACCAAGCCACCGGAAGCAGCGCCGCTCCGACGGAAGTCGCTACGGCAATTATATAATAGATGTGGGGTGTCATGAACTAAGTCAGATAAGTGAGGGGGAGGGGGAATTCTTCCAGTGATGGCGAACCTGTGGCAGTCCAGCAACAGCTGGACTGCCACAGGTTCGCCATCACTGATTTAGTGACTTTTTTGTTGCTGAATTTCATTGGCTAAATCTTCAATTGAAGGTTGGTATTTTGTACACTTCAAGGCCAAGCAAGCTGGGAATGATTAGTTTCAAAATGTCTATTTATATTCCACGTTCTGCTTACTACCGTTTCACTACATAGAACGCAAAATGATCTGCCATTTTTTTCTATAATGCCATACATCTCAGTCCATGTCTCTTGAAAGGGTCGGCTACTGCTACTACCACTTCCTTTACTTAACCTTGGTTTTTTTGGCTTCTCCATCAGAGGGGCAGTGACAGAAGATTTATAGATAGCCCTGCAGGCAATTAGGGGTTAACTGTCTTTTAGGAAAGGGCAGAAATAGGGATTAATAGGGTGCGCAACAATAATAGTGGTGAAATGGAGTCTGTACTATGCTGCAAGATGGCGTTCCTTATGTAAATTAATGGCGGGAAACGGCCATAGCACAGGCCTCTTCCAGCCTCCCCCTCACTTATCTCAGTAATGGCCAATCACACATTCATGACACCCCAGATTCTGCCCAGAACCTTTCACTGGAGGATGGTTGCTGTAGTATTCACTGGACCTCCAGACAGACCTCCAGACAGCGATCACAGGGCCTCAGATATGCATCCCCCACAGCGTTCCGCTGCTCCCTGCTGCGCCAGCCAACCAGCAAGTTCCGCCTACCGGAAGTCCCAGGACTAGACGCTCTGTGCCGGAGCTCGCTCTTCTGGCCTACAGACCTCCAGCACATTTTTTTTTCCTCAGCTACTGCACCTGGTCCTGTAGTTAGTGATGGGCGAGTCCTAAATTACTCGGAATCGCTTGACTCTAGTCTAGCGAGTCCGAGCCCGGGACTCGCTACCCGTTGCGAGTCTAGCGAGTCCAATGTTAATGAATGGGGAAGCGAGTAATAGCAAGTAATGTGCGATTTACAAATCGCAGATGTCTCGGAAAGCGCTCGCATTGCCGTGTCGGAAGCCCCACTCGCAACAGTTTTTTGCTGCCGTGTCTGTGGTTTTTATCTGACAAAACTAGGATCGCAGAGTACCGAATCCTACTTGTAGTTTCTCCGGCGGCCGCGTGTCACTGAAAATGGCTACGCGTGTCAGTGCTGACACGCGTGTCATAGGTTCGCCATCACTGCTCTATACAGTCTAACTGGAATAGGTGCAGAAGAATGCAAATTACATACATGTAATCAAGTGACCACCTGCTCTCCTGCAGACTTGTAGTTTAAAACCTCACAACCCCTCCTTTAACATGATTGATCCTCCAGTAAACTATAGGGTCTGATCTTGCATCAGTTTCCACATACATTTAGGAGTTTGTTTTTTTATGTGGCTCAAAGATTTTTAGTTGAGGCACAAGAAAACTCATGCTCATTCCAACTGAAATGGAAAATTCAGTGATCATATTGTAAAATAATGTTAGGGAAAATTAGGAAACAACATTTAAGAGAAAACACATGTTGACATTCACAATTTTTTCCATTGTTTTTAAAAGCTTGTGAAAAATCCTGTGAGTTTCAAGAAGTTTTCAGATATTTTTTTATAAGCATTTCGCTAACGTTTTGGTTAAATTACAGCAAAAGTTTGGTGTGGGTAGAATTTTATGGCCACTTTACACGTCCCGATATAGTCGTCCAACTTTGACAAAAAGTCATGTGGTTCGTGCGTTGGCCCAGATATCGTTCGTGCGTTGTATGGTGTAAATGTACAATGCGACGCAAGAACGATGCCAAACAGATATCAGGGGAGAAATGAGCAGGCTCTCCAACTGCCCGATATTGGATGGACGATCTGGCAGGATCGTTCTGTGTGACAGTCCAACACCGACTTGGAGAGCAACGTCCCCTATTCACTCCCATGTTAATTGGTCGTTCCTGGGTCGCTCATACAAGGGGGCGTAGACATCGCAGTTGTGTTGCCTGCCGATATCTCCCTGTGTGACATCTCCTATGCGATCTTGGATTTCAGCCAAAAAAGTGTGCGCTCCCGTGCCGTTGTATACAATATCGAAACGATGTTGGGACGTGTAAAGTAGCCATTATTTTTAGCTGATTGTAGTTGCTCTACAAGTATTAAATTAGTTTAATTTACCTTCTTCATTAAGGAGTCCATTTTGATCCCAAGGACCAAAATACATATTATATTTTTTTTTTGCTCACTCATATTTTGTGAACAATAACTTTTTATTTTTAAGAAAACATATATTCTTTTGGGCTATTTATCTTCATAAAAAACCAGGACAATTAGCAATACCTTTGAAGTTTTTTGACCACCAGAGAATCTAGAGCAATCTTCACTGCATTAAGGTACCGTCACACACAGCAATTTTGCTAGCAATTTCACTGGCAATTTGGTGATTGCAGTGAAATCATGGACACATTGTTCCATTTTGTTGCCGTGTACAATTGTAACAATGTGTCCATGATTTCACTGCAACCAGCAAATTGTCAGTGAAATTGCAAGCAATATTGCCGCATATGACGGTACCTTTAGTCCACCAAAATTGATGACAATAACGTATTTACACCTAAGGAAGACTAAACATATTGGCATAATAATACTGGTGAGAAAAGCTGATATTTGCTACCTTCATGGTGATTCATTCTCTAATACCAGCCGTGATATACAGTAGATGGGGAGCTGGACCAAAGCATCTATAGTTAGATAAATTTCGACCTGGAATTATAGTTTTTTCTAGTTCATTTGCAGCATTCATACACTTAAAAGTGTGGAAAACAGATAAAATGAGAGGTTCCACTGCCAATGTCAGAATAGTCAACTCAAGAAGACAATTTAGAAACCTCTTCAGCTGTCTGCTTTCAGATCGGGCACTTGAATACTAGTTATGAGTTAGGTTTTCAGATGAAGGGGCAATCCCGAGATGTGATACATCCTCTTTAGAATCCTCATCGAGTTTAGAGTTTTAAATCAGAGCCTTAGAATGGATTTACAAGTTATCTGCTACGAATCCAGCTGTTCTCATTGAGAGACTACCAAGAGGGTATTGTTCAATGTGAATGTTGGTATTGAAGTCATATTATGATATTTTGTGTCAAGAATCTATAGATTCTGCATTTTATTTCAATTCCACACAATTTAAATATGTAAACATGTAGAATATGATATATGTAACTTGAAAAATAAATTAGCTGCCCCATTTAAATGTACCATTATGTAGGGTTAGGGACCCTCATTTCATCATTCTATAAATTATGAGGATGCGGTAGTTTTGACAAAATCATTGTTTTATCTGATGTAGATCTCCTTGTTCCCTGAATGCTGAGCTTTGTATAGCCCCACCCATACCACTGATTAGCAGGCTTCTGTGTACACTGTGCATAGACAGAAATCTGCCAATAAGGTGTGATGCAGGTGATGAGGTCATAAATATGGAGGAGTATATGGCAGCAGGTTTACTATATCTCCTGCTGATGAAATTAAAACTATATGAAAAACCCTACTAAATTACACAACACTGGAATCAGGGTCTCTGTCTCGACATTATGCTGCTCTACCTTCCATAAACACCTCCCAAGCAAACAAACCTGAACAAACTAGTAGGCATTTTCTATTCAGAATGGTAGCACCCATAAAATATGTGTATTAGGACTTTATAAATAATTTAGATTAAAAATATGTAAATTGAAACATTTCCTTGAAAGTTGTGGATGATAATGATGATGATGGTGATGTCACCCATTAAAAAAAAAGTGCATTGTAACTAGAGATGAAGACATTGGCTCTAGCTAATCAAATTTAAATGTCATTTTTTTGAAATTTGCAGGTCGCACAACTTGTTTTGATTTGCACAAATTGCAAAAAATACCGCTGTCTTTTTAGACATTGCAAGCAACTAAAGCAGATACAGAAGACTGACATAATGTCAGGGATGACGGTGCTCACCACCCTATAGTGTGTTACAGTTATCACATTATATTACATGGTATATCACAGTCACATACAAGGGTCTATTGTAGCCAATATAAAAGCCTAACGAGGGAATGTAGCATCTATCTGATTTAAAGGGAATCTGAGACTGTCCCCATTTTTAAGCTATAATATAGGCATACTAGTTATAGAATAAAGAAACAGTCATACCTCATTGCCTCATTGTTGTGGATGAATCTACTTTTATCTGTTTAGGTAAATACGTTTTCCCAAACTATAGGGAGGATGCTGACTTGAAGATAACTTTATCTGTGCACTTCATTATCCTATGTAATGCCTCCCACAGTTTCTCTGTGTCCCTGTGACATCAGGCTTTTGTTTTGTAATCTCGCGCCTGCGCCTTGCCAGTGCTGTCATTCCACTTCAATGGCACTTGTGAGTCAATGGAAAGTCTGCTCCCAATGTTCTCTGGCACATAGAAAAGGTGCACTCCTGACTTCCTTCCTCTTGACCTCCAGAGTAAGCATGACATTTCATCTGAGTGCACCTTTTCTATGCACTAGAAAACAATAGGAGCACATGTACCTGTGATTTGCTGGTGACTGCACAGAAGCAACATGAGGCCAATGTCCAAAGAAGGCCAGAAAACTGAAGAGGAATGAAAGCACTGGCAATGCGTGGTTGTGTCAGTCTCAAGGGCCAGGGTACACAGCAGCTGGACAAAGGTATAAGTTCATGGTGGCAGTGCCCAGCAGCTGTGGTCCTATTCACACATGTAAAGGGAGGTTGAAAAATGGATAAATAAGTAAAAATAAAATATACGTTTGTGAGGCAAGTTGGGATAATCAGTCTGATGTGGCTGGCACTGCAGATAATCCCTGGGAGATAGGTGGTATATCAGTGCAAATGTTAAACCCTTCCCAACTAAGTCTGACTTCAAGGGCATGATGAGAGTGATGAGGGTGGAGGTGGTGAGATGTGGTGGAGGAAGAAAACACAAGAATTCAGTCTTTGCTTTACCTATTACTGCAGGTTGCTGAAGCAGATCCAGAGAATACAACCACCACCAGGCAAGGGGTCCAGCCAGTCTAATGAGGACTGTAGTCCACTCTGCTGGGTTAGTAATATGGCCTTCCTGGTGACTTCCCTTTTTTGTAGGTTTCCTTATACCTTTAGCACTTCAGTACTCTCTTTTAGTTCCTGTGGATTACCTCCTGCCAGGCTGGTAGGGCGGATCTAATGGGTATCCATGCTCCCAGAGCAGTTCCCTGATCCTCTGTACTACGGTCACCCCAGAAAGTTACATTTGAGTGCCTAGTGTGTATAAAACTCACCAGTCTCCAGTTCTGCCACCAGGCAGCCTGGGTAGCCTAGGAACTGGTACCGTGACTGCAGCTTGTCCCTTTGGAGCAGCTCCCACCACCACCTCCCTAGACTCTCCTTTGCCTACTCAGCCCAACAACAGTACAGTAATCCCTCCCCCTACCTGGAAGTGTGACACATGTCCAAAACAGGCATAAAGTGAACAGTTTCCTAATAAGGGATCAGGCACTGTTTGCCTCAGTCGTCCAGCAGAGAGAGCTCCAATTCTCCATAGACATGGTACTACAAATGATGATGAAGTCAAGAGAATAGCTACTCTCCTTATGGAGATTAATCCTGCAAGCTGGTAGTAAGGATACTTTGAGTTGCAATACTTCTCTGGGAAATATTTAAAATGTCACTTCAAGGAGGAAGTAGACAAGCTCTAGTGCCACCTATTGAGAATAATAATCCTAAAGTGAAAATTGACTCTTTAAAGAGCCTTTCAATATGCTTTAGGATTTACTCCATATGAGAACCCCAATCTGCAGATGCTGCATTAAAAAGTCAGTTTTGATTTTTAAGAAAAGAGAGGGGGGGGGGAACAAGAGGCGCAATAGTGCCCTTATCACTCGACACTAAAACAAAGCAGGTGAGAAAAAGGTTCCACTCACCTAGTCCAGTTGTGTCACCCACAACTGGTTGGAAGGCCAGATAGAATAAGTGTCCTGATGGCTGCTGCTGGACTTCCACCGGTCTCCACTCGGGTAGACGAAAATAGAAGCTCTGGGAAAGGAAGGTGTGTCACAGTCCGCGCTGCCAGGGAATCCGCTCGTGAATAACGCTAGTAGTCGGTGTTCAAATCAATCCTTTTTATTCATCCAACGCGTTTCAACGCCCTCCTGGCGTCTTCCTCAGGGATGCCTCTCCCCCACCAAACATCTCATATTTATACACATAGCAATTGCCATAACAAGTGGGTGTTTCCCACAATGTGACGTGAAAAACGTCATTACAACTGGGAGGGTATTGCATTTTGGCGCAAAAAATATAAAGCATTACATAAACACATCAAAATACAGTTTAAAATGTCATTACATACATCAACAAGAATCATTTCGATATCAACCTAAAAACTTTCTTAAAAAACCAAGCGGAAAAGCACCCAAATTCACTCCGGTATATGTGTAATATGCAAAAAAGTGAAAAAAATAAAAGTGAAGCAACCACTGTCGCCTCTGGGTTTCGAACCTGTGTCTGCACAACAGTCATTCTCAAGAGTAGATCCATTTTGCACTGAGCCATCAGTACTGACAGCTATCTTGACTTCTGTATTTCTACAGCAGGTGACATGTATCTCTTTTTATTTTGCAGAGGCAAGCAGGCATGAACGTCCTGAGATCACCGCCATCAAGGAATTCAATTTGGACATGAGTTCTGCTTTTTTAATACTTCTAAAATCAAATTTTATTTATTTAATTAAAAAATTATTAGTAATAAATTATACTATAAAAAATTTTTTAAGGTAGTAACCATTGTTGGATGAACAAATAAAAAACTGTATATTAAAAAATATAAATAAATATATATATAAAAATATATTTTAAGAGCAATTTTTGGAACTAAGTATTGATTCATATGTTTGAATATATTCCTATTTACACATAATTAAATATATTTCAATGGAATTATTTCAATAAACAAGACTTCTTCAAAGGAGAATTCATAAGGTCTAACTATTTGTGTCCAACGAAAAATGAGGCCAGAAGAATCATTAGATAAGAGGAGACTTGTAAAAATGGGGAGTTCACTATGCGATGCCCCACTTCAGACAGAGAACTGGGCTATTATCCAGGCTCCTCGGGTTCTATCCATCTCAGTACCATATCAGTATCAGAATACCAAGCTCACCAACTGTGTTGTGGCTTAGTGCATTAGAGTACACAGCGGTACATATCAATTCATGGGTCCACAGGACAGGCTATACATTCAGCCATGATCATATTCATACTGTGGTGTCATTACCAAATTTAACCACTAGATGGCAGCAACAGTGATGCTGTTGCTATAGTAATGTGAGCAAGCAGTGAGACATGTACCATTCTGCAACGGCTCTAAATGTCCGCCAGTAGGGGCGCTCATTTCCAATATGTGAAGAAAGAGGTCTAAGGATTTTCCTCCCACATGGAGGCTTATAGCCCGGGACTATATCAAAGAAATCATCAGCAGGGGCGCTTTTTTACCGTTTATGTTGCCAGGACATCAAGTCAACCTGCAGGGCAGAAGAACAGTGACTTGTGCATGTGCTTGGTAAGAACTTAGCTTATATCAAGCAAAGGGGTGTTTGCTACTAGTGAAAGGTGTAAATGAAGTATGTGATCTTTGCTTATTCTATAACAAGTGCCTATGTGCATGCCATTTTTAATGGTATCAAAATGTGAAACAGTGAGTGTGCCAACTCTCCTTGTGAGGAATGAGTAATAGTAGGACTGCATTCTATGTCGATTCTGACACAAGGTTCAGTCCCTTGGGTTTTAATGTGTCTAGTTTGATCAAGATCATATTAATACTGTGGTGTCATTACCAAATTTAACCACTATATGGCAGTAGCAGTGATGTTGTTGCTATAGTGATGTGAGCAAGCAGTGAGACGTGTACCATTCTGTATCGGCTCTAATTGTCCGCCAGTAGGGGCGCTCATTCCCAATGTGTGAAAAAAAAAGAGATCAGAGTCTTTTTCTCCCACATGGAGGCTTATAACCCGGGACTATATCAGAGAAATCATCAGCAGGGGCGCTTATTTACCGTTCTTGTTGCCTGGACATCAAGTCAACCGGCAGAGCAGAAAAAACAGTGGCTTGTGCATATATTTGGTGAGAAATTAATTTTTATCTAGCAAAGGGGTGTTACCTACTAGCGAAAAATGTAAATGATATAAATGTGATTTTTGCTTATTCTATGACAAGTGTCTATGTGCATGCCATTTTTAGTGGTGCCAAAATGTGAAACAGTGAGTGTACCAACTCTCATTGTGAGGAATGTGCAGTAATAGGACTGCACTCTATATCAATTCTGACACAAGGTTCAGTCCCTTGGGTTTTAACGTGTCCAGTTTGAAAATCCAATATTTTTCCCTCTTTTGTAGCATTTCAAACCTGTTTGCAACGTGTGTTCCAATATGATCTATGGGAGTGATCCTCAGTGATGTATGGTCTCTATCATGGTGTGTATCAAAATGCAAGGACACACCATGTTTCTTGAAGCCATTTTTGATGTTGGAGCGATGTTTGTTAAGTCGCTCATGTAGAGGTCTAATAGTCCTTCCTATATATTGCCTGTTACAATCACATTCAAGTAAATAAATGACATATTTCGTGGTGCATGTCATGTACTGTTTTATCTGAAATGTTTCTTTATTGCTAAACGATGTAAAGGAGGTTCTCTGCTGTATGTTCCTACAACACATGCATCTCTTACGCCCACACTTTTTTGTTCCCCTTTGGATGGTTGCTTCATCTGTTACAGGTGACAACTGTCTCAATCTACTAGGCGCAATTTTCCCTTTTATATTGGGGGCTCTTCTAAATGTCACTCCAGGGATTTCTGGAATTATCTCTTTCAGGATAGGGTCATTTTTGAGAATATGCCAGTGTTTTACTATAGATTCCCTTATTTCCCTATGGTTTTTATTATAGGTAGTGATGAAATTGCAATCCTGTGTCCCCTCTGCCTTTCTTTTGAGTGCAGGTGTCAAAAGGTCTTTCTGTGGAATGACCCTAAAATGCTGCCGTGCTCTATGTGTCAGTTTTTTGGGGTATCCCCCTTTCATCAAATCTCTCTGTTAATATTTTAGATTGTTCCATATAATCACTGTTGGAGGAACAATTCTTTTTCACCCTTCTAAACTGACTGGCTGGGATGTTGTTTAGCCATCTTTTGTGATGCCCACTGCTGTAATTAATGTAGGAGTTGCGGTCTGTGGGTTTAAAAAAGGTTTTGGTCTGCACTGTGTTATTCTCCACAAAAATGACTAAATCTAGGAAATTGATGCAGGTGTCATTCATATCATGTTCAAAACTGAATCCCCAATTATTGTTCTCTATTCCTTTTATGAATTCACATATTTCCCCTTGCGCTCTGTCCCAGATGAAGAAAAGATCATCTATGTATCTTCTGTATATAATCAGACCATCATTATGTCTACAACCATGAATATATATTTCCTCAAAGAGTCCCATCACCAGATTTGCATAGGAACAAGCTGTCTTAGACCCCATGGCTGTGCCAAACTTTTGATGGTACATTGTTTTATCAAAAGTGAAGTAATTATTTTCCAATATGAAAGACAGACTATCAAGGATGAAGTTAATGTTAGCCATATCTTTTGACAGATCTTTTTTCAAAAAGTATTCAATGCATAACAACCCCAATTTGTGCTCAATGTTAGTATAGAGTGAATTCACATCCATTGTGAGGAAAATATATGATTCCTTCCAAGTCAAGTGCTGTATAGCATTAATGATGTCCGTCGAGTCTTTAGTGTAACTGTCTAGTGTGAGAACATATTTCTGTAGTTCCCTATCCACATATGCAGCCAAGTTGCTGCTCAATGAACCAATTCCTGAAATAATAGGGCGTCCTGGGGGTTATTCAAATTCTTGTGTATTTTGGGAAGGTGGTAGAAAAAGGGTGTAGGCGGTTCCCTCTTCAACAAATATTTTTTCATTTCAAATGTTAAAATTCCCTCTTCATATGCCCTGCTGATTTTGTTATTATAATTCTTCACTAACTCTGGGTAAGGGTTAATTTCAACCTGCTCGTAGTACTTATTATCCGAAAGTAGCCTCAAAGCCTCCCCTATATAATCTGTTCTATTTTGTATGACAATTGCTCCACCTTTATCTGCCGCCCGTATGGTGATGGTATCATTCTCCCTTAAATTTTTTATGGCTAATCTCTCTCCTTTAGTCAGGTTGTCTTTCTTGTTGACCTGCATGTCCTGTTTCCTGCTGCTTTTATATTCTAAACTGTCTTTTTTCAGGTCATTGAGTAGCAAATCTTGGAAGGTTTCCAGCGCATGACCTTTACTTTCTAGAGGATAGAAAGTGGACCTATTCTTTAGCCTCTTGTTATCATTGTTCTTCTGTGTGTCTTTATTTATTAAAAGGTCACCCTTCATGTTAGGTTCTAGTGCAAAATGGCGTTTCAGGGTTAGCCTCCTGATAAAGTGATGGACATCTATAAATAAACTGAAGTCTTCTGGTCCAGTGTTTGGACAGAATAAAAGCCCTCTATTAAGTAAACTAGTTTCATCTTTAGTTAATGTGTAATCTGACAGGTTCACAATGTTACTATTTCCATTTTTTGTGTCATCTAATCCTTGAAACTTATTCGGACCTTTTTTCTGTCCCTTCCCTCTGCTACCTCTTTTTTCCTTTTTCCTGTTATGGGGCTGAAGAAATTCGTGATGTCTTGTACCAGAGGTTTGGCCGCGGATAAAAAAGGCACAACACCATTGTTGTTATTTTTGGAATTATCAAGAACTACCCTCTTGGTTGCATTGTTCTCCTCCCCTCCTTTTGGTTCAGAGTGTGGTCTAGTGATGGCAACAACGTTTTTACTTATGGAACTGTCAATATCAGGTACAGTTTCCTTATTCCTTTCCTTCTCTGTATGAAGTTTAATAGGACTAAGTGGCTTAGTTCTGTTAATTTTATCAATTAACTCTTTAATGTTTCTTAGGTGTTCCTCATCACTCTCCATTTGTGTTGTGTCATCCATTATATTATGTATCTGTGCTACAGTGACCACCCTGTTTCGGTCATCACTCGTTGTATTGGTACCTGTCTCTGGTTTTGTACTCTTATTGTTATCCTGTGTTATCGGGAACCCTTCTTCATCAAAGTATTCATCCCCAAAAATGCTGTCATCTTCCTCTTCCTCCTCAATAGTCTCAACCTCAATGTCAGCCAAACTTTCAACAAAAAAAAAAAAAAAAAAAAAAAAAAATTAATTTCTCACCAAATATATGCACAAGCCACTGTTTTTTCTGCTCTGCCGGTTGACTTGATGTCCAGGCAACAAGAACGGTAAATAAGCGCCCCTGCTGATGATTTCTCTGATATAGTCCCGGGTTATAAGCCTTCATGTGGGAGAAAAAGACTCTGATCTCTTTTTTTCACACATTGGGAATGAGCACCCCTACTGGCGGACAATTAGAGCCGATACAGAATGGTACACGTCTCACTGCTTGCTCACATCACTATAGCAACAACATCACTGCTACTGCCATATAGTGGTTAAATTTGGTAATGACACCACAGTATTAATATGATCTTGATCAAACTAGACACATTAAAACCCAAGGGACTGAACCTTGTGTCAGAATCGACATAGAATGCAGTCCTACTATTACTCATTCCTCACAAGGAGAGTTGGCACACTCACTGTTTCACATTTTGATACCATTAAAAATGGCATGCACATAGGCACTTGTTATAGAATAAGCAAAGATCACATACTTCATTTACACCTTTCACTAGTAGCAAACACCCCTTTGCTTGATATAAGCTAAGTTCTTACCAAGCACATGCACAAGTCACTGTTCTTCTGCCCTGCAGGTTGACTTGATGTCCTGGCAACATAAACGGTAAAAAAGCGCCCCTGCTGATGATTTCTTTGATATAGTCCCGGGCTATAAGCCTCCATGTGGGAGGAAAATCCTTAGACCTCTTTCTTCACATATTGGAAATGAGCGCCCTACTGGCGGACATTTAGAGCCGTTGCAGAATGGTACATGTCTCACTGCTTGCTCACATTACTATAGCAACAGCATCACTGTTGCTGCCATCTAGTGGTTAAATTTGGTAATGACACCACAGTATGAATATGATCATGGCTGAATGTATAGCCTGTCCTGTGGACCCATGAATTGATATGTACCGCTGTGTACTCTAATGCACTAAGCCACAACGCAGTTGGTGAGCTTGGTATTCTGATACTGATATGGTACTGAGATGGATAGAACCTGAGGAGCCTGGATAATAGCCCAGTTCTCTGTCTGAAGTGGGGCATCGCATAGTGAACTCCCCATTTTTACAAGTCTCCTCTTATCTAATGATTCTTCTGGCCTCATTTTTCGTTGGACACAAATAGTTAGACCTTATGAATTCTCCTTTGAAGAAGTCTTGTTTATTGAAATAATTCCATTGAAATATATTTAATTATGTGTAAATAGGAATATATTCAAACATATGAATCAATACTTAGTTCCAAAAATTGCTCTTAAAATATATTTTTATATATATATTTATTTATATTTTTTAATATACAGTTTTTTATTTGTTCATCCAACAATGGTTACTACCTTAAAAACATTTTTATTGTATAATTTATTACTAATAATTTTTTAATTAAATAAATAAAATTTGATTTTAGAAGTATTAAAAAAGCAGAACTCATGTCCAAATTGAATTCCTTGATGGCGGTGATCTCAGGACGTTCATGCCTGCTTGCCTCTGCAAAATAAAAAGAGATACATGTCACCTGCTGTAGAAATACAGAAGTCAAGATAGCTGTCAGTACTGATGGCTCAGTGCAAAATGGATCTACTCTTGAGAATGACTGTTGTGCAGACACAGGTTCGAAACCCAGAGGCGACAGTGGTTGCTTCACTTTTATTTTTTTCACTTTTTTGCATATTACACATATACCGGAGTGAATTTGGGTGCTTTTCCGCTTGGTTTTTTAAGAAAGTTTTTAGTTTGATATCGAAATGATTCTTGTTGATGTATGTAATGACATTTTAAACTGTATTTTGATGTGTTTATGTAATGCTTTATATTTTTTGCGCCAAAATGCAATACCCTCCCAGTTGTAATGACGTTTTTCACGTCACATTGTGGGAAACACCCACTTGTTATGGCAATTGCTATGTGTATAAATATGAGATGTTTGGTGGGGGAGAGGCATCCCTGAGGAAGACGCCAGGAGGGCGTTGAAACGCGTTGGATGAATAAAAAGGATTGATTTGAACACCGACTACTAGCGTTATTCACGAGCGGATTCCCTGGCAGCGCGGACTGTGACACACCTTCCTTTCCCAGAGCTTCTATTTTCGTCTACCCGAGTGGAGACCGGTGGAAGTCCAGCAGCAGCCATCAGGACACTTATTCTATCAGGCCTTCCAACCAGTTGTGGGTGACACAACTGGACTAGGTGAGTGGAACCTTTTTCTCACCTGCTTTGTTTTAGTGTCGAGTGATAAGGGCACTATTGCGCCTCTTGTCCCCCCCCCCTCTCTTTTCTTGTATATTAGTTCATCGTTGCAGTGGGAAGCCACGGTGCACACGGGATCTTGGATCCAAGGGGACAGAGTGCAGCATAAAACTGTTTACAGCAATGGATTACCTTCGTGGGAGATTTGTGTCAAGAGAGAAACTGATACAGCAATCAGTAGGGGTGATGAATTTAATTTCTGATGAAACTGAGACTGCTGATGTTTTACTTGATGAAAATGAGACAAAATTAATGAAGGATTTACTACATAATTTGGATGATGCATTGCAGAAGGAAATCCAATACGGGATTGATGCCCGTTTTTTAACTATTTATATCCAGGAGAACATTTGCCCCAGGGGACTGAGACTGGTCCTAAATTCGCCTTTTCCGGACGACAAAGCTTTCACTGAAAACTGGAAGTTTGTCCTCCAAAAATGCATGAATACACTTCTTAGCATACTTTGTGACAAGCGTTCCAAATTGGCTGATGAGGCGACGAGTGAGATAAATGTATTGACTGATAAATTGACCAAATATAACTCATGCACTGAATTTAAGAGGATTTACTCGAACATCAGCACCAGCCTGATGCGATTAGAACAAGAGACTGTTACTAGGAAAACCAGGAAATTAAATAGGGACAGACAGGACCACACTCAGGACAAAGCAAACATAGAGAGTAACACGTTCAAAAGGAACAGAATACCCTCATACAATAGGGAGCAAAATAGGAGGAGCTTCTCCAACAGCTCAAGATTTAATAGGAATAATGAGATAACGAACAATCAGAAAGAAATAGGGGTCACAGGCAAGACAGAGGCAACCAAGACAGATAAGAAAATAATTCCCAAAGAAATGGAAATAAAGGATGATGGGAAATTGAATATGAAAACCTCTGGGGGTAATAGCATAGGTAGCCCCATTCGCAACAGCAATGTTATCATTAATGTTGAAAGTTTGGCTGACATTGAGGTTGAGACTATTGAGGAGGAAGAGGAAGATGACAGCATTTTTGGGGATGAATACTTTGATGAAGAAGGGTTCCCGATAACACAGGATAACAATAAGAGTACAAAACCAGAGACAGGTACCAATACAACGAGTGATGACCGAAACAGGGTGGTCACTGTAGCACAGATACATAATATAATGGATGACACAACACAAATGGAGAGTGATGAGGAACACCTAAGAAACATTAAAGAGTTAATTGATAAAATTAACAGAACTAAGCCACTTAGTCCTATTAAACTTCATACAGAGAAGGAAAGGAATAAGGAAACTGTACCTGATATTGACAGTTCCATAAGTAAAAACGTTGTTGCCATCACTAGACCACACTCTGAACCAAAAGGAGGGGAGGAGAACAATGCAACCAAGAGGGTAGTTCTTGATAATTCCAAAAATAACAACAATGGTGTTGTGCCTTTTTTATCCGCGGCCAAACCTCTGGTACAAGACATCACGAATTTCTTCAGCCCCATAACAGGAAAAAGGAAAAAAGAGGTAGCAGAGGGAAGGGACAGAAAAAAGGTCCGAATAAGTTTCAAGGATTAGATGACACAAAAAATGGAAATAGTAACATTGTGAACCTGTCAGATTACACATTAACTAAAGATGAAACTAGTTTACTTAATAGAGGGCTTTTATTCTGTCCAAACACTGGACCAGAAGACTTCAGTTTATTTATAGATGTCCATCACTTTATCAGGAGGCTAACCCTGAAACGCCATTTTGCACTAGAACCTAACATGAAGGGTGACCTTTTAAAAAATAAAGACACACAGAAGAACAATGATAACAAGAGGCTAAAGAATAGGTCCACTTTCTATCCTCTAGAAAGTAAAGGTCATGCGCTGGAAACCTTCCAAGATTTGCTACTCAATGACCTGAAAAAAGACAGTTTAGAATATAAAAGCAGCAGGAAACAGGACATGCAGGTCAACAAGAAAGACAACCTGACTAAAGGAGAGAGATTAGCCATAAAAAATTTAAGGGAGAATGATACCATCACCATACGGGCGGCAGATAAAGGTGGAGCAATTGTCATACAAAATAGAACAGATTATATAGGGGAGGCTTTGAGGCTACTTTCGGATAATAAGTACTACGAGCAGGTTGAAATTAACCCTTACCCAGAGTTAGTGAAGAATTATAATAACAAAATCAGCAGGGCATATGAAGAGGGAATTTTAACATTTGAAATGAAAAAATATTTGTTGAAGAGGGAACCGCCTACACCCTTTTTCTACCACCTTCCCAAAATACACAAGAATTTGAATAACCCCCCAGGACGCCCTATTATTTCAGGAATTGGTTCATTGAGCAGCAACTTGGCTGCATATGTGGATAGGGAACTACAGAAATATGTTCTCACACTAGACAGTTACACTAAAGACTCGACGGACATCATTAATGCTATACAGCACTTGACTTGGAAGGAATCATATATTTTCCTCACAATGGATGTGAATTCACTCTATACTAACATTGAGCACAAATTGGGGTTGTTATGCATTGAATACTTTTTGAAAAAAGATCTGTCAAAAGATATGGCTAACATTAACTTCATCCTTGATAGTCTGTCTTTCATATTGGAAAATAATTACTTCACTTTTGATAAAACAATGTACCATCAAAAGTTTGGCACAGCCATGGGGTCTAAGACAGCTTGTTCCTATGCAAATCTGGTGATGGGACTCTTTGAGGAAATATATATTCATGGTTGTAGACATAATGATGGTCTGATTATATACAGAAGATACATAGATGATCTTTTCTTCATCTGGGACAGAGCGCAAGGGGAAATATGTGAATTCATAAAAGGAATAGAGAACAATAATTGGGGATTCAGTTTTGAACATGATATGAATGACACCTGCATCAATTTCCTAGATTTAGTCATTTTTGTGGAGAATAACACAGTGCAGACCAAAACCTTTTTTAAACCCACAGACCGCAACTCCTACATTAATTACAGCAGTGGGCATCACAAAAGATGGCTAAACAACATCCCAGCCAGTCAGTTTAGAAGGGTGAAAAAGAATTGTTCCTCCAACAGTGATTATATGGAACAATCTAAAATATTAACAGAGAGATTTGATGAAAGGGGATACCCCAAAAAACTGACACATAGAGCACGGCAGCATTTTAGGGTCATTCCACAGAAAGACCTTTTGACACCTGCACTCAAAAGAAAGGCAGAGGGGACACAGGATTGCAATTTCATCACTACCTATAATAAAAACCATAGGGAAATAAGGGAATCTATAGTAAAACACTGGCATATTCTCAAAAATGACCCTATCCTGAAAGAGATAATTCCAGAAATCCCTGGAGTGACATTTAGAAGAGCCCCCAATATAAAAGGGAAAATTGCGCCTAGTAGATTGAGACAGTTGTCACCTGTAACAGATGAAGCAACCATCCAAAGGGGAACAAAAAAGTGTGGGCGTAAGAGATGCATGTGTTGTAGGAACATACAGCAGAGAACCTCCTTTACATCGTTTAGCAATAAAGAAACATTTCAGATAAAACAGTACATGACATGCACCACGAAATATGTCATTTATTTACTTGAATGTGATTGTAACAGGCAATATATAGGAAGGACTATTAGACCTCTACATGAGCGACTTAACAAACATCGCTCCAACATCAAAAATGGCTTCAAGAAACATGGTGTGTCCTTGCATTTTGATACACACCATGATAGAGACCATACATCACTGAGGATCACTCCCATAGATCATATTGGAACACACGTTGCAAACAGGTTTGAAATGCTACAAAAGAGGGAAAAATATTGGATTTTCAAACTGGACACGTTAAAACCCAAGGGACTGAACCTTGTGTCAGAATTGATATAGAGTGCAGTCCTATTACTGCACATTCCTCACAATGAGAGTTGGTACACTCACTGTTTCACATTTTGGCACCACTAAAAATGGCATGCACATAGACACTTGTCATAGAATAAGCAAAAATCACATTTATATCATTTACATTTTTCGCTAGTAGGTAACACCCCTTTGCTAGATAAAAATTAATTTCTCACCAAATATATGCACAAGCCACTGTTTTTTCTGCTCTGCCGGTTGACTTGATGTCCAGGCAACAAGAACGGTAAATAAGCGCCCCTGCTGATGATTTCTCTGATATAGTCCCGGGTTATAAGCCTCCATGTGGGAGAAAAAGACTCTGATCTCTTTTTTTTTTCACACATTGGGAATGAGCGCCCCTACTGGCGGACAATTAGAGCCGATACAGAATGGTACACGTCTCACTGCTTGCTCACATCACTATAGCAACAACATCACTGCTACTGCCATATAGTGGTTAAATTTGGTAATGACACCACAGTATTAATATGATCTTGATCAAACTAGACACATTAAAACCCAAGGGACTGAACCTTGTGTCAGAATCGACATAGAATGCAGTCCTACTATTACTCATTCCTCACAAGGAGAGTTGGCACACTCACTGTTTCACATTTTGATACCATTAAAAATGGCATGCACATAGGCACTTGTTATAGAATAAGCAAAGATCACATACTTCATTTACACCTTTCACTAGTAGCAAACACCCCTTTGCTTGATATAAGCTAAGTTCTTACCAAGCACATGCACAAGTCACTGTTCTTCTGCCCTGCAGGTTGACTTGATGTCCTGGCAACATAAACGGTAAAAAAGCGCCCCTGCTGATGATTTCTTTGATATAGTCCCGGGCTATAAGCCTCCATGTGGGAGGAAAATCCTTAGACCTCTTTCTTCACATATTGGAAATGAGCGCCCCTACTGGCGGACATTTAGAGCCGTTGCAGAATGGTACATGTCTCACTGCTTGCTCACATTACTATAGCAACAGCATCACTGTTGCTGCCATCTAGTGGTTAAATTTGGTAATGACACCACAGTATGAATATGATCATGGCTGAATGTATAGCCTGTCCTGTGGACCCATGAATTGATATGTACCGCTGTGTACTCTAATGCACTAAGCCACAACGCAGTTGGTGAGCTTGGTATTCTGATACTGATATGGTACTGAGATGGATAGAACCCGAGGAGCCTGGATAATAGCCCAGTTCTCTGTCTGAAGTGGGGCATCGCATAGTGAACTCCCCATTTTTACAAGTCTCCTCTTATCTAATGATTCTTCTGGCCTCATTTTTCGTTGGACACAAATAGTTAGACCTTATGAATTCTCCTTTGAAGAAGTCTTGTTTATTGAAATAATTCCATTGAAATATATTTAATTATGTGTAAATAGGAATATATTCAAACATATGAATCAATACTTAGTTCCAAAAATTGCTCTTAAAATATATTTTTATATATATATTTATTTATATTTTTTAATATACAGTTTTTTATTTGTTCATCCAACAATGGTTACTACCTTAAAAATTTTTTTATAGTATAATTTATTACTAATAATTTTTTAATTAAATAAATAAAATTTGATTTTAGAAGTATTAAAAAAGCAGAACTCATGTCCAAATTGAATTCCTTGATGGCGGTGATCTCAGGACGTTCATGCCTGCTTGCCTCTGCAAAATAAAAAGAGATACATGTCACCTGCTGTAGAAATACAGAAGTCAAGATAGCTGTCAGTACTGATGGCTCAGTGCAAAATGGATCTACTCTTGAGAATGACTGTTGTGCAGACACAGGTTCGAAACCCAGAGGCGACAGTGGTTGCTTCACTTTTATTTTTTTCACTTTTTTGCATATTACACATATACCGGAGTGAATTTGGGTGCTTTTCCGCTTGGTTTTTTAAGAAAGTTTTTAGGTTGATATCGAAATGATTCTTGTTGATGTATGTAATGACATTTTAAACTGTATTTTGATGTGTTTATGTAATGCTTTATATTTTTTGCGCCAAAATGCAATACCCTCCCAGTTGTAATGACGTTTTTCACGTCACATTGTGGGAAACACCCACTTGTTATGGCAATTGCTATGTGTATAAATATGAGATGTTTGGTGGGGAGAGGCATCCCTGAGGAAGACGCCAGGAGGGCGTTGAAACGCGTTGGATGAATAAAAAGGATTGATTTGAACACCGACTACTAGCGTTATTCACGAGCGGATTCCCTGGCAGCGCGGACTGTGACACACCTTCCTTTCCCAGAGCTTCAGTTTTGATTTTTAGAATTGCTACTTTCAATAGGTAGCTCCCAGGACACAGTACCTCGAGGTCCGCGCTGCCACTTCAGAAAGGAACAAAAGAAGCCAGTACAAGGGAATGTCTGGATCAATGATTCTTCTTTATTATCCTACGCGTTTCAGAGTTATCTCCCAACTCCTTCATCAGGGGATGATTAAACCACAGGGATCTGTGGAGAGTACGGTCCTGCAGCAGCTACTTGTATCTGAGCGATCATTGCCAGTTGTGGGTTTTCACAACTACATCAGGTGAGCAGCCTCTTTATATAACCTTTTGTCCTTCTTCAAAGAAGATATCACCCTATGTGCGCATTCTTGAATTTTATAGATACTTTCAATAGGTGGCACTAGAGTTCATCTGCTTCCTCCCTGAAGTGATAATTAGCATAAATGATGTTGATGAAATACCATTTGTGGCAGCCAAACACAGGTGCATCACATTTTCCCTTGGTAAAAAACAGTACATCCCAGACGGCGCAAAGTAGAAAATCAGCATTTTTCATACTTTTTTATTTTTTTTACAAAAAATGACAATATAACATTTGACTCAAGTACCAGTGTTGTTGTAGATCACAGCTCAAAACTACTTTATGAGTGACGGAATCATCCCCAAGTGCAGCAGCGAGGCACAAAGACCATAAAGCTGGTTTCTTCACAGCACTGGCTGTTTTAAATGGAGCCAGGCCACAGCAGATTATCAACTGGTTAAGCGTAAACTACTGGACATATAACACATTAAGTCTCCAAAATGTCTTCAAGTGCAAAAGGTTTACTTCTGTCCTTCTAGGTAAGGACTCTGGAACAGGTCAAAAGGGGCAGTCCTTAAAATAAGGGTAGTGTCCGTTAAGGCAACAGGCAGAGTCCGCTTAAGGTGCAACAGTTATCTCAAAAGTCCACCAACTGTAAATGCCTCACCTTACACAACACCACTTCAAAATCACCCAGAATTCCCTTAAAGGGCTCTCAGATGAATAATGAGTACAATTTCTATTATTAAGTGATCACTTTATTAGTCATTAATTATAATATTCCATAAAAACATTAAAATAATTTTTACATAGAAGTTCCTGATAACATAATTAATTTATATCTGGGTCCAGGACTGGGACCACTAACATCAATAGTTCTACAATGCAAGTTACACGATAACCAGTAATATCAGGTATATAGGGGAATATTTTAACACCTCAGGCAGCGATGCACTCAAATATATATCTTGACACTGTTTCTTACAGATCCAGAGTGCCTGTGCACTGGCCCTATCCTCAATACCAGTCACAATTATATGTGTGCCCTGTGCACAACCAGTGCCTCTTCTAATCAGTGTTGTACCGTGCACTGCTGCCCCTGTGCCTTCCCAATTTCCCCTCTAGTGTCTCATACCTGATTTGTGTAAATTGTGATCGCAGTCCTGGCTCCCCCACCGCCTACGGCCGTTTCGTCTCCTTCCTCAGGGCGTAACCTTGCTATCGACTCGCTATTTTTTATATACCCCGTGATGATCGCTAACTCTTTACAGCCGCCATCCAATCGGCGCATCACTTCCGGCTCGCACGCCACGTGTAAAGCCAGAGCTCGCACATCCTGCCCGTGAACCGCAAGCAGGCGTTTCTGCGTGCCAGCGGGTCACGTGACAGGTGACGAGTCTGGGTGCGTGTCGGGCCTGTCATGCGCACTCGCAGCGGCTGTGTATTTTACTATTTAGGGCTGGGAACTGGATTAACTCGTTCACTTCTGCTCGTGCAGTTACAAACTCATGTTATTATCAACAGCTAATGGATTAATATTGTGTAATTTCGCTATTATTCATATAAATGAGTGATGCAAATCCTCTCTCCACCTTTCAACTATACTTTTGTTCACAACTCCTCACCTAATTTTATAATAATAATGATACATCATATTTAATAAATATTTAAAGTGACAGTGCATGCCTAAGCATAAAGATACAAAATATACAATTTAACTTACAATATATATATATATAGTTATACATTTAAACATAATTAAGTGACTCATGAGAATGAACGGGTCTATCGGTGGCAGAATAAAGGGAATGAGCAGATGAGTACCAGAGGGAGAAGAGCCTCCGGTGGATCATTGGCTTCTACTACGGGCAACATATCGGATGTGAGTGATAGGAGCTTTAATCAGCAAATGGAGCCCAGGACTAGACAAGCAGTAAAACGTAAAAATCAGGAACAACGTAGCTTCAACAATCGGGCAAAAGCTCAAAGAAACGATAGATATAAGGTAATCAACTTATCATCCCATGTGTTGTCCAATGTACAAATGAAACTGTTGGAAAAGGGTTTAACGTTTTCCCCATCTGCATCTTTAGACCCGTTTTTAGTCATCAAAGACATCCACCTGTTCTCGCGGAAACTAATTCTTAAGAAGCTACATCATAGAAAGGATCCAAGCAAGCATTTCTCTGAAGAGGAGATCAAAATTATAAATGCATTGGAGACGATTGAGGAGGAGGGAGATGAGGAGGAAGAGACCTCAACAGTAAGTAAATTCCCAGATAATTTGATAACAACTAAAAAATCATTCCCAAGTTTTAATGTGTGCCCTGCGGTAGAAATCTTCACCAGGGTAGTATCAGAGGAGATAGAGACTCTTGCCAGGAGGCCCAACTATACATCGAACATATCTCAGGAGGAAAGAAGGGCACTCAAAGAAATGATGGACTGGCAGGATGTACTATTCAAGCCTGCTGATAAAGGGGGGAACTTGGTGGTATGGCCGAGTGACCTCTATGCAAAACAAGCCAAAAAAAATCCTCAATGAGGTAGGTTGTTATAAAAAATTGGCGAATAATCCGTTAATGGAGTATCAGCAGGAATTGATGGAAATCCTGGACAGGGCACATCAGGAGGGGACTATACCAAAGAAGTTGGTGGATTTCGTAGACAAGTTGCAACCCAAAATGGCTACTATGTACCTTATACCTAAGATACATAAGAATCCAACAGACCCCCCAGGGAGACCCATTATATCGGGAATTGAGAGCCTGTGTGATGTCATTAGCAAGGTAATTGATCACTATCTAAAACCGCTTGTATTTACTTTACCATCATATATACAAGACACAACTGCGGCATTACATAGGCTCGATGGGTTACACCTGGCGGAGAATGAGATAATGGTCACTGCAGATGTGGAAGCACTTTATACCTCAATTGGACATGAAGATGGTATAAAATCAGCAAAATTCTATTTGGAGAATAGTAATATAGAAAGTGATACAGTAGAATTGCTTCTGGTACTATTGAGGTATGTGCTGACACATAACTGCTTCTTGTTCTCCGGCCAGGTGTACCTCCAGGAAAGGGGACAGCAATGGGGGCCAGTTGTGCCCCCTCGTATGCGAACCTTTTCCTGGGGCATGGGAAAGAGAGATCTTTTCCGTGAACCCAATACCCGGCATCGAGAAGGCGCATAATTGGATGCGCTTTATCGATGATGTTTGGTTTGTATGGGAGGGGGAGGAGAGTGAATTGAGGGAGCTGATGGGGAGACTGAACGATAATAGTCTCAACATCAGGCTGTCCTTCAAATATGGAAGGGAAATTGAGTTCCTTGATATCCGGATTAAAACAGAGAAAAATGGGCACATAGTGACCGATATGTATAGGAAACCTACATCCACGAATTCTCTGCTGTATGCGTCATCTTCTCATCCAGGGTCAACTATACGAGGGATCCCCATCGGCCAATTTTTAAGGGCTAAGAGGATCTGTTCAACAAGTGACCTGTTTGAGATACAAGCAAAAGAATTAGAGCAGAGATTCGTGGATAGGGGGTATAGTAGGAGATGTATTAAACAGGGATATTGGAGAGCGAAAAATACATCTAGGAACGATCTCCTATACAAAAAGAGAGAGAAAGGGGAAGATCATAAAGGTCAGGAGGTGGTACGTTTTATCACGAATTATAATAAACAATGGGGAGAGATGCGGCAGATAATGACGAAACATTGGGGCATCTTAACCTCAGATCCTGTACTAAAGGACTGTCTTCCCGAAAATCCCAGTATAACAGCACGCAGATCAAAGAATCTGAAGGATCTGCTAGTTAAAAGTCACTGGGAACAAAAGAAGGAAATATCGGAAACATGGCTTCATTTAAAAGGATTCTTTCCCTGTAAAAACTGTAAGGGGTGCATGAATATGTACAAGTCGCGAGAATTCACCAACTTTGATGGTAGTAAGAAGTATAACATTAGGGACTACCTGACGTGCAGCTCAAAGGGAGTTGTATATCAGGGAGAATGCCCGTGTGGGAAATTTTATGTAGGGCTCACCACGCGTGAACTAAGAATTAGGGTTAGGGAACACATCCGTGATATAGAGAAGGCGAAGGAGGATGAGGATGTGGCAAAACTAAAGACCATCCCTAAACACTTCAAACTATATCATGGATGTGACGCTTCCCTGCTAAAGATAAAAGCTATTGATATAGTTAAAATGGGAAGCAGAGGGGGCAATCTGGCCAAAAAGTTGGCTCAGACTGAGAGTAAATGGATATACCGTCTGGGTACATTGGCTCCACAAGGTTTAAATGTGAATAGAGGTTTTGGAGCCTTTCTATGAGTAGATATAGATAATGGAGGAGGAATCTGTTGGAGCAATTCATGTATAGTCTATAACCATATTGAGACTTTGCACGAAACGGTTTTAAAATTGTTTTATATATTTTATTATAATATAATTTTTTTCAAATTTTAGAGGATCTTAATTCATATTTATACCCTGGAAGAATCGGGAACAGGTGGATATTAACAACAGTTGGAAAATGAACCCCCCAAGAAGAAGAACAAAATGTATATGTGTATGTGATATGAGAATTAAGGGATATATAATTTAAATTTTTAGGGGGGAGGGAAAATAAATGCTATATAAATGGATAGGAGAGAATTAGAAACCCTGTAATAACCCACACCCAATTAAGAAGAGGTAGATATAGGGGGTGTATGGGCAGATGGGTAATAATCAGCTAAAAGGGAGTTATTGTGTGTTAAAATGGGAGATGCAATAGTATTTCCATTAAATATGGTACTGTGGGTCAGTTTATAACTATGCTTATAGGTTGTAACAGCCTTTTATAATTTATAATAAATTACCTATGCACTGTCACTTTATCAATGCACTGTTTCTATATATAAAGATAATGGTATTTTAAAATTACTATTGAAATTATTATATTATTTATTCACTAATATGAGTCACTTAATTATGTTTAAATGTATAACTATATATATATATATTGTAAGTTAAATTGTATATTTTGTATCTTTATGCTTAGGCATGCACTGTCACTTTAAATATTTATTAAATATGATGTATCATTATTATTATAAAATTAGGTGAGGAGTTGTGAACAAAAGTATAGTTGAAAGGTGGAGAGAGGATTTGCATCACTCATTTATATGAATAATAGCGAAATTACACAATATTAATCCATTAGCTGTTGATAATAACATGAGTTTGTAACTGCACGAGCAGAAGTGAACGAGTTAATCCAGTTCCCAGCCCTAAATAGTAAAATACACAGCCGCTGCGAGTGCGCATGACAGGCCCGACACGCACCCAGACTCGTCACCTGTCACGTGACCCGCTGGCACGCAGAAACGCCTGCTTGCGGTTCACGGGCAGGATGTGCGAGCTCTGGCTTTACACGTGGCGTGCGAGCCGGAAGTGATGCGCCGATTGGATGGCGGCTGTAAAGAGTTAGCGATCATCACGGGGTATATAAAAAATAGCGAGTCGATAGCAAGGTTACGCCCTGAGGAAGGAGACGAAACGGCCGTAGGCGGTGGGGGAGCCAGGACTGCGATCACAATTTACACAAATCAGGTATGAGACACTAGAGGGGAAATTGGGAAGGCACAGGGGCAGCAGTGCACGGTACAACACTGATTAGAAGAGGCACTGGTTGTGCACAGGGCACACATATAATTGTGACTGGTATTGAGGATAGGGCCAGTGCACAGGCACTCTGGATCTGTAAGAAACAGTGTCAAGATATATATTTGAGTGCATCGCTGCCTGAGGTGTTAAAATATTCCCCTATATACCTGATATTACTGGTTATCGTGTAACTTGCATTGTAGAACTATTGATGTTAGTGGTCCCAGTCCTGGACCCAGATATAAATTAATTATGTTATCAGGAACTTCTATGTAAAAATTATTTTAATGTTTTTATGGAATATTATAATTAATGACTAATAAAGTGATCACTTAATAATAGAAATTGTACTCATTATTCATCTGAGAGCCCTTTAAGGGAATTCTGGGTGATTTTGAAGTGGTTAAGGTGCAACAGACCTCATTCTTGTAGATGTGGAAGATTGAGCTGACCTGGAAGTGATTCTACAGCAGCAGGACTCTGGTAAGCTTGATCCACCTGTTCTTTTATCTATTTTCACTAGGTTCTGTCACTCAGAACAGACAGTTGTACAGCAGAACAGTATGCAGACAGTCTACATTATGTCTGCCTACTGTTCCTATGCAGTTTGAGCACAATCTCATGCATCTCTGCCTTTTTACATCCCTCCCAGACCTCTTTGTAGGGTCCAGCAGAAAATTACTCGCATTTCCATTGACTTGCATTGCACTCTCTATTTGGAGCAAATACACCATTATTGCAAACTACTCGTTACAAGTATAGCAATTACGAATATTACGGTACTTGCTCATCATTAGTCATTGACTCAGAATATAAAAGTAGTCAGTAGTATGATACAGTGATGATATCAGAAGTCAGGAAAATAAAATAAGATAAGACACACTTAATTGATCCTCCAGGGAGACTACAATTTCACAGCAGCAGAACATAGACATGAACTACAACATAACAGTAGACAATTGACAAGGGAAGTTACTCATACATACATGTTCATGACTGATCAGTACAATATACCATTATAACATTACTAGTACTCAAATCACTTTGATGATTTCACACTAAGGTGATTGTTGTACAATCGCATGCAGGTGGCGCAAATAATTTTCTGTATTTTTCCTTCTTACATCTTAGTAGGATTAGACGGTTATTGAAGGTGCTCCTCTGTCTCATGATCAGCTGATATACTGGGTAGGCATTATTGTTCATTATTAATATTGTTCATTTTCTCAACTACTTCCTCAAAAGTTATAAAATGGCAGGTAACAGCTGGGCTAGCCTTCTTATTAAGCTTATTGAGCGTATTGACATCAGACACCCGCACACTACTTTCCCAACATATTATTGCAAAAAAGATAGCACTTGACACTACAGACTGGTGAATGTTTCTAACATTGTGCTGCACATCATAAGTGACCTTAGTTTCCATGGCATGTACATTTTGCTCATCCCCTTCTTGTGCACCCACTCTCTGTGGCACCTCCTGGTTCACCCCCAAATATTTGTAAGCTCTCCACCTGCTCCACCTCTTGACCATCTATAGTAGCCGGTAACCATTCCATCTTTCTCCTGCTACAGTTCACAACCAACTCCTTAGTTGTGTCTGTGTTTAGCTGTAGATAGATAGCTTGGCACAAATCTACAAAATCTGACACCAGCCATCTATATTCCACATCACCTTGTTCCCCCTGATACATCCGGCAAAAATCAGATTTATAATGAAAATCTGTTGCATACAAAGTGAATACGCAGGATGCCAGCAGCGTTCCCTTAATGTACAGTTACATGCTTCAATGTTGTAAGTATGTCACCAATGATTTCACGGGAGCGTGGCCATTAGGACATCGTTTAGAGACCGTTGGTGAGATGTCGCACGTGTAGATATCGTGAATGACACACCAACAATGTGGCGAGCAGCTATCGTTCGCATAACCCAGCAAATGATACTTGTTCAATGTTGTGAATAGGCAAAGTTGTTAATGAGATCATTATCGCGGTGTCACACACAACGATGCAGCAGGTTGGCTGAACGACGATTGTCTGATTTGAGAACATGTTCACAAATCTGCGATCAACGATCCAGTCATATATTGGTGTCACACGCAACAACGTACTAACAATGTCACTTGAACGACTCCAAACCCGTGACATTTCAGCGATGTCGTTAACAATATCATACCGTGTAATGGTACTTTGAGGGGCACCTAAACTGCTCAATAATCTGCCAGACACAGCAGCTTCCATCTGTACAAATTGTGACCTGTCTGAAAGGTAGTCAGTTATCCTGTTTCTCATCCTCTCCTCAACCATCACATCTTTCATCTTTTTACGTAGTAAAAATGGCGGTAAGATTTTGAAATCTCTGGAGGTATCAAAGAACATAGCGTGCACAGTAGTACCATCATTGTAAAAAATGAATGTACTCTATGTAATCGAGATATAAAAACTTCGTCATAACACCACAGGAGAATAGGTATGGAATGAATTCCCTGAACAAGGTCTTCAAATCAAGGAACGCTTCACTGGCATTGAAGACATGGCTTGTACATAATCTAGTTTTTATGTGGCAACATATGGATGTGAAACCTGGACAACAAAGGAACAATACAGAAGAAAAATCAACGCCTTCAAAATGTGGTCTTGGAGAAGGTGAAGAGTGACAAAAGGGACAAACACATCAATTTTGGAACAAATTAAACCAGATATATCACTTGAAGCAAGATTCACCATGTTATGACTTGCCTACTTTGGACACATCATATGAAGAGAGTAATGATGGGCAAACCCAAACTGTAAAATTCATGGTCTGTACCGAACACCTAGTTTTCATGCACAAATACCGAACATGGGTTTCCCTGGAATGCCGGGTTACAATACAAATCTGGGGGCTGTAAAACATGCACATTATTAATAAACATTATCATTATACTTACCAGTCCCCGCTGTCCTGCCATTGTGTGTCTTGCTGTCCCACTGTCCCGGCCGCATCTACTTTCAGGGCCGCTCATTAACGTCTAGGGATACTCAGCTATGAACTCGATTGACCTTTGTCGATGTCAGTCTGAGCCTGCTTGTCATTCTGGACAGAAACTTGTCTGTTCAGAGCGATGAAGCAGAGCTGGACTTGCTCAGCCTGTGGATTACATTGCAGTTTTTTTTTAGCAATTAAAGATGGACTCCCTAAATGAGTTTTTTGTTTTAACTCCAATAAAAAAAAAGTTGTCTCTGTTGTTTTTTTTTAATGTTTACTAAAAATTCATGGTGGGTGATTTGGCCGGTCAACATGAATTTTGGGCTTTGTACCAGCTGACAATACAAAGCTGGTATTAACCCCATTATTACCCAGCATGCCACCTCCCACCAGGGCTGCTGGACGAGCTGGGTAAAGCGCTTGGAAATGGCACTACGATGAATGCACCATTTTCAGGGGAGGCAACGAGCTGCAGTTTTCAGCGTGGGGCCAGAACGCTTGGGCCGTACAAACTTGAAAATCCCTACCCCCAGCTGCATGGTTTTACCTGACTGGCAATCAAAATATGGCGGGAGCCCACACATTGTTTTAAATTATTTATTTAAATAATTAAACAAAACTATTGGGATTCCCTGTATTTTGAATGCCAGCCAAGATAAAGTCAGGCATTTGAGGTGGCAGCCCATAGCTGTCCGTTTTATTTGCACTGAGAATCAAAAATACCACAGAGCACTATGACATTTTTTTAAATTATTTATTTATTTTTGCACTACTATATATGTGACAGACCAAACAGGCAATCACAGACGCTGTGACAGAAAATGGGCATCTGTTATTGGCTGTTGGAGTAACCTGGAATCTTCTCATACATTCTAGAAGCTAGTCAGGTTACTCCTGCAGGTTTCAGGTTACTCCTGCAGTCAATCACAGATGCCCACTTTCCATGACAGCATCTGTGATTGGCTGTTGGGCCCTTCACAAATTGACTGACATCATATCACTGTAAAAATAAATAAATAATGTTAATAAATTACATAGCACTTTGCGGTATTTTTAATTATCAGAGCAGATGAAGTGGACAGCTATGGGCTGCCACCCCCAGCTGCCTGTCTTTACTTTGGCTGGCAATCAAAATTCAGAGAAGCCCAATATATTTTTTTAGTTATTTAAATAAATAATTAAAAAATATGTGCAGGTTCAAGCTATATTTTGATCGCCAGCCAGGTAAAACCAGGTAAAACCTGCTGAATCCGGCTGGTTACAGAAATACGGCGAAGCCCACGTCATTGTTTTTCTGAAAAATCCATAAAACAATCCTAAAAAAGGGACTGCATCTTTATTAACCCCTGGACCATGGTCCAGGGGTTAATAAAGATGCAATCCCTTTTATTTATATTGTTTTATAGGTTTGTCAGAGAAAAATTTGACGTGGGCTTCGCCGTATTTCTGTAACCAGCCGGATCAAGCAGGCAGCGATGGGCTGCCCCCAACCCCCAGGTGCCTATTTGTACCTGACCAGACACAAGAAAATAGGGGAGCCCTTTTTTTTTATTATTTCATGATTTTCATGAAATAATAGAAAAAAATGCGTGGGGCTCCATGCAATTTCTATGTCCAGCCAGGTACAGCTAAGCAGCTGGGGGCTGGAATCCGCAGCGCAGGGAGGCCAAAGCTTTCTGGGCACCCCCCGCTGCAAATTGCAGCCCGCAGCCGCCCCTGAAGATGGCGCGTTCATTGAAGCGCCATCCTCTGGCTCTGAACCCCGCTCTTCCAGTGGCCCTGGTGGCGGGTGGCTCACTGGGTAATAAAGGGGTTAGGGCCAGCTTTGTATTATCAGCTGGCCCTAAGCCCGAAATATATGGCGGTCACGCCAACATTAGACATGACCGCCATGAATTTCCAGTAATCAATAGAAATAAAACACAACACAGAGAAATTTTTTTTATTAAAAATAAAACAAAAAAGACATTAGGGACTCCATCTTTATTTAAAAAACCCTCTTCCATCTGACGTAGTCCAAAAACGACATCTTCACTGCCACATCCCTGTGCATAGACATACATGTCTATGCACAGGGAGTGAGCAGGCTGCAAATGACTTTCACTTTCAGGGTTCACCTCAGGTGAACCCTGCAGTGAAAGCCGGACTCTGCCGCTGCCGGCGGGAGCACCGGCAGAGCAGTGAATAGATTAAGTACAGGGAGGCAGGCAGGCTCCCGCAGGGTCCCGGTGTCCTCCTGGCGTCGGCAGCTGTCTGCTGACAGGACCTGCCGTGATGTCACAGTCACAACATCACGGCAGGTCCGGTCAGCAGACAGCTGCCGACGCCAGGAGGACAGCGGGACCCTGCGGGAGCCTGACTGCCTCCCAGAAGTTAATTTATTCACTGCTCTGCCGGCGCTCCCGCCGACAGCGGCAGAGTCCGGCTTTCACTGCAGGGTTCACCTGAGGTGAACCCTGAAAGTGAAAGTCATTTGCAGCCTGCTCACTCCCTGTGCACAGACATGTATGTCTATGCTCAGGGATGTGGCAGTGAAGATGTCGTTTTTGGACTACGTCGGACGGAAGAGGATTTTTGGAATACAGATGGAGTCCCTAATGTCTTTTTTGTTTTATTTTTAATAAGAAAAATTTCTCTGTGTTGTTTTTTTTTTTATATTGATTACTGGAAATTCATGGCGGTCATGTCTAATATTGGCGTGACCGCCATAAATTTCGGGCTTAGGGCCAGCTGATAATACAAAGCTGGCCCTAACCCTTTTATTACCCAGTGAGCCACCCGCCACCAGGGCCACTGGAAGAGCGGGGTTCAGCGCCAGAAGATGGCGCTTCAATGAACGCGCCATCTTCTGGGGCGGCTGCGGGCTGCAATTTGCAGCAGGGGGGTTCCCAGAAAGCTTGGGCCTCCCTGCGCTGCAGATTCCAGCCCCCAGCTGCCTAGCTGTACCTGGTTGGACATAGAATTGCGCGGAGCCCCACACATTTTTTTTTATCATTTCATGAAATTCATGAAATAATAAAAAAAGGGGGTTCACCTGTATTCTTGTGTCCGACCAGGTACAAATAGGCACCTGGGGGTTGGGGGCAGCCCGTCGCTGCCTGCTGGATCCATCTGGTTACAGAAATACGGAGAAGCCCACGTCATTTTTTTTTCTGAAAAATCCATAAAACAATATAAATAAAAGGGACTGCATATTTATTAACCCCTGGACCATGGTCGAGGGGTTAAAGGGATCCTGTCACCCCCAAAACACCTGTAAACCTATTAAAACCTGTCCCTAGAGCATATTAACACTTTCCCTACACTCTTTTTACCTCCTAAATGCAGTAAGTGACATTGGATAAAAACGTTTTATAAGTACCTGATTACTGATGATAATGAGTGACTATCTATTCATAGTCACTCATCAAGACTGCCCCTCTGCTTCATAGCACGCCTGAATAGGCGTGATCTACTGCCCAGATTCAAAATCGCGCCTCCCTGCTGTGCCCTGTGTCGTCCGAGGCTGCTGTGTGGCCGGGTGACGCGATCCGCGTCATTCGCGGCGCCTGGTGACGTATTTACACCGGCGCCGCGCTGTCGGCTTCAAAATGCGCAGTGCGCATGCCCAATGCGCATGCGCAGTGCGCATTTTGAAGCCGACAGCGCGGCGCCGGTGTAAATACGTCACCAGGCGCCGCGAATGACGCGGATCGCGTCACCCGGCCACACAGCAGCCTCGGACGACACAGGGCACAGCAGGGAGGCGCGATTTTGAATCTGGGCAGTAGATCACGCCTATTCAGGCGTGCTATGAAGCAGAGGGGCAGTCTTGATGAGTGACTATGAATAGATAGTCACTCATTATCATCAGTAATCAGGTACTTATAAAACGTTTTTATCCAATGTCACTTACTGCATTTAGGAGGTAAAAAGAGTGTAGGGAAAGTGTTAATATGCTCTAGGGACAGGTTTTAATAGGTTTACAGGTGTTTTGGGGGTGACAGGATCCCTTTAATAAAGATGCAGTCCCTTTTTTAGGATTGTTTTATTGATTTTTCAGAAAAGAAAATGATGTGGGCTTTGCCGTATTTCTGTAACCAGCCGGATCCAGCAGGCAGCAGCGGGCTGCCCCCAACTCCCAGGTGCCTATTTGTACCTGGCCGGACACAAGAATATTGGCGAGCCCCCATTTTTTATTATTTCTTGAATTTCATGAAATAATAAAAAAAAATGCGTGGGGCTCCGCGCAATTTCTATGTCCAGCCAGGTACAGCTAAGCAGCTGGGGGCTGGAATCCGCAGCGCAGGGAGGCCCAAGGTTTCTGGGCACCCCCCGCTGCAAATTGCAGCCCGCAGCCGCCCCTGAAGATGGCTCGTTCATTGAAGCGCCATCTTCTTGCGCTGAACCCTGCTCTTCCAGTGGCCCTGTTGGTGGTTGGCTCACTGGGTAATAAAGGGGTTAGGGCCAGCTTTGTATTATCAGCTTGCCCTAAGCCCGAAATGTATGGTGGTCACGCCAATATTAGACGTGACCGCCATGAATTTCCAGTAATCAATAGAAAAAAAAACACAACACAGAGAAATTTTTTTTATTAAAAATAAAACAAAAAAGACATTAGGGACTCCATCTTTATTTAAAAAATCCTCTTCCGTCCAACGTAGTCCAAAATGCAATCTCAGCTCTGCTACATCCCTGTGCTTAGACACACAGGGATGTAGCAGAGCTGAGAACTGACTAAACAGTCAAGGTTCAGCTCAGGTCATTATGACCTGTGCTGAACCCTGCTGTCAGCTCGACTCGCTCTGCTGCCGGAGATTCCCGAGCGGTGACGGAAGTTAATTTATTCACTGCTCCTGTCAGCGCTCGGGAATCTCCAGAGAGAGCAGCAGAGAGGCGGAGAGCGAGTCTGCGGCCGTCGCTGGCGGAGGCAGCGGTAAGTAGCACCCCCCCCTCTCCCCCCTCACACCTCTCCCCACCCCCATTCAATCTTTTTTCATTTTTTTACTATTCTTTAAAAGCCAGCGGCTTTTTGCCGCTGGCTTTAAAAGAATAACATGGGAAATGGCAGGTTTTTCCTCTGCTGCCAGACTCCTTATAGGGTCCGGCAGCAGAGGAATCGCTGCAATACTCGTTCCCCATTCATTTACATTGGACTCGCTAGACTCGCAATGAGTAGCGAGTCCTGGACTCAGACTCGTTAGAGTCTAGCGAGTCCGAGTAATTTAGGATTCGCTCATCTCTAAAAATAACCATTCCTCTGACATAATCCACTGGAAAAGCAGCTCTGCTTCATCGCTCTGCACAAACAGGCATCTGCCCAGAGTGACAAGCAGGCTCAGACTGACAGTGACAGAGGTTAATTGAATTTACTGCTGAGCCATGAACTCAGGTGACCCCTGATGTCACTTACGAGAACTGAAGCAGTTCTCAGCAGTGCAGTGAATATCCCCGGAAGTTAATGAGCGGCCAAAGAAATAGATCCGGCCAGGACAGCAGGACGAGCATCACCAGACCCAGTAAGTATAATAATAATAATGTTTTTTATGTGCTTTGTTTTACAGCCCTCCTGCCACATCCCATAACTGTAAAGTCCAAGCTCGGGGTTCGGACACAAGCTCGAGTTAAGTCAGGCCCCAAACTCATACTTTACAAAAAGTTGTGGACAGTCCGCTGATCCCAAGAATCAGTAGAAGAGAGCAGTCACTGAAGAAGGACATCTTGGTTGGAAAAATAAAATGAACAAGGCTAAGAGAAAGAGGAGAGGTTGTTTTAAGTTGTTTTAGGAGTGGTCCTGTCTCAGGAGATAAATGGAGAACAACATCCCATTTTCTACTTGAGTAGATGAGGGAGAAAAATTGGAGAAATTCCAAAGTAAGCTGCATGGTAAAGCTGATGCGGTATCGAGTCTCCTTTGTATGGTAAAAGATGTCAAGACCCAAAGCTTTAGGCAGAATGTAGGGGGAATGTAAGGCCTCAGTTAGGCTGGCTTCACATTGGCGTTTTTCAACGCAGCGTTCTGTCATTTCCAAAAATGTGGTATCTGCAAGCGATTTGCGTTCCTATCTCTATAATGATGTTCGTAATAATCCGCAGTACCTAATTTAGAGTGCGTCCGATTGCGTATGCGTACGGTCTGGTCTAATTTCCGCGGTCCCAGGACGCATCTTGTTGCAGTTTTGGCCGCTGTTAAAAGCCGCAGTAGTGCGCAAGCGTACGGCAGCGTTAAATGTAACCGTTATTTCCTATGAGTACGCAAAAGAACGCCGGGACTTGCGTATGCACGGCGTACCTTACGCTTGCGTACTCACCACGGCGCACGCTCGGACAATGGAACACAGCAACGCCCATCACCCTCCCATGTTTCCGCCCACAAACAAAGGGCTTAAAAAAGTTGATGCCAGCATGTTATGACCTCCACGGATTTCCCGGTGTCTGGACTTGATTTTTCACAGCTGCTGGACCTCATCCCGAGCCGAACAACTTTTGGACCTCAAGGAGTGGACCGTGGACCTTATTTTAAAGTGCACCTGAACCACTGGACCTACATGGATGCTGAACTACGTGCTTGTCCTTGGGGGTCATCAGTCCATGATGGTAAAGTATATAGCTGCTGTTGTATTGCATACATTACCATTCCCATTCCATCTTCATAATCGCTAGTATAGTGTTTCTGGCCTGAACCATTGTGTATCACTATGCAGCCATAGTATTGTGAATACACCAAGCCTAATCACCTATATACCATTACCAATGTGTATTGTGGCATGTTATTGTCAGTATATAGCCGTGCCATTATGTATATACCATTCTACTGCACTATTCATGGCTGGTTTTTTTACAAGGCCCTACACCATGATGTTTATACAATTGTAGATCACTACTTTGGCCTGATGTTGTGTGGAGGCCCAAACCCATGATGTGTATACCATGCCAGGGCATAGGACATGGACCATCAGCTATATACCATTAGTTATGTGTATTGTGGCATTGAATTGACAGTAGGCCCTGGCCCATGATGTATATACCATTCGACATCACTATTCAAGGCTGGTGTATTTACAAGGTCCTGGCCCATGATGTATATACCATTGTAGATCACTACTTTGGCCTGATGTTGTGATTATGGCCTACCCCATGATGTCAATGCCATGATCTATCATAATTCTAGCATGCTATAGTGAAGAGTCCTTGAAACATGATCTATTTACCATTGGTCTTCAGTATTCGGGCATGGCATTGTCATTACGCCCTGCACATACAATGCTCTAGCACTATTCTGGCTTTGTATTGTGATTAGTCCCGTAAGTGGACATATTCTCGCATGGTCTTTTATTTGGAGCCTAAACTCATGTACGATGCTAATTTGTGTCCAGCAGGTCTATTGTTTTCAACTCTATCTTGACAGAGCAAAAGTTGGCTATGTTGATGTTTATCTATGTTTCCCAATGGTTGTTGGCCTTGTACGTTTGCTGTTTATCTGCTCATTTTGTGGACTCCATGGCTGATTGTCTAAATCCAATTAGTATTTTAAATTTGTTTGACTTGGCCAGGTATTCTAAAGGTGCTGTCACACAGCACGATCTGGCCAGCAATGTCGGAAGTGATGCGCGGGTGCCCGCTCGCTTCCGACATTGCTGCCCAGCTGTCAGACAGCATGCTGCGGCCGGCGACGCTGCAGCGATGCGGCGGCGACCTGCAGGTCGGGGTGCCATCGCTCGCTGGGCTGTGCTCAGCCCAGCGAGCGATCCGCAGCAATGCTGTTGTATAGGCTTGATCGGCGCCGACATCGCTCTGGCGATGTGACATGGCACGATCCAGCCTTATCGCAGGTCGCCGGTTGACAGGTTTACAGTTCTTCCCGTAAGGCCACGTGCACACGTTAAGTATTTGATGAGTTTTTTACCTCAGGATTTGTAGGCAAAACCAGGAGTGGAGCCATCCGTGAAAAGTGTAATAGAAACACCTGCACCACTTCTGTATTTAATCATCCACTCCTGGTTTTGGCTACAAATCCTGAGTTAAAAAACTCATCAGATACTCAACGTGTGCATGTGGCCTAAACCTGTCAACCTGCGACCAGCGAAAAAATGCGATTGCGCCGCTCAGCGCGACGTCGCTAGCGACATCGCTGATACGTCTCTTTTTCCGCGATGTCGCTAGCGACGTCGCCAGGTGGGAAGGCACCTTAAAGGTATGGAATACAGTGTGTTTATTGCCATACATCTTGAAATAAAAAGATATGTAGCTTTATGCTCAACTCTGACAATCATAACCATTAAGTATAGTTACATATCAATAGTCCTGAAACTATATATTTTTGCTTTCTTCATAATCTCCCTATACAGCTAAAGGTCCGAAATAACAGATAGTGCACCAACACTTGCTGGCGGACGGAGGACGTGTGTTTCTGTGCTGGTGTTGACTTTGTTGCTGGTGGTTGCAGTGGAGCTGTCCATATTATTGAACATCCTTCTTTGGACTATCCAGGTATGTGTATGGCGGCCGTCACACGCTTAAATTTAATGCCCAATATAGCTTAAGCTATCTGCGTTTTGATAAGCTATATCGTTTCTGCATCGCTGCATGTAATCAAGCGATTTTACAATGTAAAATCGCTTGATCGTTACATCGCTGATATGAGAGACGGACCTTATATCAAGCGATAAACGCTTGTTCAATCTGCTTCATCGTGGTGTGTGACACCACGATGAACGATCTCCCAGCGGCAGAGCCTATGCTGCCAGATGGTATCTATGGTAAACGGCGGGTTACTAAGCGCCGCGCGGCGCATAGTAACCGATGTGTACCATAGTTACCAGCGATATCGCGGATCAACATCGCTGGTGAGTCTGCATTGTGACAGCTCACCAACGATGTGAACGATATTGTTAGCGATCGCGCGAGCACGTGATCGCTAACAATATCGCTCACAATATTGAAGCGTCTGGAAGCCGCCTATCATCTATGTCAGAGGTTCCCAACTGCAGTCCTCAAGGCACACCAACAGTGCAGGTTTTTAGGATTACCTCACTATTGCACAGTGGTTGGAATCATCACCTGTGCAGGTCATTAAGTTACCACCTGTGCAATACTAAGGTAATCATGAAAACCTGCACTGTTGGTGTGCCTTGAGGACTGTAGTTGGGAACCTCTGATCAATGTAACTTTTTTTACTATATACTAATACTGTAGTTATGGTTCATCAGTTATGTAATATCCCTCTAGCATAAGCATATCGGTATCCAAATTTTCTCTACAATGTCTCTGTAAGTTAAGATGAAATGGAAGCAAATGAATGTTATTTTATTCTAGTTTAATTTTTCCATTTAGAGTAATTCGTCTTAGCAATAGTCCAGCATCATCGATAATGTCAGACCCAGAGTATCTCCCCGATGAACAGGATGTACATAAAAGTTCAGAGGTAGGTTTAATTAAAATATTAATGATAATTGATGACATGTACATTTTCAAAATTTGTTTTGTTTTTTGTGCTTTTAGGACAGTAGTAATGATGCCGCAGGTGAGTCAGAGGAAGAAGACTCATCCTGTAGTATGCGTCAAGAAGGTGCGGATGCTGAAGCAAGTGCTGAGGCAGAAGAACATGTAAGTTGATTAGCAACAGGGCACATATAGTGTTGTGTAGATACATTTTAGTTATATAATGTGTTTGTTATAGTTTCCATATGAGCTTGGTGGAAAACCACATCTGGACAATGACACGTTAATTCCGCTTGTCGAAGAAAGGGTTCCACTGTGGGACACGCGTGACAAAAGACATTCCGATGCATTGCTATGTGGAAAGCTATGGGAAGAGGTAGCAAAAGCCATGTGGCCTGTATGGAACCGTGCCAACGCAAAAGAGCAAAAAAAATTTAGTAAGTTCAATCCTTACGTTGAAATATTAGGATTGTCTGGATGCAATTTATGTAATAGTTATGTTAAATTTTTTTTTAATCATTGCAGTGAAGAGTGTCCGTGTTCGGTGGCGTTCAATCAAGGATCGATTTGCAAAAGATCTGCGGAATGAGAAAAAAGTCGCTAGTGGCTCTAAATCTAAAACAAAATATCGTCATCATGCCCAAGTAGCGTTCCTTCGTCCAGTGCTCGTGCAACGAGTGTAAGTCTTTCAGTTATGTTTTGGTTTGGGTACAGTTTTAATATAACTACTATAGATCTTCAAAGCATATCTATACATGTAATATTTCGATAACATTAGAAGTATATCATATCCAATATTTTAATGCTGGCATGTACTAATCTAGTTCTTCTTTTAATATTTTTTTGATCAGGACTTGGTGCAGTACAGCAGGCCATTCACGTGACCTTCAAACAGAAGCAGGACCAATTCCACAAACACACCCTTCTGATGCCGAAACAGCAAACTCAAGTATAGGAGTCTCTGTGGTATATGGCAGTACTCAATATCCCATATCTCAAGGTGCGATGCCTGATTTCGGAGGGACCCCACGGCAGCGTCAGAAAGCATGGGAGAGGTCCGTCATGCCTGAGTTTGTCCATTTGACCACAAACATTACAGAACGGATGAGTGCGCTTGCTGAGACGGTATTCAACGGTTTTGCAAAGGTTGAAACTATTCTCAGCGAAGTAACACGTAGGCTTGATCGCATTGAAGGAGATCTGGAACGACCAGCAAGACACTTCTTTGCTTCTATGCACCGTTGCGTCACCGATAACCTACATCCCGAATATCAAATCAATGTAATGACGGCGTGTCAAGATGCATATAGAGGGGCATTTATGCAACAACAACAACAACAGCAGCAGCAGCAACAGCATCTTCCTCAGCGTCAATTCCAACCATCACTCCAGACTCAGCAATGCAGTTATCAGAGACAGCAAGCAGACTATTACTCAACTAATACTCCGATTGTTGACCTAACAACACCGCAACACACACAACCTACTTGGCACAGCAAAATTTTACAGGAAAGTAAAGGCGTTCCTTTCTCTGGCCAATCGATTACTACACCAAGTGTCGCTCACCAGCCTTCAAACATAATAACACCATCAACCATAGACATTGTACCTGTGGTGCCAACTTGCCTTCAACTTGCGCCATCCATTACACAAAATAGTACTGTTTATGGCCAAATAAAGCTTACAGGTAACAATGTTAGGCCACATACAGTGAATACCTCTCTCGTGCAACCAAACGCTGCTCTTCAGCCAAGCACTACAACTTTCACTACCGCACACGGACAAGAACGCACCGCTCTTCAGACAAGCACTACTACGTTAATTCCCTCACACGAACAAGAACAATGGGCTGCTCATCAGCCTAGCAATGCTACGCCATCACACGGCCCAAAAAAGCTGCAGTGGCTTCAAGTACTATTGTGAGACCAAAAAAGCTTAAAAGGCAGACGGAAGGTAAGAATCATTGACAAGGAAAAAAAAGGTTACTACAAAAAATGTAACGCCAACCCAAGTTGCATCTACAGCACCGGTTAAAAAAGTAGGAAGGCCACGCAAACTTAAGGAAACTACAGTTACACGAACATCCGCACCATCTCCAGCAGACTTGTCAAGATTGAGTGTGTCTCCTATGCCTTCATTTTCAGCAGGGTCAAATCTCTCATTACTCTGTGATGTTGAATTACCATCCATAGTTGAATCCAGCATGTTTGGGAGTCGGACTCCATCACCTGCAGTGTGTAGTGCGCTACAATTCAGTGCAGTGAGTACACCTATGTACACCACATTAAGTGACCTAGACTCCAGTTTCACTGACACAGTTCTACGCTTTACAGCTCCAAGTGCAACTGGCTCACAGGATATGAGACACACTGCTAATACCGGATCCAGAACCCCCACCACCACCACCGCCAAGAGTAGTACCACACCATACATGCCGATATAAATAATCTTAAAGAGAACCCACCACCACAGATTCCCCCCAGGACCTTTGGGAGGCATTTACTGACACTATATGCACATTCTGGGACAAATTTCTTGTGTAATGAAAATGTGTAATGAAACTGAATCCACATACTTTGTGTAAGACCGTTGTTGTGTTTTTGGTTGTCCTTTGTATGGACTAGAAATTTGATGCTTAATTTACGCACTAAAAATAATTTTGAAGAACAGAAGTATTTTTTTTTTTTTTGTGAACTAACTGTACTTATACTATGTGAGCTTATCAGGATTCTACGTTCTACCTCTTCACATGTACAGTCTTGCACTCTGACTACAGACACAACGCTACAATTTTGCACTATGGTTAGGAACACACTTCAGTTTATGTACATTTTTCAATGAACAGTTTTCCTGATCAGTCTGCATCCATTTTCTGTGCCAAAACCAGTAGTGAAAACTTGGAGAGAAACACAAAGTTAAATTGATAGATTGACACCTGTTCAGATTTTTCAAAAAACTACTTGTTTTGTCAAAAATAATGGGTGCACAAAGATCTGGAAAAGTGATCTGGACAACTGATGTTAAACAGATGTGTGTTTTTACCCTATGACAGGTTCTGTGCTAATCCTCCTTTTGTTATGTTACGATTTCTATTGTATGTGTTGTCTTTGAATGTTTGTTGGGCACTGAACAGAAAACCACTACTACTCCATTCCCTATGTCCATAGAGAGGCTATATTGTGTACATATAGTCTGAACAGCAATGGCTACCCAAGCCAAAGACAGTTTGTTTTTTTTCGGGGTTTTATTGGGAAGTTGCACGTTGACTGTTGAATGCTAGTATCTTGTATTTGTCCTGTTTTGCATACAAGTGATCGTTTCAATAAAACCTTTTAATTCAAATTAAAATTCTGTCATTATTGATTCAATGAAAATGTAAATTAAGGTATAATGTTATATTCTTTGATTATAGTTATAGGGGTTGTGACTTTAAGGAATCAATACCTAATTGGACCGTTCTGCTTATGGCCGATAGTGTGAGTATAGCGTTTATACAATATAGTTTTATTTTTTACGGGGAAATCATAGTATCTCTAGAGATTTCTAGTTTACATATTAGTGGAACGGAAGTAATTTTACAAATTGTAAAAACAGTCATATACCGTGTATATTTTTATTGTAATTTTCCACGCTTTTGGTTACCCAAATTGTAAAACCTCCGTGACCATAGACTCGAGTTATGTACCTGATGCGCTGTGTATAAGTCTCATGATGGGTTCACACTAAGGTCAGGCCAGCCAGTTGTTGTGTTCCAAAACCAGAAGTAGAATTTGCAGAGAAAAAGTATAATTGAAAGATTGACTCCTGCCCTTGGTTTTGGAGTCACTCCTGATTTAGGCCCACTAAATAATTACGTGCCCGGACTGCAGTGTGAACCCAGCCTCAGAGTGGGGGATGTAGTAGGATAGAGGGGGCTGCTTGGACAAGGCGTGATATGTGATATGAGTATGGACGCATCTACACGGTACTATTGCAATACTGGTATTGCCACACTGATGTATCACGGCAACCACACTTTTACCAGGCACCCATTTTCCTGCCGTCCTCATTACAAAAAAAAAATTCACCTTCTCCATAAACTACTTTCAGTACAGAGCCTCCACCATGTTCCGTCTATTATTCCACCATCTCATGTGGACATGCAACTGTCTTGCCGGGTCCACACATGACACTGAGACAGGCAGGAAAACGGCGCACAGTGCATGGAAGGGTCACCCTGCTGAAAATACTCACGGGTGATTGGTTTTTTAAATATTGTGGTATATCACAGAAGAATTGCCCTTTATACCATCACTGAGTTGCCTGTATACCTTTTTGGTGGCAGTACACTACAGTGATGTTGAGTATGTAGGCCCTTTGGAGTGCGGCAGCTAAGCATTAACATTAAAAATTGATGGGTTAAATTTAGGTTTAATGCCTGGAATACTGGATGCTTATACTCAACTATCAAAAAAAATAAAATAAAATTTAATTGTATTGAACATAACCCGAGACAGGATGCTAATTCAACTAGTTTATTGTTATTCGTGTCAATCTGACGGTAAGCAAAACAGTACGATTTTTAACTACTAGTCATAACTAAAAGAGATCAAATAACTATATTAAAATACATTAAAAACATATTTGTTCCTTTACCAACACATACAGGTATAGCAGTATTCATATCTTCCTAAGTATTCATCAAATCACAAATAACATTTGTACAAGTATCAAAACTGGATACTTACAACATAGATAAAAAAAAAACATGATTCCTACACCATTTGATCCTGCCAAGGCACGCGTCCGTTTTCTGACATAAAATACGATGCAAATTGGTCCCTCATCTCAAGCACTTCCATGCTTGTACGCAAGTTGTGTTCTTGAAATTCCGGCAAATTAGCAGGAATTGGATCATCTAGGTCAAAGGGTTGTCTTTCTAGAGTTTGGACAAAGTTGTGTAGCAGAACGCAGGCTTTGACCACCTCATCAATTGTGCACGTTTTTAAATTTATGGTAGTTCCCAGTATACGCCACTTAGATGACAGAAGGCCAAAAGCGCACTCAACAGTTCGTCTAGCCCGTGTAAGTCTATAATTGAAAATCCTTTTAGTCTGATTCAAATCACGGCTGGAATACGGCTTGACTAGGTTAGCACACATTTGAAATGCCTCGTCCCCAACCACAACAAAAGGCATCGGTGGTCCATCAGTGTTCGGAAGGGGTCGTGGCGGTGGAAGGTTGAAATTATTTGAATAAAGCTTCTGACCCATGTCCGAGTCTTTGAAGGATTGTGAGTCATTAGCTCGCCCAAATTGCCCCACATCAACACATATAAAACAGCAGTCTGCGTCCACAATGGCCATTAGGACAATTGAAAAAAACTTCTTGTAGTTATAGTACTCTGATCCACTACGAGGTGGCTTAAGAATCCGAACATGTTTCCCGTCCACAGCCCCCACGCAGTTAGGGAATTGACAAATTTCCTGAAATCGAGCGGCTTTTTCAAGCCAAAGTTGGGTGGTGGGTTGAGGGAGAAATTCTTCATGCAGGGCTTGACAGATTGCCCGACATGTATCTGCTACTATACCACTGAGAGTCGACAATCCAAGCCGAAATTGGAAGTGAAGCGATGAAAGCGTCTCTCCAGTTGCAAGGAATCTGTTGTTCAAAAATTATAACAATATCGATTAATAATTAACAATACCATTACATTACAATATATACAATAATTACCAATATATACACTATAACATAGATAATACATTAGGGCTTACGTACCGCAGGGTCACCAGAAGACGTTCCTCCGCAGGAATTGAACGGCGTAGCTGGGTATCCTGCCTGCTGATGATTACTTGTACACGCTGTATCAAGTTGTCAAAGCTTGACAGTGACATACGGGTGTAGTCATGGAACTTCTCTGGGTTCTCTCGAAGCTCATGGTACAGCGAGTAGTAGACTCCTCGTGTCTCTCTGAGTTGAACGATGGGATGTCTCCAAAACCGACGGCGATGCCGAATCCTGCGTCTTTCTCTACGCCGATCTTCTTCACAGGCAATAGCAAAGGAAATGGAACTGTTCATGGAAAAATGTAGATTCGCAATGAAATTATCCAATCCAAGATCCATCTTGTCGCAAAGATGCAGCAATACCAAAGATTTCATGGTAATGGGGATGGGTCTACTTATGGAGTGGATATAGTTCCATATAGTTAAATAAGTAGAGATACTGGGAAATCCCAGTGGAGCTCAGCAGCTCTATATATAGTACATACAATAAATAGGAGAAAAATTAGAGCAATTTGCTACAATATTTTGCATATAAAAACTTGATTTATTAAAGTACTAGAGACATAGTAAATATTAAATTACAAAAGACAAAAGATGCCACTATTACAAATGCACTAGCACCAAGGTACAGTGGAAATATCATACAATAGGATTGACAATCAATGCAAACCATAGGTGAAATAAACCCTTGTTTAGGGAATCACAGAAATGCCAAAAAATCATCACAAAGTTGTATACAGGCTGTACTGTGAAATACCACCCCCATATGGTTGCTGCTCAACTAGTGAGCTGATCAGTCCATAACTGTTAAAGGTCCAGATCCATACCAATAGTGCGTATAGTGCAGGGAGGAGGGAACCCCCTTAGTACCAGACTCCTGACGTACGTTTCGCTTAGTTTTCTTGCTTGTTATCACGATTGCTTCATCAAGAGGAGTACCGCCGGTTATAAACTCGCAGCTTATATCCCTAGTCAGCATGGTCACATGCTTTTACCCAGCCAGTGGAATCGCATATTGCGGCGCATGCGTACTCGCCGCGGTCGGCCTTAAGCCACTCCCTGTGGGCGGAAGCAGTACAAAAACGCTCAGAAAAGCATGGTTATTTTAACTACTTGCGAATGCGCTTGCGGATAATTTAACGTGCGCTCATAGGAGTTTGCATGCGTTTTTACATGCGTTTCCGCTTGCGGATCGTTCGTTGCGTTCAGAAACGCCAATGTGAAGCCAGCCTTAGACTTGTGTTTTAAATGGACAAGTGCAATCCAGTAAACTATCGACATTGGATTGCACTCAGACTGTTATAAATCAATATGGCTGTGTCCATCTGCTATTTTTTCCTCAGCCAAAATCGTGCCGAGGAAAAATAGCAGCATGCTGTGTTTGTCAGTGAGTCACGGATCACACTTAGCCAAACAAGCATATAGGTGCGTGTGAAACATTGCAATGCAGTTGGTTGTCACCTGACTGCCTTGCAATATGAATTGCTCGTTTTTGTTCATTCAAATCTGGAAAATATCAATAAAACTGAAAATTATAAACTGCAAAATGGTACATAAAAATCTCCAACTAATCATACAAAAAAATAAGCCCTCATACAGCTTTTCTAAATAAGTAAAGGCATCCTCTATCACTAATACCACATGGTGAAGCACGCAAAAATAAAAAAATATATAATTCTTATACTGCTGTCTATTTGCTCAATTTATTTCCCAAAAATGTAAATAAGTTCCTGTTATTTTGTGCTCCTTGCTGAGCACGTATGTTGGGGATCCTAAAAGCCACAATGCAAACTAAACCCCAGATGAAATCACTTACTATAATTAGGCAAAATTGAACTACTTTGGACTACCTCTGGTCTCTGTTCCGACAGTGTCATATCATTTTAAACATCTTTTTAAGGCCCAGTTACACACACAGATAATTGTGCAGAGATTGTTCTCAGATCACTGGTTGCAGTGAAATCATGGACACATTGTTACATTTGTACACAGCCACAAAATAAAATAATGTGTCCATGATTTCACTGTAACCAGAGATCTGCGAACAATATCTGCACAATTATCTGTATGTGTAACTGGGCCTTTAGAGCACAAGTATGTGCAAACCTAAAAAGATGTATGCCACCAGAACAGATGCAAAACTGAATCCAAAGTGTCTCCATCTGACTTATCATAGTGAGTGGTTCTATCCAAGGTTTTGTCTGACTCACATTTGTTTGAGATTTAACAAGAAAACCCATGGTAATGCTTAGTGTAGAACACAAGAATGTGTTGTACCCCAAAATGTTACTAAAAAATCCTAACTTATTTCCAGTGAACAATGTTAAGAAGACAGGCTTTCCTCCGTGCTGACCATGAAAGACATCAGGTTTAACGAAAATTCTTTATTCTACTCCTCCACCAATAACAATGCCAATGCGTTTCGTAGTCTCTGACTACTTCATCAGGGCTCATTACTTACAGAGTTACATTCAAACAAGCATTATATACAATAATATATGACGTAATCAATTCGGAAAGGATGACTCAGAACACGTAAGTTCCGGTGAAAACGCCCCTTGGATGGAAAAATTATCTGACATCAGCATTTCTTTAAAAAACAAACACAACACAAATCACACCTTCAAAAATTATTAACATACAAAGCTCTCATAGAGACTGATAATGCTTAAAATATAAATAATAATATAAAAAGGGGGATTTAAACTCCAAATTCATCTGTGAATCGAATTCATTTTTCTTTTGTATGAATTCTTCAAAGGGCTTGATAACTTTCTCTAATCTATCTCACTATTCTCTTTCTTCCCCAATAAATATATGTTCTTTTGTGTTGGTCCGTCACCTTAATGCCATTTTACATCTTTATGGAAATGGGATCCCCAAAGAATCCCTAGCGTTATTATATAAATTATATTAAAAAAATCGAGAGAAAATACCAATTGTACCAAAGGCTTTTACTCTCAATTAGCGGCTATCATTTTCCATTACTCTTCCTCCTCCTCTGGGAAACCATGTTTTGTCTCCAGCAAGATCGTAATACCTGATTTCATTGTTTTATTATATTACACTGTACTCATCACTGGGTAAACAAGGATGGATATAAGAAATAAAATATTGATTACCATTGTTTAACGATCCCCTTCCAGGAACAGGGATGGAAACAAAGGAGCAAAGGCTCCAAACTCAAAATAAAAAAGACAACCACCGTTAAACACATAGGGACGCTGCCTCAGTCCCATCATCCATCAGTTTTCAAACTATGGGTAACAATTTATCACTTACTATATCACTGGATGTTTTTAATCAATAATTGAAAAATGAGAAAAAAAGAGTCAGCTTATAGTGAAAGTCTTTTGAAATTCACACAATACTGCTTTTATTTGCCAGGAATGTCCTTTTAGAGATCCCCAAGTGACAGAGGGATTCCCATTTAGATCAGAAGAGATCAACAACTTCTTTTAGGCCCTGGGATTTACAGTATTCAGTTTGTAAATCCAAAAGATCTCCCCTTTAGTGAGATCTTGTATTCTGTTGGGTTTATCAGGTGGTACATGATCAAAAGGAGTGACTCTGAGGTTAACATTGTTCCCATGATAACTGGAACAATGCCTTGATAACCCATGTTTCTGGTACCCTATTTTGAAATTATGTCTGTGGGACTTAATACGTTTATGTAATGGCTGCGTTGTACGCCCCACATACTGTTGGCCACAGATTCAGTCATTCAAATAAATAACATACTTGCTTGACAGTCAAGTCTATGTTTGATCTTATATTTGATAGTGCTGTCATTATGTGAAGAAAATGTATCGATTTTATTTCTTATCCGCAAATAACAGAGACAATTTTGCTTATGGCATTTAAAGGAGCCGCAAGGCAAAGTAGAAAGATTATTGGACCCTTCTGGACCAACTATGGTTTGAACTTTACAAGGTGCCAGAATGTTTTTCAGGGGCGGAGCTCTTTTACAGGTGATTATTGAATTAGCGGGCAATATTTTTTGACAAATAGGGTCATTCATCACCACATTTCAATTTTTTTCATGATATCTTTGATCAACTGATTTTGTGCAAAAAAAATGGTGACAAAGTTGGTGGCATAAACTTCCTCGGCAACCCCCACCTTATCTTCAATCAATTCTTTCTGGAAAAATTAATGGCATTATATGCCTTTTCGATGAGTTTCTTTGGAAATTCCCTCTCTAAAAACCTATCTTTCAAAATTTTACTCTGGTTCTTAAAATCTTGAAGCAGGGTACAATTTCTCTTTATATGCATATATTGATTTATAGGAACGTTCTTTAACCACTTATTATAATGATTACTGTCATAATGCACATATAAATTAGCATCTACGGGCTTGATGAACTTACACCCCTTTGTTTATCGGATACGGCTCTATGTGCGCTTTTTCTTGTTTCATTAACTTATTTCCAGTGACAGATGAAAGACTGAGTGGAAGCTGGTTTTGTACAGAATATCCGGGATTCTCACGTTACTAATAAAACAAGTTGCTAGTAAAGCAACACGGCTCCAACCACGGCTTTCTGTGAAATTTGTTTGCCATTATTGTAGTGGGAAGAGTGCACTTAATAATTTATGGGACGTGTGCTGCTAGACACAAGCTGGGCACAATGTATGGGCACTAGGCTGGCATTTTTGCTATTCTCCAGAAAAAAAAAATGGTGTAAATTTACAAAATTTTCACTGCAGACACAAATGAATTATATGAGGTACAATCTCTACAATGGAATAAATTATTTTTTTCTCCTGTTCTGGCATTTTAGGGGCTCCACAAATGTAGCCGCAAACTGCAAAAGCGGGACTCCAAAAACAAAACAGAACTCCTATCTACTCAGTACTGCTCTGTGGCCAAACAGTAGTTTCTGATAACATCGCATTTTCAGGGGATATTGAATAACAAATTATTTGGACTGTTTTCTCCTATAATGCATTTGTGGAACCATTGCAGGGGATTGCCACAGGATCCAACGATGCAAGGAGGGAATTACAACTTGGTTTGCACAGCACACAACACTTTTCACCCCAGACCTGAAGGGGGAGCTCTACTGGCAGCCTTAAGCCAGTTCCCCTTTAAGACATCCAGCCCTGAGGGGAGGAGTTAGTCCCAGAAGTCAGTCTGCAGTGAGCAGAGGAGAGAGCAGGAGTGAGGAGCTGGTTGCTGGGAAGGATCCAGGCCCAGGACCAGGGACCACTGACCGCTGTGTTGCACCCTAGGGAAAGGGTAAGAGGCCAGTGGAGGAAACAGGGAATCAAGAGAGGGAACCAGTTAAGGTCTCCCTATAGTACACCCGGACACCGGAATCCGACGCTGCCAGCATTTAGTGCAACAGCAAAAGTCCGGAAGACTCAGGAGGAGTTCATCCTTAAAGCAAGTTAAGTAAGATACACTAAAACTAAAACTAACCAAGTACAGGACCAGGATCCATAGGAGAAACAGGGACCCCGCAGAAGGACCTCATATTCAGTTTGGAGCAAAGCCCTGGGAGGGAGAAGAAGTGGTGGGTTCAGGCAGAGGCAAGACTCATCCTAAAGAGAAAAATATTTTTTTCAATATCACAACCTAATTGCAACAAATTCTATGCGGTACTTGTGGGTACAAAATGTTCACTATGCCCTTGAATAAAATCCTTTGATGGTGTAGTTTGGAAAATGGTGTAAATTGTGGGGTGTTTCAGCTGTTTAGATTCCTTAGGTGCCCTGAAAATTGAACATGGTGCCCCTAATTTATTTCAGACAAATATGTGTTAAAAATTTCAAATATTGCTTCTTCCATTCCGAGCCATGCCGTTTGTACAAACATAAGTTTCTAATCACATATGGGGCATCAGCATGCCCAGAAAAAGCTGGGTAAGAAATATTGAGGTCCAATTTGTCAGACTATCCTTAGTAAGTTTAAATGAGTTGGGGCTAAAGCTACATTTTAGACAAAATGTGTTATTTTTTTCATTCCACTTTGCATTTATTCTTGAGTAGCAACTGAAGGATTAAAAAAGTTCTTGATGGCAGTTTTTAAGTACATGGGGGTGCAGTTTTTAAAAAGGTATCACTTAGGGCCGCTTTACACACACCATCTTCCGTGACCAACTTCTGAACAGATCTCTGGTTGCAGTTTAATCATGGACACATTGTTCCATTTGTACACAGCCACAAAATGTAACAATGTGTCAATGAATTCACTGCAACCAGAGATCTGTTCAGAAGTTGGACACAGAAGTTGGTGTGTGTAAAGCGGCCCTTAGACCTCATTCACATGTCCGTGCCTCCGGCACGTAAGCAGTACGTGCCGACACATGCCGAAGGCACGGACATACGGGGACACACGATCTCCTATGGACCCATGCACATGTCTGTGTTTCCGCACGGACTGTGTTTCCGTGTGGAGCACATGCGTGTCCGTGTGCTCCACACGGTGACAAGTCTGTTTTTTTGCAGAGCCACGGACCGTTTTTTTTGTCCAAACGTCCTGCACATGGATGTTCACACTGTGGCATCCGTGTGCACGGACCACGGACTAAAGCAAAAAGCTTCAAAATAAAGAATTTCATACTCACCTCGCTCCAGCGGTGTCTGCTCCTCTCACTTCCGGTGACGCTCATTAGGGCTCATTAATATTCATTTCACTGAGCCCAAGAGCGGCCCGGAAGAGAGAGGAGTAGTGGCGCAGGCGTGAGGTGAGTATGCGGTGACAGGCTGACCGTTTGCTATCCGTGGATGCACGGATACCACACGGACAGCACCCTTTGTTTCACATGGCCGTGACACATGGGTCTATGTCCCGCCCCCAAACGGCCTTGTTCCACAAGTCCGTGGTAACACGGATGTGTGAAACCGGCCTTATGGGAAGTTCCCAGTATACAGGCCTCTCAAAGTAGGTTTGAATCTAGATAGATTCGTAAAGAAATGGGTATTGAAAATTTCTTTAAAAAAAAGAAAATCAAGTATTGCTGTTAACATTTTAACCCTTTTAACATACTAACAAAATAAAATGACATTTGAAAAATTATGCAGTTGTAAAGTTGATATATAGGAAATATCATTTATCAATTATGTTGTACAGCATGACCAATTGGTTTAATGACATAAAAATTAAAATTTTGAATTTGCATTTTTTTTCAAAATTTGCATTAATTTTGCAATATTTTCACATACATACACAAAAAAATCAACCTAAATTTATCAATAATAAAGTTCAATGTTTCATAAGGAAAAAAACTATCTCAGAATTATTAAACAAATTTCTAAAATTAGGCTTGGTCTAAGGTAAAGTTAAGAGCAAAATTAGATCACTTGGGGTAAAAAAATTAAAAATGTTTTCCAAAAGCTTTTCAAAGTAAGTTAAAATTAATTCATCTCATTGATGTGATCTTATAACGATCTAATATATCAGCTCCAACATTTTGAATGCAATTACCTCTTCTTTATTATTCCATTTACCATTGTTGAAGATTTATAGAACACAAATTCATTTGAAAATCAATATCATTTATTGTCCTATCCATCTTAGTTTTCTGTGTGCTTACGATGGTATACACATAAAAGAAGCCATTACTACTATATCAGCAGATTTTCAATGGTGTAAAGTTGTTTTAAAGAACATGAGATATCTGGATGTTTAAACTTCATTTCCCCTAAATTTATTGCAAGCAATATCATGCAGAGACTTACAAAACAAGCAAGGTCATATCAGGGACATGGATGCAATTAGAAAGACTTTTTCCTTTCAAGTAAATATATTATTGCTGTTGCAAGGGAATTTCATCTGTAAAAGCTCCCTTCTCAGACCTTGCATGTAACACAGGCATTAAGAATATTATTCCTTTTTTTCTTTTTGAGAACAGATTTAGTATGGCCATGGAGACACAAAGTGTTTTGCTATACACGTTTATTTCCTTTGTGTGTAATGGAACAACACAGAACAAAAAAACAAAGAAAGAAAGGCAAATTAGACATTATTTCACTATAAAAATGGGCCTGACAAACTTGTTGGCACCTTTCCAAAATTATGGGTAAACAACTTTGTTTCAAGCATATGGTGTTCATTCAAGCTTTGCTGTGGCAGTAAGGGTGTGTTCACACACTGAGCATTTGCTGCGTTTTTTTTCACGCATGCTGATCAGTTTTTGTAGCCAAAACCAGGAGTGGAGCAATCAGAGGAAAAGTGTAATAGAAACACGCAACCACTTCTTCATTTAATCAACCACTCCTGGTTTTGGCTACAAAAACTGATTAGCATGCGCATAAAGTAACACAGCTAATGCGCAGCATGTGAACATACCCTAACAGGTGTGGGCAATATCATAATCACACCTGAAACATTATAAAAAGAAAAGAAGTTGACACACTCTTTGCATTGTGTGTCTCAGGGTATATTAGGGCCACTTTACACACACCAACTTATCTGTCCAACTTCTGACCAACTTACTGGCTGCAGTGAAATCATGAACATATTGTTCCATTTGTACACAGCCACAAAATGGAGCAATGTGTCAGCACAAACTATCCTTTGAGATTTGAATTAAATGAAATGCTACGTCAAATGAGGACTCCATTTCTGCCAGAGAAATAAAAAAGCTAGACTGTAGTTTGTAAATTAAATGTAATGAGTAAGCAAAAATTCTCCTGGGAAAGCCTCTTGTGGACTGATGAAACTAAGATTGAGCTTTTTAGTAAAGCACATCATTCTAATGTTTACAGAAAATGGGATGAGGCCTACAAAAGCACAGCACCTACAGTCAAAATAAGGTGGCAATTCAAAAGTGTTTTGGGGTTGTTTTGCAGCCTCTGCCACTGAGTGTCTTGACTGTGTGCAAGGTATCTAGAAATCTGAAGATTACCAAATACTATTGCTCATTAGCCCAGTGTCAGAAAGTTTGCACCCTAGATCATAGGACTTGCAGCAGGACAATGACCTCAAACTTTCAAGAAAAATAGATTTAGCTCACTGCTTATAAAATGAGGTTCCCAGAGTAAAAATAACTGTCCAGTAGAGAACACTCCAGCATACTAACTAGGAAATAGTTACGAGGAGACGTCAGCTCAGTCTATTGTAATTTATTAAAGTAGCATGTTCGTACTGTTTCCAACAGTGGTAACTCCACCCTATGTTTCGACCCACAGGGACTTCATCAGATGTTCAGGAGCTAATACAGTAAATGAGATACAGAAAAAAAATAAGAAAACAATAGTGAATCCTACATGTGTAAAAAAGCAATTCAAGTAACATATCTGAAAAAATATGAAACAATGGATTAACGAACAAATAATGAGGGTAAAACCTCAACCAAATACTAAAAATCAAGTACTGGGATGAAGGTACAGGAGTAAAAAAAAAAAAGGGTAACAACACCAGGTAAAACTATTAGCAGTGGGCCTCAGGCCTTACTATCTGCCTAGAGAATTCTCTCTTGTTATTGCAGTGGTGTCGTATATACCACCATCTGCAAATCCAGAGGCAGCTGGGGAAGTACTGTCTGGGGTGATTGCTCGGCTTCAGACGAAACACCCTAACTCTCTAACTGTCATTTCTGGGGATTTTAATCGAGCCAAGATCTCATTACCAAAGTTCTATCAATATGTCAAATGTTCTACACGGGACAATTATATATTGGATCTCCTCTATGCCAGTGTTAAGGATGCTTACTCATCATCTGCATTGCCCCCCCTGGGTAAATCTGACCACAACCTCATACTATTGTCTCCAGCCTATCAACCAGTTGTCTGCAAACAACCAGTGACAATTAAACAGATAAGGAAGTGGTCTCCAGCAGCAGAGAAGAGGTTACAAGACTGCTTTGATTGCACAGACTGGGAGGTGTTATGTGCCAGGGAACATAATGATGATGTTAATGAGGTTATAGGGAGAGTTACTGATTACATCAACTTTTGTACTGACAATATTGTACCTATTCAGGAGATTCGGTGTTATGCAAACAACAAGCCTTGGATTACAAAAGAATTGAAACATCTACTAAACAGAAAGAAAAAAGCTTTTAAATGCAAAGATAAGGAGGAGATGAAAACTGTACAGAGAGACTTAAAGGGGAAAATTAAAATTGCCCGTGAAGCATTCAGAATTAAATTGGAAAATAAATTGTCACACAACAACTCCAGAGACGTGTGGGCGGGAATGAAGCTATTGACTGGGTTTAAGGCAAGGTCAGATCAGGGGGATGGGGGGCTGATCATGGCTAATGAAATTAATGAGTTTTTCAACAGATTCAATGATAAATGTGCAATGTCAACAGGGGAGAAGGCCGGGGAGCAACAAGCAATATCAACTGGGGGGAGGAAGGTAGAGACTTTCTTGATCTCAGAAAATGATGTGAGGGAACAGTTTAGTAAGCTGTCATTGGTAAAGCAGCAGGGCCTGATGGTATCTGTCCACGTGTCCTCAGAGTGTGTGCAAATCAGTTGTGCACTGTCTTCCAGCACCTGTTTAACTGGAGCTTACAATCACAGAGAGTACCAGTTCTATGGAAGACTACTTGCCTGGTGCCGGTTCCCAAGACTACCTTCCCGAGCTCCCATAACGACTATAGACCGGTGGTCTTAACATCGCATGCGATGAAGTCCTTGGAGAGAATTGTACTTGCCTACTTGTGTCCGAGGGTGTCTGCTTTTATGGACCCCTTTCAGTTTGCGTATCGGCAGAGTCTGGGGGTGGACGATGCTGTAGCGTATCTGCTACAAACAGTACATTCCTTTTTGGACAATGATGGAACCACTGTGCGTGCCATGTTCTTCGATTTCTCCAGTGCATTCAATACCTTACAGCCACTATTATTACATAAAAAGCTGGTTGAAATGGCGGTTGATGGGGGACTAGTGAATTGGATCATTGATTACCTGTCGGACAGGCCACAGTTCGTTAGGTTGGGGGCGGCCGTATCGGATAGTGTTCGTAGCAGTGTTGGAGCCCCTCAGGGAACGGTGCTGTCGCCATTCCTTTTTACGTTATACACAGCTGATTTTCAGTATAAATCAGACCTTTGTCACCTTCAGAAGTACTCTGATGACTCAGTGATAGTGGGAGGTATTGAGAGGGGCCGGGGGGAGGAGGAATACAGAAGGGTGGTCTCGGACTTTGTTGACTGGTGCCAGGCTAACCATTTAGAACTCAACGTAAAGAAAACCAGGGAGTTGGTGTTGAGTTATGGAAGGGGCAGGAAGGATTGCTTACCTATCACTATTGATGGTCAGGATGTGGAGATGGTGGAGAATTTCAAATATTTGGGGGTTCACCTGGACAGCAAGCTTGATTGGAGGTGCCATATGGAGAAGGTTTGCAAGAAAGGGATGAGTAGACTTTACTTCCTAAGGAAATTAAGGTCGTTTAATGTGTGTAGCAAAATGCTTGAAATGTTCTACCAATCTATTGTGGCGAGTGCAATCTTTGCTGCAATAATATGCTGGGGTAGTAGTGTGCGCACAGATGACGCTAATAAGCTGAATAAACTTATCAAGAGGGCTGGTGCGGCGGTGGGTCTACAACTTAGGACTTTCGAGGAGGTATTAGAGGATAGAATTAATAAGAAATGCAAGGCTATAATGAGCAACAATACACACCCGCTCTCTGAACTGTTTGCGAAGCAGAAAAGCACATTCAGCAAGCGTCTAATCCAACTAAGGTGTAAAAAGGAAAGATACAGAAAATCGTTTGTTCCGACAGCTGTGGGGATGTTTAACAAATGTATAAGTGTAAAGCATCCCAAGACTATGTGAAGTTCTATGTGTATGGGGGGAATAGGTGAGGTACATGTACCAGTCTACCCGCATCTGCTGTCCATATAGACTTATTTTGTAAAGTGTGAAATGTTCTTGATCTTTGTTCTGCTGCTTTAATACTGTAATTTCCTCCGGGATCAATAAAGTTTATCTTATCTTATCTTATCTTAAAAGAGAGAAAAATAATGACAGGTACGAGAGAAAGTGTTGGGTAAAATGATGTATCATGTGGTGTGAAATAAAAATAACAGTAATGGATCAAGAGAATGGTTAAAATGCATCAAGTGGCAAAATAAAACAAGATGAAATTGTGGACAGACAGGAGAAAACATTTTATAGTACCAAAATGTCTATGGAACACTGTTCAGGGTACATCCCCATCTAGGTTGTGTCATGGAAACCCCTTTCCATGGACAGCTAATTTGGAGTGAGATGCAAAAGATCTCCAGATCTGTCGGATCTTTTCCATATTCAAGTTTTTCGATTGATCAGAGAGCAAGCACACACTGCTAGTATGTCAGTGTGGATAGCTTGTCTAAAGAACTTTGCCAACCAACACATATACATTGATATTACTGAAACAATAGGATGGCTTACCACATATCCAAAACACCCAAGTTTGGAAACAAAGTCCACGAGACATGGATACTACTGAAAATGGCTGTAAGAAGGTGTAAGGTGATGAATCTGTAATATATGTGGTTGTTAAATGTAATGAATCAGTGATAAAAAGTGACTATGTGCTAAAATGATGGACTACAAAAGTATTTATGCTAATGATTGATTACAGATTCAGATATGTCACTTTAATTGCTATTTTACACGCGTTGGACTCACTATTTTTTTCTTATTTTTCTGTATCTCTTTTGCTGTATTAGCTTTTGACGAATAGTGATGAGCGAATTGCGAAACATGTTCGCTAAATTTGGCAAGAAACCTGCTGATTCGATTTGGTAAACCCGAATGTGTACACATCCACCAAAAGTCAGCAAACGCAAATTTGTTCGGAAAAAAATTAAAATGGCCCCAAAACTTTACTCGTTTATTTGGGGCCAAAACACTTGCTGGATGACCCACTGCCTGGGGACAACACCAAACCTACGGTTAAGAGTGTCCCCAACCATCAGGTCTACCAGTTTGGATTAAGCTGTAGAATTTTGGGGAATTTTTGAAAATTTATTTAAGTACCTGGAGTTTGCAAGTGTTTTGACACCTGCAGAGTCTGAATATTATAAACAGTGCCAGATGTGGAAGTTGAGGAAACTTAAAATGGCCTTAAAACATCAGTTTAAGAGAGCTTTATATTTTTAAGGGAGTTTTTTGTGATTTTTTTTTTTATTATTATTATTATTATTATTATTATTATTATTATTATTATTATTATCATCATTTTTTTATTTTAGTGGAGCACAAACCTTTAATATTGCACATGGTCACCAACATTTGAGGCCATCTGTTGCACACTTATGTAAAAGCAATAAATGAAAAAATTGCATATGGCCATTATGTGCTTTACATCGCTGATCTTATAGGTCTGTTCACACTAATGAAACCCGCTATTGCTTCTTAAAAATAGTGCAATTACAATTTATTGTCATAATAAATATAATAATAATAATAATATGTATTCATTTTATATAGCGCTATACATTCATTTGAACACCGTCGCCATTGGGGCTTACATTTCATATATAATACATATTACAGTTGTCCTCCCTTCATTTCTCCAGTGCACGTACACTTATTCAGCATTTCTAATTAATTGGTGGTGAATGATGACCTGAATAAAATTACTTATTTTCATCTTTATGTTTCATAGAAAGTATCCGCAACCCAGTTTCTATATATTGTGGCCTGACACAAAGGTGTTAATTTGCAGCTAGGCATTAGGCAACAAAGTGTGAAAACATTCAACTCCCAGTACTGATTGCTCAGGCCTGAACCATCACACTCAATCCAAGAGGAGGGCCCCTTATGGAAAGCAAACAAAACACACCCAAACCAGTGGAACTTTAACAGACTCTCCCGCCATCTTACCTGTGTCTGCTCTCCGAGTGGCACTCAGTTACTCTGTATCTGCACTCCCAGTGGCATGCAGCTCCACTGTCTGGATCTGGTAATTACAGGCATTTGATTTCTTCATGGATTTCCTGCAAGGCATGGCTAACTTTGACTCACAGGATATCATCTACTTAAACACTCCGGGGACAGAAGGTGGCTTGGCCGCACCAGACCAAGTGTGGCATCATGGAGAGGAGATGGCGAGTGAGACCTATGTCACCTGGAGCTCCTCCACACTTCCCATTTTGGGCATCATCTGCAGTGAGGTACATATCCAGCCCTTGGTCGCAATGCAAGCCGCGGACCTGAGGAGCGAGTCCCAGCAGTCAGGTGACTTTTACCATATGGCATCCAGGCTCGGGAGCAGCACATGTAAGACAGCAGATGATCTGGCTGTCTTTCTGGCTACATTCCACCTGTAGGTGGTGTTGCAGCCTCAATTCTGGATCCCATTCCCCAAGACCAACAAAACCAGGACCAGGACCTTTATGGGGAGTTTGAGGAAGAGGAGCACCTACAAGGCAATGTATCCCAGGTGTGTGGATCACCCTCTTCACCTCTGGTGACATTTATCTGGGGCAATGCCATGTGGGAACCCTTACCCCCTCTTGGCACCTATCCAAGAAGGTACCAACTAATCCATTCTCCTTCTCGTATATCATTTGTTGAGCTTGCAGGTGCTATGGCTCGGTACTGGCTGCATGGGCCTAAGGCTAATGACTTCTTCAACCAATTTATGAAAGGCAAAGTGGTGGCATTTAAACAGGATAATGGGTATGGGTTCTTAGTGGAATATGGCACTAAATACCGGTGCTATGTCAACCGCATGGCCCTGCAGCTTGACGATCTTCCCCAAAGACGACACACCATCTATGTTGGGGATGAGGTCACATTCATGAAAGTAAAGGGGTGGTTTGCAGTTGGCATATGCCAAGTTGGTACTGCCACTCAATTTGAGAAGTGGTAGGAGGAGGATGACCTATAGAGAAATTGGCATCAGGTGCGGCCAAAGTTTCTCTTGTTTGGCCAGCCAGATGCACCCAAACCCATAGGGCATGGACATGTTCCCCAAGATGGTCCTGTTCCTGTCTGTCCTAGAGGGGGTGGTCATCCCCTAGTTCCTCTATCATCCTTTCCATCTGCGGCAATGATGAAGTGTGCTGGGGGCAGGTAGTGGCAGAGAATGCACTGAGAGGAGTAGCCCTGGAGACCCCCTAAACCATCCAGCAGCAGACTACTATCACAAACCAAGCCCAACATCTAGGGCATGGATAAAAATGCAAATAAACATGCCCAGTGGTCTTTCCTAAAGGTTAGTCAGTGGGCCTGTGAGCCAGTGACCCATCCCTTACATGACATTTACTTTTGGGACTTGTTTTATTTCCAGTTTTTTGTTGTCTTTCTCCAAGGCATGTTTTTGTTAGTTATCTGTATATACTATGTATATTGTTAGGTTTGTATATTTGAGACTTATAGTCTGTCTGTAAATAGTAAAGTTTTTTTTAGTTCACTCCTTGTGTGCTGAACTCTTTCTGCAAACAGGTGCTTTGAGACTCCCCACTCCAATAGAACAGGGATGGCCGGGGTGTGGCCAAGTTTTGAATGGCACAGGCTGCTTAGTGCAGGAACTCCAGCAGAGATCTGCTTCAACTCAGCACAACAAGGTGAAAAACCACTTTAGAAAGCCCTAAATAAGTTACCTGGTGACCTGAGGACACAGTGGTTCTAATGGTGCATGGCAAGTCAGTGAGAAGGAGCTCCCCAAAGAAAGTGACTACATATTTCTCCAGAGACCAGGTACTGAATACAGCCTCTAAAATGACTGCAGCTTCTCATTCCCGAGCTCCTTCTTACTGCTCATCACAGTGTGGCTCACATGTAGCAGTCTCAGAACAGGGGGAGGAAGCTCAAAACAGATATTCCCCTTACACAGAAAACAATGAAGGCTTTGCTGAAGTCCCTGAGGAAAGAGCTTCAAGCTGATCTGAAAGTAATGATAGCTGAGTTTAAGGCAGAGTTCAGGGGAGAGCTGAAGGATCTAAGAACTAGAATAGATAATTTGGAGCAGAAGCTGGCAGAATTTACTAAATCTCATAATGAATAGATGCTAATGAGGCTTTGGAAAAGAAGGTTTTCCAAATTCACAATAAAACTCTGGACGTGGAGGACAGGTCAGAAGGAATAATATTCGCATTAGAGTAATTGATGAATCTACTCCTGAAAAAGACTTGCCAAGTCTCCTGCAAAGCTTCATACACACAGTGATTCCTTCTCCAGACAGCAAGGACTTAAGTGTGGATAGAAAATACAGGATTCCGAAACCAAAAGGCCTCAGCCCATATTTACCATGAAATGTTATTGCCGACATTCATTTCTATACAATAAAGTATACTTTTATAGCCGGCTTCAGGAAAAGGTCATAACTTACAGATAACTTGGACTACCTGAAGGTATTTCCTGACTTGTCAGCAGGTACTTTAGCTCAGAGGAGAAAGTATATGCCATATATTACAGTCCTCAGAGAACAAGGAATAAAGTACCACTGAGGGTTCCCCACGAAATTGAAAGTCTTGAGGGACAATTCCATACATGTCTGCACATCCCTGGAAAAGGGGAGAGATTTATTGCTAAAATGGAATATTTAGCCTATATATCCGAATGACAAAAGAGCTCCTCAGGCACAGAAAAAGAAAAAACTGGACCCAGACTGGTTTACAGCATGATTGATTACTGCAGAGCCTTTCTCTGCTTTGTGCTTTCTACTCTTTGTCTGGTGCCTCTATAACAATGTTAAAATCAGGCAAAGTTGCCCACAGAGTGTCTTTTTTTCACTCTTTTTCAAACTATTTTTTCACTTTTTTCCTTTTTCTTTGCTGTGCTTGATTTTGGAACTGTAAAGGGACTTCCTCTTATGATGAAGCAAAATTTAGGTTTGATAACCCTTAATTTGTTTATACAAGCAAATTTGTTTCCCTGTCCGTCCTCCCCCTGTCTGTCCTCACCATGTTTTTCACTCATTAAGGAGCAATGGCTTCACATAAAGCAGTATATAGTATTAACAATGCATATTAAGGTTATATCTATAAATGCCAATGGTTTGAACTCGCCAGGTAAAAGATTAATCTTCCGGGAGAATATTTGCAAATAAACTGCTGATGTAATTTGTGCTCAAGAAATGCACTTGTTGGTGCAGAACAATGCTAATGAATCCTTGATATCTACATCAGTTTATTGCAAACCACAAGACTAAAAGAGCTGGAGTGGCTATTTTATTATAAGAGACTCCCTATCCTTTAAATTGTATGACACTACTAGTGATCCGGAGGGGCATTTAATTTTCTTTGACTGTTCTTTAAACAACACTAGGTACACGATTATATCTCTATATGGCCCAAATATGCACCAGTTTTCATTTATCAGAGAAACACTTAAGAGAGTTTAGGTGTTCTCCAAAGTGTTTAAAATTGTCTGTGGAGATTTCAACCTCCTCATGTCTGTCGTGTTAGATTGCTCAAACAGAAGTACCTCTAGGGGAGAGATGAATTTACTGGTTTCAGAATATAACTTATATAACATCTGGAAATATCTCCACAGCTCTGAGAGAGAATACTCCCATTTCTCCTCTAGATGTAATTCCTATAGCAGGATAGACTATATTTTTGTGGATGATAGAATTCTAGATTGTGTACTTGAGGCAATGATAGGTGCGATCTCTTGGTCTGACCATGCTCATCTCGCTCACTGTGATACAAATGTGACAAGCTTGATGTGTGAATATATATAGACAGGTATCCAGTCAATAGTTAGTGATCATTGTGGTTTTCCTGCATAAGAGTATGAGTTCAATTGTTACTATAAAACTTGCTGCCGCTTTTATAAAATAATATCCCAATGAATAAGATGTCCCAATAAATGAAAAAACCTTGGTTTACACATAGGGATGTCATAGCAAGGCTAAAAGAAGAAGCTATGGATTCCTGTTTAGCTGTCCTAGAAGTAATGGAGGATTATCAGGACACAGAATTAACTGCCAGTATCCAAAATTAAAACTGCACTCCCAGCATACAAAATGGTGATTATGACTCTGTTAATAGCATTAACAGGAAAAACAATTTTGTAATCTCTTTCCCGAATGAGGGAACTTCAGGATATGGGGGAATGGGAAAGGTCGGATGGAGCATCACTAATCCTAAAACCCGTGCGCGGTTCCACTGTCCCGCAGTCCGCAGTGAGGAGGAGAGGAGGGGCGGACACAGCAGCAGGAAGTGAGCTTTCTCTCACTTCCCGTCCTCCCTCCTCTCCAGCCGGCGCTATCGCGGTCGCGGCGGCCGGCTGTCAGCACAGGTCACGGGGCCCCCCGGGGGGGTGCGGGCCCCCCTAGGGGCGGGCCCGGTCGCAGTAGCGACCGCTGCGACCACGGTAGTTACGCCACTGCTAAAACCTCATACAATCAAAATTCCAAACAGAATAAAGAAAATGATGGAAATTCAAGGGTATCTCATAAAGAAAGGTTTCAGGCTCTTTTAACGGAAGCAGGGATGTCAAAAGATTCAAAAGACGACAAAGTGATATTTGAATCAGAATCCAAGAAATGACCATGGTGACCATTTTGAAATCGGCCATTTTGGATCCAACTTTATTTTTTTCAATGGGAAGAGGGTCATGTGACACATTAAACTTATTGAGAGTTTCATAAGAAAAACAATAGGGTGCTTGGTTTTAACATGACTATTCTTTCATGAGTTATTTCAAGTTGATATCACCAGTCATTCCCATTTTATTTAGGTGTATCCATATAAATGGTCCACCCAGGCAAGAATAAAGTTACTTTAAAACCAAGCACACCATTGTTTTTAACATAGTAACATAGTTTTTAAGGTTGAAGGAAGACTTTAAGTTCATCTAGTTCAACCCATAGCCTAACATGTTGATCCAGAGGAAGGCAAAAAAAACCATGTGGCAACACTAAGCTCCACATTGGGGAAAAAATTCCTTCCTGACTCCAGATACGGCAATCAGACTAATTCCCTGGATCAACGCCCTATCAAAGAATTTTCTTATGAAATTCTCAATAAGTTTAATGTGTCACACGACCCTCTTCCCATTGAAAAAAATAAAGTTGGATCCAAAATGGCCGACTTCAAAATGGCCATCATGGTCACCACCCATCTGGAAAAGTTTTCCCCCTCCCATATACTAATGTGCCACAAACAGGAAGTTGATATCACCAACCAGTCCCTTGTTAATTAGGTGTATACATATAGATGACCCACTCTGTACATTTACCAGGCTACTGCAAGGGTGGATTCATAGCCCTACAATCTGTCACCGGACGGTGGCTGAACATTTAAATGAATTTGATCTTCCAAATGTTAAAGAAGTTATCATATGTACTGTATACTTTCAGCCATATTGTCTTATTAGAAGCCATTTTGTGTTATCATATTCTATTCTCTAAACTTTACACACTCTGACTAGAATCTTATTTGGCAGAAATGGAAGATCAGGATGTAGCCAAGATGGGAGTCAGGGACATGCTACATCCTCAGAAAAATATTTCGTCTTCTCTTCTCCCTTATCATAAGAATAATGGACTCAAGGCCATAGAGCCACACGAATGTAGGAGTCAGCTAGACCTCTGTAATCTACTGTTGTACCCCTTTGCCAAATAGTGTAAAACTGTTTATAATGCATATTTTCCATTTTTGTCCAGAAATGGACCAGCCATCTTGTCCCGTACCAATCTATTTTTAGGAACACCTACAATCTATATAAACTCTTGTTACAAACAAACTACGTGATTCTCTCTTGTATAGATCTGGACTCTGTGTCTTTGTACAGAACATCTCCAGAACACAGTATACCTGTGCCAATCCCTCTTACTTTTATTTACCAATTTAGTCTACTCTGGTTAGCTTGAATCTCCCGGCGCTATCACAAAGAATATGCAGCTTTCTCATTATATCTATGATATACTGACTCAGGGACCAGATCAACAATCTGTGAAGGAACAGCTGGAGAAATTGCTTATTTATATGAGAAGTAAAACATGGGAAATGAAAGACAACAAAGTACAAGGACCGTCTCAAACCGGTAAATTCCTGGGGATCCAGTGGAATAAAGGCCAAAGGAAGATTCTCCCTAAGGCTAAGGAGAAAATTTAGAATTTTCCAATTCTTACTACCAAACAGGAAACACAGTCTTACATTGGATTATTTGGATATCCCTCACTTGGGACAATTACTGGCACCTTTGTACAAGGTAATTCATAAAAAAATATGAGTTTACCTGGAATGAAGAACAACAAGTTGCATTTGAAATGGTCAAGGAAGCCATTCAACAGGCTGTTGGTTTATGCCCAATAAAGGAGGGAGAGGTTGAGTTGCATGTGTCCGTACAGCATCAATATGCTGATTGGTCACTCTGGCAGATACAAAGGGCAAAATGTGTTGCCCTTGGATTTTGGAACAGGAAATCGCCAGAAATGGGGAGAAAAATATACTCCCTTGGAACAGCAATTGTTAGCCTGTTATTGGGCTTTGGTGGACACCGAACAGCTAACATTAAACCATGTTGTGTTACTGAGACCACAGATACCCATTATGCAATGGGTAATGTCAAATTCAAAATTAAATAGAATAGGGAATGCTCAAGATCAAAGTATCATCAAATAGAAATGGTACATTTCAGAAAGAGCTAAAAAGGGAGAAGGGGGAGTGGCAGCTATCCATGAGAAACTTGCTGATATCTCCCCAGAACAGGTAAATCCTCTAAAAAAAAGCCTCAACAATTGAAGAATCCCCTTTAAAATGGGTAAATTATACTCTGGATTGACTGAAGATCAACAAAATCATGCTTGATTCACAGATGGATGTGCAAGATATGTCAGTGGATGCAGACAATTGAAAAGTGTAGCCTTCAATCCAAAAATTAATAAAACCTTGACTATGGAAGGTGAAGGGAAAAGCAACCAATATGTTGAACTGTTTGCAGTGTTTTTAGCACTCAAACATGAGCAGGGCGCAGAATGTCACATTTTCACAGACTCATGGTCAGTAACTAATGGATTAGCTACCTGGATCATGGGATGGAACAAACACGTTTGGCAAATCCATGGAAAAGAGGTATGGGGTAAGAAGATTTGGCAGGAAATTGAGGAGTTATATCAAGCATAAAAAGTACTGCTTTCCATGTTGATGCATATGTCCCTCTTGACTCACTGGAACATTTGTTTAATTCCAAGCAGACGCGGAAGCCTCAATTTCTGTCGCAGATACTGAACCTGATTAAGAGAAAGAAACATGGTTGCAAGGTACAGCCGTTCAGGCACATCAGAAAGGTGGACACTTGGGAGAGAAAGCCACTTACAGGCAGGCAGAATAGAGAGGAGTGCCCTTGACTTTAGATGTTTTAAAACAAGTCATTGCACAATGTCCCATATGCCAATATTCACAGAAAAGGGAGGTACCACACACCGTAGTTAGACACATAGGACGAGGTCAATTGACAGCTCAAATCTGGCAGATGAATTTCATTGGTCCTTTGCCGGAAAGTAGAAGTTGTAAATATATTTGTACAGTTGCAGACCCATACTCAGATTGATGGTGGGATTTCCTTGTAAATTCCCTATTCAGTGGAGTACTTTGAGAAAATTAGAACTGATTACACAATACTATGGTACTCCACTACAAATTCAAACTGACGAATTTGTCTTTTTTCCCTGCTGGAAGACCCATGACCTCTGAGGGAGACCCAGCTTTTTCACACTGGGCCCTACATTATGCTGCAAAATTTGTTGGTAGTCTTCAGACTTCATAATGCCATGCACACGGTCAAGCAGTCCAGTGCCAGAGGCAGCAAAGCAACCCCAAAACATCAGGGAACCTCCGCTATGTTTGACTGTAGGGACCGTGTTCTTTTCTTTGAATGCCTCTTTTTTTCTCCTGTAAACTCTATGTTGATGCCTTTGCCCAAAAAGCTCTACTTTGGTCTCATCTGACCAGAGAACATTCTTCCAAAACGTTGTAGGCTTTCTCAGGTAAGTTTTGGCAAACTCCAGCTTGGCTTTTTTATGTTTCGGGGTAAGAAGTCTCGGGGTCTTCCTGGGTATCCTACAATACAGCCCCTTTTCATTCAGACACCGATGAATAGTACGGGTTGACACTGTTGTACCCTCGGACTGCAGGGCAGCTTGAACTTTTTTGGATGTTAATTGAGGTTCTTTATCCACCATCTGCACAATCTTGCGTTGAAATCTCTCGTCAATTTTTCTTTTCCATCCACATCTAGGGAGGTTAGCCACAGTGCCATGGGCTTTAAACTTCTTGATGACACTGCGCACGGTAGACACAGGAACATTCAGGTCTTTGGAGATGGACTTGTAGCCTTGAGATTGCTCATACTTCTTCACAATTTGGTTTCTCAAGTCCTCAAACAGTTCTTTGGTTTTCTTTCTTTTCTCCATGCTCAATGTGGTACACACAAGGACACAGGACAGAGGTTGAGTCAACTTTAATCCATGTCAACTGGCTGCAAGTTATTATTATTTATTTAGTTATTGCCAACACCTGTTAGGTGCCACAGGTAAGTTACAGGTGCTGTTAATTACACAAATTAGAGAAGCATCACGTGATTTTTCTAACAGTGCTTATACTTTTGTCCACCCACTTTTTTATGTTTGGTGTGGATTTATATCCAATTTGACTTTAGGACAATTCTTTTTGTGTTTTTTCATTGAAGACAAATTAAATGAAGATAATAATACCAAAGAATTTGGGATTGAAATCATTTTAAGGAAGAAACTGAGTATTATCTGACAGAATTTCAGGGGTGTCAATACTTTTGGCCACAACTGTATATTTATACCAGGCTGGGGGACTATGTATACCTGGATGGGGGATATATATACAGCAGGATGGGGAACATATATACACCAGGATGAGATATATATATACCAGGATGGGGGCTATATATACACCAGAGTGCAGGATACCAGGATGGTGGACCATATATACCGGGTTGAGGGACATACATACCAGGATGGGGGATATGTATATCAGGATTGGGGACATATAAACTGATTGTAAGATGGACACTGCCATTATAAGATGGACCCCATTTAACATTAAAAATTATTTTGTTTTTCTTTTTTCCTTCACCAAGTTTGAGTTTTACACTTTATAATCCAGTGTGTCTTATAAAGCAAAAAATAAATACTTTTGGAGAACCTTCAAGGCTATGGAAAGGTGATGTGGTGGTCATTGTTTGCTAACAACATACACCATTGTAAAAATGTAATAATAATAATAATAATAATCTATAATATAATTGTCTTGCGGCCACTTCCGTCTGAGGCCAAAATTGGGCGTCAGCGCTCATTGGTCGCCGCCAGCCGCAGTAACCAGTGAGCACAGCGTGTGCAAAACAGCTGCGTGCCACGGCCGCGATCCAATCAGCAACACATGATTTTGGCCTCACAGACACCGTGCTGTCAACCTTCTCTGGCCCCTCATGCCCTCTGCTGCCACCCGCCGCTCCATCATCCCCCTCGCTCCATCCCCCCCGCTCCATTCCCCCCCTCCCTTGCTCCATTCCCCCCGCCGTTCCGGTCTCACCCACACCCAGTGTTAACATCACTGCCGGAAGCTACAACACGTACTGAGCGGTCATGTGACAGGCTCTGTGCCCGCCTATCACATGACCGCTCATTACCTGCTCTAGCTTCCGGCGGCAATGTAAACGCTGGGTGCGGGTGACTCTGGAGCGGATGGGAGGGGGGATGAATGTGTGCTGACCACTGGCCCTCCATCCTGTGCTAACTACTGGCCCTCCATCCTGTGCTGACCACTCGCTCTCCATCCTCTGCTGACCACTGAGCCTCCATCCTCTGCTGACCACTGAGCCTCCATCCTCTGCTGACCACTCTGCCTCCATCCTGCGCTGACCACTCTGCCTCCATCCTGCGCTGACCACTCTGCCTCCATCCTGTGCTGACCACTGAGCCTCCATCCTCTGCTGACTACTCTGCCTCTATCCTGCGCTGACCACTCTGCCTCCATCCTGCACTGACCACTCTGCCTCCATTCTGGCTGACCACTGAACCTCCATCCTGTGCTGACCACTGAGCCTTCATCCTGTGCTGACCACGAGCCTCCATCCTGCGCTGACCACAGAGCCTCCATCCTGCGCTGACCATTCTGCCTCCATACTGCGCTGACTACTCTTCCTCTATCCTGTGATGACCACTCAGCCTCCATCTTGCGCTGACCACTCTGCCTCCATCCTGCGCTGACCACTCTGCCTCCATCCTGCACTGACCACTCTGCCCCCATCCTGCGCTGACCACTGAGCCACCGCGCAGTGCTAACCACTGAGGCACCGTACTGTGCTAACCACTGAGCCACCGTACTGTGCTAACCACTGAGCCACCATACTGTGCTAACCACTGAGCCACCATACTGTGCTAACCACTGAGCCACCGTATAGTGCTAACCACTGAGCCACCATATACAGTGCTAACCACTGAGCCACCATATACAGTACTAACCACTGAGCCACCATACTGTGCTAACCACTGAGCCACCATACTGTGCTAACCACTGAGCCACCATATTCAGTGCCAACCACTGAGCCACCAAACTGTGCTAACCAAAGAGTTACCGTACAGTGGTAGCCACTGAGCCACCATACTGTGCTAACCACTGAGACACCATATACAGTGCTAACCACTGAGCCACCATATACAGTGTTAACCACTGAGCTACCATACTGTGCTAACCATTGAGCCACCATGTACAGTGCCAACCACTGAGCCACCATAGAGTGCTAATCACTGAGTCACCGTATACAGTGCTAAACACTGAGTCACCGTATACAGTGCTAACCACTGAGCCACATTACTGTTCTAATTATTGAGCCACCACATACAGGGCCAACCATTGAGCCACCATAGAGTGCTAACAACTGAGGCTCCGTATACAGCGCTAACCACTGAGCCAGCATACACTGTGCTAACCACTGAGCCCCCCTATACTCTGCTAACCACTCAGCCCCTGTATACTCTGATAACTATTGAGCTGCCGTATACTCTGCTAACCACTGAGCCCCCATATGCTCTGCTAACTACTGAGCCGCCGTATATTCTGCTAAGCACTCTGCTGCGGGCAGGAGGGGTAGGGGAACAGCGGCCAGGTGTGGGCAGGAGGGGCTCCCCCCACCCCTTCCTGCCCACACCCAGCTGCTGTTCCCCGGCCTGCTCCTGCCCACACCTGGCCGCTGTTCCCCGGCCCCCTCCTGCCCGCACCTGGCCGCTGTTCCCCGGCCCCCTCCTGCCCGCACCCGGCCGCTGTCCCCCGGCCCCCTCCTGACTGCACCCGCACGCTGCCCCCTTCTGGACTCCGGCACCGCTACACACTGGCACCGCTGCACACCGATAATGCTGTAGGTATCTACTATATCATTGTCTACTTCTGTCTGTTTGTGTGTAACACAAATCCTGCGTCGCTGATTGGTTAGGCCAGCCGCCCACGACCAATCAGCAACAGGGACAGTCCGCCCGCAAATTGTCGCAGGATTTCAACCATGCTTCGCTGATTGTGTGAGCCCGGCAGGTTGCCAGCAATCAGCGATATTGGCGCAGGATTTAAACCCAGCTTCGCTTTGCATTATTAATCTTAAATCTTCATAAATAAACTTCATACATACTCTAGAATACCCGATGCATTAGAATCGGGCCACCATCTAGTAATAATAATAAAAGTAAGTGTAAAAAATAGAAGTTAAAAATGTGCAATTTTTAAATATTCTAATTGGTATTACAGGTTTTAGGTATAATTGCAAGCCATCTGTTTTATGTTATGAACAAGCATTTATTCTGCATTAAGATGACCTAGCATCGTGAAATGAGAACTCCATCAAAAGTATTAAAAACATGATTTTTTTTTTCAGTATTTTACTGCTGGCTCAAGATGTGATCACTTGAGGTAACAGAAGACATGAAAACAGTCTAGACATTGGTGAAACAGAGGAACTTTGATACATTTTCTAAAGTACTCCTTTAAACTGTTCCTGCTGTTTCCATTGGCTTATAACCTTAAGTAGAACTTACTCTACAGGCTAAGTGTACTGTATGGCCCATTCTCTGTAGCCTTGCCTTCTAATATTGACCTCTGTGCTATCAAGCTTTGACTTGCTGGCTTGAGAATTAACACTTCATTTTTTTTTTTTTAATTTTCATTCAAAATATGGCCAAAAGCAGCAGGCTATAATTCCAGGGTGAAATAGTGATCTTCAGAAAACTGAATGTTAAAGTAGCCGATAAACTTTTAAAATAAACCACTGTGTTAAGTTTAAAAGGCCAGTTTAATCTCTGTCCCAAAGGTAAAGAGAACTGTCTGAGCAAACCAAATATTCAATTATTACCAAGCAAAAGTGGTCTAAAAGATTCTTTATAAAACTATCTCTAAAGACCTTGACATGCCAACTCCAACAGTTTTAAACTATTATTAAGAAGTTTACCACTCAAGGAACAGTCAGGAAGCTTAAAGAATGTGGTGACATGAGGAAAATTGATAAATTAAAAGTTAGGCCCCTTCACACTGCATGATTTCACTGATCAGTGTCCATCAGTGTTTGTGTGCCAAAACCAGGAGTGAAGTTTGCAGAGAAAAACTAGAATTGAAAGATGGACACCTGTTCTGAGTTTTGGAGACACTCCTAGTTTTGGCACCCAAACACTGATGGACACTGATCAGTGAAATCATGCAGTGTGAAGGGGGCCTTAGTTTGAATTGTGTCAAAAAAACATGTACTGGTAATTACCAAAAACGTCAGACTGAGCTGATGAGATCCGAGTTATGCTTTCAACTTCATACCATATATCACATAGTGAGCTAAACAGAAATCTATAGGCAAAGGCAAAGGGGGATCTCACAGCTTAAATATAGGCACAAAAAAGAATTCCGAAAGTTACACACACTCTACCTAAAATGAAACATAGTGAAAGATCCATAATGCAGTGGTGCTATTCCCTGCCTCTGGAACTTGATGTATAAAAAAATCTATTGTGCTGCGTAAGGCAAATTATATCAGAATTAGTGAAAGTAAGATTGCTAACTGCACAAAAAAAAACCTGAGTCTAATGGTTTACACGTCGCGATATCGGCGTCCAACTCCGATCCAACTCCGACAAAAAGTCACGTGGTTCGGGAGTTGGACCCGATATCGTTCGCGCGTTGTACGGTTTGAACATACAACGCGATGCTGGAACGATGCCAAAACGATATCGGGGTTAAATGAGCGTGCTCTTCAACCGCCCGATATCGCATGGCCTTTGTAGCAGCATCGTAGCGTGTAACAGCCCAACTACGATGCGTACTCGCACCTCACCCATTAACTCCCATGTTAAATGGTCGTTACTGGGTTGGTGGGCATACACATCGTAGGGACGTTGTTTCCCGATATCGCAGCGTGTAAACCGCCAATGCGATATCGGGAAAAGCGCTCAAAAAATGCGCGCTCCCGCGCCGTTGCCTACGATATCGCCCCGATATTGGGACGTGTAAACCCACCATAATATGTGGAGGGTAAGAATGGGTCGTATTCATATAACGAGAGATGGATACAGATTACCTCTTAACGACACACAAATTGAGACGGTAAATCAATAAATATCATGTAACTCTATTTTAATAGATGTAAACAAAAATGGAATAGATATAGAGTTAAGTATAGCTGCATCTAATGGTTCAAGCTGAAATAATAGTAGTATACATGGATATTAGTTGTGGTAGTGGTTATTTGCAGGAATCTGGTCCTAATAAGGATACCTGTGTAACGAAATATACATAATTGGACCCTTTGATGTAGCAATAGAAATGTAATAACTATAAGCAAAATATGTATCAATATATCTATATTTACTTTGGAGATTACAGTAGATAGGTAACTCCTATCTTGCACCATAGGTACTATTGTGCCTTGTAAAGGAGCCCAGATAGAGATGAGTCTGGAAAGAGTTCAGGTATTCTATAGACAATTTAGATTATAGATTGGTTGTACAGGTATTAAGAGAGTGCTCAAAAATTGAGCTGGGCGTTATATAGATAATACAGAAGGTAAAACATATGCAACTTGTAATATAGAACTGTAATAGTTAAATAAATCGCCTTTGGGATGGCTATACTACTGTATATCCCCAGAGTAAGAAATGGCGCTGACTATACTGGTTCAATGGAGCCTGGGCTGTAGGCAGAGTTGGTGTAGATATCCACAGACGTCTCTGTGGAAGAGTAAATATTGGCCCTTTAGGAAAATCACATAGATATCGGATAGTGGAGAACAAAGATAACAAATAGTTTAAAAATAGCAAATTGTTAAACTTAAAACCTATAAATATATATAAGTATTTACATATGCATGTGAAAGAACCTATTAGGCCATTATAAGAACTCTAGATAGTTGCAGGTGGAAGTATTATAGCACCTACACTTAAGATGGGTTTTAGAGTCCTTATTGTGATGAACTAGGGGTCCTTCAATACGCTCCTCCTAAGAAATGATAATGCACAAATCGATACTTAGTGGATAAAAGTGTACCTGACTAAAGAGGCTAACGCTGCCGTGTATATTCACTTATGTGATGTCCGTGGTAGTGGGCGCATCTGATGCTTAGTAGTGGTCAGTGGTAGCCAGGAGAAAAGAACAGTGGGATCCAATCTAATGCTCAATTCACTAAACAAGCCCGCAGCCAGAAGCTGTGCTATGGTAGCTGAGTGCACCAAAAAAGCTGTGTGTCACGGTTAGAAGCTACTGGAGTCTGGAGAGGCAAAAAACTACCAATGCATTTCAAGAGTACTCTGGACTCTCTTCACCAGGGATAAGTTTGATATGTGTGGGAGGGACCTTTTACTAGAGAGGAGCAAATAACTGAGGGTTCGGCTTTGGTTCGATTCACCGAATGCCGGGGTGTTCACCAAATTGTTCGACGAACAGTTCGCTGAACCTTCTGAACTCCATTGACATCAATGGCAGGCAACATGAAACACATAGAACACACCTTTGAAGGTGTCCAAAAACTGACAAACTGCTCATATTAGTGCCAGACACAAGTTAAAAGGACATCAATCTGCCTAGAGTACAAACCGTCTCATGGCGTAGCATGCGTGCACGAGACACAGTTTCTGTGCCAGCCTGCACACTCTTTAAAATAAGTCCAAATTAGGTGGTGGCTCATATTCACATAAATTTCAGAGGTGGATGAGACTCAGTTTGAATTGACAGATGGATGAGTCACAGGGGAAAAGTGGCAGCAGTTTTCTACATTAAGTAAAAAGAGGTAGAGGAGTAAAAGGATGAGTTACTTAAAAGTGTAAGCATGTCATTCAGAGAGCCCCGCTGAAGAAATGCACCACACAGCAAAGAGATCCTAACAAGAGTCCCCACTTTTTCACACCACAGCAAGGTGGTATATCCATTAAAAAATTATATATTGGGCCACAAAGCAGCAAGGCTGGAGGCCTGGGCTATGCATTTCAAAGTTGAGTATTTAGTAAGTGGTGCCTAAATGTCAGGAGCAGATATTGTGCCCTGCTGAAAAATGCACCACAGAACAAAGAGACTATAAAAAGAGTCCCCACTTTTTAAAACATTACACACAGCCACTAATAAAGTGGCAACAATTGCCTCAGAGTTGAAATATTGAAATGTTGAGCTTAATGCAGCACACTGAAAAGTACACAAGCACCTAAAGGCCCTGTTACACATAAAGAAATCACTAACGAAATAGCTATTGGGATTGCTGTTGCATCACGAAATCCGTGACACAACAGCGATTTTGTTCTGTGTGACACGCACCAACGATCTGGCCCCTGCTGTGAGATCGTTGATCGTTACTGCTCTGGGTCATTCCTGCGTCGTTGTGCTCCCGCTGGGATCGCTACATCGTTGTGTTTGACAAAGATAATAAGCAACGATCTCAATGCTGCGCTATGGAGAGAAAATTCACAATGAGAGTGTCCAGCAGTAGCTTAACTAGAGTCTAATGGGCACATGTGCAAGATTTGAACCTCACCACCCCTCCCTGCTTGCTGGTCAGATGTATGGGACTTTGTAATTTTCTAAATCCTACAAAGACACATGTTTTCCCCCTTCCCCTTCATTATGTAGTAATAAATATGTCCCCCATCCTGGGCCCCTTCCAAGTATATGTGTCCTCCATCCTGGGCACCTACCAGGAGAGATGAGAGAAGACGGGAGAGGAGAAGAGGTCTGCCTGAGAGACATAGAAGCACTGAGAGCCATGGGAGACCCAAAGTGGGTGGCATGGTAAAAAGGAAAACCTGGATGTGTGGCCAGTCACCAACCATTTAGTTAAGAAGGGAACCTTAGATAAGGTTTGCAGCATCTCCAAAGATATCCTTTGCAAAGATTGCAGATGGACTGAAAGAGAAACTATTTGAGCTCCTTTGTAAAGGGACTCGGGTAAACATGATTGCAATAGGAGAACTTGGTAGATCACTACTGTATTGGGACTGCTTCCGAATTTTAACCTGCATCTGGATGTATCAGAGGACTTGTTGATCTAGGAAAATTGACTGTAAATCTAGTGGCCGGAAGTCAAAGTAACGAGTTCACATTTACCTGTTTGCAGTTATTTAGTCATGGCATCCACTCTGAGCACTCACAAAAAGGACAGTGCAGTGTATGAACATTGTTCTGGTTCGAGTTACCCAGAATTTATTGTAGTTAAGGCAGAAGGTGGGTGTAAGATTATATACCTGAGAAAACTACATGTCAAGATCACGGTAGAACTCCAAGTAAGAGCTGCACCAGAGAAGGGAGGGAGTGGTATAACCTTGGCGGTAGTAGTGCTCATGCATAATTTGTACTTTGTGGTTTGCTAGCACATTGTGGTCGGAGTCATTTAGCACCATATCTCACATTTACATCGACCGTTGTCCAGTTTTTACATCCCCATCCTGGCACTCTTCTGAATACATATGTCCCCCTTTTTTCCCCTGTTCTCTAGCACATTAAAAAAATAACAATATCCAACTCACCCTACTCCATCCTCCGCTGCTGATATCAAAGTGCATGACGTCACTGCCATGCAATGCCAACTTCTTGTTCAACGTTTTTTTTATTGAATTAGATATAAACTTACAAGGTGGTCATAACAAGTAGTGATACATTAAGATAACCACACATTAGAATACAAGAGTCAAGTTAACAACTAACAATAAACCATAACCAATTGTGTCATTCTTCTAAACACGTGCGGTTGGAGGGTGGGTGGTGGGAAAGGAAGGGGGGGAAGAAGGGAGGGAGGGAAAAATACTTTAAAGTTATGCTCAACTAAACTTCGCTCATAGCATATTGGAAGCTAATTCGATCAAGTTTATATTATGGGGGCATCCTGTTGAAAGAAAAACTGGTTCCATGTTAACCACTTGTTACTGTACTTTCCTTGAAAATTGTTCCTCAGAGCTAACGTGTATTCATACACATTGTGAGCTGCAATAGTCCCCAGTATTGTTTCAAATGTTGGTGGATCCGGGTCTTTCCATCGAGCCGCTACACCATTTTTTGAGGCAATCAAAATGTGTATAATGAGCGCTCTGAGCTCAGGTGGTACTACATTTATTACTATCAGGAGCAGCGCGAGTTCTGGCGAGAGGTCCAAGTCGATCCCTGTTATGTCGGAGATTAGAAGTTGTATTTTCCCCCAAAATGGGCGCAGGATGGGACAGTCCCAGAATATGTGAGACATTGTGCCAGGTTTTCCGCAGTTCCTCCAGCACAATGGTGATATAGTTTCCGAAAATTTATGGAGTCTTGTAGGGGTGAAATGTCACCTAGTCAAGGTTTTGTAGTAAGATTCCAAAAGAACTGAAGATGAGAGACTTTTGTAAACTATTTTGAGTGTATCTTCAATTAGATCAGCAGGAAGAGAGATTTGGAGTTCCTTACTCCATGCACCTATGTTAGAAGCACTGGAAAATGAAGAATCAAGGTTCCATTCTTTGTAAATAGACTTGAAAGACCAAAAGATGTTCAATTGGTTAAAACGGAAAAGTTGAGTTATGTTTAGCGGGAGATGGAGACTCAGATTATTTTTATTGAGTGTACGTTTTATTTTGTTCCAGTTCCCAGCCTCTTCGCTTGGCAAATTAAACTTGGTTCTAAGACTTGCAAAGGATTTGAGTTGCATATTGTCATCAAGTAAGTCTGAGAGAGTATGGATTCCACAATTGGTCCATACACTTACATCTATATCTGCCGATAGAGCTGGTAGGAGGTAAACTGAGATCCAACGTGGAGAAGGTTTATGATTTGTTGCGTTTGATTTCATGGTGAGAGTTCTCCACGAGCGTATGGTAGCCTTTAACGTTGGTTCTTTAGGTAGTTTCTTGGTCTTGTCGCATAAATAAGCGAGTAGTGTCCATTGGAGATCTCTCGAGTGATTAAGTGCTTTCTCTATCTCCATTCATCTCGGCTTCACTTCTTCTCCTCCCCACCAATTTTGGCTAAGTCTGATAAGCGCTGAATTATAGTAAGCTGAGATGTTAGGCACTGCTAGACCTCCGTGTAGTTTACTTTTTTCTAAAATAGAGAGAGAGGTTCTAGGTTTTTTTCCCCCCCAAATAAAGTTAGATAATTGAGCTTGAATTTTTTTGCACCAAGCTGAGTTAAGCTGAAGGGGAACTGAACGAAAAATGTAAATTATTTTGGGCAGTATAAATAATTTGTACGCCTCTATTTTGCCTAACCACGTTAGTTCAGTTTTGGAAATGTTAGCTAGGTCCATTTGAAGAGCTTTATACAGCTTTCCTAGATTTGCATCATATATTTTGGAAGTGGGTTTAGTGACTATGATTCCTAAGTAGTCTAGATACTTTTTATCCCAATCCAGCTCATTGCCCTGTTGGAGGGAGGAAATCATCTGATCTGTGAGGTTATAGCTGAGTACTTGTGTTTTGGCAATGTTGATTTTGTAATGGGAAATCGCGGCAAATTCATTCATGAGTAAGAGAAGGTCCCGCATAGACGTCGCTGGATTTGTGAGGGTTAGTATTATATCGTCAGCGAACAAACTGATTTTAAATGATTCTTGATTCAGGGAAATACCAGAAATTGACGGGCTAGATCTTACCTTTTCTGCTAACGGCTCAATAAATAAATTGAAAAGGGAGGGCGAGAGGGGGCAGCCTTGTCTTGTGCCATTTGTCAACAAGAAAGGGGCGGACATATGATTATTAGTAAGGAGCCTTGCTGATGATGTGGTGTATAAAGCTTTAATGGAATTGAATATGGGTCCTGAAAGTCCAAATTTATGCAATACCTCAAACAGGTATCCCCAGTGGACTCTGTCGAACGCTTTTACCTGGACTATGTGCCATAGTTGGTATCTTGCTCTTAGAGCTTAATAGATGTGCATCCATTGTTTTTTCGTTAGATGGAATGGTGGAAGAGGGTCTGGTTTTGGAGGGCATTAGATTTCGGGAAACTAGGATGTAACAGTGAGGTCTGATGTTTAGTTGGGTTTAATTTCACTGACCTTGAGGTACTAGGTTGTTCACAAGTTCAATGACTCTGGGTGGAGTCGCTACTTCTGGAGTTCAATGGGTGGAGAAAGTACGTATCTAGGACTTCAGAACAGTCTTATATTGCTGCCCTCAGTATCTTGGGTCAACGTCGCTGAAGTGCTTTGGTGGCAAGAGAACCCCACTGTAAGCAGTAATGATCCCTCTGGTCCTTATGACATGCTGTCAATTATTTGTCATACAGCAGCTTTTGTGACTGTGTGCACTAGTCCTTCTAATGTAGATTTCAGTGAGTAGCTTATGTCCTTATAGAGTTTTTTGTGTGTTGCAGGGCTACGATTTTTTTCTTTTTTGTGTGAGAGATCTCTGATTGGTAAGATCCCTTGCCTGCCCGGAGACAGTTCAGTTCAGCTCTACAATATAGAGACTACTGTACCTATATGTGATCTGTGTGCACGCGGATGCCTGCGCACAAATCACACACTCCCGCCCGCACCATGGACGCGAGATGTCGCGTCCCTGGTGCGGACGAGAGTGTGTGATCTGTACGCAGGCATCCGCACAGATCACATATAGGAGTGAATGGGTGCGCACGGCGGTCCGCAAGCATCTGCAGACCGCCGTGCGCACCATTATAAACATAAGGGCCGCAGTCTGCATGCAGATGCTTGCAGATGCATCTGCAAAACGCTGCAGATGCATCTGCAAGTCTGAAGGCAGCCTAAGAGTCTGTATCTTTGTCTCCTGAACTCAGTGGTTCGCCTCTGTAGCAAGGACTACCTACATATAGTATGTCAACTAGTCTTTAAATGTCTGTAAATTCCTTATCTGCAGGATACCCTTGCATTGGGCTTATCTGTGAGGTAATTAAGTATAATGTGTCAACAAAGGAGCCTCAGATTATCACTGTTCTTTTGTGCTCTGCAGACTTTCTTATGGCGAATGGTGTCAGCTTCTAGTGTTATAGCACTTGAGTGCCAACCGATTTGTGACTTCTGACAGTTAATACTGATAGATTTACTTTACAGTAACTTCAGCTTGTTAGCTAATAGCTTTATGAGGCTGTGTCACATTATGGGGCTTTGTTTCAGCAGCGGGGACCTCTTTCTGCTCCAGAGATCACTCCGCCCCTCATACCTGCTGTTAATTAAGTAGTTCCTCTCTTCCACTGGAGATTATGTGCACTGTGGGTCTCACCTGCACACACCACACCTACGATCGATGTGGCAGGACTCAGGTAAGTCTCTTAACCCCCCTCACGGCTGTTGTGGTAGGCAGAACAGGGTGGAGCGGCACGGGTCCTACCGTTATGCAGGTCACATCTCCGGTAATGTGCTGCAGCTTCAAGTCCCCGCCAGGTTATGCTTCAATGTGCCAGCTGTTGCCAGTACCCTTCACTCTGGCCCGCTTGATTTTCTGCAGCAGTGATGACATGTGGGGCCAAGATGGCGCCGGTCCCTTAGAGCTGTGAGGGAGATGGGATCACCTTCGGTGTAAGCGTTCCTCCTGGGTGAAAATCAACCAAACTCGCCTCGCTTTTCCTCTGAGTAATAGTGATCAGGTTGACAGCTTCTTTGTGGTAGAAAATGACCTTAAAGGACATTAACTCCGTCGCTTTTTAGTAAGCACTGGGAGCTCCTTGTGAGTGCGACTTCACATGGAGCCGCAGGCCACGCCTCTCACAATGCCAACTTCTGACACCTCGACATCAGCTGCATACCTCTGATTGGCTGGCGGTATGTAGAATAATGTCAGTGGAAAAAAATGCACTTCAGATGACTATGCATCCTCAGACATACATCCAGTTAAAAAAGGCAGTGAGGTCAGTGGCCCCCTTCCAGCAAAGGCCAGGTCTCTGTTACCGCAATCATTATACTCCTGGTTTCCAGTGTGGATTATTGTTAAAATTACACAGTCCTCTAATGAAGGTATACAATATTGGAACATATTAAATGCATTTATGATCAGAGGAAGGCCTAATTCACATCTATATATAGAAAAAACCTTGCACACGAAAAAAACGTACTGGATTTATTCCAAAGGCATTTTATTGAGATTCAGGTTCAAGGTATTGAATCATATGTTTTTGACGTTTCGGCATTTATTCATGCCTTATTCATAATCACTGTAAAATTATAACAAAAATTGACAGTCATGAGTACAGATACATATAGAGCAAACACAATTCATAACAATCCATCAAAACAATATGCCTTCTATATTCCACATATACAACTCATTGTTACATCCACAAAGTAAAATCTAGAGCTTGACATCTATAGTCAGAGGGTCACTGGAAAAGAAAAAGGAATTAATACCTTCTCCCGTTAATCTTCAAAATCGCGGATATGATACAACACTCCAGTATGAAATGAAAAATCTCGAGTACATCTGTCAGATATAAATGACCAAATTAATATAAGTATATCTCATATCAGAAGTATCACATAGAAAAAATCAATCATGAAAGGAATATATATAGAATTCATATTCTATTCCAACGTCATTTCATGTCATAACATTTCATCCCAGAAAAACTGGTATATATTCTTAATCAACATAATAGTATCAGAATTCCATCATATTTTATGTATCTTCCCAGGTGTGTTCAATTAGATAAACTGGGAAACGGATTGTCAACCTGAACAATCGGATAAATAAAGTCTAATGAGGACATCCATCATGGGACTTTTACATCATACACATCTAATTAATGTTATCCTATGTTATAAAGACAGGAAAAAAAGAAACAAAAATATTTTCATGAATACAAATACCTCAATAATCTGCTGATCCTACTCGTATCACTCAAGGGGAAATCAGAACTGGACCCCAAAGGAATCTCTCACTGTGATATCAGGAAATCACCATAAATCAATACTGTTGTATTAATTCACATCTAAGCTGGGTTGCATTTGCCTGTGTTTGCGTTTGTATGCATTTTTACTGCTCTCTCCAGACCTCCAGTATAATAGAGCACAGAGGAGCGGTATAGAGAGGACTACTCCACTGGCACTGTGCTCTATTATACTGGAGGTCTGGAGAGATCGGGTGCTGCTCCACACAGCAGAGATCCAGCTGCGGCTGCACAGGACATGGACCAGGGCTGCTGACCACCGGCTACACAGAACAGGGAGGGTGATCGGCACACACATGCAGCAGGTCCCTGGCTGCACTGACACAGTGTGCCGGAATCTCTTTCACAGCAGAGGATTCGGCACATTGTATCAGTGCACTGGGGACCACTGTTTTGCAGAGGGTTTGGGTGGTGACATTAAGGGCTGGGTTGACCAGTAGGAGCCCTGGGGGTGGTATGCAATAGTGTACAGTGGGGAGGGGGCGGCCAGTAGGAGCCCTTGGTTGTGGCCGGCCGCAGTGAGCGTGGGGGAGGGGGAGACCTGTACGTCCTGGGGGTGACTGGCCATACTAGGAATAGGGGAGGGGGCGTGATTGCCGGAGACTGGGAGGAAAGGACAAGTTCTCATTTCCATGCACAATCACGCCCCCTGGACGTTCCCTGCCAGCCACAAAAATGTGTTATCTAGGTAACCCTGCAAAATGTTGACAACATGTATATTGCAGATTGTCAACATTTTGCAGCCAAGATATACATATGAAATATAGCAAAAGTCCAGACAACCCCTTTAATCATTTTCACTATTCACATTTGCTTTGTAACTGAGGATTTGCCATTTCAAATCAAGGAAGACCAGAGGCTTTTACACATATACAGTTTCCAGATTCACGTTTGTTCTTTAAAGCAACAGCTGCTGTCATAAGTTGTGTGCATTAGAAGGGGCTTTTTAGATAGAATCTGCCCAGGATGATTCACATCAAATCCCTTATGTGTCTCGTGGAAGGACATCTGTTATATTGACTCATCTATGAGCCAGGGTAAAACAGGAAGGTTTACACTGCACAGAGCTCAACACAAACTTTCAGAGCTTCAAGTTACATTTACTCTGGAAAAGTGACAGCTCCACTACAGAGCCTAATACTAAAGCTGAGCAAACCTTTATCCGAATGTCTCCAGGGAAAGTATTGACAGTAAATGCATCGGTCATGAGGCAAAGTCATTTTTTTAATGTACAGAAAGTAATGGATAACATAAATATAGTAGTAATTCTATATTTGAAGACTGAACACGGCGACTTGAAAAATCAATTTACTTTATTATGGTCCTAATTCCTTTTGAAAAGCAAGAGTTAACATTTAAATTGGAAAGTAAAAACATATGAGCTTATCCCACGCCAGTGTATCCTCACTTCCCTTCTAACGCCCTTCCATGCATAACGCCTAATCCTGATATGGACAGGGATGGAGAGTCATTTATTAACTCCTTTACTACCCAGCCATTTTTAACCTTAATGACCAGACCATTTTTTGCCATTCTGACCAATGTCATTTTATGAGGGTATAAGGCTGGTTTCACACTGCGGTTTTTCACTGATCAGGTTTGATCAGGTTTGTGTGCCAAAACCAGGAGAGGAACCAGGAGAGGACCTTGCAGAGAAAAACTATAATTGAAAGATTGACACCTGTTCTGAGTTTTGGAGACACTCCTGGTTTGGCACACAAACCTGATGGACCTGATCAGGAAAAATCTTTAGTGTGAACCAGCCTTAGGGCTCGGACACACTAGCGTGAAACTCGGACGACTGCAATGCAAGCAAAACTCGCATTGCAGTCGGACCAATGTAAGTCAATGTCTGAGAGCACATTTCCGAGTGTTGGACGTTTATTTCCTTGTCCGTGACTTGGATGACGAACATGCTGCGATTTCATGCTAGTGTCGGACGAGACTCGCCAATGCAAGTTTTTGGGCGGCACAGTGGCTCAAGTGGTTAGCACTGCAGCGTTTGCAGCACTGAGGTCCTGAGGTCCAATTCCCTCCAAGGACAACATCTACAAGGAGTTTGCATGTTCTCCTCATGTTTGCGTTGGTTTCCTCCAGGCACTCTGGTTTCCTCCCACATTGCAAAGACATACTGATAGGATGTTAAGATTGTGAGCCTCAATAGGGACAGCATTACTGATGTATGGAAAGTGCTTTGGAATTAATAGCGCTATATAAATGAATAAATATTATTGATATGGGTCCGACAAAAAAGACAGACCACATTCAGAGCGCACCTGCACCATCCAAGTCTGATGTGACTTTCGATTGATACATTCTCATTCTGTAGCTCAGACAACTGTAAAAAATGTTCCTGTAAATGATTATACAATAAATAGCTGCTAAGTAAAAAAACGCATTGCTCTCAGACAGCACACAGAAGCCACACTGACCAAAAGTCGGATGAAACTCGTCCGACACTCGGATCCGTGATTCAGAGTGTTTTTTCACTCGCCAGTGTGTTTCCACCTTTACTCTGGAGCACTTCAAGGGATCCCAGTGATTTCAAGATTGTTTAAAGACATACTTCATGTACATGGTAAATTTAGGACAATATTTTTTGTGTTCATGTGTGAAAAATAGTCAGAAATTTTGGGAATGTTTTGCAGTTTTCAATTTTGAATTTTTATACCCTTAAACAATAGAGTTATATCACATAAAATAGTAAATAAAAAATATTTCCCACGTGTCTACTTTACATCAACACAATTTTATACATTTTTTTTTGTTAGGGATTTAAAAGGGTTGAAAGTTTTTCAGCAATTTTTTCATTTTTTCAACAAAATATTCAAAACCATTTTTTTAGGAACCACATCACATTTGAAGTGACTTTGAGGAGTCTATATGACAGAAAACACCCAAAAGTAACAATTCTAGAAACTGTACACCTCAAGCTACTCAAAACCACATTCAAGAAGTCCTGTGGTGCTTCACAGAAACTAAAGCAATGTGCAAGGAAAAAATAAAAATGTTACTTTTTCCAACAAAAATGTTACTTAAGCCTCAACAAAAATGTTACTTTAGCCTCAAAAATTGTATTTACACAGAGTAAAATGGAGAAATTGCACCATACAATTTGTTGTGCAATTTCTTCAGAGTATGCTGATACACTACATATGGTGGAAAACTACTGTTGAGGCACACAGCAGGACTTGGAAGTGAAAGAGAGTCATTTGACTTTTTGAGCATAAAATTGGCTGGAATCATTACTTGGGCATCATGTGGCATTTGGAGGGCCCCTCCCTAAACTGTCAAATACCCCCCAAAAGTGACCCCCTTTTGGAAACTAGACCCCCCTCCCTTCCAAGGAATATATCTAGGTGTGTGGTGACCTCTTTAAACCCCCAGGTGCTTCAAAGAATTTTGTATTGTTAAGTCTTGAAAATGAAAAAGTAAATGTTTTTCCACTAAAATGTTATTTTAGCCCCAATTTTTCATTTTCACAAGGGTAACAGGAGAAAATGGACCCAAAAATGTGTTGTGTAACTTCTTCTGAGTATGCCTAGAACCCATGTGTAGCTGATAATCACTGTTTGGGCGCATGGCAGGGCTCGGAAAGGAAAGAGCGCCATTTGGTGTTTGAACAAAATATTGTCTTGAATAGTTAGCAGACACCTTATCATGTTTAGAGAGCCCCTTATGTGCCTAAATTGGGAAAACTCCTCACTTATGACCTCATTTTTTAAACTAAAACCTCCCAAGGAATTTATTTAGATGAGCACTTTGAACCCCCAGGTAATTCACAGTATTTTATAACATTGAGCCATGAAAATGAAACTAAATTTCTTTTCACAAAAATGTTCTTTTTTCCCCAAATTTTTCATTTTCACAAAAGCAACAGGGATCATGGACTCATATTTTAGTTGTTCAACTTCTCCTGAGTATGATATTCCTAATGTGGTGAAAAAACAGTGTTTAAGAACATAGCAGGGCTTGGAAGACAAGGAGCACCATTTGATGTTTTTGAATGGAAAATTGACTGTAAGCGTTAGCAGACTACATGTCACATTTGGAGAGTCCTTGATGTGCCTAAACAGTGGAAACACCCCACATATTACCACATTTGGGAAACTATATCCCCCAATGTATTTATATAGATGTATGTAGTTTACTTTGAACCCACAGGTGCTGCATAGAATTTTATAACATTGAGCCAAGAAAATGAAAAAGTACTTTTTTTTCACAAAAATGCTCTTTTAGGACCATTTTTTTTATTTGCCCAAGGGCAACAGGAAAAATGGACCCCACAATTGATTGTGAAATTTCTCCTCAGTACACTGATACCCCTTATGTGGTAGAAAACCACTGTTTGGGTGCACAGCAGATCTTGAAAAGGAAGGAGCAACGTATTGTAGCACAGATTTTGATGGAATGGTCTGCAGATGACACGTCATGTTTGGCTAATCCTTAATGTACCTTAACAATGGAATACCCCCACAAGTTACTGCATTCTGGAAACTAGACCCTCAAGGAATTTATCTGAAAGTGTGGTGAGCACCAAAAACCCACAGGTGCTTTACAGATTTTTATAACGGAGAAAAGTGAAAATCAAAATATTTGATTTATTTCCTCCAAAAATGTTATTTTAGCATAAAATATTTTCATTTTCCAAAGGGTAGCAGGAGAAATTGGACCACAAAATTTGTTGAATACTTTCTTATTAGTTCACTGATATCCCATATGTCAGTGATGGCGAACTCCAGGCCTCGAGTGCTGCACACAGTGCAGGTTTTCAGGATTTCCTTAGAGTCTGACAGTTGGTAATTTGATTACCAACTGTCAAATGCAATGGAAATCCTGAAAACCAGGACTGTGAGTGGCACTCGAGGCCTGGAGTTCGCCATCACTGACATATGTGGTGAAAACCACTCTTTAGGTGCACAGCATGGCTCAGAAGGGAAGGAGTGACATTTTCGAGCACAGATTTTGATGGAATGATCTGAGGGTGTCATGTCATGTTTGGTTAGCCCATGACATACCTAAACAATGAATTTCCCCATAAATGAGCCTGTTCTTGAAACTAGATTCCCTCTAAGGCTGGCTTCACACTGCAGTTTTTTCACTGATCAGTTTCCATCCAGTTTGTGTGCCAAAACCAGGAGTGTCTCCAAAACTCAGAACAGGCGTCAATCTTTAATTATAGTTTTTCTCTGCAAGTTCCTCTCCTGGCTCCTCTCCTGGATTTGTAGGAAAAAAAGGGAGAGAAGGGGCGCATGTGTAGGATCACTATAGCTCAGTTAATATGGCGTTATTAAAATCTTTGTTTATATATATATATATATATATATATAAAGATGCAAACACTACTTGCATATAATCATTTTTATAATAATTTCATTTTAATAATTTTTTACAATAATGTGTATAGTAATTTTAATAATTTTAATAATTTTTCATGTATATTTTTTATTTTATTAATGAGCTACGGCTGGTTTATATAGATATGCAGTTTTAATATTCAATATGGAATTAGGGGAATTGTATAAATTGTAGTTTAATTATGTAGTTTTTTATTGACAATGTTTGTAGAAGTGCATGAGGAGTTAAACATAGTTAATTAGGAAACCAATCAAAGTTTTTTGTTCTCTATATAATGTGATGTCACAGTTCACCCCCTTACACTACCTGAGGAAGACTGCCTTGAGCAGTTGAAACATGTTGTGGAGCTGTGAGGGGAAAATAAAGATTGCTGTTTATAAACCTCATCATCCTGGTGCCTGAGATTTAGTAGCGCTTCTACAAGACCGCTAAACCATTTTCTTGCAAGCCTCTCGTGGATTTGGCACACAAACTGGATGGACACTGATCAGTGAAAAAACTCCAGTGTGAAGCAAGCCTAAGTAATTTATCTAGATGTGTGGTCTGCATCTTGATCCCACAGGTGCTTCACAGAATTTTACAATGTAGAAATGTGAAAATAATAATAAAACTTTTCCAGAAAAATGTTTCAGCATCAAAAATTTTAATTTTCCCAAGGTTACCAGAAGAAATTGGACCCAAATTTGTTGTACAATTTCTCTTGAGTACGCTGAGACACCATATGTGTTAGTAAACCACTGTTTGGGCACACAGCAGGGATTGGTAGGGAAGGATCACCATTTGATTTTTCAAGCAAACATTTTCCAGGTATAGGCAATATGAAAATCACATCTGAAACAAGATCAAATGGGGAGCAGTTTATTCAATCTTTGCTTTTTGTCATACTAAGCATGGAGAACAGAAAGAGGACAAGAGAACGGTCTGAGAGTTTGAGAACCAGAGTTGTTGAAAAAGATCAACAGGTTAAAGGTTACACAACTAGAGATGTTGATGTTCATTTGTCCACAGTGTGCAACATAATCAAGAAGTTTTCAACCCATGGAACTGTAGCAAATCTCCCTGGAAGTGGACAGCAGAGAAAAATTGATGAAAGGTTGCAATGCAAGATAGATTGGATGGTGGATAAGCAGCTCAAATCAAGCTCCAAAAATATTCAAGCAGTCTTGCAGGTTCAGGGTGCATCAACGTCAGCACGAATTGTCCATCGACATTTGAACTACATTAAATGCTATGGCAAGAGATAAAGGAAAACCCCACTGTTGATAAAGAGACATAATAAGCTAGACTGCAGTTTGCCAAAATGTACATGAGTAAACCAAATCCTTTTGGGAATGCCTGTCGTGGACGGATGAGACCAAGCTTTTTGGTTTGGTTCTACTGTTTACTTAAAATGGAATTAAGCCTTAAAAGAAAGGTACACAGTACCCACAGTCGAATATGATGGAGATTTAAAGATGCTTTAGGACTGTTTTAGTGGCTCAGACACTGGGTGTCTTGACTGTGCAAAGCATCATGATATCTAAAGATTACAAAAAGAGCAATGACCACAAACATACTTTAAGAAGCTCCCAGAAATGGATGGAAAAAAGTGCTGGAGAGTAGTTATTAGTGTTTGGGTTTGGCGGACCCAACCGGACATTTTTCAAAGTGTGCATTTGGGGTTGGACGTGACTCAAACTTTAGTCTGAACCCCGAACGTGGACTTAAGTTATGAGATGTGGGCATTGGGCACGAAGAAGAAAGAAAACATGGATTAAATATAAGCGTTATACTTACCGGCGTCCCGCCACTTGTACTTCCAGGCCACACATTTTAACTGCAGAGGCACAACAGCCCATCACAGGTGCTATTACAAAGAATGGGCATCTGTGATTGACTGTTGGAGTAAATTGAAATCTGCGCATACAATCTGGCATGGTAGATACTACAATGTATGGGCTGGTTTCAGGTTACTTCAACAGCCAATCACAGATGCCTATTCTCTGTGACAGCATCTGAGATTGACTTTTGGGCCCCTCATCCACTGACTGACATCATAGTACGGTAAAATAAATAGATAATTAAAAAAAATATGTAGCGCTTCACTGTATTTTTGACTCTCGGCGCAGATAAAGTGGACAGGTAAAGGCTGCTCCCCCCAGCACCCTGGCTTTACCTTGGCTGGCATCCAAAATGCAGGAAAGCCCATTATTTTTTTTATTATTACTTAAATAAACAATAATAAAAGATGTGTGGGTTTTGGTCTATTTTTGATTGCCAGCCAAGGTAAAACTCAGGCAGCTGGGAGTTGGGATTCTCAATGTGTTAAGGCCCAAGTGTTTTGGGCCCCCCCAAGCAGCCTGCATCTAAAATGGTGCATTATTTCATAGCCTCATTTTCAGGCGCTTTACCGGCTCTCTCAGTGGCCCTACTGGCAGTAGAATGCTGGGTAATAAAGGGGTTAATGCCATCTTTGTATTAGCAGCTGGCATTAAGCCCAGATTCTTAATGTGGGTCCAATGTTCAATCCACCCATTAAACATTAGATCCACCCATTAAACATTAAAAAAAACACAACATAGACGAAAATTATTTTAATTGTAATAAAACACAAAAGATATCACTAGTTCCCATTTTTATTAAGCCAAAAAACTAAACTCTTTAATAATAATCTACTGGAATGTCTAGTCACTGCACACACTGCTGAGAAAATTACTTTGGATGTGCTCGCAGGGACATCAGAATCAGGGGTCACCTAAGTTCAGAGCTTATGCATCACCTGTGAACTCAGATGACCCAGATAAACTGCATCATGGCATCCACATCTCAGCTGTGAAGTGAGCATTTCTCTTGCTCACTTGCGGCTGTTTACCGTGTGCTGTGGTACAGTTCATCGAGGTCATCTGAGTTCACAGCTGACTCGTGAGGAACCTAAAACTTAATAGTAAATAATACACCAGCAAATAAAAGTGAAAGATTGCCTCACCATGGGACTGTATCCATGTTACTCTGTTTCGCATGTAATCAGGGACTCCAAGCCAAGTCGTGGCATGCGACTCCAATCAATCCAAGAAAAAGAGTGAATCCCACATCTCATTGATGTCTCATTGACAAAGGGTATATGCCTGTAACTAGTCTGGGTATGATTTCCTCTGCTGTTATGGAATTTTAATTTGTGGATATTAACCCCTTAAAGACCAAGCCTCATTTTTGCTATTCTGACCTGTGTCACTTTATGAGGTTATAACTCTGGAACACTTCAACATATCCTAGTGATTCCAAGACTGATTTTTCATGACATATTGGACTTCATGTTAGTAGTAACTTTAGGATGATATTTTCTGCATTTCTTTGACCGAATAGAGTGTTTACATGCAGTGACAGTTCAAAGCCATGACGGGAATAGCTGTCATTGTTCTTTAAGGGGTTAAATAAACTTTGCTTTTATACTACGTGGGATTCACCCTTTTTCTTAGATTAAATAATACACCACACTGTGAAAAATCATTTATATTGAAATAAACAATCACAATCTTCGTTTCCATCTTTGTTACTCCCCTATAAACCCTCCATGATTCTCAGCAAAGTCCTCGTACAGCAACGACCGGAAAATTACTGATCTCTGTCTACCACTGTAAGCAGGGTAACGTTACAGTCTGGTATCACCTCAGGTCGCAGCTCAGCCTCGTCACTGTAGCTGACCTGAGGTGAACCTGACATTGATGTCACCATGCTCACAGCAGCCAGTTTGATTCTGGCTTTTGCCACTGGGGCAGTACTTGCGCCACTTCTGACAGTTCTTTACATCAGGATCATAAATCCTGCTCAAGTGATAAAAGCTGAAGGATGTCATGCTGGGGGGGCAGGGGTCGAGGTGCCCAGAAGTAGGAGCTGGATGTAAGGAGTCAGGGGAGCCTGTTCTAGCCCTGATACTGGGGTCCCTGACTCACCCTGATCTCGAAGGTACCTCTGAGGGTGTGGAGGTTCGAGCTGCCAGCCTAAGCCCCTAAAGCTCCTGAGAAGCCCTAGGCCTAAGCCCCTACTTCCACCCACGGACCACGGAGCCCAGCAACTTACAAGGGAAAAAAACACAGCAACTTCAGATCAGTGTCTGCTCACACCAGGTCACAGTCCAGAAGTGAACACAGAGAAAAAATTCTTTATTAGAAAAATTAACAAAACAGCACTTAGACTCCATCTTTATTAAAAAATTGTCTTCCGTCCGATGTAGTCCAATCCAGTTTTCTTCTTTAGTTCAGCTTCATCTCTGGTAGAGAACCTCTACCAGAGATGTAGCTGAAGTGTGCGCTGGGGGGCTGTTGGAAAGTTCATGTGAGTTCATGCTGTATGAACTCACATGAACCCTGACAGCACCGCGGCTACTTCAAATGAGCAGCTGGTCTGCATCAGCTGATCATTTGAAATAACCATTGGGAAAGCCAGCGGTGAGAAGACTTCACCGCCGGCCTTCCTGCACTGTGCTGTGCTTCCCGCTCCCTGATGCCCCCTCATCGCTCCCCCCACCGCCTCCCCGCCTAATCCTTAGTTAGGACCAGGCGGGGGGAGCAGCTCCAGGGAAGCAGGTAGGGGGCATCAGGGAGCGGGGAGTGAAGCACAGAGCAGGAAAGCCGGTGGTGAAGTCTTCTCACCGCTGTTGGCTTCACCGTCTTGGTCCTTCGCTCCCCGCTCCCTGGTGCTGCGCTCCCCGCTCCCTGAAGCTGCTCCCCCCGCCGGTCCTAAGTTAGAAGAAGCTGTTTTATATGTGTTCGATGGTGTTCGATAAACATTCGACGAACATTTGATGAACACACACCTGATTTGATGAATCAAATCGAATTCAAACACCAGGATGGTAGCTCATCTCTATTTATTACATCTTTAAATACATCTTCACTGCATTTTTGGTTTCTAGCCAGCTACTAAAAGGCAACTGGGGGCTGAAATCCTCAGTGTGGTCAGGCCCAAGCATTCTGGACCCTCATGCTGCAAATTGCAGCCCACAGCCATCCCAGAATATGGTGCATTCATAGAAGCGCCATTTTCTTGCGCTTTACTTGACTCTTCCAGCAGCCTTGTGATGGTGGCAAACTTGGTAATAAAGGGGTTAATGCCAGCTGTATATTGCCACCTGGAACTAAGCCCAAGGTTTCTAATTGTTTCAGGACAATGTTAGACCCAGCCATTAAGAACCTCATAGTAAATAGGAAATATTAAACCACAGCTCTGAACTCAGAAGACCTTTCTTATAGGATTGAAAACTCTGATGGGTGATGTGGTAAACATCACCTAAGTTTAGAGCTGTAGCTGAACTCAGGTGACCAAAACTGTGATGTCACCCCACTCACTGTGGTAGCTGGAAATCAGTCAGTTTCCGATCTGTGAGAGGATGTCATAGAGGATTGTAGAGGGTTTATAGGGGCGTAATAAATATGGAAATTAAGATAGTCATTGTGTTGTTTTTCCAAATAAATGATTTGTCTCTGTGTGGTGTATTAGTTACTATTTACTTTTTTTATGTTTTTAATGGACGAGGATAACATTGGTCCGACATTAGGAACCTCAGGCTTAGTGCCAGCTGCCAATAAAAGGCTGGCATTAACTCCTTTATTACTCAGTTTGCCACTGGCACCAGGGCAACTGGATGAGTGGGATACAGCACCAGAAAATGGTGCTTCTGTGAATACAGAAAGAGTCTAGAGTAATTCTGCTGCCTCATTATAGCGATTGGATCCCTTGGGGGTTTCATCTGAATCATATCATTTGGACTAAACCCCAAACTAAGTGTTCATCATTGCATAAATGTGTTCCAAAATGTCATGTAATATGTTCCCAATAAACAATTCATGTCATTCCACAAAAAATATTAAGCTTTCACTTAGCTCAGTCATCTGTCAAAGGAAATATAGGGGACTTCCATGTTACTAGTAAACCAAATGCTCTGGAAAAGCACCATGGCTTTCCCAAAAATGAAACCAGCAAAATCTGCACTCCCAAAATCCAAATAAACCACTCCCTTCTGAGACCACAGTGTGCCTTAACCACAACAAGAGTCCACATTTTTCGCATTTTTTCGCATTTCTGAATTGAGGGGAGGCCATTTAATTTATCAGGTGTGTAACTCCAGAAGCATGAGCTGGCCACAATCTATGGGCAATGCAATGTAAGGATACCACAATAGCATATTTGTAATGTTCAGTAGGCAGCATCCATTGCTGCATGTTTCTGGAAAACACCCATGTAGTCAACCTAGTCACTAACAAAATAATGTATGTTTCAAAAATGTTTCTGATGTAAAGTACACCTTTAAGATAAAAATGAAAAGTTAGAAATTGTAACATTTTCAAAAATGCTTCAAAATTCCCAAATTTTCATAAATTATCAACCTAAATTTACCACTAAAATGAGACATAATGCATCAAGTGAAAACACGCTCAGAATCACTAGGAAAAATTGAAGCATTCCAGAGTTATAACCTCATAAAGTGACTCTGGTCAGAATTGGAAAAAAGTGGTCTTGTCAGGAAGGTGCAAACTGGCTTTGGTAATAAGGGCTTAAAAGTTACATAAATAAACCACATTTTTCCTTAAAAATGTTGTATTGATAGATGAAATTAAACTAGAGCTATTTGACAATGCATTAACAAGTAATAAGCATGGAGATGAGGAAATACAGCCTTTAATGAAAAGCACACCCTACCTACAGTAGAGTCTATTATATTGTAGGGCACTTTGTTTGAGCCTTAAAAGTTGTAAAGGAACAATGACGTCTGAGGTTTGTCATGGGACCTTCAAGTGAAATTTGCTCTCAAAAGTAAGAAAATTAGTATTTAATAAAAAAAAAAAAAATTGGTTCAGCAGCAGTAAAATGACCCAATGCACTTATCAAAAAGTACAAAACAATGGATGAGAAGGAAAAAGTACAGTGGTTTAAACTGGCGTGCAGGGGCTCCTGTTGTAAGTCCAACTGACTATCATTGTAGAGACCTGAAGTCTTCTACTGGGTAAAGGAACCCAGCAAACGTTCAAGAGTTTGAGAGATTAACAATGAAATAGTGGAAGAATTTACAGGTGAAATAAGCTCACAGTCGGTTACAAAAAAGCTTGGAGGCTGTCAATGCTTCAAAGGGTGCAAAGCCAAGTATTAGGGAAGGGTGACTTTATTCCTGTCCACATCATTGTTGTGGTGTAGCCAAAGAGATGTCGATAATGACCTAATCTGGCATAAATGTTCCCTGAGGAAGGAGTTCGGGATACGACTCCGAAACGCGTCGGAAAATAAACAGCTACCACTATACCCAGACATACCGCTGTAACTGGTTTTTCTATCATATGAACACAGCAGCTCGGACCACGAGGTACTTTTTCCTGCAAAAGCTAATCTTGCATAAAGGCCCAGTTACATACTACGATACCCCAGCTATCCCACCAACGATGTGGATCGCTGGGACATCGTTATCTGATCGCTGGTGACCTGTCAAACAGGCAGACTTACCAGTGATCAGGACCAGCAAGAACACTGGTCGTTGGTAAGTGTCACACGCAACGATGTTGTTTTGACATCACTGCAATGCCACCAAATCGGTGATGTTGCAACAATAGTAGTGTGTGACGGGGCCTTAAGTGCTTATAAATTGAAGGATCAAAACAAATTTGCAGTAGGTAAATAAAATGTAATAGTAGATTTAAATAACATAGATTATCTATTTTCACTATTCACTGTTCAAGAGAGCATAAAAGCCAACCCACTGCAACAGGGTGTCCCCAATCAGGATGGACCCTAACACTTATAGTTCATCTCGCTACCTACCTACGAATATTGCAAACTAAATAGCCTATTTATGTATGTGTACTATTACTATTTAATTACTTATGCAGGATATTTGTGTGGTGCCCCTATGGGAAGGCACCACAGGGAGGTACTGCACCCCAAACAGAAGGTGTAGTGCCTCCGCAGCCATGGATATGGGGTTTCATGCAGAGTCTGACCTAAGCACCCATACACTAGCCCACCTTAGCATAGGGACCGTATATTCAGGAGGTCCAGGGGGTGGAGCCTAGAGTAGAGAGGGAGACTTGAGTAACAGTTGAGTAGTTCTAGTCAGACGGTGCAGAGAAGGCAGCCAGAGAGGACATGCCTGACAGCGTTCATGACAGGAGGGCACCTCCTTGCAGAGGGGTGAACCAGAAGCGGAGGGGAAAAACCAGGAATGGTTGGAGCTGGCTGAGGAGGCCCGGGTTGACACTGGCATACCGGAGCCAAATCAGTCAGAGGTCTATCCCTGACTGTGAACCGACAAGCTGTGGGACTGACAAAAGGGAACCATAGTGCCACAGACTGTACCTCTTCCTCAGTTCCAAAAAAGTCCAGGACACATTAGGGAAAGGACCGAATTCCGGTGGCGGGAGGATTTGCTCATTGTTGTTCCCGTCCGTACCGGTAAGGAATGGACCGTACCTAATAGTAACAGACCAGGGGACTAGCGAAGGAGCTCTTCAGAGTGGTGAATGACAGTAAAGAGGAACACAGACCCCGAAAGTTGTGAGAGGGTACCACCGACAGACTCTGCTAAGTTACCTCAAATATGTGGCTACTTGCCTGGTAAACCAGACTGTACTGTGTACAGGGGCGGACCCAGACTGTAGTGGGCCCCAGTGCAAGAAATCTTTCGGGGCCCCCCCATCGCGAGCGGTCGGCGGCCGCGGCGCCACTGTAATCTCCCAGCAAATGCACAATGGAGACTGCTGGGAGACGTATGCACATTAAATGCTGCTGAGGGTTGTATGCACATTAGTGATTGCTGCGGGATGTATACACAGCCCGAAGGCTGTCAGCAGACTCACTTTCTCTCACCGTTTGACTCTGTCTAACTAAGTGACTCCTGTTGCCACCCCTCCCTACTCCTCACTACAACTAAGCCCTCCTCCAAGGAGTGTACACACACACATGCACACTCAGCCAGGCACACACACATGCACACTCAGCCAGGTGCACACACACATGCACACTCAGCCAGGCACGCACACACATGCACACCCAGCCAGGCACACACACACACACACATGCACACCCAGCCATGCACACCCAGCCAGGCACACACACATGCACATTCAGCCAGGCACACACACATGCACACTCAGCCAGGCATGCACACGCATGCACACCCAGCCAGGCACACACATGCACACACAGCCATGCACACCCAGCCAGGCACACACACATGCACACTCAGCCAGGGACATACGGTCTAGATATGCATGGAGGACTTACAGGAAGGGACTCAGACTTGTCCCCCCTTATTTATCCTGCTTCTCCCATCCTGTTCCCCCTCCCCCATTTACCCTGCTTCTCCCGACTTGTGGCCCCCCAATTTTCCCTGCTTCTCCCCTCTTGTGCCCCCCCATTCTCCCTGTTTCTCCCCTCTTGTGGCCCCCATTCACCTGCTTCTCCCCTTGTGCCCCTCATTCACCCTGCTTCTCCCCTCTTGTGCCCCCCATTCTCCCTGTTTCTCCTCTCTTGTGGCCCCCCATTCACCCTGCTTCTCCCCTTGTGCCCCCCCATTCACCCTGCTTCTCCCCTCTTGTGCCCCCATTCTCCCTTTCTCACCTCTTTTGCCCCCCCATTCACCCTGCTTCGTCCCTCTTGTGGCCCCTGTTCCCCCCACCCCTGCTCTCTTCGGCTCATTGGCGCTTACCTTGTCTTGCTCCTGCTTTCAGAGGGTCCTCAGGCAGCGGCACCTCCGCAGCATCAGTGCTTCCTGGTCAGGAGGAGCTCAGCTGCTCTATCCAAGCTGAGCTCACACACTGATCCCGGAAGTGCCAGCACGCAGGGGAATCAATGCAGGCAGTGTCCCAGCAGTATTCAATAAACCCTGGGACACTGCCGCTGCTCCGACACCCCCTGCATCTGTGATTCCTCACAGAAGAGGGGGAGATTCTCCTCCTGCGGCCACTACCACCCTCCTGTCAGGGAGCGGAACGGACCAGCCACTGTAGCCTTCAGGGGCCCCCTAGTAGTTCCGCCCCTGACTGTGTACCTGTTTTTCATCTGGAGACAGTAAAGAACTTCTTGAGCTGATCTGGTGTCTGTCCTCATTTGCTCTGCTGCCCGGAGTGCTCCTACAGCATCAAAAAGGTGAGGACTACTACTCCCCTCATCCAACCCGCTGCCCTGAGGTAAAGCTCCACCTGTGGGGAGCTGTACTACTCTGAGCCACATCTCCATCACCTCAGCGGCCGGCCGCAGTGCTGGTATCCACGTTACCAGGTACCACAGGTGGTGTCACGTTACCGTTCCCCAGCCATCATCATCATCCCCCTCACCATCCCCGCCATTGAGGGTCCAGGGCACGGAACTGGGAACCAACCAGCCGTGATCCCCCATCAAAGTGACCATCCGTCCCGGTATCCGAGTACCACCCTACCCTGTCGACCGACTCATTTGCTCATTTGTTTTTCTTCTAGGTTATGTCTGTTACTGGCTACAGAGTCAATGCGCATTTACATTGTGCACTTATCCCCCAAGTGTGCCGGACTATTTCTCTGTAAGTGGCATAATATTACTGTAATATATATTAAATGTATATGATATGTTCTACTTCTGCTATCGCTTTTGTATTTATCCAGCTAGCTTCAAAACCAGCCCTGCCATTATAAAACTGTATTTATTGTTTATTATAGAGAATGAATGGCCGCTGTTGACATAATCAATACTTAATCTTTTTAAAGTGAAGTATAATTTATTAGGCTCTTTCTTTGAGCTGTTTGATGGTTTAGATTTTCCAAAACACTTTCTTGCCAGATGCCATCAACTTGGCTGTTCTTTCGGACAGACAACTGTTATTTAAATGATGATTTCACACATATTAAATGTCTTGCCACAGTTGGAAACAGTAACATTGAATCGCTCATGTTATCCTTTGCTGAGCAACAGAGAAAGTCTGGAGCTACTACGTCTCCATTAAAAAGTTCTCTTGTTACAATTTCTCACAAGTAACTACCAATTCATCAGAAGATTAAAAGTTTAACATTTTTATGCATTTAAATTTGTTTTATACCAAGTTGTTAAAAATATAAGTGTGTACTGAATTAAATAACTCATTTTATGATACAAGCCTATATTAACGCACTGATGTACATACATTGGATATAAAAAGTCTAATCACCCTTGTGAAAATGACAGATACATTGTCATGTAGAAATAATTATATAAACAAGAATAATTTCAGAACTTTTTCCACCTCTTAATGTAACCTTTAAGCTAAAGAAAAGACTAAAATAATGTGGTTGCATAAATACACATACCCTTAAAATAATACTTTGGGCAATATGGAGAAGAAATGGAGGGGCACTCACCAGGGCAATCCACTTCTTTATTTCAGCTTATGCTAAAAACTAACCAAAGACATATGATATCGTCAGTGCAGGGGGAGGTGGCGCAGGAAGCACAGGACTACAGCACAGTTTCACGGAATATAATGAAGATATGCTGGCACCAGGGCCGCACCGTCCATTGGACAGTGTGAGCCCTGTCATTCAGGCGGCAGCCGGCAGGGGGAGCGGCTGTGCAGAAGGGGGCGGCGCCTCAATGCAAGCAGCCTCCCCCTGTCATGGCGCCGGCCGCTCACCCCGCGCACCGGAGGTAAGCGGCGACCGCCGGTGGAGAGGCACAGAAGGGGCGGCAGGGGCCCCAGGCATCGCTAGCACCCCCCACCCCGGGAATCACGGCCGCGGCCGGCAATCACTGCCGCGACTCAGGCGGCAGTGGCGAGCCGGTCATTGTAGAAGGGGCGGCAGCCCCAGGCTCCAACAGCACCCCCCCACACCCCGTAGTCAGTGCCGCGGCTCAGGCGGCAGTGGGCCTCGGTGCACCCCTGGCTGGCACCTTCATCCGATGTAAAGTTTTTACTTTATTATGTAACTCACAACATTAAAATAAAAGCATCTTGGTGGCTGGGCATGCCCCGTCAGGGTGAGTCATTTATATGGAAGCACCTAAATAAAATGGGAATGGTTGGTGATATAAACTTCATGTTTGTGGTACATTAGTATATGGGAGGTGAAAAACTTTTCCAGATGGGTGGTGACCATGGCGGCCATTTTGAAGTTGGCCATTTTGGATCCAACTTTATTGTTTTCAGTGGGAAGAGGGTCATCAAACTTATTGAGAATTTCATGAGAAAAAAAAATGTTGCGCTTGGTTTTAATGTAACTTTATTCTTTCATGAGATATTTGCAAGGTTCTCTTTGCTTACAGCCATTGATATGTCACAGGAGTTAACACGTGAGGAGCAGATAGAAAGTGATAGACCACCCATCTCCCATGCTAAAGTTAGCAAACTGCTTGCGAAATTTCGTGAGACAGGTTCAATGTTGGATTTGCCAAAATGTGGATGCAAGAAAACTGTCACTAATGAAGAAACATCAGTGGCTGTTCTAGATTCATTCAGCAAGAGCCCACAGCATAGCTCTCGCTGAATGTCACTGGGTGGCATCAGTCGAATATCCTTTCGGTGGATATTAGCTACTCACAAATGGTACCCTTATAAAATCCAACTGCTGCAACGTCTCAACCAGGATGACCCAGATCGGCGAACTGAATTTGCAGAATGGGCAAAACAAAAATTTGAACAGGACCCTCAGTTTACACAGAACATTATCTTCAGTGATGAGGCAAACTTTTTTGTGAATGGTGACGTTAATAAACAAAACCACCGCTATTGGTCTGACACTAACCAACAGTGGATAGATCCCTCCAAGACTGTTGGAACAAAAACAAAAAAAATTGATGGTATGGTGTAGTATGTGGGGTACAAAGATAGTGGAACCATTCTTCATCAATGGAAGCCTCAATGGGACTGGATATCTGAAATTGCTACATGATGATGTGTTGCCCTCTTTATACACTGAAGATAGCACGCTCCCTGAGTTTTTCCAACAAGATCTAGCACCACCACATTATGGGTCTCAGGTCCAAGCATTCCTACATGAACAGTTTCCTTGAAAGTGAATTGGTCGTCGAGGACCAGTTGATGGGCCACCAAGGTCTCCCAATCTGACCCCTTAGACTTTTATCTTTGGTGTCATCTGAAGGCTATTGTCTATGCTGTGAAGATACGAGATGTGCTGCCTTTGAAACAACGGACACTGGAAGCCTGTGCTAGCATTTCTACTGTGGTGTTGCTATCAGTGTGTCAAGAGTGGGAGAAGAGGGTTGCATTGACAATACAACACAATGGGCAGCACTTTGAACACATTTTATAAGTGGTCATAAACTTGAAAATAACTCATGAAAGAATAAATTTACGTTAAAACCAAGCACACCATTGTTTTTCTGATGAAATTCTCAATAGTTTTGATGTGTTACATGACCCTCTTCCCATTGAAAAAATAACCAACTTCAAAATGGCTGTCATAGTCACCACCCATCTGGAAAAGTTCTTTGATTGTTATGCTTTACAAATGGAGATTACTTGTAGGGGGTTTCCACTGTTTAGGCACACCAGTGGCTCACCAAATGCAACATTATGTCACTAATGATTATAGTCAATATTGTGTTTCAAAACTGAAATAGTGCTCCTTCCCTTCTGAGCCCTGCCATACACCCAAATAGTCGGTTTCCACCACATATGGTATCGGCGTACTCAAGATAAATTGACACAAGTAATTTTGGGGTCCAATTTCTCTTGTTTAGCCTTGTGGACGTAAAATACGAATCTATGGCATATGGATGACAGTACAAATAAAAATTGTCTGACTTTTCTTGATTAGAATTTAATTATTTTCATATCCTCATATACCCCTAATTCAATTAATGCTGTATTTTATGTTATAACTCACTACTCGTAATTGAATAAATTTCTATGTAAAAATATGTTTAATTTTGCGTAATTTCAAAGGATAATACTAAATAGCACACGTGATTTCAGAAATGTACATCTTATCCTGCTAACTGGAACTACACTTAAGCCTGCATGTATCAAATCTCAATGATTACTCCCCCTTGGAGAATTGCTTAAGTTAGTATGATGTACTATCACAATACTAAACTGCACATTTTATAAAAAGGGAAAAAGGATGTCTTTCGGCATTAGTAAACTAAGGTCTAATTATTTACTTCCTACAAATCCATAAAAAAGACTAAGTAAATTATAGATTGCAAATTAAGATGTTAAATTTCAATTGGGTTATGAACTCTCAACTTACTATAGGAAATTATTTTATTGTTTCAATTTGTCAATTTTTATACAGTTGCATCTGCAAAAATAGATTTACACACAAATCAGCAATATTCTGTCCTAAAAGCATGAAGGGGGCCGTAAAACACTGAAAAGTAGCACCACTTTTTCACAATGAGAAATTGGGTGTAAGGCACATGGAGGTGTGAGAGTGGAGATGTGGATCCCCTTCACCACCGAAGTGGAGTCTGACCCGTAACAGGAACAGGCAGTAGATGCTGGTTGTGATTAACCAGAACACTTTAGTGACAGATCTTACCACTACAGTAGGAACGATTCACATGGATAGGTCAAAGTCTATGAGGAGCTTGACCGGTCTCAGGGCTGCGAGGCAACTGGGAGACAGTCCAGACAAGATGCAGGCTGTGGAGTTGCGGCATTCAGGCCGATGGATTAGGTACTATAGATGGAGTAACCTTTGGACAGGCTCATGCAAGTCTGGCGGGTCCTGAGGCAACATGGTGGATGCACTGCAGGATGGGCAGGTGATGTACTGGCAAAATGGTCCACAGGTAAGAGAAATAAGTAACGGGGAATTGCAAAGACAAAGTCTAAAGCAGGAATCACAACAGGGATTTGAAGGAAAGCAAAACAACTATGGGCAGGCGGTGTTGCTCAAGCACCTCCCTAAGGGGTGGGTTGCCATGTATAGATGTAGCTAGTCAGAAGGGGCAATTAGGTGAAAGGAGCATCAGGTGTACTGGCCCTTTAAATCTTAGGAGTGGGTGGAGTGCATCCCCTAAGCACACTCCTGGAGGCTCTGCAGGCAGGACGCAGGCCTCAGGAGGAGAAGAAGATTTAGGAAGGCATTGGACCACCGGCCGGGTGAGTAAGGTGGCCAGGGAGCTTCATAGTGGAATGAGCAAAGAGCAGGAAAACGCGTGATGGACTCTGGTCTCCCTGCTCAGTGGGGACTGGCCCCGCAGTAGTGGGTAGGCAAGCGGAGCACCCTGAGCTGGTGATGAGCACCGAGCTCTCAACCCAGAAGGGGTCAGTCCCGCAGCTAAAGGTATAACATTGGGCAAGCATTTTGCAAGTTTTGATGTTTTCTTGCGACTTTGAAGAAGCTCTTTGGAAATTAGCGGACCTGGGGAGGAGCCAAGGCAGGATGGATTGTGGTCACGCCTTCTTCAGAAATGTATGCCAGGAATATTACTGTAGTAATCAGGCTGATTGTTCCCTGCTATCCACCCCCATGCAGCATCGGCACCAGATGGAATGACTACAGACATAGGTCTCGGAGATAACAGTAACGCGTACTAACGCAGGAATGGAGAAATCCAACATGGAGTATATACTTCACAATTCACGTAGATAGGCCACAGCAAGTACAGTTCACAGTTAAATACTGACATGCAATTGGGGTTTTGGGGCTGTAAGAGCATGGAATATTTAGGTGGAGTATTTATATGCTGTTACAGAAAGGTTCAGAGTCTTTTAGTGGCATAATAGCAGAAGAGTAGATGTTTTTCAAGAGGATGGTAGTGAAATACAAGTCTGACCAGTGAAGATACATTTTTAAGAGCCTTTAGCCATCATGGCTGGAGACGTCAGAGGAATATCTTGGGCCTTGAGGCCTGCAGGAGGTCTTGTGGTAAAGGGCATCTCTTCGTGTGCTCTGCTCCCTCAGGAGTCTGGGCCAGGATTGGGGATTTTTCAGCCTGTCTAGACTAAAGCTAGAAACACTTCACCCCTTGAGGCCTATTTACATGTCAGATTCTGACAACACTAGAAATAGACATTCCACAAGCAGATGGTGTAACAAATGAGAAAATGCCTGGAAAAATACATGGATCCAAATAAAAGCACATATCTGATAACAGTAAAGGGGTAGCTAGAATGTGAGCTGCAGTGTAAAGGGTTACTCACGATCCTGGGGTACTTAAAGGGACAGACATAATCTGGACCGGGTCACTAAATTACTCCAGTCCAAAAATGGAGTAGCATTTCTAGCGAGGCGCATGGAGTTGTACACCATTCGCAAACACAGAGACAAAAGGGCCCCTGTGCAAGAACAGTACATGAGTCCTTTTCAGTAGAAATGAGCGAGTACTAAAATGCTCGGGTGCTCGAAGCTCGGGCCGATCATCCCAAAATACTCATGTACTTGGCCCGTACACCGAGCCCAATGTTATCCTATGGGAGACCCGAGTATTTTTCTGGCATGACCCCCGGCAGCATGGAAAAACCCTAAAAATGTCACAAAAGTATCAGAACAGTGCTCAAATGACATGGGAACAGCATGAGGAAGACCCCTGTAAGCATTTCAGACCCCAAGGTCACTGCTGTGAACAATGTTGTCAGACTATTACGCCACTTTTACGGACTGTCAAGAAAATGTTACAAAATGAAACCAAAATGGATTTTCATGGAAAAAATATTAAGGGCTCATACCCACTTGTGAGACAGAGTTGGTGTATGTTAGTATTTTGGATTATGTGAAAGATTTTTTTTTTAAATAATTGTGTGGCACTCCCATGCCCCTGGGAAGAGATATAAATGAAGGCCTCTTTAAATAATGTGCCCATTATATAGAAGTTTGTCTTTTGTAGTATTGTCCTAGGCAGGGAAGACAAAAATTGTGTGGTACTCCCATGCCCCTGGAAAGAGACGTACATGAAGGCCTCTTTTAATATTGTGTCCATTATAAAGAAGTGGGTCTTTTGTAGTATTGCCATAGGCAGGTAAGCCAAAAATTGTGTGGCACTCTGATGCCCCTGGATAGAGACATGCATGAGGGCCTCTTTAAATAAAGTGCCCATTGTAAGGAAGTGGGTCTTTTGTAGTATTGCCCTAGGCAGGGCAGCCAAAAAATGTGTGGCACTCCCATGCCCCTGGGAAGTGACGTGCATGAAGGCCTCTTTAAATAATGTGCCCATTTTAAGGAAGTGGGTCTTTTGTAATATTGCCCTAGTTAGAGAAGCCAAAAGTTGGGAGGCACCAAGATGCCCCTGGATAGAGGCGTGCATGAGGATCTCTTTTAATATTGTGCCCATTATAAGGAAGTTGGTCTTTTGTAGTATTGCTCTAGGCAGGGAAGCCAAAAGTTGGGAGGCACCCTAATGCCCCTGGATAGAGGCGTGCATGAGAGCCTCTTTTAATATTGTGCCCATTATAAGGAAGTGGGTCTTTTGTAGTATTGTCCTAGTTAGGGAAGCCAAAGGTTGGGAGGCACCAAGATGCCCCTGGATAGAGGCGTGCATGAGGGCCTCTTTTAATTTTGTGCCCATTATAAGGAAGTGGGTCTTTTGTAGGATTGCCCTAGGCAGGAAAGCCAAAAATTCTGTGGCACTCTGATCCCCCTGCATAGAGACGTGCATGAGGGCCTCTTTAAATAGTGTGCCCATTTTAAGAAAGTGGGTCTTTTGTAGTATTGACCTAGGCAGGGCAGCAAAAAATTGGGAGGCACTTCAATGCCCCTGGGAAGAAACATGGAGGAGAGCCTCTAAATATTGTTCCCATTACAAAGAAGCGGGTCTCCTGTACTTGTAATGCCCATTCTGTAAGCATGGACTAAAACATTTACCCCTGGGGGGTATACATGAAACTACTGCCTAACTTTTGAATGGTTAGGGTCATCATCATCATCATGAATATGATGTACAAAAATTATGTTTTCGTGGCATCATGAACCACGGTCGCACTGATCATATGATGGTGGCAGATGAGGAAAAGGAGGAGCATTACAGCAAGTAGCCAAAGACATGAAGTGCGTACCCATGTGTGGGTGTGCGGAGGTGCATGACAATCTACTGGCACAAAATTGAAATTCCGCTATCATTTGGTGGTGGTGTGGTGAAGTCAGGCCCAATCCAACCCTTGTTCATCTTGATCAGAGTCAGCCTGTCAGCATTTTCAGTTGACATACTGGTGCGTTTATCTGTAATGATTCCACCTGCGGCACTAAAAACACGCTCTGACAAAACACTAGCGGCAGGGCAGGCTAGGACTTCCAAGGCGTAGAGAGCCAATTCCTGTCACGTGTCCAGCTTGGATACCCAATAATTATAAGGCACAGAGGAGTCTAGGAGCACTATAGTACGATCGGCAAGGTACTCCCTCAGCATCTTGGCAAACTTTGCAGTCCTTGTGACACTACCCTCACCTCAGGGCCTGTGGTACCGGAGGTGCTGAGAAAAGTGTCCCAGATCTTTGAGAGTGTTCCCCTACCTCTGCTGGATTGTACTTGTGGCACTCTCGGCCGGACGCCTTGGTTTTCCACTGAATCGTGACTGCTGCTAGCGTTTTCAGAAGGGAATTTTTTGACTAATTCCGCGATTATGGCCTTCTGGTACTGCAGCATAAAGTTCTCCTTGTAGCGCGGGTCTAAAAGTGTCACCAACCAGTAATGAGTGTCCGCCAAGATGTTGGTAACGCAAGGGTCACGAGACAGGCAGCGTAACATAAAGTCAGCCATTGGCGCCAGACTGTTAAACAGGCAAGACTTCAGGGTCCTCACCAACAGCATGACTGGCCATGCTGGCCTCCTACTCCTCCTCCTCTCCCCTGTCCTCTGGCCATCCACGCTGAACCGACGGCCGAAGGTTGTGCATGTATTACCGTCAATTCCGCATGAAAGTAGCTCTATTTCTTCATCCTCCTCGTCATAGTCCTCCAATGCACGTTGGGATGAGATGAGGCTGGACTGTGTGTAATCACCCAGTAAGGTTTCTTGCTTCAACTCATCGTGCTCCGCCTGCAATGCATCGTCTTTGATTTTGAGCAGAGAGCATTTTAGAAGACAGAGAAGAGGGATGGTGATGCTAATGGTGGTGTCATCGCTGCTCACCATCTTGGTGGAGTCCTCAAAGATTTGGAGGACGGTACATATGTCGGACATCCATGTCCACTCCTGAGGTCTTATGTGTGAAGTTTGAACCGTATATTGACGGCCTAGTTGATGCTGGTACTCACCAACTGCCCTCTTCTGCTCACAAATCCTGACCAACATGTGTAGTGTGGAATTCCAACGCGTGGAGAAATCACATACCAGTCTGTGAGCCAGAAGCTGCAAATGCCGCTGAAAGCCGGCAAAGGCGGCAGAAGCAGTAGGTGACTTTCTAAAATGGGCAGCCAGGTGGCGTACTTTGACGAGCAGATCCCACAACTCCGGGTAGGATTTCAGAAACCGGTTCAGCACATGGAGGTTCAGCACATGGGCCACGCATGGAACACGCTTCAGAGTCGCCACAAGGTTCCGGCCATTGTCACACATGACCATGCCTTGCTGTAGGTTCAGCGGTGTGAGCCAGTGATCTACCTTCTGTTTCAGAGCTGACCACAACTCTTCAGCGTTGTGGGGTTTGTCACCTATGCATATTAGCTTCAGCACAACCTGTTGCCGCTTAGCCGGGGCAGTGCTGCAGTGCTTCCAGCTTGGTAACTTGAAAAGAGAGAGCTAACCAGTATAAATGGGCGATCACAAGTATATTGTAAACATGAAACTTTATTATAAATACTATTAGCAAAACAAGAAAGTACAACATTAAAAACAATTAAAAAGACCTATGCAGGACTAACATATATTATCATACTCTACCCTCTTCAAACAATGACAGTCAGAAAGATCCAAAATATAATATAATCCTGCCCAAACAGTGTAAGACACAGTCAAAAATCCTCACATCATAAACCCATTTGAGAGCTACCAGGGAGAAAACGAAAATACTCCCAAACACCAGGACAAATACCTTATTATTATATGGCTCCCATGCAGGGAAAACAGAAGAAAGATGAGGCACTAGAGAACTGTGGCGCATACAATTGTTCTCAGACCAAAGTGCATCAGAGCAGGCTCAAAGAATCATTCCATGACCTCAAGTAAATCAGAGTTGTGGGTAGAGATGGAGGGTCACCCTACGCGTTTCGTCATCCTAGATGACTTCGTCAGGGGAGCACTCCTTGTTCTGCCCATCTGGCATTTATATTCCATAGATTATACAGGTATAGAAGTCACCTGTTATCGATCGACAGCCGAGCTCGCTCAGACGCCACCACATAGCGGAAGTATAGGGGCTGAGCGGGCGGAGATATATGTGACGTGTGCGCCAGCTTGCGCGCATACGCAGGAAGAGTACATACGGCTATGGACGCGGGAGCAGCAAGATGGCTGCCGCATCTGCGCAGTGGGTGGAGAGAATGTGCGCCTGTGTCAGGCGATCTAATAATAGTATGAATGAGGCAGACGCCGCTATGAACACAAACCATTGGCTGTGAGGAGGCAAATAGATCTTAATCCAGAGAAAGAAATCAAATGGTCTGGGAGGGCAAGTATAACCAAAGAGGGCTCAAACAGACCAAAAAGAGAGGAAAGAAGGATATATAAGAAATAGATAGAAACGGAGGAAAATGAAACATGTTCCAAACAGGGAATAAGTACACAAACTTCAGAAAGACATATGGACAGGATCAAAAAGAGATTCAAGAAGTAAATATGCTATGGATGATGCCTAGATAAATGCTGTCACCATGGTGTACCCAAAAAGGTATGGGAGCCCAAGAAACCATTATAGAGCTCCCAGACAACTATAAGGCCCCCACAAACACATACATGATCCATTTTTCTTATCTATAGGTAAAAATGAAGTAGGTGGTAATTTTTCTCAAAAAATGAGATAGAGCACAAAGGTTTAATATAGTCCACTCAAAGTGAAAATCGCCATTCCAAACAATCTACCAACCGAGGGGGGGGGGGAAACAAAAAGGAGGGGGGGGGGGGGTTATGAACAGATCAGTCTTATAGAATTAGAGTTTATACTGTACAAATAATATTTAACTTATTAGGTAGATGTGTTCCACACGGAACCATCACAAATAATGCATGAGGATATGTATATAATATACTAGTAGACATGAGACGGTCAAAGGACCGTCACATGTCAACAGGATCCTGTTGATTTATATATGGCAGAAACCAAATAATTTTTAAAATATAAATATCATAAAAATACTTTCCAATATTAAAGCCTTATCGCTTTCAATTTTATCCAAAAAGGAAGAAAAAGAAGAACAAGATTTAAGTTCAAGGAACAATGTCAGGTAGTCCCCATAAGGGGACACTACATGGCGTAGGAAATTTAATTCATCATATTGTCAAGGTTATAATACAACACTAAGTGTAAATCTAAGATGTAGGGATATAAAAAAAAGTTTTAAACTAGAAAAAAAAAAAAAACACCAACCCTGCGAATGGAGAAGGAGGGGAAGGCAAAAGGTATAAGAGTGACATATCAATAAATACATTTATTAATGCTCATTATGATTTATTGTAATACCAAAAACATATAGAAATGCATAAAAATCCAGTAAAATGCTTTACAGAGGGTATGGGCTTGACGATATGACAACAAATATATTAACAGCATCCAGAAAGAGCTCAAATATGGCCAATAATTACATCTTCCATATTATGAACCCAAATAATTAGCTGGTGGAAAACGATGATCTCTATTTTTGGTCCAAACCCAAATTGGGGTAAATCCTTCGAAGTTATTACAATGAATCCATGGTCGAACCTGAATTCCATATCATCTGAAAGAGAGCTCTTCGTCAATTCAATCCGGTATTTGAAGTTCAAGAAGTATTGATGTTTCTAGTGTTCCCAGGTAACATTGTCAAGGGATAGCGCCCACAAGTATGTCCAGAATGAAAGCTCCAAACATAAACTGTAGAAACAAATGGCTCAATTATAAAAAGAATAAAGAATATGCAAGTGGCTAGTCAAGGAGGGGAAAAAAAAAAAAAAAAAAAAAAAAAAAAAAAAAAAACAACGCCTACAAGAAACATCAAGTCTGTTTATAGAACCCCGTGTATAGCAATTCTTCATTGAGCCCCACCGGTGTCAAACTATTAAGATTATAGATCCATCTGGACTCCAATTTCAGGAGTTCCAAAGTAACACTACCTCCACGAATAGAAGATCTAATCCCCTGTAATCCAATAATTCTCATGTTAGCTGGATTGCTATTATGATCCACCAAAAAGTGTCTGGCGACAGAAGTAAGTGCATTACCCACCGTATGATCCCTTCTTGCCGTATTTATGTTAGAGACATGTTGCTGGATCCGTTTTCTCAGCTCCTGTGTCGTCTGTCCTACATAGATCTTCTGACACGTACACACAATTCCGTAAACCAAGTTCCTGGATTTGCAGTTGAAATATGCCCTGCTTTTAATGGGAGAAGAACAATGAGGAAGTAAAAGGGAATCCGTTGCTATCATAAAGGGGCAAACATTGCAATTACCACAAGCATAGGTCCCCTTTAATTTGAAGCCCCTTCCAATGCTTTGAGTAGTTCTCATGAAATGGCTTTTTGATACAAAATACTTGAGATTAGGGGCTCTTTTTGCAGTTAATCTGGGCCTACTAGGAAGAAAGGAAGTCAGACGTGCATCGCTCGTCAGTATATTCCAGTTGTTATCTAATATCTTCCTAATGTCACCCCATTGGTTGTTGAATGGTGTAGTAATACTAAGAGTCACCCCATCCTCTCTCTCTCTCAGTTTCAATGCCAATTCTCTACTCAAGCCCCTAGAGTGCTGGTAAGCCGCTGATACCACCTTCCGTGGATATCCGCGGGCAATGAAACGATTAGTCAAATCCCTAGCCTCATTCTCAAAGTCATTTATGTTTGTACAATTGCGCCGAACACGCTTCCAGCTTGGGACTGGTGTGGAGGGTGAAGTGGAGGAGAAGGAGGCTGAGGAGCATGACGTGCCAGAGCTGAACCCTGTGGGTGAAATGCTGTCTGAGTTAGGACCTGCAATCCTTGGTGTCAGAAGGACGTGTTCCGTCCCAAGCTCAGACTGGCTCCCGGCTTCCAGAATATTAACCCAGTGTGCCGTCAGGTAGATGTATCGGCCCTGCCCACAAGCACTTGTCCACATGTCCATGGTTAGGTGGACTTTGCCTGAAACTGCGTTGTTAAGGGCACGTATGATGTTTTGTGACACATGCTCATGTAATGCGGGGACGGCACACCGGGAAAAATAGTGGCGGCTGAGGACCGAGTAACGTGGGACAGCCGCCGCCATCAGGGTGTGGAATGCTTCCGTCTCCACCAGCCTAAAAGGCAACATTTCCAGCGCAAGCAGTCGCGAAATGTGTGCATTTAGAACTGTGGCATGTGGGGCGTTGGCAGCGTATTTGCGCTTGCGTTCCAAAGATTGGTGTATGGATAACTGAACCCTGCGCTGGGACAAGGACGTGGCTGATGATGGTGCTATTTCTGCTTGTGCAAGTACAGGTGAAGGACAGGAGGCATCTTCGCCTGCAGTATGAACAGGGGATTGTCTTGCACGCACAACAGTGGAAGATGCAGCGGAGTCACCCGCAGACAATGCTCCTGGACTCTGCTGTACATCCCACAAAGTCAGGTGCTTTGCTGACATGTGCCTGATCATGCTGGTGGTGGTCAGGCTGCTAGTTTTGCTACCCCTGCTGATGCTGGCATGACAGGTGTTGCAAATGGCCTTTTTGGAATTATCTCCAGACACCTTAAAAAACAGCCAGACTCGGGAAGAAATAACAGTTGTACTGGCAACTTCTGTCGTGTTGTTGTTCTGGGGAACGGTTGCCTGCCTTCTGCCTGCGTCCACCACCCTGCTTCTTCCGGCCTGTTGTGGTGCTACACCTAACTCCCCCTGTGCACTGCTGTGCTCGCTCTACATGTCCCCCTGCCAGGTTGGGTCAGTTACTGGATCATCCACCACGTCGTCTTCCACTTCCACACCCTGGTCCTCCTCCTGACTTTCTGGCAATTGTGTCTCATCATCGTCCACCTCTTGTTGAGACACGTTCCCACTGTTGCCTTCATGAGACCGTGGCTGCTCAAATATTTGTGCATCGGTACATACGATATCCTCATGACCCACTTTAACTGGAGCTGGCGAGAGGCCAGAATCTACGAATGGATAAGTGAACAGCTCTTCAGAGTGTCCAAGTGTGTGATCAGTTATGTCCGGGGCCGGGCACTTGGCATGGTGGGAGGAAGGAGGATCAGGGTGTGGAATGTGCGGTCCAGTCTCACGGCTACTGACACTTGACCGTGTGGAAGATAGGGTATTTGTGGTGGTACCAAACTGACTGGAAGCATTATCCGCTATCCAACTAACAATCTGTAGACACTGGTCTTGGTTTAATAGTGGTGTACTGCTGCGGTCCCCTAGAAATTGGGACAGGAAGGTCGAGGGAAATGATGTGGGCGTTTGTCGTGGCGCAATTCGAACTTGCACACGGCCTCGGCCTCCGCCTGCACCACCATCACGTCCAGTTCCTTGTCCCTTGCCACCAGCCTTGCACATTTTCAATGTTGTGCTGCCTGCATACAGCTAAATGAAGGTGTCCAAAAGTGGGGTGGGCGCCGCCATGTTTCTTGTGGAAGCCGGCCGGTAGAGGTAGAGGCTTCAAAATGGCCGCGGGTCTCCATTATGACCTCGGCCATTTTGTTGAAGCCTCTACCGCTGGCTGCAGTGTTAATGAATGCAGCCAGCCACAAAAACATAGCGGCGCCCACCGCTTACTGCCGCCGGTACATCTCTGCTTGCTCTGGTCCTGCAGCTGTGTCCCCCACCCACGAGAACCTCCCTCCGGCACCCCCGCTGAGCAGCTGTACCCCCCTCGGTGAGCCATGGGGTTCTGGGGGGGAAGATGGCCATATAGCATGATCAAAGGGTTGGGGATGGGGGGCATATACACAGGATAGGGGGCACATACACAGGATGGGGGGCACATACACAGGATGGGGGGCATATACAAAGGATGAGGGGCATATACACAGGATGGGGGGCATATACACAGGATGGGGACATATACACAGGTTGGGGGCATATATACATAATGGGGGGCATATATACAGGATGGGGGCCATATACACAGAATGGGGGCCATATATACAGAATGGGGGGCATATATACAGGATGGGGGCCATATACACAGAATGGGGGCCATATATACAGAATGGGGGGCATATATACAGAATGGGGGGCATATATACCAGGATGAGCAATATACATACCAGGATGGGGACATGTATACGAGGATGAGAGACATATATGCCAGGATGAGGGATATATATACCAGAATTGGGGGGTTTATGTACCAGGATTAGGGACATATATACTGATTGTAAGACGGACACTGGCATTATAAGACGGACCCCATTTAACATTAAAAACTATTTTTTTTCTCATTTCCTTCACCAAATTTGGGGGTGCGTCTTATTATCCGGTGCATCTTATAAAGCGAAAAATACGGTACATTTTTTTATGGATTTGCAATAAAGTGAAGTTTTATACAATTTTCCTCTACGTGCTGCCGTTTTTCCCCATCGCTGGGTCAATCTCTGCTTTCTGGAATCCTAATGAATAGGCCTCAATAATTCTACTAAAATATAGGAACATGCTGGCTGCTATATGTTTGGGCAAAAATCATCAGTAGCTTCAGATGATTGAAAAGACATAAGAACTTTTTCTAAATCTTCAAAATGTTGGGACTGGATGCAAAGTCATAGATGATATTAACATCTGTAAGAATGTGCATTCTTTAAATGCCAGAAGAACAGTGAAATCTTGACACATACTGCATACAAGGTCACTTTCTAGCATTTAACCTATTCCCAAAACAGGACCCTATACCGAGTGGACTTCCCAGGATACGGTGAAACTGTGAACAAGCAAAATCACCAAATACCAAGCTTTTGAAAATACATTTTACCAAAGAACTTATATAAAATGCTTTTCGAATAGCACAAGAAAGAATTAACATAAATTCACATATACTCAGTCAATTTTGACATAGTCACCATGTTAGAATAATTTGCCTAACAGTATACCCGCCTGATGCAATAGCCAAAAAGTTTATAATAATAATATTTATTCAATTATATAGCGCTATTAATTCCATAGCACTTTACATACATCAGTAATGCTGTCTCTCTTGGAGCTCACAATCTAAATATCCTATCAGTATGTCTTTACCTAATATAAAGGAATAATCAAATTGATGACCCCACTGTCACCTTACCACTAGAGTTGCAACAAACATCCAACCTGTCTCCTCCCCATTATCCTGTAAAATGAAATCCCACAAGGTCAGGATCCTCTGTACCAGTCTCTTTAATTTATATTAAACTATATATTACTATATTTTGTATGTAACCCCTTCTCATGTGCAACATCATGGAATCCAATGATGCTCTATAAACCTACTTACATAATTGGGAAGTACCGTCCATCATCAACTTTCATCCCGATGCTCCCCTATAATGTGGCACGGCCAAGTGATGGGTGTGCAAATATGGTGCCCGCTAGCAGTAGTGGTCCTTCACACAATACCGCCAGCAATGCTTCAGACAACCAAACCCTATGCCACGCGAAACCAACACCTGGAACTTGCTGCCAGACAACCCAACATCACTGCACATATTGTCAAATGACTAATTGAACGTGCACCTATCCGGACACAGGTGCAGTTAGTATTTACAGATGGCAGCGGTCTGACTAACTTCCACCATCTTGGCAGCATGATGCACAGGGTAGGAGAAGAGGGGGCACAGAGAGTGCACAGAAGGGGCACAAAGTGCGCACATAAGGGGAACAGAGAGCACACAGATGGGGCACAGAGAGGTCAAAGGGAGGCAGAGAGGGGGGCAAACATGCACAGAGGGCACACAGGAGTGCAGAGGTGGCATAGAGAGTGCAAGGAGGAGCACAGTGCGCAAACGGGGGCAAAGAGGGGACACAGGGAGCACACAGAGAGGCAGAGAGGGGACACAGAGAGCACACAGGGAGGGACAGGGGGTAACAGTGGGTGCACATGGCACAAAGAACACGAAGGGGGCACATAGAGCACATGGGGGGCACAGAAAGCACACAGGGAGTCAGAGAAGGGGCAAAGAGAGCCCACAGAGAGTGCACAGAGGGAGCTCAGAGAGCACACAGGGAGTCAGAGAGGGTGCACAGGGAGCCCACAGAGAGTGCACAGAGGGTGCTCAGTGGGCACAAACCATGCACAGGTACACCTTTAGGTGTACGCCGACCTCACCATGTGCATTGCGCATGCGCGGCTTTTGATTTACACCAAAAGGGTGTACTGACGTCACTATGACCGGATATGACGCAAATAGCGTCACACTGGCAATTACGCCCATACGGCAGGGCGAGGAGGACTAGGATTATTTATCACGCCCATCGAGGCGTGATAATGAGCGGCTCAGGAGGGCTTAGAGTCTCACAGGGAACACCCTGTGAGACTTATTCAGGGCCAAGAAGTCGCAGATATGTATGTGATTAATGTTGATTTTGGCAAGGTTACAGCACGCATTTTTTTTAATAGAAAATGACCACTAATAATGATCTGTTATGGTGCAGGGACAGGTATTAATAGGGTTGGGGGTGATTTGGAAGGGTCAGGTTCCCTTTAAGTATTCTTCATAAGCATAACAATCCACAAAGTATCAAATATATCATACAGTAAATGAATACGGTAGCTTTATTCATTTTAAAGGTTCACATGCTGCTTTTTGAAGTGAAAAGTACAATTTCAATAAATGTTATCTTATATAATTCAATGTCATCATTTGCACACATCCTAAATGTCAGCTAAGAGAGACAGATACTTAATCTCACAATACCATACATATTTTGGCACACATATACTCACTTAAAATTGTTATCACTGTCTCCTATTCATTTCAATCAATCATATGATCTACGCAAAAGAACCTTATTGCAAGTACATGTGCAAATTTTCTACAAAGGTTATACACTTATATAATTTAGCAGGTGAAATTACAAGGCTTGTCTGTTCTTTTTATAAAAGACTCTGTGTTTATCTTGGCTGCAAAATGCTGACAGTTTGTAGATTACACCATGTCAGCATTTTGCATGGTTACCTAGATATCAGCATTCAGCATGTGGAGGAGAAACCTCAGTCCCCAACCAAAGGCATGTTTTTATTGGAGCCTGGGTGCAAACGTCATTACTAGGGATGAGCGAGTATGCTTGTGACTACTCTTTACAGAGCCAGCCCACATGCACGGATTGACTGACAGACACTGTAATGCCACAGCCATGTTGGTTGTGGCATTACAGTGATTGGCTGGCCGCACAGCGTGATCAAGTCTTTATAAGAACTGAGCGCGCTGTGCTCGTCACTCTGCTCCACAGACAGTCAGTGTAGGGAGAGGTGCTGCTGATTCAGGGACAGATTTGTGGCCTTTCAGCTAGTGTAGGCGCAGGGCTGTAAATCTAATTACCACAACAGTCCTTCTGAGGAGTAATAGAGCTGTATACAGGCAGGCAGGGAGGCAGGGTATATAGCAAACTTCTTGTACTAGTATACCAGCCTGCATCACATCTGGGGCTGGTGTACAGGCTGGAAATCTCCAAAACAGTCTTTTTAAGGTTTAATTTAGCTCTCCATAGGCAGTAAGGGGTTAGCTCCAATTAGTATACGCCAAAACACTGTATACTCGTCAGCGTTTGTGTCTGACCGTTCCAGCTGCTGGGATTAAACCGCTCTACTCTGTAATCTCAGTGTGCAGCTAAAAACTAACTCTTGTCTGCATTCATTTACCATCTTAGTGCGGCAGGAGTGGCTTGTAGCTCCAAGTAGTATACGCCAAAACACTGTATACGCGTCAGCGTTTGTGTCTGACCGTTCCAGCTGCTGGGATTAAACTGCTCTAATCTGTAATCTCAGTGTGCAGCTAAAAACTAACTCTTGTCTGCATTCATTTACCATCTTAGTGCGGCAGGAGTGGCTTGTAGCTCCAAGTAGTATACGCCAAAACACTGTATACGCGTCAGAGTTTGTGTCTGACCATTCCAGCTGCCGGGATTAAACCACTCTAATCTGTAATCTCAGTGTGCAGCTAAAAACCGTCTTTGGATGCCTTCATTTAGCTGTATAAAGGCAGCACAACATTGAAAATGTGCAAGGCCGGTGGCAAGGGACAAGGAACTGGACCTGATGGTGGTGCAGGCAGTGGCCGAAGCCGTGTGCAAGCTTGAATTGCTCCACAACAAATGCCCACATCATCTCGCTCGACCTTCCTGTTCCAATTTCTAGGGGACCGCAGCAGTACACCACTATTAAATCAAGACCAGTGTCAACAGGTTGTTAGTAGGATAGCGGATAATGCTTCCAGTTAGTTTGGCACCACCACAAATACCCTGTCTTCCACATGGTCAAGTGTCAGTAGCCGTGAGACTGGACCACACATTCCACACCCTGATCCTCCTTCCTCCCACCATGCCGAGTGCCCGATCCCCTGGACATAACTGATCCCACACTTGGACACTCTGAAGAGCTGTTTACTTATCCATTCTTGGATTCTGGCCTCTCGCCAGCTCCAGTTGAAGTGGGTCATGAGGAGATCGCATGTACTGATGCACAAATATTTGAGCAGCCACGGTCTCACGAAGGCAACAGTGGGAACGTGTCTCAAGAAGAGGTGGACGATGATGAGACAATTTCCAGAAAGTCAGGAGGAGGACCAGGGTGTGGAAGTGGAAGACGACATGGTGGATGATCCAGTAACTGACCCAACCTGGCAGGAGGACATGCAGAGCGAGGACAGCAGTACACAGGGGGAGTTAGGTGTAGCATCACAACAGGCCGGAAGAAGCAGGGTGGTGTCCGCAGGCAGAAGGCAGGCAACCGTTCCCCGGAATAACAACACGACAGAAGTTGCCAGTACAACTGCTAGGTCTTCCCGAGTCTGGTTGCTTTTTATGGTGTCTGCAGATAATTCCTAAAAGGCCATTTGCAACACCTGCGGGATGCACACCAGAGTCCAGGAGCAGTGTCTGCAGGTGACACCACTGCGTCTTCCACTGTTGTGCGTGCAAGACTATCCCCTGTCCATACTGCACGCGAAGATGCCTCCTGTCCTTCACTTGTAGTTGTGTGGTGCCCCTGCGACCAGGAGCCCACAAAGGGAACTGCAGCCAGGCAGGTAGGATGACAGTTGAACACCAACACCCTTACGCCCACACAACCCACATACAGTAGAGGGCAGCACCCAACCCGGAGCCTTGAAACTCTAGGCAGGCAAGGGGTGGTAGGGTTTAGAGCAGTGGGTGGGCAAACACATAGTCAGGTGACACAAGGTAGAAATAGTGAAGGGGGAGGAGGAATGAGTCAGTAGGCCGAGGTAGGCTGAGATGAAAAGACTGAGATCACACGTCCTGGCAAAGTGGGGTGTAGGAGCGCAGAATCTGAACAGAGCCAGTGGGAGCCGCAGAGAGAAAGCATGTCCGAAGCCAGCACCCCGGGAGTATGAGGGAAGAGAGGGACGGTGATACCGGGCCCTAGAATTACAGCCGAGACGACCAGACTGCAGGCGGAGTAGCCCTCCTACGATACTTGAAGACACAGTAAAGAGAGCCTGGTAGAGCCTCACATGGGAGGACTGCTGGAGGCTAGGCTGAAGTAGAGTGTCGGCTCTAGAGGGGACTGTAACTTCACCCAGATCCCCAGACACCCGACGGGTGGCCACAACTACACGTTAGGGTCCCTACCCCAAAGGACAGGCCGATCAGTGGCAACCCGGAGGACTCACAGGAGTCCGAGCCATCGCCATACTGTCCGGAGTCACACACAACCAAGTGAACAGAAAGAAAGAGAGTCAACAGCCTGGAAAGGACGCAGAGACAGAGTGAGGGGTCACAGTAGGAGAGACCTGGCTGCAGAGAGTAAAGGGAACCCGGATGGGAAAGTGTGCTGAACTGTAAGAACTGTACTGAACTGTACACTGAACTTGAGAACTTGGAGAAGTAAACACGGTGAACCCTGAACACGACTCCCTTGTATGTCTCTGCCTGAACACGACTCCTTCCATACAGGTTTGCAACAGATCCCCACCTGGAGAGCCACAGCTTGCAGGTTCCAACACTGAAGGAGGACTCCTGCAGCATCTGGACCGTAAGTGTACTGCACTCAGCACCAGGCCTGCACACTACACGATAGACTTTAACCATTACTGCCCCGGGGAACACAGTTCTGCCCACGGAGAATTATTTCATCCAAGCTACCATTACATCATCCCCGGAGGTTCTGCGGCAGCGGTGGCCCTATTACTGGCCGCACACTGTGGGTGGCGTCACAACTGACATTTCCCCTGTAAATATCCCCTATTTTACTGTCAAGCCAGGGACACGGTCCGGACCAGGACCACCCGTGACTTCTCCAGTAGCAGACCCGGTCCGGTACCGAGTACCCCGTCCCAGTGGGCTCGACAACCGCACAAGCAGAAATAGCACCATCATCAACCACTTCCTTGACCCAGCGCAGTGTTCAGTTATCCATACACCAATCTTTGGAACGCAGGCGCAAATACGCTGCCAAAGCCCCACATGCCACGGTTCTAAACGCACACATTTCGCGACTTCTTGCGCTGGAAATGTTGCTTATTAGGCTAGTGTAGACGGAAGCATTCTGCAACCTGATGGCGGCGGCTGTTCCACATTACTCGGTTCCCAGCCGCCACTATTTTTCCCCATGTGCCGTCCCCGCATTACATAAGCACGTGTCACAAAACATCATACGTGTCCTTAACAACGCAGTTTCAGGCAAAGTTCACCAAACCATGGACACGTGGACAAGTGCTTGTGGGCAGGGTCGGTACATCTCGCTGACGGCACACTCGGTTAATATTCTGGAAGCCGGGACCCAGTCTGAGCTTGGGATGGAACACGTCCTTCCGACACCAAGGATTGCAGGCCCTAACTCAGTCTGGGTTTCACCCACAGTGTACAGCTCTGGCACGTCATGCTCCTCAGCCTCCTCCTCCTCCTGCACTGGCTCACACCGCTGAACCTACAGCCAGGCATGGCCATGTGTGAAAATGGCCGGAACCTGGTGGCGGCTCTGAGGCAAGGTGAGCTGACACATGTTCCATGCGTGGCCCATGTGCTCAACCTTGTGGTTCAGCGGTTTATTAAATCCTACCCGGAGCTGTGGGATCTGCTCGTCAAAGTACGCCGCCTGGGTGCCCATTTTAGAAAGTCACCTACTGCTTCTGCCGCCCTTGCCAGCTTTCAGTGGCATTTGCAGCTTCCGGCTCACACACTGGTGTGTGATGTCCCCACGTGTTGGAATTCCACACTGCACATGTTTGTCAGGATTTGTGAGCAGAAGAGGGCAGTTGTTGAGTACCAGCATTAATTAGGCCGTCGGTATACGGTTCAAACTCCACACATAAGACCTCAGGAGTGGACATGGATGTCCAACATATGTACCGTCCTCCAAAACTTTGAGGACCCCACCAAGATGGTGAGCGGCGATGACGCTATCATTAGCGTCACCATCCCGCTTCTCTGTCTTCTAAAACGTTCTCTGCTCAAAATCAAAGACGATGCATTGCAGTTGGAGCACGATGAGTTGGAGCAAGAAACCGTACTGGGTGATTACACACAGCCCAGCCTCATCTCATCCCAACATGCATTGGATAACTATGACGAGGCGGAGGAGGATGAAAAAATAGAGCTACTTTCATGCGGAATTGACGGTAATACATGCACAACCGTCATACCATCGGTTCAGCATGGATGGCCAGAGGACAGGGGAAAGGAGGAGGAGGAGTAGGAGGCCAGCATGGCCAGTCATGCTGTTGGTGAGGACCCTGAAGTCTTGCCTGTTAACAGTCTGGCGCACATGGCTGACTTTATGTTACGCTGCCTGTCTCGCGTTATCAACATCTTGGCAGACACTCATTACTGGTTGGTGACACTTTTAGACCCACACTACAAGGAGAACTTTATTTCTCTTATTCCCAAGGCTGAGAGGTCTACAAAAATGCTGCAGTACCAGAAGGCAATAGTCGCGGAATTAGTCCAAAAATTCCCTTCTGATAACGTCATGATTCGGTGCACAACCACGGCGTCCGGCCGAGAGAGGCACAAGTCCAATTCAGCAGAGGTAGGGGAACACTCTCAAAGATCTGGGACAATTTTCAGCAGCGGTAGGGGAACACTCTCAAAGATCTGAGACAATTTTCTCAGCACCTCCAGTAGCACAGGCCCTGAGTGCGGGGTAGTGTCACAAGGACTGCAAAGTTTGCGAAGATGCTGAGGGAGTACCTTGCCGATCGTACAAAAGTGCTCCTAGATTCCTCAGTGCCTTATAATGATTGGGTATCCAAGCTGGACACGTGGCAGGAATTGGCTCTCTACGCCTTGGACGTCCTGGCCTGCTCTGCCGCTAGCGTTTTGTCAGAGCGTGTTCTTAGTGCCGCAGGTGGAATCATTACAGATAAACGCACCCGCCTGTCAACTGAAAATGCTGACAGGCTGACTCTGATCAAGATAAACAAGGGTTGGATTGAGCCTGACTTCACCACACCACCACCAAATTATAGCGTAATTTAAATTTTGTGCCGGTAAATTGACATGCACTTCCGTACATCCACACATGTGTACACACTTCATGACTTTGGCTACTTGCTGTACTGATCCTCCTTCTCCTCATCCGCCATGAAAACATAATTTTTTTACATCATATTAATGATGATGATGACCCTAACCGTTCAAAAGTTAGGCAGTGGTTTCATGTATACCCCCCAGGGATAAATGTTTTAGTCCATGCTTACAGAATGGGCATTACAAGTACAGGAAACCCGCTCCTTTGTAATGGGAACAATATTTAGAGGCTTTCCTCCATGTTTCTTTCCAGGGGTATTGGGGTGCCTTCCAATTTTTGGTTGCCCTGCCAAAGGGCAATACTACAAAAGACCCACTTCCTTAAAATGGGCACATTATTTAAAGAGGCCTTCGTGCACGTCTCTTTCCAGGGGCATTGGGGTGCCTCCCAATTTTTGGCTGCCTTGCCAAAGGGCCATACTACAAAAGACCCACTTCCTTAAAATGGGCACATTATTTAAAGAGGTCCTCATGCACGTCTCTATCCAGGGGCATTAGAGTGCCACACAATTAAAAAAAAAAAAATCTTTCATGTAATTCAAAAAACTAACATACACCAACTCTGTCTCACAAGTGGGTATGAGCCCTTAATATTTGCTCCAGGAAAATCCATTTTGGTTTCATTTTGTAACGTTTTTTTGACAGTCCGTAAAAGTAGCATAATTCTCTGACAACATTGTTCACAGCAGTGACCTTGGAGTCTTAAAGCGAACCTGTCACCCCCCCCCCGGGCATCAAAAGCTAAAATAGCCACCTTCTGCAGCACTAAGGCTGCATTCGGAGTAGGTGGCTATAGGCTTTTGATGCCCTTTATACTATGAAATATGTAGTTAGGTAAATGCTCACACTTCTGAAGACCAAAGACCGGGAGGCGGGGTTTCACGCTCCTCTGACCCGCCCCCTCTTGTCAGTCATGGTGCTCACCTGCTGCTGCCTCCCCTGACTGTGTAAAATGAACGCGCGTCTCCGTTCTCCTGTATGGAGCTGCGCATGCGCTGTGCGCGCTGCCGCCGACTTCCTGGACACCGGGCGCACAGCGCATGCGCGGCTCCATACAGGAGAACGGAGACGCGCGTTCATTTTACACAGTCAGGGGAGGCAGCAGCAGGCGAGCACCATGACTGACAAGAGGGGGCGGGTCAGAGGAGTGTGAAACCCCGCCTCCCGGTCTTTGGTCTTCAGAAGTGTGAGCATTTACCTAACTACATATTTCATAGTATAAAGGGCATCAAAAGCCTATAGCCACCTTCTCAGAATGCAGCCTTAGTGCTGCAGAAGGTGGCTATTTTAGCTTTTGATGCCCGGGGGGTGATAGGTTCGCTTTAAATGCTTACAGGGGTCTTCCCCATGCTGTTCCCATGTCATTTGAGCACTGTTCAGATACTTTTGTGACATTTTTAGGGTTTATCCATGCTGCCAGGGGTCATGCCTGAAAAATACTCGGGTCTCCCATAGGATAACATTGGGCTTGATGCTCGGGCGGAGTACACGAGTATCTTTGGATGCTCGGCCCGAGCATCGAGCACCTGAGCATTTTAGTACTCGCTCATCTCTAGTCATTACTTGTTGCTTGCACCCAGTCTCCTACAAGCAGGTCCCCCCATTCTCCTACAAGCCCGCCAACCCAGTTACCAACAGGAGTACCCCCTATTAGTATTTGTTAAAAATTAATCTATCATAGTGAGAAGTTTAACCCTTTAACCCTTGTAACTTTCTAACAAAAAAATGTTTCAAAAGTGGTGCTGATATAATGTAGAGATGTGGTAGATGTTATTTATCAGCTATTTTGTATTACATAACTGTCTGTTTTAAGGGCATACAAGTAAAATCTGAAAATTGAAAAACTTTCAAAATTATCACCAAATTTCCAATTTTTTACAAATAGCATTTTATTCAAATAGCATTAAATACAAGATGTCACAGAATATGAGAATCACTTTGATCTTGTAAAGCGTTCAAGAGTTACTATCTCATAAAGTGACACTGGTGAGAATTAAAAAAATCGGCAAGGTCAGGAAGGTGACAATTGACTTGGGGGCAATGGGATTCACCCCTTTTTGACAGGGCAATTTTCCATTTTTGAATTTTCATTTTTTCCTTCCCTTTACCCATGAGCCTCAACTTTTTAATTTTTTATTAGACTTAGGCTGGTTTCACACTACGAATTTTTCATTTCCGATGCTGTCCGATAAAAGTCGGACAGCATCGGACCGATTTTGGCCCCCATGCAGCCCTATGGGCATCGGACTGAATAGGATGTGCACTAAATGGCATCCAATTTGGTCCAATCCGATTCAGTCCGATTTTGTCCGATTTTTTTATCGGTGCAAAAATCAGAGCATGCTACGATTTTTGCACCGAAAATAAAATCGGACAAAATCGGATTGGACCAAATCGGATGGCATTTAGTGCACATCCGACCTGACCCGATGTTTGTAACATGGGGCCCTATGGAGCAGAGTCCGAGGAGACATCTGATGTGTCCTCGGACCCGATTTTACTGTACTGAGCATGCTCAGTACAGTAAAACTGCTCCTACTGGGACAACAGGGGTTAAAAAAAAAAACAAAACAATGTATGCTCACCTGTCTCCGAGGCCTCCGTCGTCTCCTTCAGGCTTCCGGTGTCCTCGCGGTGTCCTCCCGGTGTCTGCAGAGGTCTTCTTCTTCTGAACAGGACGTCACAGTCATGTGACCGTCGATTACACCATGTTAACAGGCGGTCACGTGATTGGGACATCACGGCAGGTCCTGTTGAGAAGAAGATGACCTCTGCAGACACGGGAGACACCGGGAGGACACCGGGAGCCTGCGGGACCATGCGGGAGACGGCGGGGGCCTCGGGGACAGGTGAGTATACTTTCTTTATTTTTTTTATCAGCCCGGAGGGAACGATTTTGTGTCGGAATCAGATGCCTATTTGGCATCCGATTCCAGGCATCAGAAGATTTTATCGGACAGCATCGGCTCCCTCAAAAATCGTAGTCTGAAAGTAGCCTTAGCTGTTTGATGGCTTCTTTTTCGCAGGATGAGTTGTGCGTTATCTTAAGAAGAAAAAATATTTCCATGTGTAGCAAAATAGTGAACAAAAAGTACACTCGGCAGGGTTTTGTTTTTTAAATCTGAAGTGACCGGCAGTAAGTCCGCGGATGTGTGTCTATGATCTGCTTCAACAAAATCCCCATACTCAGATTTAACGGGAGGAAACAGTTCTTTACTATTAAACATGGTGATAACACATTCAACCGGTTGGGCTGCACACATAGGGAAGGTTGAATACCCTGATAATCAGTTCCGGATGCACGGCAAGAAACAAAACAGTACTGGCAATCTCTTTCCCTAGCTTTCCCTCAATGTACGTTACCAGTCTTTAACAACAGAAGGCGTAGCTCCCACGTCGCAGGCCTGGGGTCTAACGATGGCGATTCCAGGGGAAGCGATGAAGGGGGTTTCCTCAGTCCTCTCCACAAGTACCGGCTTATAGTCTCTCAGTCCGAAGAAAAAGAAAAAAAAAAAATATATAGATTTCGAAGGTGGCTCCCTTGTGTCCGTCGCAGTCTCTGAATATCCTCTAGGAGTGAGATGTTCTGCAGTCAGGTTAGGCTCATGGTAACAATGTTCTGCAGCCTGGGGGTTGTCGCAACTGCTTCCGCGGCATGATCTTTCCAGAAAGGTGTCGCAAGGAAGCCCTCTCTCGGGGAACCCCCACAGGCAGGTCTATCCTGGTCGAGCTCCTTCTCCTTCTGTCTTTCCCGCACTTTTTCCTCCTGAGCACACGGCTGTTGTGGGAGGGGATCAGCAGTCGGTGTCATTATCTCTGCAGCAATTTCAGCACTTGTCCACAAGGGGGCAGTATCGGACTGTGTAGTGTCTACTTCAGTGTCCATTTCAATAATAATACAGTCAGGGCTACCCACTCCGTTACAAATCCATTATATGGTAAAAATTATCTAGCACCATAATTCTCCAGGTCAGTAAGTTTATGATGATGACAAAAATGCATAGTTTATTTTATTTAATGGGTGAAAAGAAATACAGAAAAGTTTAATATTTTGAATTTTGAGTTAATGAGGTTGTGTGAGGGCTTGTTTTTTGTTGACTGAGATATTGTTTGTATTGTATGCATGTTAGGGAGGGTAGACATGATATTTTCATTGCCTCTTGTGTTTTATTGTTTAGTTGTAGTGGTCAAAAGAAATTGCACCTTTGGCATTTTGATTTTCTCTATCGTTACACCATTTACCAATCAGATTGGAGGCAAACATCATGGTCTCCTATGAAGAGCCGCCATAGCAACATCATGGCAACCTATTGGCACTCCATAATTGTGTCATGGACACGTCAATGAGAGGTTAGAAGAGCAATCCCCCTTGATGCCCATTAACCAATTTAAAATTTGGTGGAAATGCACCTTGATGACCCTATAAAAATGTTAGGTGAGGGCTGCTTGTTAACCCACTAAAACTTTGGAGCTGGGGTGGTTTAATGACTCTACAAAGATGTTGGGAGGGGGCCTTCCATTTAAGCTCTTAAAATTTTGAGCAAGGGTGGCCTGATGATCAAATTAAAATGTTGAGCAAGGACTGCATAATGGCCCTGTTGATATTTAATGCCTGCATTCCTGCACTGCTTTGAGTCTCCCTCCTAGCGGGGATGCTGATGTACTCACCATGGTGGCCACCAAAGTGTTCCTCCAGCTATTTCTCTGTTGCCTGCTGCAGCTTTCAACTCCCAGAGCCTGTGTACAACAACTTCCGTATATAGTGTGTCTAACACCTGCTAAACTGTTGTCAGCTCTCTGTGACCTTGGGTTCATCTAAACTTGAACCTGCCCTACCTGAAACTGAACCTATCCTGCCTGAACCTGTCCTGTCTGCACCTGAACTCGAACATTCTGCACTTGTACCAGATGTTCTGTTTGCATCTGAACCCAAAACGTTTCTGTCTGTACCAGCCAACCCCTCTGAACTAGCAACAGTATTCACCCTGCCTGTAATCCTGATTCTGTCATCCCTGATACTCCATGTCCATATCTACATTCCTGACTCCTGGGGTCAGTTGATGCACTCCGGAAACTGCCCTGGAGTGATACCTGGTTTCTACCGCAGCCAACTTTGGCTGCACAATAAGAGGCTCTGGTGAACATCCTACAGGCACTTAGTAATGCCCCTCCAGAGTAATCCTGGCCCTGGTGCAGTGGATCTGCACCCATGCACATTACAAATATTGTGTAGAAGTTAGAAGAAACACTGATGGAACTAGGGCTCACAATCCTCAGTGTCGGTAACACGTCTGGCATCCTAGTATCTGCCTCTGTCCCATCCTCCACAATGTTCATCCAGTGTGCCATCAGGGTAACACAGGAACCTTGTCCATGTGTCGGTCATTAAGTAAATGTTCCCAGTAACTGTGTTGGTCAGGGCATGGATGATGTTTTTGGACATGTGGTGACGTAAGGCAGTGATGGCACACCTGGAAAATTAGTGGCTGTAGGGGACCAAGCATGAAGAGATGGCCACAGCCATGTTACAGAAAGCCTCAGTGTCTACAAGCCTAAACTGCAACATTTCTGGCTCTAGCAGTCTGAAAATGTGCCCATATAATGTTTAGGCCTGCAGGTGGATAGCTGGGGATTTACATTTGCATTTCAAATCCTGGGGTAGGGACAGAAGAGCACTACACTTAGACAAAGAATCGGACATAGTTTCTAATGTTGCTTGCGAATATGCAACAGGTGCAGCATAGGGGTCATTTGCACCTGCATTCTGCACAGGGCTTTGACAAGCTGGTTGTTGTTAGGCCCCTGTTAATCTTGGTATGGCACAGGTAACAAATGCGCATTATTTTCTTATCCACACTTTCTTTATAAAAGCACCAGACTGGAAAATACCTAACCTTTGGCCTGGGAACTTGCCATATGTAGGTGCTGTGGGGAAATGTTGCCTGCCTTCTCCCAATAAGAAAGTATACAGCTGCACACTGAAACACAAAAGATGAAAACACATGATCTAGAAAAATGGCTATGAGAATCTTGGCAAGGCAAATACATAAAGCTAATGAAAATTTCAGTGAGGAAAAGAGACATAGCAAAAACTGATTAGGAATATTTGAAAAATGGAGAAAGTTAGCTGATGTATTGGCCAATTCATGAGTGCCCAATAACCAATGGCAAAGTGTTTTTCCTATATTGCTAGCATATATTTGTTTTCACTGAGTACACTTCCCTCACTCCTGCCCCATAGCTATGCTATGTCCACCATATTGTTATAGCCAGGTTCCTATTCATCCAAACATGCAGATTTTAATCGCAAGCAGTGGCCTTAGGTTAGGTACCTGATACAGGATAACACCTTGTCATTGGTTAATTGATTCATGGGCTCTCATGAATTGGCCAAACATCAGCTAAGTTTCTTCATGCTTTCAAATATTCCTAAGCAGTTTTTGCTATGTCTCTTTTCTTTCACTTAAATTTTCATTAGCTTTATGCATTTGCCTTGCCAAGATAATCATAGCCATTTTGCAAGATCATGTCTTCCCTTCTTTTGTGTTTCAGTGTGCAGCTGTATACTTTATTATAAATGTGTTTTTTCAGCAAGCACCTTTACACACAGGTGTAACCGATCAGTCTTTTCCTATATTGCCTCCTCCCTATGGCCATCCCACTGCCTCTCCCTGCATTTTCCAGTGCTGTGGATGACTCCCCTTCTGTGCTTCTTTCCACGCTCTGCATGGCACCTTTCAAGATTATTAATCACAGATAGGGTCTTATCTTCACAAATTAATGGTTAAAGTTTTATAAAAAGGTTCACCATGAATAGCTGTAAGAGTCACAACCACTATAAGCACGTTAAACTGCTGCAGTGGACCCACATGGAATCACAAATGATAAGAATTAGAAAAGGGTTATAATCCCACGCTGTTGTTAACTGAAGATCAATATCAGATAGTCCAAGTTCAGTTTTAAAATGATTTATTGGTTTCAAAGCCACAATAAGATTCTTCCTCAGGACAAATCATAAATTACCTTTCCAGATTGGACAGTCACTTCTTCGTCCACCACCTCGTCTTCCAGTTCTGCACTCTGGCCCTCCTGACTTGTTTGCTTAACATCACTTGTTGGCAACTATGTCTCAATCTACCTCTTGTGACACTAACTAACATTCCCCCACCGTCATCTTCTTGTGATCGTGGCTGCTGAAATATTTGAGCATCAATACACATTATTTTCTCATGTCCCTCTTAATACGTGTAGGGCGCGAGACCAAAATCAATAAATGTAAATGTAAAGAGCTTCTTGGAGTGTCCAAGTGTTGGATCACACCTAGTCCTGGGATTCACCAAACTGCAAGAAAGGAGGATCAGGGTGAGAATTATGTTGTCTAGATTCTTGGCTAGTTATGATGGACCATGTGGAAGATAAGTTGGTGTTGGGAAACATGCTGGAAGCATTTTCTGCCAACCACCTATTTGCATTGTTCTGAGTTCAAGAGTGGTGTCCTGTGCCCACTTGCAAAGTGGGAGAAGAAGCTACCGGTAGATCTTGTGGATGAACATGTTTGTTGTGCTCCCACGGCAGGCACATTTTCACCTGGTCCATGGTCTTGGCCTCTTAGTTCACCATCAGCGGCACGTCTACCACTTCGTCTATTACCACAATTCTTGCACATTTTAAACTACGAGTATAATGTATGCTTGCAAACGTTTTGGTATTAATAGGGAAAAGAAGATATTTTACATGGAAATGTACTTATATTTTTAAGGTACAGCAGCAGTATACCTATTGAAGGACTGTACATGTTGAGTATTATGTATTTGAAATTTCTGCATAATTTCTGCATCTCTAGGCAGGAAAAATGCAGCAGCAAAAATAAGCTTAATTCTACATTTTTTCAGCATTTTCAGTGTATTTTTTGATGCATTTTTTATCAGCGTTTTAGAACAGCAATAAATGCTATATAGCTCATTAATGCCTAAAATACAGGTGTAAAACACATGCATAAGTGCATTGAAAATGCATCAAAAACGTGGTAAAAGGCGAGTTTTACTGCTGAGTTTTTCCTGCCAAGAGATGCAGAAATGGTGCAATAATTTCTTCAACCAAATACTCAACATGTGCACATACTTGAAGAATTGATATGCTGCAGATTATTTTCTGCACCAAATATGCAATTTACAATTAAGCAACATGTGAATGAAAATGCAGGATTACCATTGATTTTGGTGACATTTTTTTCAGGTTTTGTGATAAATCTCTCAACATCAAGGAACGTGATACAAACGAAGCGTGTACACACAGCCTCATTTTCTGACAACATTGTTCCCAGCCGGAACATGGGAGTTGGAGATGTGTCCAGGCATCTTTCTCATGCTGCTCTCATTCCATTTCAGCACTATTTCCATTAATCTCCATGATTTTTCTGCCCTTCCCCAGCTCCACATGGTAGGGCCTTCCAAAAAAATGCTTGAACTTCCCATTGACTTCCATTATAGTTATTACTAAAATTGAGCCCATTTGAGCATCTGATATAATCGATAATACCGAGCACTTGAGCATTTTAGTGCTTGCTCATCACTACTCTGCACACAAAATCACATTGTTACATACATTACAAAACCTGTAACTTAAGGGCTAACTCACATAACACATGCCATACATAAAACACTGGAGACTGCTTGAGCCCACTACAAGGCCTAATGCACATGTTAAAGTGGTTAACAGGGGAAAAAAATGTGCCTAAGCACTAACAGGCAGGTTGCTGCCATCTACCTGCCTGTTGTGCCCAGTACCAGTCCCCACTATTCATTCACAGCATAGATTGGTCATAGACCGCTCCTGCTGGGGACAGCATGGTGGGAAGAGCAGAGTGGAAGACCAGAGGCTTATTTTCCGCTGTGCGAAAGTGGGCGCATAGCTGGTGTCACACTGATTGACAGCTGACTCCTCGCTACCTGATTGGGGATCCAGCTGTCAATCAGGATGACGTTGGTTATGCACCCATCTACCATGGGGAGAATCCACCTCCTCTGTAGTCATAACGTCTGTGTCCGCTCCATGTCAGCGGTGAACAGTGCCGGACACATCAGACAGGTAGGTACCAGCTACCTGCCTGTTAATGCATAGGAACAATTTTTTTTTAATCCTGGATATCATCTTTAAGTATTTGGAGAGTTTTTGCCTCAGTATCTCCAAAGCAAAATCAGAAGTGGGTAAAAAGATGCACAAGTGATGCACAAGCTTTTATTATACTTTTCCTCCTAGATCTGGTTTACAAATAATGAGATAATAAACTCACCAAATGCTCAACATCTCTATGTGGCCATCCCGTAAGGGAAATATTATAGTTGTGGCGCCCCACTGGTCAGTGCGCCACAGTAGGGGTACTGCACTCACAATAGAGTGTGCAGTATTCCTGTCGCATGGGAGTGTACAGTCAACCTTAGGCTCCCATCCTAGGACTCATTCACACTAGCCAGGGATGGTGGGGTTAAATCTTAGGACAGAGACCCAGTCCCAGAGGGGCGTAGTTAAGTGAGGCGGGAAGTTACACAGTCAGTTCTAGTTTGGTCTGAGGAGCGAAGCAAGGTGGGAGCCCGAGGGAGGGGGCCTGAGAGAATGGGCAGCCCAGGAAAAGAAAGAGGAAACCCTGTATTGGACCTTTCATAGTCCGGAGGAATCCAAGTCCACCAATGGAGTGTCGGCTGTGAGGAACGGTACAGACGAGTTCACCCCCTCAGCCGTCAACCATGGCCATTGTGGGTTTGTTCAGCAGCCCCGACACTACTCCATACATCATACCCAGCACCATAAGTGCTGATTTCCCTGGGGACTCAGCTCCACCTGCAGGGAGCAGCAACATCCAAGCTGCAATACCATAGTCTCCGGAGGTCCTTAGCGGCGCTGGTGAACCTCACCAGAATCTTCAGGTGGCATCACGACAAACTTTATTTTTTTTTATTCCTTTCAACAACTCCCCCAATTTTTAGGCTGACCACTAGGGCTACGGGTCTGGGCGGGCCACCGGTGACATCTCTGCAACTCCATGCCCGTGTAACGAGTCCCCATAGGCCATTGGGTGAATCGTAGGCCTATTGCTCAACCTGGTCATTTCTTTTAAGGGCCAAAGTATAATATAATTTTATATGTGACATTGCAGGAACACAAACTATAACTAATTTCACCAGTTATTTAATTTGCTGGATACAGTTCAATATACATATTTTATAAAGTGAAGGTGGTAGTGCTGAGTTAGATTTTCTTTAACACCTCAAAAGGATTAAGATTTAGTTTTGGTGGATGTATATATAATCTAGTACACTATACGATTATTTTCTTATGTATCTTAAAGTGTAAAAGGTTACTCTAAGCATAAAATATGCTGCAGGCTTATTGAAACAAAATTAAATGAAGTCTAGTAGTAATAGTGGTAATATTATATGAGCTTTTCTTACAATTTATAAGAAAAATAAAGTGTTTTTTTTCCTTCTGTGAACTATAACATTTCCATATAACTTTAGAATTTCAAACCCTATTTCTGCGTGCTGAGAGGTATTCTCTCTAAAATAACAGGATAAAGAGAAGAGTTTAGAAAAAATGCATAAAGTCAGAGCACCAAATGTCTTGCCAACAGTGATGTCATCTAGACATGAATACTATTTCCAACAGTATTTCAAGAAATGAAATCTAGCTAAAATAAACATAACATATATTTCTTTTACAAAAGCTTGACCAGAAAAAGATTACTTAAGAATTTGGGTAGAAGTCTAATTTGGTCTGTGACTGTATGATCAGCCACTGAAAATTAATATGTGCACAGCGGCCCTGTATTTAAAGGGGTTCACCATTGTATAGTAAATTGAATATTAGTTAATATGTTACTAAGTTAATGGTTCTCTTAAATACTGCAAAATTGGAATGCAACAGAGCTTCACCTAAGATGTGAAGCTCCATCAACAGGGCTAATGGTACCTTTACACGCCGCTACTGGATGGTGGCAACAACCGGGTACATGAGAGAAATGTATCTTGCACTGCCAATTCAACCCAAGGTAGTGGCGTGTGAAGACGGTTGTAGCCACCCGCCAGTAGCGGCACCTGTTTCAGAGCACTGCCCTAAAACCGGTGGTTACCCAGCCGATGGTAGCGACCTGTAGCGGCGTGTAAAGAAGGAACAGAAGGGTTGTTTCGACACCATGCTATGTACCTGGTATGTACCTGGGGCGTGACACAGGCTCCGGGTTACCGCTCCCCATCAGCGATCATTGTAGGAAGATGCTGCGTTCCGATTGGCTCTTCCTTCACAGGCTGCCATCTTGGATGAGCTGTCACTTCAGCACTACAGATACGCGCCGTATGCACGATCATACATTAGTACAATTACGCGGACACATACTTGCGGAAGGCAAAAGTATCAATGCGCCATGGTCCTTATATAGTGTGCACATTCTCTTAACATAATAAGGAGTAATGCTGTACACAGCGCACAAGTTTGGTTTACGTACCGCCCTGGCTTATTGTACTGCAGATGCCGTAGAAGTGCTTCTGGCATGTCACTGCGCGCACTAATGTACGCATTGTCATACCACATGCAAATGAATAATTCAGTACACAGCGCACAAGGTTGCGTTACGCACCGCTCTGTGGGGTCTTGTTCTGTAGGTGCCGCACAAGTGTTTCGGCCATGTCACTGCGTGTAGGTGGACTTTGAATGGTGCGTGACCCCAACAGCGGCCGTAATGACGTCATGAAGTTGGTTTCAGTTTCACTCTGCCTGCAAGGTGCCAGCCCCTCCTCTGCACACAGCATTGCAGTTATGGCGGCCGCACAGCGCGCTGCATCGTGGGGGATGGCAGAATTACTGGTCCTTATAGACCACTGTGACCGGTACGATTACTGGGGTCATTATCACCACCGGCATCCCAGGCTGCGCAATCGCGCCACCATTAGGCGGATCCAGCGGGCCCTGCTCAACAAACTGGGGGTGGAGAGGACCGCTAAAGCCGTCCAGAAGAAAATCGCGGACCTGAAGCAGAAATGCCCAGGCCGCATAGTGGACATCCGTGCCTGGATTGCCAGGCTGCGTGGTGAGTAATTGTTAGGGCCAAACACACATTTGCCCATGTACAAGCACAAAACAGCACACATATGTTGACAAACATATTATAAGGAGACTGTAGGCTACGGCGGGACACATGCAATGGGGTAGCATATAGTCAGCAGAATATTGAGGGACTGCCTACACATCTGCCTTAAACTCATGTTTATTTTGGTCCAAAGATGAGTCCACAGTGTTAGATCTCTCCACACAATAACCATACTACTGTCTCATACACATACTACATGCATAACACATCAGCTCATCCCATATCTGGACTACTGCAAACACATAGCCCAACAATCTAAATGTGTCAACATCTCTGAGCTGAAACCTTCTTCTAACAGGTGAATGATTGTTTCTTCAAATACAGATGTCGCTGACTCATCTGATGAGGCTCCCCCGGCACCACCTGCAGGTGGCCCACCAACCCCACCGCCTCAAGAGGCAGCTGCCACACCATCCCCACAAGGGAATAGCCCGTCACCAGGGCATGAGGAGGAGGAGCAGGAAGACCCAGCAGGGCTTCAGGACGAGGAGCTGCCTTCCCCATCAGTTCCGCCCGCGGCAGATGCTGATGAGCCAGCGGGTCCGGAGCCTGAGGTGCCATCGCCTGCTGGCCAGGATGAGGCCATGCCTCAACCAGCAAATGAGCCAGCCTTGGACAATTATGGTGGTAAGTGTGTTTTGTTGTGTGCTATGCCCTGCACACTGTAAGCAGTGTGGTGGTTTGGGGTAATTTGCATTTCCACCCATTTTGTGAATAATGTTCTTCACCCATTGTTGCAGATGGAGAACATGCTGGAGCTGCGGGGTGGAGTGTCAGTGCCTCCCCATCACCCCCTGATACTGAGGAGGAGGTTGAGCCCGAGGGTAAGGACCATATTTGTTGTGTGAACATACCAAACCACCATAAGGACTATTAGAATGTAAATTTTTGTTTTAAATCACAATACAGGTGTACCTACCATGGAGGACGTGATGAGGGCCCACCATGATTTCGCCCAACGGCTACGCCGTGCAGCAACATCATGGTGGCCTCCAATGATGTGTCACAACACCCACACCTAAATGGCCTGACCTGCCTTGAAAATCTGTTGTCCTTGTTGGACCCAAAATTTTTACTGTTGCCTTGTTGGCTTTTTGTTTTTTTGCCCCCGTTGGGCTCTTTTCTTATAGTGTCCCACATTGGGACCATGGGGAGTATGGACTGGCTACCCTGTTGCCCTCTTTTCTTATAGTGTCCCACATTGGGACCATGGGGAGTGTGGACTGGCTACCCTGTTGCCCTCTTTTCTTATAGTGTCCCACATTGGGACCATGGGGAGTGTGGATTGGCTACCCTGTTGCCCTCTTTTCTTATAGTGTCCCACATTGGGACCATGGGGAGTGTGGACTGGCTACCCTGTTTCCCTCTTTTCTTATAGTGTCCCACATTGGGACCATGGGGAGTGTGGACTGGCTACTACGAGCTGAAAACAGCATTGTGTCTATTGTGGCAAATGTCTGTCACACATGTATGTTGTCAATAAAAAGTATGACTACTATTTTTATGTGTTCCTTGATGTCAAAACACACATGTATTTGTCGCCAACATGTCCATTCCGTAACTGTGTGACCCACATGCAGTGGCGCACCCAAGGGGGGGGACCTACGTGTCTGGACACCCCCCTTGGACGGCCCTGAGAAGCTGGGGGGGCCCACCGTGCAGTATTAAGCATTAATTAGCTATTCAAATTTACAAAAATCGCTTGGCTTTTAGGGGGGCTTCGCTCCCCCAAACCCCCCCACCGGGGGCTTTGCCCCTCGGAACCCCGCTGGGGGGTGACACCCCCCTTTCAGGGCCGATGTGTGTTTCTTGGGCCCCTACCTTGGGAAATTTCTGGGTGCACCACTGCCCACATGACCACACCTCTTAGAAGTGCAACAACATGTTAGCGGCCCACATGGTGCTCCTGCTCTGGGGCCATTGCCCACAATGTGTGGATAGTGTCCACTATATTGTGACCCTAAACATTCAGCCATGCTCAACCCTCAATTTATAACCTTAAATAAAGACACAATTGTGTGACACAAAATAATTTATTACAAAAGAAAAGTCAATAAACATAAAGAAAAAACATAGGGCAATTTTGGCCCCACAAAAAAACAATAAAGAAAAAAGTGGCCAATGTGGCAGGGTGAATATGGCATAGTCCGGATGGCCAATTAAGTGCATTGGCTTCTAGTGTCCCACTTCCTCCTCATCCTCCTCTGTCTGCTCTGACAATGCCGGCTCCCCCCACTCTCATGGCAGCCCCGACCTGCCTGAGAGCGTCGGGATCGAAGACGACGTGTTGGGGGGGGGGGATTTGGGGTGCGTGTCGGGGCCAGTCTTCTCACTCGCCGTGGTGGCTCGGCGGCCGAAAGGGGCCAGATGTCGTTCTGCACTGGGGAGGGGATGTGGCATCCACATTGCAGGGCCCCATCTTCGGCCGCATCAACGACACGGTCAAAGACCCGCTGAGCGATCTGACATTGGAGGGGCTCCACCCTTGACAACCTGTCGCTCATGTGGAGGGCGTAGCTAGAGATGTGGGTCCGCTATTCGTTCAAAAGAACCTGGTGGGCCCAGGTGCCCAGCTCGGTCTCCGGTGGGGCAGGTCGTCGCCTTCGCCGGATAACCGAGCTGGGCCCTGGGTCCGGACCCCCATCACTAGCTCCATCCTCCTGCTCAGCCACAGATTTACTCGGCTGAGCCTCATCAGCGACAGGCTGCTCAGGACTGGAGCCGGCCTGCTCAGGGGCCTGTGAACAAAAAGAAAAAAGAAAAAGAGTTTTAATAAAAGCAACATCATTTCGCTAAATTGGCCATAGGCCTCCAGAATCCCAAACCACAAACAACACACCACCAACCAAAAAACAAGACACAAGAAAGATAGAAGGCTAGTGACCCCAACACCTGCACGTCTCCTGTACACTCACCTGTAGCATCCCACGTACTCTGCGTAAAACATACATATGTGGCATTCAGAGTGCCCTAAACCAAAAATCATATGTGACCACACAAGCTTGATGCTGGCTTAAATCCCGGCCAGGGCCATGTGGCCCAGCTTGACGTTGTGAGCCCCAATCTAATAAAAATATGACCCCCTTACATTAAACCTACAATACATGGGCCAAAGGCCACACACATGTGTGCCTTCACCATTTATTACATGTTGCTATGTCCCTCCTCAAATACAAAACAAAGCCATTTTTTGGAATATTGCAAACTACCCACAAAAGACACATATGTCTGTGTCATTGCAGAATTGGAGTAGGGCTTTGTGGATAGATTGTAGATTAAACCAGCCAAGCCCCTGCGGACACATAACACATCAAGAAATGGTTTGCCAGCCCAGGACCCAAATATCACAATGGGGTTGTGGTGAAGCATGCAGACAAGCACACATGTGATGCAAGCATTGTGGGCCACCACCGTAACACAATTACCCACCTCCTGTGGCGCAGATGTTTCTTGGCCAGGGCCTACATGGGATGCAGCAATGGGGCGGTTGGTCCGCATTACACGCGAGCTGCCGTGGCCAAGGGTGAAGGTGAGGAGCGGATAGTACCATAAGGTAGGCAATGGTACCTCCTCACCTCCAGCCCCTGACCGATGGTCCTGGTATTTAAGGTGAGCCCACGTGAACGCGGCCCGCATATTCTTTATCTTTAGGGCCACCATTGGCTGGTCCCACCTCTTGCCGGCCCTGGGGGCCAGCCTACTGGCCAGGTCAACAAGAGGCCTGTAGGCTTCGGCCCTCGCTGCCTGATTGCGATATTCAGGCAGCGAGGTGCGCCACAGACACTCGTGTCATTGATATTCTGTGAGGAGCTGGGTTTCAAACTCAACGCTACCCCTCGGCATCTGTGTGGAGAAAAACACCAATTAAAACACTCAGTACACGAGGCATACAAAAAAAAAAAACATGGTTGCGAAATTATTTACATACAGGCATGCAAAGTTCTTGTTTTTCTCGCCATGAAGATGTTTGGCAACATGTATGTTAGCATTTGTGCGAACCATTCTCCATGTGCAAGAGCTCAGATCGCCTACACATGTCTTGACAGATTAAGCTCCAGACATATGTTGACAACGACACATGGTGGGAACAAGGATTAGAACGACAAATAACCTCTTTAAACATACCTAAACATGGAGTGAGGGAACATGCTTCCAGGGGCACATCGGCACCTGGCCATGGTGTGCAACATATCATCTTTGGCATGGCCACAATGTGAAAGGTTGGCATGTATAAAGGAGGGCTGGCTGTCTGACACAACAGCACATGCTACAGCTTATGGCCAAACACATCATCATCTTGGTCTGACTACACCCATGCACACCCTACTGTAGGCCATGCACCAACCATCCCCTGCCAAAACAGGGGCACATTACAGGGATCAATGGAGATGGAAAGTACTGGGGCCAACCAACCCTTAATATTTTGACCTGCTAATTAAGCTTAATTTAAGAAATACCTAAACATACTTGAACAATAGGCCCTACATGCCTATGGCCTACAGAGAATAAACCATGCACATACCAAAAACACAAGACAGACCAGAAGCGCAAAAAACCACGTCCATACACACATTGCCTAAGCGCCATGTGAGAGACGCATCTGCGCTATGTACAAAATGCATGTCAAGCACGTGAGATAACTTACCGTCACAGCAGCAGAGCACGGATCACTGGACACCAGTAGCTCAATGCACATGGACGTCTGGACAAGGTGTGGTGGGCATTAGCAGAGCTTTATAGTCAGCTACACCAACCAGAGAACACCAATTATGCACATTATTAGCCTACACTTGCGAACAGGTCTAACGGCAGCTAATTGGTGCAGATCGCTCGATCGTCATTGGTTGCCGCTCCTTGAAAAGCTGCTCATCCCGGCAGACGTTACGCTTGCTGGCCAGAGCCATTAAGTGAGTATTCGTGGGCAGACATGGAAGTTGCGGCGTGGGGGGGGGGCTGAGGCGCATGATTTGTTGGGCTAACGCCAAAGACTGGTGTAGCGGAATACCCAGGGTTTATTTTTTTGGGACGACATTGGCGTGGTGTGCCGACTATTAATTTGCATTTTTTACTGGGAATCCCATATTCTCAGTGACACATTTGTGTTTTTGTTTCCATTCACCATACAGGAGAATGGCTGCTGGACTGTAGACAGGAATGTGGTACTGATGTGCATATCATCGATTACATCATACTGGTTGTGGTCAACGGACACTGGGACAAACATGGCTAGGATCAGACATGGCTTTGAGTGTGACGCAGCAGAGATTGAACAGATGTGGATATCACCCGTGCAAACACATGTGTAACCAAGTTCCACCATGATGAGGCATGTGTCATCTGGTTTGTGACATCTATGCTTACTCACCCTGGGCTGGCCTGGTACGTAGTGGATTACTGTCTGTGGTTGGAAAACTACATATGCTATGCTGAATGGTTTCTGTGCCATGTATAGGCGAGATTAGTGGTGACACATGTCCCTTTGTAACTCACATAGGTCCAGATGTGCGCATTTCCCCCACTGAACAAAGTGTTAACGGATAGGAGGACAGGATGATTGGCCATGTTCCGTTTGTTTCTCGGCCACTAATGGTGGCTGTCCTTGCATGGCTCGTTGGATGTGTTTTGTGCGCACACGAGAGCTCACATCTGCTTGGCTATAGTGTGTACTCCCAAGGAGGTGTGGCTTGCTTTACATGCTGACATGTCCCCATATTGTTCTATGTACTGATGTTATCTTTTGTAATGTACAGGTGCTGAGACCGAAGATGCAGAACATACATGACCGAAATGTTATCGTGGCTCTCGGGTGGTGGAAGAGCAAATGTGGCTTCAGGATCGGTATGACCAGTTGATGGGTCGCAGACAACGGCGGCTGTGGAGCCGGGATTGGCTTCGCCGGCGGGAGACCCGGGGACACATGCAGCTGTTGCGTGAGCTGGAGCTGAACAATCCCGATGATTACCGAAACTACCTGCGTATGTCCCAGGTCTGTTTCACCTTCCTTTTGGAGCGTGTGAGGCCACTGATAGCCCGTCAGGACACTATGATGCGGCAATCGGTATCAGCTGAGGAGCGTTTGGCTCTAACTTTGCGGTTCCTGGCTACAGGGCAGTCCATGACATCCCTCACATACGCGGCACGTGTCTCCCTGCCCCTGCTGAGCCGCCTGATCCCTGAGACATGTGAGGCCGTCTGGAGTGTTCTGCAGCCATCCTACATGAAGATGCCAGAAACAGCCGCAGAATGGATGGAAGTAGGCCGAGGCTTTGAAACCCGGTGGAACTTCCCCAACTGCGGCGGGGCCTTGGATGGTAAGCACGTGAGGATTACTAAACCCGCCAACTCTGGCTCTTTGTTTTTCAATTACAAAGGGTATTTTAGTATAATCCTCATGGCTCTAGTGGATGCCAACTATGAGTTCCTGTACGTGGACGTTGGAATGAACGGCCGCAACTCAGATGGGGGTGTGTTCGCACGCTGCTCCTTGGCACAACTACTAAGGAGCGGTGGGCTCAACTTACCCTCAAATGACGAGACGACCCAACATCTCAACTTTGCGTTTGTGGCGGATGAAGCGTTCCCACTTCAGGAACACCTACTGCGGCCATATCCCCAGAGGGCCCTTACTTCTGAAAGACGCATTTTTAATTACAGGCTATCCCGGGCCCGCCGTGTGGTTGAAAATGCGTTCGGGATAATGGCGAATCGATTCCGGGTTTTTCATACGCCTATGCATATGAAACTGGAGTCTATTGACGGGTAGTGCTGGCCTGCTGTGTGCTGCATAACTTCCTGCGTCGTAGGGATAGAGCATCATACACACCAGGAGGTTCTGTAGATAATGCAGACGCCACAACAGGGGAGGTCCGTCCAGGGTCTTGGCGTGATGACGACCATGGTGTGGCGCCACTCCAGCCGCAGAGCCATGGTCGCACTCAGCAGGAGGCCAGGGACAGTAGAGATGCCTGCTGCTCCTACTTCAATGGCTCTGGTGCAGTGAGCTGGCAGAACCAGCACATCTAGTGTGGTTGGTTCTGGAGGATCGTCCAAAGGGTGCCATGGTGTTAACAGCAGGGTTGCTGCACTATGTCTTTTTGTTTTATTTTCTTTCATTGTGTGCAGAGGTTTAAGTTAGTTAGTTAGATTAGGTTTTGTTTGTGTTATGTTGGTGCTGCACAAAGGCTAATTTTTGATGATGTTCGGATCCCAATTTTATATGTGTTGAGAATGTGACATGCTGTTTCAATGTGCACTGTGTTTCCTTTCTGTATGTTCTTTTTTTCTTTCCCAAGGTCTGGATTGCTAAGTTTAATAAATTTATTTGCATTGGATCCAAAATACTCTGTGTGAGCCTGATTACTTGGGGATGGAGGGCAGTGCGATCAAGGTTTGTGTTGTGGCCAGTGCTGTCACACACATTGCCACCTATGGTAGGGATGGACAGACAATATGTGTGGGTGGCCATGATGTTTGGCCAGGTTTTTGGGCAACAGTGTATGTGACTAATGTATGTACATAACCCTTGTGGTTTGGTGTAGGCAGAGGGTCACCTGCACACAGCACATTGATGCAGGACATCATATTGTCAGGTGAGTTGAAGTACGTAGACACACACATCATGGATATGTGGCATAGCAAGCTCCTCAAGACCATTCACATGTGTTACCACATATGCGAGCACCATTTGGCCTTTAATCACACATTGGTATCCAGACACACCACACATAGGACAATTTGTACAGAAAACGCACATACTGTGTGTTGTAAGCCGCTACTGTGTGTCGCCCAAGCACCACTTAGCGCAATCGCCACACGCTGCTATGTCACAAGCGCTTATTGTGCGCGACAAGGCAAACACTTCTACAATGCACACATGGCCCAGCACTGATCTTTTCATACGCACGGAGTATGTGACTGTAAACCGCTCGTGCGTGACGCATAACCATCCCGTTAGCTCAATCCGCAACACTCCGCCATGTCACAAGCGCTTATTCCGTGGCACAATCCGAAAAATACTACGTCATGTCTCCGCCATCCGCCCTTCGCGTCGTGCCCAATCAGAACACTCTTGTGTTGGCCAATGGTTGTGGTTTGGGCGCGGCGTGATGGACTGTGGCACGCCTATATGTTTTACCTGCTGCCTTTGTTCCGCCCATATTACCCTGTTGTGGCGGCGTGTGAAGATGGTAGGGTAAGCTACAGATGGCAACTTGTGGCACCCGGCGGTGTATCCAGAGATAGATGTAACCTACCGTAGCGCACCTTGTTGCGGCGTGTAAAGTTGGTGCGATTACCGTTTGCAACCGTTTGTGCATGCTCGTGCACGTGAAGCACCCGGTTGTTGCCACCATCCAGTAGCGGCGTGTAAAGGTACCATAAGAGATAGAGTTAAGAAAAAGTGGCTCCATGAACGGGGTTGGAAACTTGACTTTTTACTTCTTTCCGAACTGCTTATCAAAAAACACAAAGCGACAATATTTGTACGGACACATTGGAAAACCATAATGAATCACTATGATTATAAGAATACATATCTACAGTCTAAAATTCAAGATTTGAAGACTTTAGACATTAGCTGTATTCACTGTAAACTGTAAAATGTTGATAACTACAGTCAAAGCAATCTGTATAAGTTTCTTTAGCTTACAAAAATATCGTGGAAGCCTTACATTTTTTAACAAACAGTGCAAAAAAATGCCCTGTTCTTACAGTGTCCTGGAATTTCTGGACAATTTGCGACCTGTCAATAAAGATGTTCAAAGATGTGTTAGTCCAATGATTTGTATGTTTAATTACCTGATAGGCAGTGGATGACCTATAGAAAATGTATCCAACCATCATCCCCTACTTCAGCATGAACATTTTAGGATAGCAAACTCATACGGTAGCAGACGTTTTTCCCAGCTGATATTACAACAAAATATGTACCGTGTATGTAACATGTTTTCATTGCAAATTCTTCTCTTCTACACTGAATTGCTGCGACTCTGAAGGGAGAGAAAAAATATCACAATGTGAATTTCAAAAATTTTACTGTAGGTAAATTTCAGTGTAGAAATATTGTTGCTGGTTTTGTAAAAATCTGTGAATGTTTCGTCACACATTCACAGTTAGTATCTCTTCTGGTAGACTCTTATGGCATCGAAATCAATGCATAAATTTCAGTTCTCAAAATTTCCTGAAGCGCTGTTTTCTTTCTATGTTGCTTAGATATTTCATAAATCAGTAGATTATGTAGAATTGTTGAGAATGATTAGTAGTTAGCATCTATACACAGGTAATACATTTACATGAACTTACTAATGACTACCGTATATATTCGAGTATAAGCCGACTCGAATATAAGTCAAGGCCCCTAATTTTACCACCAAAAACTAGGAAAACTTATCGACTCGAGTATAACCTAGGGTGGTAAATGCAGCAACCCCTGCCCATCTGGGTATATCATCACCCATCTATGATATATCATCCCCCAGCCTGAAATATCACCTCCAGCCTGCTACATAGCTCCTATCTTGGTACAAGCCTCCAATCCTGGTACATCTGTCCCCTATTCTGACATATCATCCCCCATCCTGGTACATGCCCCTCATCATGATACATAACCCCCATCAAGATACATAGCCCCCATCATGGTACATAATCCCCCATCCTGCTACAACCTCCTATCATGGTACTTAGTTCCACATAATGGTACATAGCCCCCTATTCTGTGACATAGCCCCCCATCTTGGTACATCAGAGTTGCTGCCTACCAACAAGAAGTTCATCAAGAAAAATTGTTAATGTAATTTATGCACTGTAGATATGCTGCCCCCATCACCCGACTGTCAAGATGAATTCTGGTAAAAGAGGAAGTGGGGTGCCTTATCTCCCCTCAAGCTAGAAAGCCCTGAACTCACCTTATCTCAGGGGTACTCCTGATGGTGGTGAGGCTTGAGTCTCCACCCTAATCCTGCTCCTGCGCAGCCCTTTGCTGATTCCCAATTCCTCTCCCCCTGTTGCAGGGAAGTAATGAAAGCCACAGATAAAGACAGAAAGAGGGAACCAAAGCACATGCTCTCAACACTCATTCACAGGGAGATTGCAATATGTAATTTGGGAGAAAGCAAATGCAAACAGGAGACAAAAATACAACAAGGAAGTTTCCACCATACATCAAACAAATTACAACTGTTTCCCATAAACTAGAACACCACACCACAGACCGATCTCGTTAGATCAAGCTGAAGCTATAATCGGCATAGGAGAATGGGCTCCACCATATCTAAAGGGTGAAGATGGCTATGATAGGACATAAGAAACTTGAAACTCCAGCAGCACATTACCAACCATCAGAAAGTTAAATCCTGCAAGACTGATGACAAGTGAGCACAAAACAGTTGACGCCCAAACACAGGCTGACCAAAAAAAGAAGCACAAGGTTGCTAATTAGACCCAACAGTGAGAACAGAAAATGGAGAAACATCAAATAAGTGCAAGGTGAATCACCACATGACACTATCGAGGAGGAACTATGGAGTAGTGAGGAGAAGTAAGAGGAAGTCGGGATAAAATCTCTGACAGTACGGATAGAGGGACTGAGCCCTCAAATTCAGACAGTCTCAGTGAGTCTCGGATGGTTGGGAGCTATGCAAATGTAAATACCCAGTCACCCACTTACAGAACCAAACACTAAACGGGAACATTTCCAGACTGTTTGATCTGGAAATGTTGCTGCTTACGCTTGTGTACATAGGATTTCTGCAACCTCATGGCAGTGGCTGTACATCATTACTCAATCCCCAGCTGCCACTATTTTTACTGGTGTGCCATTCATGCCTTACACCAGCCCATGTCCCATAACATCACTTGTGCTCTGAACAATGCAGTTACAACAGGTAGACAAGTTCATATGGACAGTGATGCTATGTTTCCGTGACAATAAACTGAGTGAACCTTATGGGGGTCAGGACATGTAGGACCCTAAGGTGGCAAACATGCTACCAACACAAATGATAGCAAGCCCTAGTTATATCAAGGTTTCATCCTCCTCCTACACCACATCTGGAAGAAGGGTGAGTGTGGGATCACTGCTCCATGGGTTAGGCTTACCCTGGAGGGCTGTGACCAAGTGCTTGCTGGATATTCACTAGTATCTCTGCTGATGAGGTTGGACTTGACTGCCAGTAGACATCAGGTACTATTCCAAGGCACTCCCTCGACTGCAGGAGCTGAATCAAGTTGTCAGAGATGCAGGGATGTGTGACGCGAGTCACTACAGGTATAACTAGTCCCAGAGGTGAAAAACAGACTGCAATAATAGAAAGTAAATAATAGTAATAATAATAATAATACTTACTGGAAGTAAAGGGAGGTCAAACGATCTGAGGTCAAGTCCAGGAAATGGCGCAATAACAGCAAGAGGTAGTCAGAGAAGAAGTTTAATTCTAGCCAAAGTCAGGAAAACTAGAGGAACAAAACAGACTACCGAGGAGCAGACAAAAAGTGAAGTCAGGTCACAGGCAGAGGATCAAAGTCCAGGTAAGGTAACTGACTCACCGCGGCCGGCTGACTCCGGTTTATACAGGCGATTCTTCTTCCCTCCTTGTCACGGGTGGACCGCGCCTGCCGGTAGTGGGGCCCGGTGTAGTGCAGATCAAAAGGGTTTGAAGACGTCCTTGTGGAACAGATTAAAAGTGGTTTAATTTGTTTTATTCGTGACGCCACCTATGAGTAGATTCGGTAAGGGCTACCGACGCTGCGGAACCCCCGGGGGATGGACAGCAGCAAGATGTTATGCTCCCCACAGGCTGAGCGGTGATCCCAGGCTGGAGCTGCTCAAGATGTTGTGCGCAGCTGCGGTTACCTTGTTTGCGGACGGACAGTTCATAAGGAAGCACGGACACAGATAGTCTCTGGCAACGGTCTTTACTGTAACCAGAGGCAATACATGGTATACAGTGGTTGAGTAGTAGACCGGGTGGACTCAGCAGTGATAGTGTTCCTCAGAGATCCGCAGTGTTCCTCCATTCTACCTACTTAGTTTCCTTTTCCCCACGTCGCCCAGGAATACCAGGTCGGGTACGGGGAGGCTGCTTCAATGCCCTATCCATGATGTACGTCCTGGATGCTTTGGGAGCCTTGGATCCCTCAGTGGTACACCGCTGGTTAGACGACTGGAAACTGACTGGTGGTGGGGTGCTCCTATAAAGCTGATCCTCACTCTTCTGGTTCGCGTGGCAGAGGTGAACTGCTGCCAGCTTCTGGTACCAGTGACCGGCTGTAAGTTGTGGCACGGGAGTCTTTGGGGAACCCGTGTAGAAATGCCAGTCCCGTGGTTTAAGGCCTCAGGTGCTGACACCCGACGGTGACGGCCCAGGGCCCGCACGAGTGCGGAGCCCCGCTCCTCATCCAAGTTCTAGTCCTAGACCCTTCTTCTCTGAGTTCTAGACTATACTCCTTTTTGGTCTAGATTATTGTGTTCTGTTAATACTGCCCTAACACTCCACCCCCCAGGACCTATGATTGGTCCCCTGTTCTAGTGTTGCATGTTGGGTTGGATCTCAAAGTTAACTATTTCACTGCTTGGGTCAGAGAATAATTGCGCTGCAATACTCCCTTGTGACGCACTCGTTGCGGGCGCCACATAACAAAGTCAGGCTAGGTCTGGCTCAGAACACAGAGGGATCAGTCCTACACAGGCAAAAGCAAGGGTACAAATTGTTACATGTGATACAGTTTGGTTGGTGTGGTTCCTAGCGCAAATATACCACCTTTTTGGTATTCAATTCTTAAGCCGACTTCACACCATGGTTTAATCCGATCCGGGGCTGTCCGGTGTACCCCTGCACAGCCTCAGATCGGATCTGGCCATGGTGTGAATCTGGCCTTAGGTCCGGTGTGCAGCCGGATGCCGTTAATTGTAGCCGCAGCTGCTGATTATTCAAGATCTCTGCTAGCCGCGGTCCTGAAATTACAGCAGCGTGCAGCCACCAGTGTCCGATTGCCGGATCCTCTGGCCCCTTAGACTCCCATGTTAGTGAGCGCCGGATTGCCCCGGATCCAGGAAAATCCGGGAGGATCCGATTTGGGGAGATTTTTCTCCCTGGACACAAAAATGCTGCATGCTACAATTTTGTCTCCGGGAGAAAAATCTGATTCCTCCCGGATTCTCCCGGACACATGGAAACCAGATGGCAGAGAGCTTACACCGGACAGCCCTGGATCCGATTAAACCATGGTGTGAAGCTGGCCGTAGCTGTCAACATTCAGTCACAACACCTTTACTCTTTACCCTACTTTGGGATGTTTATTTGACAATTAAAATTGTATATAAAAATAAAAATAAAATTGGTACAATATTTGCAGTATTAAAATTGTATATAAAAATAAAAATAATTTCATTTTTACCGTATATACAATTTAAATTGTCAAATAAACATCCCAAAGTAGGGTAAAGAGTAAAGGTGTTCTGACTGATTGTTGACAGCTAAGAATTGAATACCAAAAAGGTGGTATATTTGCGCTAGGAACCACACCAACCAAACGGTATCACATGTATAAATTCCTGGGAGAGAGGACACACGGCACCTCTCCGGTCCTTTTAGCAGCAGCACATTAGGCTAATAAACCTAGGTTAATACCCCTTTAAGGCGAGCTCCAGTATTAAATTGAATATACAGGGTACAAATTGACACTCAATAGAGCAGCTAGCTTGCTTAAGTAGAAGCCTAATTAAGTGAAGTGAAGGCAGGTGATTGCAGCACAAACACAGCACGTACCAACAGCTTACACAACAATAGTACCAGACAAAGGCAGTGTGGAGATTGTGACAGTACCCCTTCTTCAAGGGGGGCCACCGGACCCCCAAGTTTTCCAGGAAACCTCCGATGAAAGGCCTAGCCCTTACAGAATGAACCGGAACCCAGAACCATTCCTCGGGTCAATACTCATTCCAATGTACCAGATATTGAAGGGAATTCTGGACCATTTGGGAATCAATGATCCTTTGAACCTCATATTCCAAGTTCCCCTCAATAGACACCAGAGGAGGCAGGGGCAAGGAAGATGGAACAGAGGGAATACATTCCTTCAACAATGACTTGTGGAACACATTAGAAATACAGAAAGGCCGGGGAATGTTAATCGGAAGGCAACTGGATTGACTATCTCCAAAATCTCATATGGACCAATGAACCTATGACCCCAATTCAGCGAGGGCATCTTCAATCTAATATTCTTTGAGGATAGCCATATCTTAACTACCAGTTTGAAAATGGCCCCTAACAAGTGCCTCCTATCGGCCTTACATTTCTGTCGATGGTGAGCCACTCCAATGTTCCTTTTAACCCCCTGCCAGATATTCCCCAGCTTTTAAATGGTGATATCTACCCCAGGACACCCAGAACTTATCCTGGAGAATTCACCAAAATGAGGATGAAACCCATAATTACAGAAAAATGACGAGGTCCCCGTGAACTCATTAACCCAACTGTTGAAGGCAAATTCAGCCAGAGGAAGAAATGATGACTAGTTCTCCTGCTGATCGGTGACAAAACATCTCAAACTTTGTTCCAGAGACTGATTTGTTCTCTGTCTGACTGTTAGATTCAGGGTGATAAGCAGAGGAGAATAACAAATCAATCCCCAATTTTTTGCAAATGCCCTCCAAAATCTACAGATGAATTGTACACCCCTATCAGACACAATATTAAGGAGAATCCCATGCAATCGTACCACATGAACAATAAACAGTTTGGAGAGAGTTTCAGCATTGGGTAATCCAGATAATGGGACAAAGTAATCTTGTTTTCTGAATCGTTGGATTACCACCCAAATAGCAGTCATCCCCCCAGATGGAGGTCAATCTGAAATGAAATCCATGGACAAATGAGTCCATGGTCTTTCCGGAATTGGCAAAAGAGCCAATTCCCCGGTCAGTTGGCAATGCTGCACTTTGGCGTATGTGCAAGTTTCACAAGTAATAATAATCTCTAATATCTTTATGCATAGCGGACCAGCAAAAGAGTCTAGCAACTGCATTCTGGGTGGCAGTGACCCCAGGATGACCAATCAACACAGAATAATAGAATTCTTGCAAAAGACACAATCTGTGATACACAGCAACAAGCAACTTGCATTCACGGGTATTGGAAGGAGACTAGTACTGAGCAGTACGAATTTCAGCTTCCAGCTCAGAGTATCCATGGCCACAACAATACTCTGAGGAAGAATGGAGGAAGGAGGGTTCGGAGGAGACAACAAATCAAGACTATGAGAAAGGGATTCAGCTCTTACATTCTTAGACCCTGGTCTGAACATTCAAAAGCCAACTTGACAGCAAGTAACTTTCGATTACCCGCATAATAGTTTCTTTCAGGAGGAGAACATTTTTTAGAGATATAGGCACATGGACGAAGGTTAGATGAGGTCTTAGGACCTTGAGACATATACATTTGTGGTTACAAGCAAAATGTATCCCCAAAGCTGACAGGGTGAACATTGAATAGTGCGTGGTTACTGTCAAACAGCATTACATAGTAGTAGTACTGCTTAAGATTTTACAATTACTATAGGACAGTATTAATTAGTGAACTTTTGGTGGCACAATCCTATCTAAATATCACCCCAAAAACAGCGGATAATATGGCCTGGTGTGTGCTTAGTAGCAGGCAGTAGCAAATATTTATAAAATTGCTTTGTGGAGGGCAATAACTGCCTTTTTAAGAGGAGTATTGTAGACTGCAGAAGCCAGCCTGTCACCCAAAAAACAGCGGGTAACATGGCCTGGTGTGTGCTTGGTAGCAGGCAGTAGCAAATGTTTGGACTACTGCTGCTTTGAGTTTCGCAAACCGCTTTTTTGTAATGTGGACAGTAGCACCAATGGGTTAAATGGCCTGGTGCGAGTTTTGTAGCAGGCAGTAGGCTGTTTTGGAGTATGGCTGCATTGCTTTGGGCAAACCGCCTTTTTGTAATGTGGACAAAAGCACCAGCAGGTTAAATGGCCTGGTGCAAGGTTTGTAGCAGACAGGAGGAAGTTTTGGAGTACTGCTGTTTTGCGTTGAGCAAACTGCCTTTTTGTAATGTGGACTGAAGCACCAGCAGGCAGTAAAAAGTTTTAGTACTGCTTCTTTGCATTGGGCCTGCTACTAATATTTCTCAATGTTGGAAGCTAACCAGCTTTATTAAAGAATTTATTAGGAGTCACTAGGTCATAGGTTTATTAAAAATGAAATTTTATCTTTGGCAAGTAAAAAACAAACAACTCAGAAACAGTCAAGCTATCAAATATACAACTTTAGTGAGTGAGCTGGGTTTTCTCCAAGCACAATGCTCTAAAGGTCACTTTAGAAAAATGTAAGATATTCATCGGTTTCTTTGAATAAAATAGTTGTCCATTTCTCTAAGGTCAATGTCAAGAAAGATCTTTTTTTTGGCTTAGTTTTTCTCTCTATGAAGGTTGCTCCTAGTCGAGAAATAAACTTAAAGCTATTTTCACCCCACTATGATTGACAGGTCTAAATTCTATAAATTCTATGTAGCATTGAGTCAGAAAATATAGAAAACAATTTATGAGTGATCAAAACCAAAATAGTTATGCTCCTTTGCAAACATTTCCTGCATGGAAATGTCATTAAACAGTGCCAAACTTCATTACAGTATTGCCCTTAGAAATGCAGACATTCTATTGTAAAGGTTATTAAACAGTACAAATACATTCCAATTTTCTTAATATTTTTAAATATTTAAATATTCTGTACTTCAAATTAAAAATTATTTAGTTTGGTCTCTAATCATTAAAAATGCAAATAATTGAAGATGGTTTTGATTATGATGGCAGTTGTGTTATTCCAAAAGAGTACATTTCAATGACAATTCTGACTACAGTTTGTGCAATAATATGAATAAAAAAGAAAAAAGAGTAAGCTCATGTTATAATGGTTTCTCATCAAGCCCTAAGGTTTCAAAAACTGATTAAAAATGTAGAGATATCCAGCAATAAAATAATATGCTGTAGATAAGACTTCCCATTGATTTAGCCAAAAGTTAAACATCGGCTTCATAGAGTATTGGATCTAATCAATAAAAGGACAATTGACCTTGCTAACCATATTCATGGTAGGGTCTGCTAAAATTTTATTTTCACATTATTGTTGGATGGATTTCATTTGTTAACATGGCATCCAATGAAATAATACACACCATATTTTTGGACTATGAGGCTACATTCACATGGTGCACTACTGCAGCGTTACGGATCCGCTTCTTCAGTTAAAATGCAGTGAAATGCTGTCCCACAATCAATCAAAGAATAACTTCAAAAAGTGAAAGAAGCTTAACAAAAATCAATATCCATTGCACTTCAGCAGGACACAGTGGGCCCAATGGTAAAGGCAAACAAATGCATTATACCGTTGCTACAATCACACTCATACTGCGGCAGGCGATTGGTGGTATCTTTATAAGCACTCTGATAAGGTTACCACAGGGCATCAGTCACACATGAAGGCATGTTGCAAAGTGTGTGTATGCAGCCTATTGGTGATGCCCATACTCTTAGATCAGGCGGGCTTGCCCAGCACTATATACAGTTGTGGCCAAAAGTATTGACACCCCTGCAATTCTAACAGATAATACTCAGTTTCTTCCTGACAATGATTGCAATCACAAATTCTTTGGTATCATTATCTTCATTTAATTTGTCTTCAATGAAAAAACACAAAAAGAATTGTCCTAAAGCCAAATTGGATATAATTCCACACCAAACATAAAAAAAGGGATGGACAAAAATATTGGCACTGTTAGAAAAATCATGTGATGCTTCTCTAATTTGTGTAATTAACAGCACCTGTAACTTACCTGTGGCACCTAACAGGTGTTGGAAATAACTAAATCACACTTGCAGCCAGTTGACATGGATTAAAGTTGACTCAATCTCTGTCCTGTGTCCTTGTGTGTACCACATTGAGCATGGAGAAAAGAAAGAAGACCAAAGAACTGTCTGAAGACTTGAGAAACCAAATTGTGAAGAAGCATGAGCAATTTCAAGGCAACAAGTCCATCTCCAAAGACCTGAATGTTCCTGTGTCTACCGTGCGCAGTGTCATCAAGAAGTTTAAAGCCCATGGCAATGTGGCTAACCTCCCTAGATGTGGACGGAAAAGAAAAAATGACAAGAGGTTTCAACGCAAGATTGTGCGGATGGTGGATAAAGAACCCCGACTAACATCCAAACAAGTTCAAGCTGCCCTGCAGTCCGAGGGTACAACAGTGTCAACCCGTACTATCCGTCGGTGTCTGAATGAAAAGGGACTGTATGGTAGGATACCCAGGAAGACCCCACTCCTTACCCCGAGACATAAAAAAGTCAGGTTGGAGTTTGCCAAAACTTACCTGAGAAAGCCTAAAACGTTTTGGAAGAATGTTCTCTGGTCAGATGAGACAAAAGTAGAGCTTTTTGGGCAAAGGCATCCATATAGAGTTTACAGGAGAAAAAAAGAACACGGTCCCTACAGTCAAACATGGCGGAGGTTCCCTGATGTTTTGGGGTTGCTTTGCTGCCTCTGGCACTGGACTGCTTGACCGTGTGCATTGCATTATGGAGTCTGAAGACTACCAACAAATTTTGCAGCATAATGTAGGGCCCAGTGTGAGAAAGCTGGGTCTCCCTCAGAGGTCATGGGTCTTCCAGCAGGACAATGACCCAAAACACACTTCAAAAAGCACTAGAAAATGGTTTGAGAGAAAGCACTGGAGACTTCTAAGGTGGCCAGCAATGAGTCCAGACCTGAATCGCATATAACACCTGTGGAGAGATCTAAAAATGGCAGTTTGGAGAAGGCACCCTTCAAATATCAGAGACCTGGAGCAGTTTGCCAAAGAAGAATGGTCTAAAATTCCAGCAGAGCATTGTAAGAAACTTATTGATGGTTACCGGAAGCGGTCGATCGCAGTAATTTTGGCTAAAGTTTGTCCAACCAAGTATTAGGCTGAGGGTGCCAATACTTTTGTCTGGCCCATTTTTGGAGCTTTGTGTGAAATGATCAATGTTTTGCTTTTTGCTTCATTCTCTTTTGTGTTTTTTCATTGAAGACAAATTAAATGAAGATAATAATACCAAAGAATTTGTGATTGCAATCATTTTCAGGAAGAAACTGAGTATTATCTGACAGAATTGCATTGGTGTCAATACTTTTGGTCACAACTGTATATGCAGCAAACCGGACAGATGCCCCCTATTGGCCACACTATGTCCTGCATAAAGATAAAAAGTGCAAAATATTGATGCATGATAAGGTGTGGTATTAGTGGATATTTTGGCCAGAATAACATAAGCTCGTAACTCGCGTCAAGGGTCCACGCTCTTACGAGTCCCTATAACTATATTCAAAAAATTAAATAAATAAAGGGACATTAATTGAGAACATCAATCAAAAAAGCTTCAAAAAGTCAAAAAAGCTCAAAAAATCAATATCTATTGCAATTCAGCAGGACACAGTAGGCATATAAAAATACCACCAATCGACTCCCGCAGGTTGAGTGTGATTGTGGCACCGATATAATGCACTTGATTGCCTTTGCCATTGGGCCTATTGTGTGCAATGGATATTGTGTGCAATGGATATTGATTTTTGGTAAGCTTCTTTGACTTTTTGAAGCTTTTTTTGATTGACATTCTGAATTAATGTCCTTTTATTTGTTTTTTTTTCTGAATGCTGTCCCAATCAATTAATTTCACAATTTTGCATTCAGACACTGCACTTTTTACGGATCCAGTCTTGGTTTCAAGAACGGATCCATAAAAAGAATGAGCATGTCAATTATTTTGCGTTAATTCTTCTGCACTTTTACTCACCTCCCTGCTCTCCCAAGGTGATCTCTAGCAATGTTCTCATATCAGAAGCCCGCAGGACCTGCGAGATAACCTGGCACTGCACCATGTGACTGAGTAATGTTACTCAGTCACATGTGCTGGGTCCTAGAGGCACTGAACACTGCAGCCTCCAGGAATGAGACACACACACCAGCCATAGCGCGGGAGGCGCCGGCTCATCACAGGAAGGAGAATCTTCCACTATACCTCATCCAAGGGACTTGGTCCTAAACAGTACACAGGGGTACACATCATAACCTAAAAAGGCTAACCAGCTCATTTTGAGCACACAGTTTGTTTTGACTATAGCCGTACATGGACACCAAAACAGAGCAATCTAACACTATAAAAAAACCCTGGATGCAGGTCACCAGCGACTTTTGAAAAAGGCTATTGGTTGATAGCCGAAACGTCAACTCCAGGTCGCATAATTATTGTGTACAGCACCAATAAAAACACCACGATTTTTCACCTGCAAAACAACAGACTGAGAGTGCTTTTGTTCCATAAGACTGACTATATTCCGGGACTTTGATGACCCTTACAAATAGCACCTCCAACTCACAACAAAGAGTGCACGCCAATTAACCATTACATGAAACTGAGCTGATTACTTTTGGCTGTTGCACCAATAATAACAACTAATGTCATCGAACACCTTTGCCTACAACGACGACGCTGGAGTCTCTATCCTCTCCAAGATAGAGGTTCCACATGACTTTCTACACATCCCTTCGAGGGACATCAAGACGAGGGACTGGGAGAAGGAAAGGAAGCGCTTGATTTCCCTTCAACTACATTGCGCAACATTAGGGGAGTACCATCGTCAACAAAAAATCCCGAGAGGACTCCGTAGTAACCTACGTCCAACCATCTTTGCAGACAATGAGAAATACTGTCAGATGTTCCAGAAAATCCTAAACAAATGCTCTTTTGACTTGATACTGCTGACCATTGAACATCTACAAGGAGCAATAGAGGAATCTACCAAAAAAGTTGAAACAATTGAGACACAACTCTCAGCAACACTCAACAAAACGGAACTTAAGGATCTGGAGAACAAGGTTACTACGGTATTATCTAATCACACTAAGACACTTCAGGAAAGGAAACGTCAAAAGTTCCAGAGAGACACAGAGGACTATCTAACCAACAGGGTTTACAGGTGGACGAGCCGACACCAAGAAATCCACAACCACGCCAACCCAAGAAACCCAGATACCCGAGATATCCACGAAAACCATGTCCGAAAGATGGGAGACCGCAGGACGACACCACACCCAACTCAGACAGCGACACTGGCGGCTCTGGATATTCAACACCAGCATCTCCACATGTACCTGTCGGTTTTTTAGGCCAAGCATCAAACCCACCAGGAGGTCGAGGAGGAGGTCAAAGCGGACTAGGATCGAGCGGGATGCTTCTGCGATCACAGGTAGGGGTCCTAACCTTGTCTTAAATATCTCAGACTATTCTCTCTCCCCAGTAGAGCTACAAGTCCTGAATAAAGGGCTATCGTTTTGTCCAACCCCACAATGGAACTCTTTCCAACTACACAAAGACCTACAACGTTTTTACCGTGCAATCAGACTTAAGACACATTTTAACAGAGAATCTAACTCTACCTCACCCATTGTGACTAGGCCCCCCCAAAACCCAGCTACACCCCTATCTCTCAGAAACCTAGGACTATACAACCGCAGCTCATTCAACCCTCCGCACACCTACCACCCGGTGGAAACATACATTGACTGTTTAGACAGGGACATCAAAGATCTGATTAAGGAACAACAGTTGGGCCTACTCCCTGTCCGCAACAACTATAATAGAGAAGAGAAGGTTGCATTAAACAACCTGAAGAAAAACCCACATATAACAATAAAACCAGCGGACAAAGGTGGAGCGATTGTTGTCCTTAACAGACATCAATATCTTTCAGAAATTCAACGCCAACTATCTGACACAAACACGTACCAAAAAATCAGTACAGACCCGACCTACAGAATTAGAAGACGTATTACTGACACCCTAAAGATCTATATAGACAATGGCACGATCGATACCGAGACCCGGACTTACCTGACAAACCAACACCCGATTACACCAGTTTTCTACATCCTTCCCAAGGTACATAAAAACCTGGAAAACCCACCAGGTAGACCCATAGTGGCTTCAACGGACTCGATCCTAAACCCCCTATCTATCTATCTTGAAAAAATACTTACTCCTTTCACAAGAAGGACTAAATCCTTCATTTTGGATACGGGCGACTTCCTCAAAAAACTTAAGGATATAGCCACAATACCGACACACAGCACCCTACTCACATTGGATGTAAACAGCCTTTATACCTCTATAGAACATCACAAAGGCTTGGGAGCAGTCAGAAGAACACTAGACACATCAGACCTAACCGTGCCACAACGAAACCTATGCCTGGACCTACTCACCATTGTCCTACAGGAAAACTTTTTCCTATATGGCGATGACTTTTATATCCAGCGCTGCGGGACAGCAATGGGCGCGAACGTCGCGCCTGCGTATGCCAACCTATATATGGATGAGTTCGAAGAAACACACATATATCCCAATGTCCTGTTCCAGCAACACACCCTATGCTGGTACAGGTACATTGATGATATATTCAGTATCTGGACAGGCCCTATAAACACCCTGCAGACTTTCTTTGAGACCATCAATGCAGTAAGAAGTGAACTAAAATTCACAATCACTACTGATGACAAAACAGTCTCTTTCCTAGATACTAAGATCACCAAAAATCCTGACGGATCCCTAACCACAGATTTGTACTCCAAGCCAACAGATTGCAACGGTCTACTGAGGTATGACAGTTGCCATCCCAAAGCAACCCGTGATAGCCTTCCACGTTCCCAATTTAAAAGAGTATCCAGAATAGTCTCAGATCCAGTAAGAAGAGCCCAACAACTCCAACAGATGTCCCTTAAATTCAAAGACAGACGTTACCCTGAGCCTTTATTAGCTAAAGAACTAGAGCGTAATAATACAGAACCCACAGAGCCTCTGGAAAGAAACAAGAGCCGGATCCCATTTGTACATCATTTCCACCCCTCAGTCTACAAGGTTCACAACCTGGTAAGAAAACATTGGCCTGTACTGAACAGGGCATACCCACATATACAGGCATTTCAGGAACCACCCCTCATGTGTACCAAGAGACCTAGGAACACCAAAGACCATGTAGTCAGAGCAGACGTGGGCAGTTTATCTAAAGAACCGATCCAAACATATCTGCAACCAAGGAAAACGGGCACATACCCCTGCCTCAGCTGCCCCTGCTGTTCCAACATTATCAAGGGGAACACGGTCGTTCACCCTAGAACAGGCAAAACTTATAACATCAGGGAGTTCTACACATGCAACACCAATTTCGTGGTTTATGTCATCAAGTGCCCCTGTGGCCTCCTATATGTGGGAGAAACCACACAAGCTATAAAAGACAGGATCTCACACCACAAATCGGACATACGCTGCAAAAAAACATGGCTACCCCTGCCGTTCCACTTCCAAGAAGCCAGACACACAGTAGCGCAACTGAGATTCCAGGTTATAGAGAAAGTGAACAGACCTAGACGAGGGGGCAACCATATCCAACTACTAAAGGACAGGGAAACATACTGGATATATACGTTGGACACCTTGACACCCAAAGGGCTTAATAGGGAGATTGATTGGTACTAGTTAACGATTGTCTACCTTTTCTACCCATACAGGCCCACTAGCCTTCCCCCCAAAAAAAGAGAACAAGTCGATAAACCCTAACCCCCACTCCGGGATGGTAAGCATAACATAAATATTTGTATGAGAATGTGTGAGTGACAAGGCTATGGACTCCTATAGGTATACACTGTGATCGTTTTCATTATGCCGCGTTGTATTTTTCATCAACAGGTCACTATAACGATATCTCACTCTGGTGGGTTCCCCTTTGCGGTACATTTCCGCAGGGGGTTTAATACCTAAAGAGCCCACTACTACGCATATAAGTGACCTTACACCTTTACATAACATATACCTAACCTACATGGAGACCATGCCCCTGTACGGCTATAACTCTCACACACACATATAATAACACCCACACAGGAGAACACTCAATAGGATCCAATATACTGTTTTTGGGCTCCCCACACCGGGTTCCTTATAATCTGCCACACGCACATGAGTGATCAGAGTCCTGTAGATATAACTAAGACACTGAGTATAGCAATCCACCGCAGAGTTCAGCGCTTAGCAACAGAAAACATAGCGACACGTCACTTCCGGTGACGTCGGCACAGGGACATTAAGCACTGATGCACACAGTGGGTTGACGTACGCCCACAACGTACGTCACATCCGGTCAGGTGACCCGGAACAGGGATAAAATACGCGGGGAACGCGAGCCCCGACACACACACCAGCCATAGCGCGGGAGGCGCCGGCTCATCACAGGAAGGAGGCAAGGAACTTCCATCAGGATCCTATAAGATAAGTTACAGCTACCTCTTACACTATTGTAGATTAACATACTTATATCACCTCCCCAGAATCTTCCACTATACCTCATCCAAGGGACTTGGTCCTAAACAGTACACAGGGGTACACATCATAACCTAAAAAGGTAAATGAGATCTTTGACACAGCACTACACCCAACCTGTGATGTCCATTTTTTAACCTAAACCTCCTATCCACAGGCTAACCAGCTCATTTGAGCACACAGTTTGTGTGACTATAGCCGTACATGGACACCAAAACAGAGCAATCTAACACTATAAAAAAACCCTGGATGCAGGTCACCAGGTAAACGGTACCACAACTCTTTATCTTACTCAGTCTGATTACTATAACTATACATAATGACCACGTCTCCCTCTCCTAGGTGTTGTTGCCCTTCCACGAAGGGGTCAGTAGAAAAATGTACATACAACATAGACGGATTGTTGTTATTACTCCATATTTTGTACCATAACAACACAGCATGTATATAGCACTGTATATAGTTGTATATATAGGTCCACATGTCTTACACTTTCACTTTTTGTATCCACCCACAGCGACTTTTGAAAAAGGCTATTGGTTGATAGCCGAAACGTCAACTCCAGGTCGCATAATTATTGTGTACAGCACCAATAAAAACACCACGATTTTTCACCTGCAAAAAAGGACACACACACCAGCCATAGCGCGGGAGGCGCCGGCTCATCACAGGAAGGAGAATCTTCCACTATACCTCATCCAAGGGACTTGGTCCTAAACAGTACACAGGGGTACACATCATAACCTAAAAAGGCTAACCAGCTCATTTTGAGCACACAGTTTGTGTGACTATAGCCGTACATGGACACCAAAACAGAGCAATCTAACACTATAAAAAAACCCTGGATGCAGGTCACCAGCGACTTTTGAAAAAGGCTATTGGTTGATAGCCGAAACGTCAACTCCAGGTCGCATAATTATTGTGTACAGCACCAATAAAAACACCACGATTTTTCACCTGCAAAACAACAGACTGAGAGTGCTTTTGTTCCATAAGACTGACTATATTCCAGGAATGAGAACATCACTGGAGATCACTGTGGGAGCGCGATTTGGTGAGTAGTTAGCACAGCAGTATTCACACACAAAAGGCTGCATTTTGTGAGGATCCGTTTCTGCACCAAAAACATCCTCAAAAAATGCAGACAAAACATTTTGTGAGGATCCGTTTCTGCACCAAAAACATCCTCAAAAAATGCAGACAAAACACTCAGTGGGTATGTAGCCTAAAACGTAGAGAACTATAAAATGCATGCATGTTTTGGAGGAGGAACATAGGGGAAAAAATGAATCAAAAAATATTCTTATAATGCACTTTTAAGGGAGGAGACCTGCTGCTCACACTGTTATGGGGTAATCTCCTGGGCTCCTACCAGGTAATTTACATCCTCCATTTGGTGTATATGATCCCCCATCGTGGCATATAGCCCATATCATGGTATATGATTCCCCATCTTAGTACATTGCCCCCTTTCCTGATATATGACCCCACTTCCTGGTATATGACCCCCATCCTAGTTTATGATCCTCCATCCTGGATATGGCCCCCATACTGGTTTTTGATCCCCAATCCTGGTACAAGTCCTCCATCATAGTATACATCCCCCTATCATGGTATATGTCCCCCCATCTTGGTAATTGTCCCCTTATCCTGGTTTAGAGATCTCCCATCCTGGATATGTCCCTCCATCCTGCTATATGTCCACCCATCCTTGTTTATGATGCCCCATCATAGATACAGTCCCCATCTTGGTTTATTATACCCTATGCTGGATATCTCTCCCCATCATGGTATATGTCCACCCCATCTTTGAAATGGTGCTCCATCCTAGTTTATGATCCCCCATCCTGGATATGGTTCCCCATCCTGGTTTATGATTCTCAATCCTGGAAATGTCACCCCTATCATGGTATACATCCCCCATTCTGGATATGTCTCCCCAACATGGTATATATCCCCTCATCCTAGCTATGTCCCTGCATCATGGTATATGTCCCCCCATTCTGGATATGGCCCCTCTTCCTTGATATCTCACACCTTCATGGAATATGTCGTCTCATTAAGGTTTATGATCCCCCATCATGAATATGGCCCTTCATCCTGGTTTATGATCCCCCATCCTGGATATGTCCCACCATTATTGTATATGTCTCCCCTTCCTTGATATAACCCCATCCTGGTTTATGATCCCCCATCCTGGATATTCCCCCCATCTTGGTTTATGATCCCTCATCCTGGATATGTCCCTGAATCATGTTATATGTCCCCCCATTCTGGATAGGGTCCCTCTTCCATGATTTGTCACACCTTCATGGTATATGTCCTCTCATCAAGGTTCATGATTCCCCATCATGGATATGGCCCCTCATCCTGGTTTATGATTTCCATCCTGGATATGTCCCCCCTTTGTGGTATTTGTATCCCCTTCCTTGATATGCTCCCATCCTGGTATATGATGCCACATCCCAGATATTCCTCCGATCATGGTTGATGATCCTGCATCCTGCATATGTGCATCATCATGGTATATGTCCCCTCATTTTAGTATGTGTCACCATGATGGTATATGTCCCCTCATTTTAGTATATGTCACCACCATGGTATATGTCCCCCTTATCCAGGTTTATGATCCCCCATCCTGTTTTATGATCCCCCATCCTGGTTTATTATCTCTCACCCTGAATATGGCCCCCCCCCCACTCGGTTTGTGATCCCTCACCCTGCATATATCCTCCCATCATGGTATATGTCCCCCCATCCTGGATATATACCCCCCTCATGGCATATGTCCCCCATCTTGGATATATCCCCCCATTCTGGATATGGTCCCCATCCTGGTTTATGATTCCCCATCCTAAATATGGCTCTCCCATTTTGGTTTATGATCCCCCATCCTTGATATGCCCCCCAATCATGGTATAATGCCCACACATTCTTGATATGACCTCCAATTCTAGTTTATGCTCTCCAATCCTTGATATAGCCCCTAATCGTGGTTTATGATGTCCTAGCCTGGATATGGCACCATATACTGGTTTAAGATCCCCCATCCTGGATATGGCTCCGCATCCTGGTTTATGATTCCTTATCCTGGATATGGCCCTCCCTCCTTTTTTATGATCCCCCTTCCTGGATATGGCCCCCCATCCTTGTATATAGCCCCCTATCCTGGCGCACACTTAAAACAAATAAATGATCACACTCGCCTCCCATCTCTCCCTGCATCGCGACATCCTCCTGTCTTGCCCCGACATCCAATGATGTCAGTGGTGCACAGCAATAATATCACTATCTTGCGCCGCTCACTTGATCAGATGCCAACATAAGACAGGAGGATGTTGTGGTGCTGGGAGTGATGGGAGGTGAGTATACTTAGGCTAATGTAATATGCGCTGCTCCCACTGCCCACATCCCAGCGCAATCGTCAGTGTTAGAAGGTTATTGACAGGGGAATACAGTGAATATTACAATGGCTTAGTAAGCAGGCCCATGTGATCATCTGCTGCCTCTGCAGCCTCTGGTGACCCACTGCCCGCCTTGCACAGTCAGCACAGCCCCGCAACTGTGTATTCGGACTATAAGATGCACCACCTACTTTTGCCCAAAAATTTGGAGGAAAAAAATGTGTTTTATAGTCCGAAAAATATGTGAATCGTTAATTTTTTGAGATCTGTGCCCAAAAGCTTTACAGTTCAGGTTTACCCATCACTAAACCCAAGCAAATATGGGGAGAACATTCAAACTCCTTGCTGATGTTGTCCTTGGTGGGTTTAATCCCAGGACCCCAGGACTGCAAAGCAATAGTGCTAAATTAGCTCGCCATCTCCTTTTCTGATAACTGTGTCTCTATTGGTGTAACTGTATTTCTGCTATCTCTTCTAAGGTTCACCTAAGCAAACCAGCTGATTTTCCTTTTCAGTTTTACGTGAACTGAATCAATCAAATAACTCCTTTGTCACAGAGTGGTGACTGTGTGCATGTGGAAAGGTTCAACAAGGAGTCACTCATCTTCTCTTAATCCATTCCCGATACTACTCTTTAAAGTGCCACATATGACATTTTTCTATGACTCTTAACAAATTAAACTAATCTATGCTTTATAATATAAAAGGGTGTGTAGGGTCAGCGCAATTCCTTTATGTCAATGGCTTATGTCTACTATATATCAATATAGCTAACAATATGTGTACTAGAAATTTTAAATAAAATCACATATTGTTAGCTATATTGATATATAGTAGACATAAGCCTTTGATATAAAGGAATTGCGCTGAGCCTACACACCCTTTTATATATTGCCCTTTGTACAGGGGGATATTTGCACAGAAGATCCCCCGCAGGCTTTCAAACAGCATATCCACAATTACCGTAATATAGTTTGCTCCAGTGTACACCTAACAATCCTAATCTATGCTTTAAAGAAAAGAAAGACCACATGGCAAAAATGGTATCAAACAATAAATTCATGCAATATATATGCAGCATACTAGGTAAACATGAGTTCATATACCCCTAATTAGATAACAATCCACAATCTACAGATTTTTAAGCGAAAAGACTTTCACATTTAAAGTTCAAGGAACTTTAGAAAATAAATTGTATAAAAAAAAAAAAAAAAACTTTTCTGCCTTTGTGCTTTGCTTATATATTAACAATTACGTATAGTAGTGCTAAACTTTCTTACATTTTTCTTGTATATTGTGGCCATTTTTGAATGCAGTCTTTTATCTTTACATTCCAACACTGCCCTCTACAGCACAATTGATATCTAGGATTTACCTTAATAAATATTTCTTAAAGTTTACAAAAATTGTCACAAACAATATATTGACATAAATATTATTTACTGTTCAACTAATGTTATCATGACAATTACTTACTGCAAGTCATTTACTGTTTAATCAATTTTTAAACTACATCATCCATGTGTTCTGCAGATTTCTTTTCTCTACCAGCTACAGAGGTATAACTAGGGGTTCAGCTCAAGGTGGAGGAAGTGGAGTGGGGGGGGCAGATATCTGAGTGGCCACCTAACTAGTTACCTATATTTACAACAACTATGGTGGTGCACCCTGATTGTGGGTAAAGTGAAATGTGAAATGTTGACTGGGATGTTACTGAAAATAATTATCTATATAAAGACCAGCAGCAAAATTACTGCCATATAGTGACCATACAGTATAGTGATAGATATCAGTCTTGCAAAACATAAAAGAGTTATCGATAATGACATAAAGTTGACTGTCTTTTTGTTCGAGACATTCCCTTTTCCCATCTTTTCCATTTGACCCAGACTGACATGACAACATCTTCCATCCAGGACTTGTTTGCAGAGTTTACAACACAGACATACCCATAATGCTCAGATTATAAAACGCACGTTTGTTTTCCCAAAATTGGGGGTAAAACGAGACTGCCTTTTACAATCTGAATCTGAAAAAAAAACCCATACTGGTGGGGTTGCAATGGTGAAGTGGAGGTGCAAGAGGCAGGGTCCATGGGTGCTCGGAGGGTGGGGGCACATTTTCTGGCCTGCTGATGTTGACTCGCCCACCAGGGCCCTGGGGTACTCGGAATCGGGCGGCAGTTCTGCTGTGGGAGTCACAGGGGTCGAAACCGGCTCCGTGGCCCTGGGCAATCAACAATAGGGACAGTTTTTAGGAATGAACATGATGCAGTTAGGACCCCTGGGGATGAAGAGGGTTGTCAGCCAGGATGTTGAACCCTCCACAGGTAGGGCTATTCCCCAGAGCTAAGCAGAGATGGGGGGTTATGGCGGGTCCAGGATGGGGTGCTAAGTACCAGGATTGGGGGCTATGGTGGGTCCTGGATAGGGTGCATTGTACCAGAATTGGGGGGCTATGGTGCGTTCAGGATGGGGTGCCATGTACCAGGATTGGAGGGTATGGTGGGTCCAGAATATAGTGCATTGTACTAGGATTGGGGGCTATGGTGGGTCCAGGATGGGGTGCCATTTACCGGGATTGGGGTGGGTCTAGGATGTAATGCATTGTACCAGGATTGGGGGGCCATGGTGGTTCCAGGATGGGGTGCCATGTACCAGGATTGGGGGGCTATAGTTGGTCAAAGATAATGTGCCCTGTACCAGGATTGTAGGGCTATGGTGAGTCCAGGATGGGGTGCATTGTACCTGAATAGGGGTGCTATGGTGCATTTAGGATGGGGTGCTATGTACCAGGATTGGGGGCTATGATGGGTCCAGGATGGGGTGCAATGTACCAGAATTGGGGGCTATAGTGTATAGAGGGTGAGGTGCCATGTATCAGGATTGGGGACTATGGTGGGACCAGGGTGGGGTGCATAGTTCCAGAATTGAGGGACTATGGTGGGTCCAGGATGGGTTGCAATGTACCAGGATTGGAGGCTATGGTGGGTCCAGGATGGGGTGCATTGTACCTGAATAGGGGTGTTATGGTGTGTTTAGGATGGGGTGCCATGTACCAGGATTGGGGGCTATGATGGGTCCAGGATGGGGTGCCATGTACCAGAATTGGGGGCTATAGTGGATAGAGGGTGACCTGCTATGTATCAGGATTGGGAATTATAGTGTGACCAGGATGGGGTGCATTGTTCCAGGATTGGAGGACTATGGTGGGTCCAGGATGGCTTGCCATGTACCAGGATTGGGGGCTATGGGGGGTCCAGGATGGGGTGCCATGTACCAAGATTGTGGGGCTATGGTGTTTTCAGGATGGGGTGCCATGAACCAGAATTGGGGGCTATGGTGGGAAGGGGAAGGGGTGTTAAGTACTAGAATGTAAAGCTCTGTACCAGGATTGGGGGCTGTGGTGAGTCCAGGATGGGGTGCCATGCACCAGGATGAGGACCATATATTCCAGGATGGGGGACATATGTACTGACTGTAAGAAGGACACTGGCATTATAAGATGGACCCCATTTAACATTGAAAATTATTTTTTTCTTTTTTTCTTCAACAATTTTGGGCGTGTCTTATCCAGCCAGCACACTACAAGAGAGGCCATAAATCCATGCAACCCAAGGATCCACCATATTGGCTCTCGCTCCACTATCTAGAAGAACAGACATGGTCTCAGTTTTAGTAACAATGACAACCACAGCTGGTAAAATAAACTGAGAGGCACATGTGAAAGATATATAAAGTCCCCATGTTAGAAGTTTTCCAATGACTTCTTTTGCTTAGGAAGTGCTGGAAAAGCTATGATAAAATGATCTTTATGACCACAAAAGAAACACATTCCCATTTTGCTGCAAACTGTAAGGGCCCCAGACTGAGGGAAAGTCCCCTTAATTGTCTGGGTTCATCAGCGCCTGCAGAATGGACTTCAGTCTTAGGTAGTACAACAGAGGGAGGAGTTATCATAGGAAAATCTCTGAGATGTCTATCAATAGATTACGCAAAAGACATAGCAGCCTCTAGGGTCTCAGGTGTCTCATATAAAACCAGTGTATCTTTCAGCTGTTCATACAGGTCTTAGCAAAATTGACTACTAAGGGCCAGGGCTTTCTACCTTGCCAGTGACTCATCTCCAGAATTCAGAACAAAATTCCTCCGACAGCTGGTATCCCTGCTATAGCTTATGTAGCTGAGATTCAGCAAGGGAGACATGGTCAGGGTCATCATAGGCAAGACCTAAGGCTGCAAAAAAAACTCATTGACCAATCGGAGCAACAGAGAGTTGGTCGTCAGAGAAAAGACCCCAGATTGGGGGTCTCCCTGAAGAAGGCAGAACACAATCCTCACCTGCTGTTTCTCACTCCCAGAAGAGTGTGGGCAAAATTTTAAATAAAATCTGCAGGCTTCACGGACACAATAAATGTATGCTGCCATCCAAAAAATCAATCCGAAAGCTCAAGCTTGGGTTCTGGAATGGTATAGCTAGCTGTAACACAAGTGGCCTGCTGTTGGGGTTGCACAACCCTAGCTTGCAGGTCTGCTAAATCAAGGGACAGGTTCTCCATCCGATATACCAGAACCTTAACACAATCCATTAGGGATCCAGGAAAAAAAGTGGCCTTGTTATAATGTCACGCCAAGGTGTATGGACATGTGTCATGTGGCACAACACAGAAGGGACAGCAGGGATTGAATACAAGGAAGGCCCTGGTGATAGGGAGTGTGGAAATGGGACCCTCATGGCATTCACCTTTCTGTGCCTTGAACTCTTTAAAATACATATACACGTCCTTCCCCCTAATGCTGCCACGTGCCTTAGCCGTCACTTGCCATGAACTCACCCTGGCTTGTGAGAAGGCTGAAATTGCACTAGACTCACCTCCACTGACATGGCTCTATGACTTCTTTAAAAGAAATCTGACCCCTATAAATGAGCCCCAAGCCTTTTAAGACCTGTCCCTGCACCATCTTAATTGATTTCTAGCCATCCCTTTGTCTGAAAAATGGCTATTTGTAAAGTTAATAAAAGTTAGTTTTTTACCTGCAGAACTGCGGCTTCTCATTTCTTGAGAAATCACACAGGGAGTTCCCTGTGGCTTCTCATTGCCGCCTGCAATGTAATTATTCACGCCACTATGGGCGTGCTAAACAATACAGTGCCTCCTCATCACTGTAGATGGGCGGTATAGCTAATCGCGTCATATCCGGATATACTGACATCAGTACACCCAATGGGTGTACTGCTTACTTCGCGATGCGCATTGCTCATCACAGATAAGCTGCCGCAAACCAAGCTTGCACATGCGCAATGCACATCGCGAAGTAAGCAGTACACCCATTGGGTGTACTGAGGTCAGTATAGCCGGATATGACGCGATTAGTGTCATAGCGGCTATACCGCCCATCTACAGTGACGAGGAGGCACTGTATTGTTTAGCACGCCCATGGGGGCATGAATAATTACATTGTAGGTGGCAATGAGAAGCCACAGGGAACGCGCTGTGTGACTTCTCAAGAAATGAGAAGCCGCAGTTCTGCAGGTAAAAAACTAACTTTTATAAACCTTACAAATAGCCATTTTACAGACAAAGGGATGGTTAGAAATCGATTAGGATGCTGCAGGGACAGGTCTTCAAAGGCTGGGGGCTCATTTATAGGGGTCAGGTTCCCTTTAAGAGACAGGCACCTTGCAAAGTCGGGAGCATAGAAATTATACTATAATCAGCATCAGATGATAGGACATGTGACTACTTACAGCAGGAAGAAGTGGCCTTAAAAGACCTGCATCTGAAGATTAATGCTATGAGAAACAGCTAGCAAGGAAAGAGTCCCCTGCAGTGCCAAGGAAAGCAACAATATTAGTTGACGTCCTGTGGTCAATAGGCATTACGATCTTCTGTTTTCAGACTCGACAGAGGTTTCCCCATTCGGGACGATTGTCTTTCCAGAGCTATATATATAGAATCGGGTAGTCTAGAATCCATATATAGTTTATTTACTAATAGTTAGGGGAGTGCGGTGAAATGAATTGTGTGTATACAGGTGGCTCAGTGGGTAGCAGAGTATACGGTGGCTCAGTGGTTAGCAGTGAGTGCGGTGGCTCAGTGGTTAGCAGTGAGTGCGGTGGCTCAGTGGTTAGCAGTGAGTGCGGTGGCTCAGTGGTTAGCAGTGAGTGCGGTGGCTCAGTGGTTAGCAGTGAGTGCGGTGGCTCAGTGGTTAGCAGTGAGTGTGGTGGCTCAGTGGTTAGCAGTGAGTGCGGTGGCTCAGTGGTTAGCAGTGAGTGCGGTGGCTCAGTGGTTAGCAGTGAGTGCGGTGGCTCAGTGGTTAGCAGTGAGTGCGGTGAGATTGGTCAGCACAGCGCCGTGGGCAGAGTGGTTAGCACACACATACATACATACATACACTCCGCTCTACTTAGCACCGACCCTGCGTCTTCCCCGCCGGTTGGATCCTGAGTCGACATGTCGCCGCCCGCGGACGACTGGATCCAATATGGCGTCCAGGAATTTTGGCGAGACTTCTTGGATGCTATATTGGATCCAGTAGTTCGGGGTGGCGACATGTCGACTGAGGATCCAGGCGGCTGATGCAGGGCCGGTGGTAAGTATAGCAGAGTGTGTGTGTGTGTTGTGTATGTGTGCGGACAAAGTGAGGGAAGTGGGGACAAAGTGAGGGAAGTGCGGACAAAGTGAGGGAAGTGACTACATACACACATATATACACATACTGTACATTGCATATGGAGGGGTGAGGAGGGGTGAGGAGAGCGGAGGCTGGAGGGCAGAGCGAAGGCTGGAGGGCAGAGCAAAGGCTGGAGGGGAGAGCGGAGGCTGGAGGGGAGAGGCTGGAGGGGAGAGCGGAGGCTGGAGGGGAGAGGCTGGAGGGGAGAGGCTGGAGGGGAGAGCGGAGGCTGGAGGGGAGAGCGGAGGGGAGAGCGGAGGGTGGAGGGGAGAGTGGAGGCTGGAGGGGAGAGGGGAGGCTGGAGGGGAGAGGCTGGAAGGGAGAGCGGAGGCTGGAGGGCAGAGGCTGGAGGGCAGAGCGGAGGCTGGAGGGCAGAGGCTGGAGGGCAGAGGCTGGAGGGGAGGCGGAGGCTGGAGGGGAGGGCGGAGGCTGGAGGGGAGAGCGGAGGCTGGAGGGGAGAGCGGAGGCGAGAGCGGAGGGTGGAGGGGAGAGCGGAGACTGGAGGGGAGAGCGGAGGCTGGAGGGGAGAGGGAGGCTGGATGGGAGAGCGGAGGCTGGAGGGGAGAGGCTGGAGGGATAGCGGAGGCTAGAGGGCAGAGGCTGGAGGACAGAGCGGAGGCTGGAGGGCAGAGGCTGGAGGGCAGAGGCTGGAGGGGAGAGCGGAGGCTGGAGGGGAGAGCAGAGGCTGGAGGGGAGAGCGGAGGCTGGAAGACAGAGGCTGGAGGGCAGAGGCTTGAGAGACAGAGGGCAAGCTGGAGAGGCTGGAGGGGCAGAGGCTGGAGGGGCAGAGGGGAAGATGGAGAGGCTGGAGGGACAGAGGCTGGAGGGGCAGAGGGGAAGCTGGAGAGGCTGGAGGGGCAGAGGGGAAGCTGGAGAGGCTGGAGGGGCAGAGGCTGGAGGGGCAGAGGCTGGAGGAGGAGAGGCTGGAGGAGGAGAGGCTGGAGGGGCAGAGGCTGGAGGGGCAGAAGCTGGAGGGGCAGAGACTGGAGGAGGAGAGGCTGGAGGAGGAGAGGCTGGAGGCAGTGGTGTAGGTGGGCGGGGGTGCACACTCACCGCGGGCGCTGTGCGTCTGCTGTAGGAGGAGAGGAGGGGCGGGCAGAGCTGCAGGACAGGAAGCTGGAGGGGAGAGCGGAGGCTGGAGGGGAGAGCGGAGGCTGGAGGGGAGAGGCTGGATGGGAGAGCGGAGGCTGGAGGGGAGAGGCTGGAGGGGAGAGCGGAGGCTGGAGGGGAGAGCGGAAGCTGGAGGGGAGAGCGGAGGCTGGAGGGCAGAGGCTGGAGGGCAGAGCGGAGGCTGGAGGGCAGAGGCTGGAGGGAGAGGCTGGAGGGGAGAGCGGAGGCTGGAGGGCAGAGGCTGGAGGGCAGAGGCTGGAGGGCAGAGGCTGGAGGGCAGAGGCTGGAGTGCAGAGCAGAGGCTGGAGGAAGAGGCTGGAGGGCAGAGGCTGGAGGGCAGAGCGGAGGCTGGAGGGCAGAGCGGAGGCTGGAGGCAGAGGCTGGAGGGCAGAGGCTGGAGGGGAGAGGCTGGAGGGGAGAGCGGAGGCTGGAGGGCAGAGGCTGGAGGGCAGAGGCTGGAGTGCAGAGCAGAGGCTGGAGGGAAGAGGCTGGAGGGCAGAGGCTGGAGGGCAGAGGCTGGAGGGCAGAGCGGAGGCTGGAGGGCAGAGCGGAGGCTGGAGGGCAGAGGCTGGAGGGGCAGAGGCTGGAGGGGCAGAGGGGAAGCTGGAGAGGCTGGAGGGGCAGAGGCTGTAGGTGCAGAGGGGAAGCTGGAGGGGCAGAGTGGAAGCTGGAGAGGCTGGAGGGGCAGAGGGGAAGCTGGAGGGGAGAGCGGAGGCTGGAGAGCAGAGGCTGGAGGGCAGAGCGGAGGCTGGAGGGCAGAGCGGAGGCTGGAGGGCAGAGCCGAGGCTGGAGGGCAGAGCGGAGGCTGGAGGGGAGAGCGGAGGCTGGAGGGGAGAGCGGAGGCTGGAGGGCAGAGGCTGGAGGGGAGAGCGGAGGCTGGAGGGCAGAGGCTGGAGGGGAGAGCAGAGGCTGGAGGGCAGAGGCTGGAGGGGCAAAGGGGAAGCTGGAGAGGAAGGAGGGGCAGAGGCTGGAGGGGCAGAGGGGAAGCTGGAGAGGTTGGAGGGGCAGAGGCTGGAGGGGAAGAGGGGAAGCTGGAGAGGCTGGAGGGGTGCACACTCACCGCGGGCGCCGTGCGTCTGCTGTAGGAAGAGAGGAGGGGCGGGCAGAGCAGTAGGACAGGATGTCCCGTCCTCCCCCCTCTCCGGCGGCCGCTGTAGATAGCACGGGTCCCCCCAGGGGGTGCGGGGCCCCCCCCTGCCTACGCTAGTGGCCGGAGGGCAGAGGCTGGAGGGGAGAGGCTGGAGGGCAGACGGAACGTCTGAGAGCGGAACATTCCTCTGCCGCTCCCTGTAGCCGGGCGCGGCCGGCTACCCTGCACTGGTGACGTCACCAGCATGGGTCCGAAGGCCATCACGGAAGTACCATTTGGGTATTCCGGAAGTGGCCTTTGGCTTTTATATATTAGATATATAATATATATAAATATAATACATGTATGGTACATTAATAATAAATGTGAGGTATGTAAAGTGAAGAAAGAATGGATTGCAGATTATGAAATGCTGTCTGACAGTAAGCCAATATTTAACTAATATGTGTTCAGGCCACCCAGAAACTAATGTGAAATGGAAAAGCAAACATAAAGTATGGACACTTTCCAGGTCATATGCCAATTAGCCATGAAGATGTTGGCCATAATAGTGTGATAAAATGATATTGTTTGACAGCTATGTGTAAATGCTGTTTAGATTAGAAATGTTTTCCGATATTTTCCTGCAGCATAAAACTTTAAAGTATTAAAACAAATCTCTACAGACCTTTCATTTTCCCATTAGATGGGCTTTGATACAAGGTCTGACCAGGTAAATATGTCACGTATATTCCTTGGGAAATCAATGATAGACAAAGTCAAAATATGCATTAAAATGAAAACAAAATGTTCTGTGGCTGTCATCTTTAGACAGAATGTATAAAAATGTTAAAGTCAATAACCATAAAACATAAAATGTATTGTCTCTACCATTGCAACCATATAGTTTATTGCAAATAATCTCAATTGTTCATATCCTACCATTTCTGTATATATAGATTCTGTGCAGTATTCGTGACACCATCATTACAAATTACTAACAAATTCTGTATTATGGGTCGAACACTCACATTTTACTTCTAACCATCTGTTTTTATTGTCAACACAGAGACTGCAGGAAAAGAATATGCATGGTTATTTGCAGCCTATGGCTTGGCTATACAGTTCATACACTACAGCATATGAGCAAAGGCATTGGTGTACCCCCCCTTCCTAATCATCAAGTTCAGTGCTATTGCCATAGGTGTATAAAATTTAGCTCCAAGCCATGTGGTCTGCTGTTACAAACATAATGGCTTATTCAAAAGCACTCCCTGAAGTTGAGTGTGGTACTATACTAGGATGTTACAGTTAGAACTAGTCAGTTCATTAATTGTCTTTTCTCCTAAATATTCCACAATCAAATGTGAGTGGTATTTTGTTAAAGTTTAAATGTTTAAGAAGCACAAAAATAGAACCACCAAGTGGAGACCATGTAAACCTACAGAGTGCGGTGCACAATCAAGAAAATAGTTACCACAGTCTGCTGACTCAATAACTGCTGTCTAACCTAATAATTACCTCATGTATAACATTCCTCAGTATGTCTGTAAATAGTTAAACATGTTAACTGATATCCATCATAGTAAATACAGTGTACCAATGTGTTTTGTGGACATCTTCGTTGTATCCCTGCATTTTCAACTGGTCTCTTAAAGTGTGATTTACACTTATAGCTCATGTTCAAGGTAATGACTATACCCTTGATTTGGGACAACTCATCATGTCCCATGGCTTCCAGTATCACCTTTACACTGATGACACTCAGATCTATCTCTCTAGCCCAGACGTTACTTTTCTTCTGTCCAGAATCCCAGAGTGTCTATCAGCCATATCCTCCTTCTTCTCTTGCTTCCTAAAACTCAATGTAGACAAAACCGCACTTATCATCTTTCCCCCATCTCACGCACCTTCATTACCTGATCTATCTATCACAATAAATGACACCATACTTTGCCCTGTACCTGAAGTTGACTGCCTTGGAGTAACCCTTGACTCTGCCCTGTCCTTCAAACCACAAATCCAAGCTTTTGCCACCTCCTGCCACCTCCAACTCAAAAATATTTTTAGAATCCGTCCCTTCCTCAACCCTCAATCTACTAAACTGCTAGTGCATGCCCTCATCATCTCCCGTCTCAACTACTTCAACCTCTGTGTTCTCCCTTGCTAACACTCTTGCACCTCTACAATCTGTCCTTAATTCTGCCGCCTGACTAATCCACCTCTCTCCTTGCTATTCCTCCACTTCTCCCCTCTGTAAATCCCTTCACTGGCTCCCAATTCACCAGCGTATCCATGACTTACAAAGCCGTCCACAATCTGCCCCCCCCCCCCATATATCGCTGAACTGATCTGATATCATCCAACTTGTAATCTACAATCCTCCCAAGATCTTCTCCTTTCCTCCACACTTGACACCTCACCACCACTGGACCCGGCGCTCCAACCCCACTGGAGCCGGTGCTCTATCACCACAAGAGCAGACCTAACCTACTGTCTCCCTCCCCATTGCCTCATAGATTGTAAGCCTGCAAGGTCAGGGTCCTCTCTCCACTCTGTATCAGTCTGTCACTGTTAGTTTGTTTGTTGTATTTTTAACTTGTGTTGAGCCACCACCCTAGTGTTCTAGTTCGATTCGATTCGTCGAATGGGAGGTGTGTTCGTCGAATGTTAGTCGAACACCCTCGAACACACTAAAACACTAGTGTGGTGGTCAATTTCAGTTCCGCAATGTATTGACATACATTGTGGAACGGAAATGAAGTAAAATCAAGGGTTAAAAAAAAAAAGATCGATACTCACCTCTCTAATCCATCCAGTGACGCTTCCAGCACTGCCTACCTGTCGGAGATGTGATCCCGGCAGCGTTTTCCGGTGAAATGATGAGTTCTCGCGATAACTCGTCATGTGACCGGAAACAGCTGCCGAGATTATGACGTCACCACAGGTCCTAGAGGTCCTCACTAGTAGTGAATAGTAGTAAGGACCTGCGGTCACATGACGAGTTATCACGATAACTCGTCATGTGACCAGAAACCGCTGCCAGGATTATAACATCACCGTAGGTCCTACAGATCGTCACTACTATTCACTACTAGTGAGGGCCTGTAGGACCTGCGGTGACGTCATAATCTCAGTAGCGGTTTCCTGTCACATGACGAGTTATCGCGAGAACTCGTCATTTCACTGGGAAACGCTGCCGGGATCACAGCTCCGACAGGTAGACAGTGCTGGAAGCGTTGCTGGATGGATTAGATTGGTGATATATCGATTTTTTTTTTTATTTTTAACCCTTGATTTTGTTTCATTTCAGTTCCGCAATGTATGTATATACATTGCGGAACTGAAATCTAACTGAAAGCGAACATAACCTCGAACTGACAAATTTTAAGCCAATTGTTCTAATTCGATAAACGACTCGAACATCGCCAAAAACAGCTTGGACTTGAGATTGGCGAACAATTCGAACACAGCTCATCTCTAAATGTAACCCATTCTCATGTACAGCACCACGGAATCAATGGTGTTCTATAAATAAATAATAATAATAATGACTAAGCCCTCATTTTCAATGCTTTCTTTAACATGCAGGATTTACATTAAAGAAGTTAAGAGAGTTTATTATTGAGAAACCTGTTATATTACAGTTTGCATATACAGGGGTTAGACAAAATAATGGAAACACCTAACGTTTTGGCATCATAATCTTCGAACATGTTATCAACACGCAAGCCATGACATATGTTATTGTTTTGAAGTTGATTATTTGTGTTAAGTGATATGTGTATGTAAATTAACTGTTTGTTTTGCTGAATTGTAAGAACATTGATGAGAACCTGATACCAATGGCAGACCTTTCAGATTTTCAAAAAGGCCAAATTGTTGGTGCTCATATGGCAGGCGCTAGTGTAACAGAAAGGATCCGAATGCTTGGTGTGTCAAGAGGTACAGTCTCCAAAGCAATGACTGCATTTGAAATAGAAGGAAAAACGTCCGCAGCAAAGCACAGGTCCGGCCTGTGACTTAGAGAGACCGTCGGACTCTAAAGTGAATTGTGACAGAGGATCGCAAGACCAAGGCTCCAAAAATCACTGTTGAGCTCAATGAACACCTACAGAACCCAGTTTCCATGAAAACTGTTCATCGGGAGCTGTACAAATCTGGATTACACAGAAGAGCTGCAATTAGAAAATCACTGCTCTCAATGACAAATGTTTACAATTGTGTAGAGTGGTGTGGAAACCTCCAGAATTGGTCCCTCGAGCAGTGGAAACATGTGATATTCTCAGACGAATCATCGTTTACCCCATTTTCCGACCTCCGGCCAAGTGTACATTTGGAGACTGCTGAAAGAAGAATTCCATCCAGACTGCCTTCTCCCAACCATAAAACATGGCGGAGGTTCTGTGATGATCTGGGGTGCTATTTCGTGAAGATCCCGCGGGCCAATGATATCACCTTGTATGAATCCATACCTCAGAGAATTGAGGCTGTAATCGCTGCAAAAGGTGGACCTACACCATATTAAACTCACTTTTGTTGATTTTTTCAGGTGTTTCCATTATTTTGTCCAACCCCAGCTCCATAGAGTGAAACAACATCTAATCTGGAATGTTAGCGAGACTAAGCATAAAGTATCGCCAGACTGCTCCATATGTAGGCTTTCTTCTTCTATCGCTGTCTTCCCAGGGCCTTAGTATATATTTTTTATTAGACTAGCATTTATTGACTGGATATTTTTCAAGGGTATTCATTTCCACAGTGGCATTACAGGAGTTGCCCACTACTAGAACAACCAATTCTGATTTTACATGTCTCCACTAGTTAAAATAAAAAAAGTCTATACTCACTTCCTGTGCTGGCACCTTTCCAGCATTGTTGGTGTCTGTGTTATTGGGGCACATGACTGTCACGCATGGACTAGGGGATGTCCGGCACACGGTTCAAGGCAGAGGTTACAATGGGATGGAGAGGAAGAGGAAGACCCTGATGATAGGGAGCAGGGGATGGTAATCCTTCTGACACTACTCTGTGTCTGGTCTCTGATCTCCCCTAATGTCCCTAAGTGTTTCATTACATACCTTGTACCTAACTGTTACTTCACTCACCCTGTATAGTGCCAAGGACGGTAAGTACACTAGATGTCACTACTACTGTAATAAAACATAAGGTACCGTTACATGGCACGACGTTGAAATGATGTCGGCAACGATTTCACGGGAGCGCGGTCGTTTCCGACATCGTTTCAACATCGCTGGTGAGATGTCAAACATATAGATATTGTGGATGACGCACCAATGATGTAGTGAGCAGGTATTGTTTGCACAACCCTGCGAACGATACTTGTTCACTGACATGAATGAGCGAAGTTGTGAACGACATCATTATCGCGGTGTCACACAGAATGATGCAGCAGGTTGGCTGATCGTGGATCGTATGATTTGAGAGCATGTTCTCAAATCTGCGATCAATGATCCAACGATTTATCGTAATCTGTTGTAGGGCTGGTGCTGTTTATCGGTTATTGTTGTCGGTTATGACTACAAT